>JAPDFR010000009.1:1200000-2400000 GCA_030435815.1 Sarocladium strictum | reverse complement strand
GCATAGGCCATGGCCACGACCACGACGACGGGAATTTGATTGAGAACGATTACAATCCTTTCGAATACTTGGTGCCTTTCCTTGATGGTACTCCAACTTTCATTACCGTTGTTGCCGTTCTTCTGCTTCGTCAATCTGACATTGGGCATGGATCAGCAGCTCAGTCAAGCGCACCGCTACAGTCCCTACAGCCGGTGGCCAACCAGAACTGAGGTGCCCATCTGCACACACGGAAAGGCAGGAATTATGGGTGGCCCAAGACACTTTTCAAGGAGGGACGTTTTCGTCTGGATTGACAGACTAGTGCGTCGGTTGCACTGGCCGTATAGGTAGAATCGCGAATCTGCTCGCGGAGTTATTCTTGAACTTTTATCAATAAAGTATCATTAACAGTCGTGCATTTTAAGATAGAGTTCACGTGCAAATTGAGCATCCCTTCTATATAGGGTAGTGGAAGTCCGAGGAGACTTTATACTCAGTGCAGCACGCGACAGGGACGTGGGTGGTAGGTAAGTTAGATAAATTTGAGCATTGGTTCAAAAGAGATGTTCAAGCACAATGAATGGACGTCCATAGTAGTGTATTTATCCCCTGCTATTCGAGAGCCAGCTTGGCTTATGGGAGGTATGCCTGAGACTTACATCCAAGTATTGCTCATTGCTCTTATCGAAGCGCAAGTCCCCACTAAAATTCCAATCGCAACAAACATCAAGTCGGTCATCCATTCCTCTTCTCGTCATCACCATCGTAAACCGCCCATCATGCCTCCAAAGCGCATGACTGCAAACCCGGTGAAGCCGGCGCGATACCGTGCCGGCAAACCCTCTGGCCGCGACTCGTCCGACTCCGATTCCGATGCAAGTGACGACAACGCAGCCCCCGAAGCCAGCGTTCCTCCCCCACCCAAGGCAGCGAGCGCAGGCAAGATCGTCAGCAATCTCGGCAAAGTCGACCTCAACGCGCGAAGGAGGGAAGCTGACGAAGCTGAAAAAAGAAGGCTGGCGAAAGAACAGGCCGAGAGGATGGCGGCAGAAGCGGGCTTCGTGACGGAAGAGGAGAGCGAAGGCGAGGAAGAAGAGGATGAGGAAGAATCAGGAGAAGAGAGTGACTCCGAGGAGGAGGAGAGCAGCGAGGAAGAAGTACCACGGAGGATGATGATCCGACCGAAGTTCATCCCAAAAAGTCAACGCAGCAACGCGAAAGACCCAGAAGCCGAGGCCGAAGCTGCCCGACAAGCAGAGGAAGAGGCACGACGCAAAGCAGCAGACGAGCTGGTTGAGGAACAGATCAAGAAGGACCTCGCGGCTCGCGCTGCGGGGAAGAAACACTGGGATGACGACGAAGACGAGGATTCCGACGTCGACACAACAGATGGTCTCGATCCCGAGGCAGAGGAAGCCGCGTGGCGTGTTCGCGAGCTGAAGCGTCTCCGTCGCGCAAGGGCCGAGATCGAGGCGCGCGAGGCCGAGCTGGCCGAAGTCGAGCGCAGAAGAAATCTCACCGAAGAGGAGCGTGCGGCGGAGGACGAGGCGTACCTCGCGAAGCAGAAGGAGGAGAAGGACGGCAAGGGCAAGATGTCGTACATGCAGAAGTACTTCCACAAAGGTGCCTTCTTCCAGGAGGAGGCTGCGGCGGCGGGTCTGCTCCAGAGAGACATCATGGGAAGCAGGATACAGGATGACGTGCGGAATCGGGAAGCCCTGCCGGAGTATCTCCAGAAGAGAGACATGACCAAGCTGGGCAGGAAGGGTGGCACCAAGTACAAAGACATGCGGTCGGAAGACACGGGACGATGGGGAGAGCTCGACTCAGGGCGACCGAGACGGGACGGCAGGTTTGAAGGGGACGACAGGTTCCGACCTGACGATGACCGATTCAAGCCGGATGAGAGGGACGCGACTCGTGCGAACGCGATGCCCCTGGGTGAGAGGAGGGAGCGGAAACCCGGCAGTGACAGCTATTCCAGGAGGAGATCGCGGTCACGGTCACGGTCACGGTCACGGTCACGGTCACGGTCAAGATCGCCGAGGAGGGACGAGCACAGGGATAGAAGGAAACGGAGCACGTCACGGGATGGAGAACGCTACGACAGCGACAAGCGACGACGTGTAGGCGACTAAAGGCCACACGAGCCCTGTAAACAATTCTAATTCACCATGCACTCCGGCGCGGAAAATCAAGTCGAGGCGCATTCTTCATGATCAATCATTCCAAGATATCTAACAAAAACCTTTTCCCCGTGAAAACGCCATCTGGAGCTCATTGATTACCCCTCCTGGAGACCACTCCACCAGTTCATTTCGTATCTTAGATCTTCACAATCTCTACCCTCGCCCTCTCGTAGACTTTGTGGCTCAGAACACCTTCTGTAGCACCGTCCCCTGAAGCCGAGGGTGCGTGCAGCGTCATCCGCGCATAAGTTCCCGCGCCTTTCCGCTTCGAAAGCGTACCTGGGTTGATGGCGAGTACACTCTCGACTACCTGTAATACCTTGTCAACCATGGGAGGGGAAAATAGAGAGATGATGGGCTACTGACCTTTGCAAATGGCGGCAGAAGACTCGGTGTGAGCATCACGTCTGGGCGCACGTTGACCATCTCACCCAACCTCAGGTAACTAACGTCCAGCGCTGCGCCCATCGCAATTCCTCCTTCTGTTCCCGTTCCAGGGAGCCTGCTCCTGTCCATTGGTGGGAACAAAGGATAGTAATGCCTTTGTTCGACCAAGTATCTGCATAGTCGCCCCATCATGTCCAGCTTCTGCCCACCACCACCCCCCGAGACCACTTCCTCTCCACGTAGCCCATACAAGACGTCTTGGCTGGAAACGCCAAAGACTGCCTCATTGATGGACAGGGTCATGGGATTAGAGACTATGCGGGCGGTCTTGGGGAGGCCAAGTTCTTTGCGAGGAATGGTGTCTTGAGGCCATGAAACGTGTTTGGCGAGGATGTCGCGAACCGAAGGAACGAGGATGATGGTGATGGAAGGATTGGCGGCGACGAGGCGGTTGAGGGCGGGTGAGACGAGGTACTTGAAGACCGTCGTCATGGTGACTGTGTCCGGGTCGAAGGTTGCCTCTTCTGGGAGGTCAAAGTCTCCGGATGCGATCAGAGGATGGTCAGCATCCAGAAACGGGCCGGAAAGTACCAGCACATCAGCATAATTGTCTGCTGCCTGACTGCAAAGGGCGTGCAGAGGCTCATAATCGAGATTGTCATCGGCAGTGTACGGCCCTGCCGCAATCAAGATACTCAATGGCGAAGGCTCTGAATCCGAATCCATAGCATCCGGCCCTCCACGGAGTCTTTCCCTATGCGCCTCCAGGGCGCTCGGGGGTGAAGCAGCGCTGGGAAGTATCGGCATTTCAAGGATTTCATCAACCACAAACTCATTGCCTGTCGCGTTGCTTCCCTTGAGAGCGACGATCTGTCCGGGGAAGAAGCTCCAAGAGCGAATCTTGTCCATCTTCAACGGCACGCGGAAACCCATACCTGTGCGCCTCGAAGTCTCAAGCACAATACTCGCAGCATTCAGCTTGCCACCCTCAGGAGAGTCCGAAGCGATTCTTCCCACAGCAACAATTTCCGTCGTGCCCTGGTTCGCAGCGCTTCCAAAAGCAGAGTCGTCAAGCTTGTGGAACTCCTGAACCAAGTTTGTAAAGTCGTCGATCCGGTCATCGAGGACCTCGCTTGCTTCGGAAAGCTTCATCGCAAGAGGCTTGTATGCCATCTTCTTAACATCGGACGCGGCGGTCAGCTTGACGCGGGATTCGGGGAAGGGTGCGATGGGTGCTTCGGCTGCTGGAAGGGAGCTGTTCAGGATCTCGAGGACGTCGCCAGCGTTGGCGCGATCAGCAAAGCTTGTTGCGCTATTCAAGGATTGTCGTTAGCCACGGGTTTCTCACACCACCCAGCTTGGAAGGTTAACTCACGGCAGACCGTTCATAGCCTTGAGCTGATCCCCGATTCCGGCCGGCGAGCTCATGATTCCTGGCGTCTCCATCTTCCGCTTCATCCCACTGCCACTCTTCCCTAATCTCGGTCCAGATCCTGGCGTACTCGGCACTAGGCCATCCAGCATCCCGAACACATCACCACCTGCTCCTGCCCTAGGTGTCGCCTGCACCCTCCTCTCCGTCTTCACCTGCGCATGCCTTTGATTGTTGCTCTTCTCTAATGAGTCCTGGATGCCCTGCTTCAGGTTCCTGATAGCCTGCAGCGTCAATGCCTCTGTCTCCGTCCCCATCTTGATACAGTAAGCATCCCATTTGAAAAACAAGTCCTCGGCAGACAGGTCGTGGAGGCGCATGATGGATTGGAGCTCGCTGAGGATATCGGGCTCGAGCGGCTTGTTGGGCGAGAAGAGCGACTGGAGCTCGTCTGCAGACATGATGACGGTGTAATCTGTGCGAAGGACCGCACTATCTGCTTCTGATGCGATATAGCTGGTCTCCTGGATCCGAATGGAGGTACGCAGTCGGGAGACAATGATGTTGAGCTCGAGGATGGTTAGTGGGGGTTTAGCAGGGCAACGCGCCAGACGCGTCTCAATCGACATTTCACGCGCTTTCCACTTAAAGTACCGCCCCACACTGGACCACGCTCGACTACAGTACAGTACCTTCCTTACCTTAGTACTATAGACTACATCTAGGTGTCTTCTACCTTACTTGAATACAAGCCTTCCTCCCCTATTGATATACACAACATCGATCACCATCATAAATCTGTTCATCACAAATACTGGTCTAGTCCATTGTGTGCGCTGTCTATCTATCTAAGATATCCAGCTCCATATGCATGCATTTGGAGGCTTGGTCCCTGCAATTCCAATTCCCGGTGTCTTTCCTGTGAACACCTCGCTGACGTCCTATCCGACGTGAAATATGAAGCAATATTTGTGCTTGCTTGGAAATAAATGCCGAAATCCAATACTCCTGGTTTTGTACGAGCTTGCTGCTCAGCCATACTCCGTAAACGCCATTAGCTAAAAAGAGTTATACCGCTTTAGGGACCTTGACTCTCAGCTTCAACCATGCCGGCATCCCACTGTTCCCAATCAAAGGCGTTAGGGTGATCATAGTCGACCGTCCCGAAGCCAACCTTATGTGGTGAAGAACTCGGCATCATATTGTCCGTGCTTAAAAAGTTGCCAAAGTCGAGCATATCGCTTTGAGCATGATGCCCCATCTCCGCCGTGAGGTGTGCAAGTTCCATCTCACTGTCCGCACCCAAGAACCCGCTGGGGTCTGACATGAGCATCTGGTTGATGGTCCGGGTAACTGGAGTCTCGCCCAAGTGATCAAAGTTGGGGTCGTGATTGCGAGGGCTTCGCCGACGATGAGCACTGCATGGAGGAAGGAGCGCGCCGCGAGGTGTTTTCGAGGGTGTGCCCGGGGCCTGCTGGTTCGGCGATACTATAGACCGCTGCGAACGCATTGAACGCGAGACACTGCGCGTGATGGGCCTCTGGCTGGGTGTCGGGCGGGTTGGTGTCTTGAATGCAGAGGAGCGATCTGCCTGCTTTCCACGAGGCGGTGGTGTTGACGGCCGAGCAGGGCTTTGGAAAAGAGCCTCGAGCTCGTCGACTTCAATCTGGCTGCCATTTGACCCATCCTTCGACATATTCTCCTTCTCCAAAGTCGACTTGATCGGCTTGTCTTCAGCCGTGTGCACCAAGTTAATGGCCAATTCCCCGAGTATCTTTGAACTGTTATCTTTCCTCGGTGAAGGGAAAAGAAGTCGCTTCGTGCTGCCCATGACAGCATCGGCCTCAAGGTCCACAGGGTCTTGAGATGTCCCGTTGCCACGAGAATGCGTCGAGCCCGGAATGGACCGACGGTCATCCTCTTGGCTTCCCGCTCGACCAGTGCTGCCACCTCCAGAACCTTGGCCTGCTAACGCAGCAATCTGCTGCGCTACATCATCGTCCACAGGCACAGGAGCATCGGTAGTGGGTGCTGGATCAGGGGTAGGCTCTGTTTGCGCATCACTCTTTGCGCGCGACTTCTTGGATTTGCCACCGTTGGCCCCAGGTGCACGTCGCTTTCGCTCCTGGCCAACACGGGATGCATCCTTGTCCCATCGCTCACGCGGCCGATGCTCGTGGTATTTTCCTAGCCAGATGCCACAGGGATTGCAAACCAGGATCTCTTGCCAGTCCTCCTTGCTGTCTCCGCCGCCAAGTGCCTTTTTGATGAGTCGGTAAGCCGTCGGCTTCGCCTCCTCATCTCGCTTGACAATCTCGATGGCAGTAATGCGACCCGGCTCACCTGAGTACTCAGCGTATTCTGGAATCCCTTCACGGTTCTGAGCCCATATCTTGCGCCATGTTGGGGTTTCGATCGCACCGCAATTACTACAGTAGGGCGGCATCTCCCCCTTTGCAATAGCTTCTTGAAGACGTTGCTTGATCGCATGCTTCTTGATAAAGTTCTTGTTCTGCTTGCCAAGCGGAGGAGAAGATGGGGGAAGGATATCACTGCCTGGAAATGCCGCATCAGAAGGTGGCATCATGTTTGAGAGCCCGGAAGGCCCAACTGGATCGCTAGCTGGAACTGGCAGGTTCAGCGGTCCGGTCGAATTCGCGCGTCTCAGGGCTGCAGGAGCATCCGCCTTCGGGGGGCTTGGAAATGAAAGGCTTTGCCCGAGGCTGGATGGTCCTGCAGGTTCGCTTGCAGGCACTGGCAGTGCCAGAGGCCCAGCTGAATGAGATCTAGCCAGTTTGCGCTGCCGTTTCGGCTTCGGTGCCGCTTTCTTGGCTTGTGTTGTTTCCTGAACGAGGGGCTTGGGGAGTGAGGGTTCATTAGTAGACTGCTGAGGTTCAGGAGAATCGTCATCGTCGCCCTGAGGTTCATCAGCAGGAGGGCTGACCATCTTTTCGATAGCATCCGTTGTTGGTGGCGGAGTTGGAACAGTGGCTCGGGATTGCTCGCCTTGCTGGCGTTGCTGCGGTCGAACTGGTTCTGGACGAACTGGTCTTTGCTCGAGCTGCGGCAAAGCATCACCTGGTCCAGCTGGCGTTGAAGTTGGCATCGGCGTGTTGTATCTGCCCATCTGCGCCATATCCTGGCCGTTTTGTTCGAACTGGAACATGTGATTCTTCTCTTGTATAGGCTCAGGCATCTGAAAGATGGCCTCAGGCAACATACCGACGTCTGCCATGCTATCCTGGGAGAACATGTTCGGCATAGGAGGTAGGACTGGACTAGAGACAGGGGTCGAACGCATAAACTGCGTGTTTAGCGGCCCTGGTGGCGATGAACCCATATCAATGGGACTGTCCATGGAATAAGCCGGTGTTGCTGCCGTCATAGACTCGGGTGACCTCTCATCCTGGCTGTTAGGTGAACAGGCATTCGATCCGGTTGATTGACCGGTGGCCATCTCTTGACCCATCATCGTCGAGCCGCGTCTGAAAAGAGAGTGTTTCGGACCGCGTCCAGGCATGCCCATGGCATCCGGAACCGGGGTAGGTGCACGAGGCACTTCCTGCAGGTGGCTACCGGAGGTAGGTTCGTTACTCGAGGCAATTGGGCGGAAATTGCGTAGTGATCCAGACGTGCTGGCTGCAACACGAAGAGAGTCTGGTCCAGTACCAAAGGCAGTGTTCATGGTCTTGTCAGCCACCATAGTCTTGGCCCTCTTCTTCGCAGGACCTTCTTCACCCTCAGTACCATCCTCATAACCCGAGGTGTTACCCTCAACAGGCTTCTTCCTCGGCCTGCCACGTGGGCGGCCGGTCGGCGGCTTCTTCCTTGGAGCTCTGTTGGACTGTCGACTAGACGGTCTCGAAGAGGGCTGAGGCCTTGGAGGCGCGTTGGCTGGGTCGACAGGTGTGGGGGCAATTTTCTGTAAATCGGGCAAAGGAATGTGGTGTTGCGGACCTGGCCCAAAAGAGTCGCGCCTTGCCGTCGTGGCCGGGATTCCCTGAGACAATGCTGGCGAGGCAACGCGTGAAATCTGCGTGGGTTGACCGATCTGGGGATTTGACTGCATGAACGAACTCCATTCGGCAGAGCCTGTGGGCGTCATGGCCTGCTCCATCGGCCGGCCCTGCTGTGACTGCTGCTGCTGCATCTCCATGCTTGCGTAAGGTTGCCTTTTGGCCGACTCGGTCAGCCTTAACCGAACCTCGAGAGTCTCCTGGTTGCTGCTGTTGAAGACGGCAAGCATGTTTTTCGTGACACGCCCCGTGACCATCTTGGGCATGTGTTGCGTAGCCAGACTTGGCATCATAGATTGAAGCACACCCGACAGCATGCCCTGGCCAACGAGAGGTGTGTCTGGTTCAGAAAAGTCGACGGCGTAAACCGTGTAGTCGGTATCGTGGGCTGTCAGCTCGGGGCTGCACTCGGTAATAGCGTGGATACAGGAGCGAATATCCACGATGCCGATGGCGTTCGTCTCATCGATAGCGACAGTCTGAACTTGCAAGGTCTGAGGGTGCCTCGCCAGGCAGTTGACCTTGCTTTCTCGGTCGAATGTGTAATGCACCTTGACTAAGTCTTCGTGTCAGTTCTCGCATCCCTTCGCAATAGCGATGTGCCAGCATCAGCATCTCAGATTTGCAATAATACGTACGGCCCATCGACCTCGTCTCCAGCCCAGATTGCTCAGCCTCGGGGGCTGAATACATTTGCTGCATTTGCTGCTGCTGGCCATGGCCGTTCCAGGCAGCACCCGCGGGGGCAATGGGCATCGGTGAAGCCATGGCTCTGGTCGTTCCTCCTCCGGGCGGCGGATGCTGCGCTGTGTTTTGGTTGCAGCCTGAACACAGGCGAGCTCCAGGTCGCTAGCGACAGAGAACACCAATTGCCCGGGATGAAGATGTTGAGGACGGTGGTGCTGTGGATTGGCTGTTGAATTGGAAAAATGGTAGACCAGGTTCCGGGCCGGAAGGGAGAAGGAGGCCCAGGATTGGTGGTCGCTGCGGAAATAGAGGAGGCAGGTGCTGTTCCTTGATCGATCGTGACGCGCGCGCCTTGGACGTAGAATCCTCGCGTCAAGGTGGAGCCCGAGACGCACACGCCCGTCTCCCCGTCTAAGTAAGACACGGAACTTCAGCGGGGCCGAAGGGAGGGAGAAGTTCGGCTGGCTTGCGGCGGGAGATGAATTGGAAAAAAGAGGAGCTTGTGTTCTGGCAAAGAGGAAGAATGAAGGAAAGCAGTGTGAAGATGTTCGTGATGGAGTTGTAGGAAGGTTCACAACAACCGTGTTGGTGGTGGTGGCGACGTTGGGCGTTTGGAACTATGTGACAGCGATAACAGGCCTAGAGGCGCGCACACAAAACAATGTTAGCACTTGGTCGACAGGGATGTCTAGCAGCTCTCTGGAGGCTCAAAGGCCGAGCAATGCAACGAAATAAGGTCCAGGGCTCCAATCCTTCCAGACTGTTGTAGCCCTTTCAGTGACGTGCAGGCCCAGCGGAGGCGTGTATTAGCGCGACGGGCCAGCGTCTCTGGTGCCAAAACGGAGACGCGCCTGCACGTGAAGCCGTTCCAGTGGTCGCTACTGGGGCTGTGATTGGACAAGGACGAAAGCCGGAAGACCCACCTACCAGATCGAGCAGGTCCTCGCGTTCGCCGTCGGCTTGTGGCTTGTACCGTTTGGTGGTGTGGCTAGTGATGCCGCTCCAGCCACTTTTCGGACTCCCGATGGACCCACTCCGGCCGGCGACTGTTTGCTTCGTCTTCGATGCCTTCTTTGCTTCTGTATTGCCCTCCTCTTCGTCCCTCGGTCTGTGCCTGGTATCGGGCTGGCTTTCGGCCCTTGTCTCTGACTCGCTTTCGCCAGTCTATCGAATCACCCGACCGCTCTTCCTCTCTGCGTCGTTTTGCTCTCTGCACCGGACTTTAGCTCCGTCGTCTCCGGGTTGAGCTTGGCAAGGCTTCCCACTCCAAACGAAGGTCTGACTGATATGATATGGCTCTCGATGAGACATCCCAATGGGAGGAAGAGATGATGAGGTTTCTTCCAAGTTCTCACCGGCCGCCTGGTCTGGCAGAGAAGAGGGGGGTCCCTCTTATATACCATTTCTAGAGAACCTGAAGCCATACCCATGAACTCTGTTTGCCTTGTCTCATCCGGGCCCCTCCAAGCTCAGTGATACGCTCTCTTTCGATCCCACCATCCACCACCACACCACCACCACCACACTTAGTAGGCGCCCGTGAACGCACTATGCTACCCCTCCTTTAGGCGGCAGTCATTTTGAGGCTTCGCCGCCCCGTGCAAATAGTGGTTTTGATGATTTTCATGGTGGTTTCGTCCGTTTTTGATGCCTACGACGCAACCTCCCCACCAAATCGCGCACGGTCACGCCTTCACGGAATCCCGTCATCTGTCCACCACTTCTGCATCTTAACGACTTTATAACTTTTCTTTCCCCAGCACATCGGCCAGAACGACATTGCGGCACTGAACAGTCCACAATCTATTCTGGAAGCACCACATTTTGATTCTTGGATTAACTTTTTAAGAGGCGGGAATATGCTCTTCAGCGATGGTCGTGAATCTATCTAACGTAGAGCTAGATGAGAGTAAGGCAGTTGACACCGTTCCTTTATGTACTCCAAGGACTCACTTTCGACATATTCAATTGCCCTATCTTACATCATGTTCCGCTTCATCTAGATCAAGTGATTATATCTACAGCTTGCTGCCTGGTGAAGCATTGCGAACCCAAACCGCCTTACCAAGGGAGTCCACCTCAGTCTTCCTCGCCACAATCTCCTCCACCACAGTCTTCACACCCTGCCTTCCCTGCCTTGAAGCCACAACCTTGTTGATCAACGCTCTCCTGGTCAGCTCCCCAGCGCCTTCCCTGAGCACCTCCTTCACCTCCTTCTCGGACGGCACTCCTAGGTCTGCATGAGGATACTCCTTGTAGGACCTGTCGGTGAAGAGCTCCAGCTTTTGGTCGGGGTCGAACTCGAAGAAAGGCTTCGCCACGTCTTCGCTCGCGGGGATCGCCTCGAGTGACTCCGGTTGCCACTTAGGGGCTTCCTTGCGCACCAGCAGAGCCGTCACACCCTCGGTGAAGTCAGGGTGCTGCATGAACTTGCTCGCGATCTGGTGCTCCTTGCTGAAGGTCTCGGCCAAATTCCATTTGCCACCATTGCGCATCTGCCTCAGCGTCACATGGACAGCAGTTGGCGATCGCTTCTTCATCGTCTCAAGCTGCTTCTGCGCCCACTGCTCAACAGGACCACCGCGTTCCTCACTCAAAGCGGTCATGATGTCTGCTACGTTGTTCTTGCTGAAGCATCGGTCAACAGCTTCACGAAGCTCACCGCTAAGCTGCATAGGCTGGTCGTGGGGAAGGCCAGTCGCGAACTCTTCTAGGGTCTGGTTGATGATGTTCAGACGATCACGCTTGCTGTCGGAATCCTTGAAACGAAGCTCGGCGAGGCGGGCCTCGACATCGGGAAGGCTGGTGGAGTGGAGGTAGTGAGTGGCGATACCGGAGTAGAAGACGTTAGGGCCGGTGAGACGCTCGCTGGTGAGAGCCAGGTATGTGCCGACAGCGCCGTTCATCCTGGGCAGGAAGAAAGAGGCTCCAACATCAGGGAAGAAACCAATGGTCGTCTCGGGCATGGCGAAGACGGTCTTCTCCGTCGCGATCCTGAACGGCGCATGGATGCTCAGGCCGACACCACCGCCCATCGTGATGCCGTCCATGAACGCAATGTACGGCTTTTTGTACGTCGCAATGTAGTGGTCGAGCTTGTATTCCAGGGCGAAGTAGTCTGCCGATTCCTTCCATCCCTCCGGGCTTGCAGCATTCTGTTTTGCCAGCACAGCAACGTCTCCTCCGGCACACAGAGACTTCTCGCCAGCACCCTTCATGACGATGACGTTGGCCATGTCTGACTTTTCCCACTCGACGAGACGGGGCACAATTTTGCGGACCATCGATGCGTTGAGAGAGTTGAGCTTCTTTGGTCGGTTGAGCATGATGGTGCGCAAGCCGTACTTGCTCTCGAAAACGACATCGTTGGCTTCATCGCCGGGAAGCTCCTTGATTTTGGTGGCCTCGGTCGAAACCTGCGGTGACAATCCAAGTCAGTTGATCCATCATCTCCAAGGCCAGGTATATGGAACCGGATGTGCTGCTCTTACCATTCTGGCACCCAGGGAGGCTGTAATGCCGAAAGAGCTTCGACTGGCCGAGGCAGCGTTGGCGATGGTGCCAGCTCTGGCTGCGAGGCTGCGAAACGACATGAGGGTGGACAAGGAGAAAAAGGCGAGTCGACTACTACAAGAACGCTGAAGAGCTCGATCCCCAAGTCGTGCGCATCAGGCAACGGAGGGTTAAGTGCTTGGAGGGGCGGCAATGGCTTGGTTTTACCGGCAACGCTTTCCCGTGGATGTAACGAAAATCAGACGACCGAGGATACCAACGGCTTCCGTCGCCTGCACGACGAAGGAGCTTCTGAAGGCGTTGCGACAGGGGGTCGGGGCGCCTGAAGCGACGGGCTACTAGCGACCATCGGGGGCACCCCATATTTTGGGCCAACTTGGCCAATCATAGCCTTGCATCCGATTTGAACCTTTTCGACAAGCGACAGCCTTGGTGGTGCAGCTTCATTCGAGAAACGGGCATCGCATCCCACGTCAATTCTTCAGCACCGCAACTTTCACCCTCCGACCTCCCTTCCGATCTCTTTCCACACCGACCAGTCAAGATGGCGGACGCCAAGATCCAGTATGTCACGCGATCACCAATGCGCCTCCATTCGCAACGTCGCGCCCGCTAACGTCCAACACTAGGGAACTTCTCACCAAGTCGCGCTCCGAGCTCACGTTCGTTCTTCACACCTCCTTGGCGCCCCCTCCGAAGCTACGGTACTGACACCTCTGCAGAGAGTACGAGATTGCACAGCTGGAAGAGCACGAGTTCGCCGCCGGTCCGCTCAGCATCCTCCACTCCGCCGTTCGCTCCCATAACCAAGTCCTCATTTCCATCCGCAACAACCGCAAACTCCTCGCACGCGTCAAGGCTTTCGATCGTCACTGCAACATGGTCCTCGAGAATGTGAAGGAGATGTGGACTGAGACGCCGCGTCTCGCCGACGGGAAGAAGGGCAGGCCAGTCAACAAGGACAGATTCATCAGCAAGATGTACGACCACACATAAGCCCTATCCCACGATCAGAGAGATCCATCTGCTGACCAGCATAACAGGTTTCTCAGAGGCGACAGCGTCATCCTCGTGCTGCTGAGCTGAGGATTTTGTTACAGATGAACCGAGCGGGGTCGACGATAGACGAGCGAGGTGGAGGGTTCAGACGGAGGGACTGGCGATATGTTTGATACCGGGAATATTTGCACAAGGGTTTCGGTCTTTGACGGGTTTTACACAAAGGCCATACACTGCACAGGAATCCTCGAGAAGGCGTTGAAAAATTATCTGAACTTTTGTCGTTCTTCAATACATTACACTTGAAGCAATTCCGTCTGGTGCCGGGCTCTGTTTCTTTCACTCTTGAGAGACCTAGCCCCGCTTGATGCAATTTGCCCTTCATCTCATGCACGACTTTGGGGGTCGTTAACATCACTTCTCAGATCTTCTCCCAGCCATCATCGGCAGGCTTCAGACCAGCCAGGCCGAGGAAGAACACCGCCAGACCCCAGGCGCCTGGGTCAGGCACCTCCTCGTGACCGCTACCGCCGACGTAGACTGCGCGACCGAGACTTGCCTGCATTCCTTTGGTCTCCTCTGCAGCCTTGAGCGCCGCTTCAGCCGCCTTGGTCAAGTCACCAGACGTATTGAGGACATCTACGAAGGGATAAAGAGCATCAACGAGGGTACGGTCACCAGGACGCGCAGGTGTGTATTTAGACAAAGCTTCGCAGCTCTGCTGGAGCGCAGTGGCCCACGTCTGAGCGTTAGCCTCGCCTGGGGACAGGGTTCGGAGAGCGAGGACCAAAGCGTTGAAGAAGATGGCATAGAGAGCACCAGATGTTCCATCCATGGTGTTTTCGATGACGGGCACGATGGACGCAACGTCGACCACAACGTCACCAGTCAGAGGCTTGCTGCTCAGGTGCTTAAGAACGGCTGTGGTAACATGTTAATTCCTTGGTCATCGAAACAAGGCCAGGTTGTGGCATGAGACTTACCCTCTGCACCACGCTTGAGGCCGATTCCGCAGTCACCATCACCAACCACAGTATCGTATCTGGTGATCTCAGGCTCGGCAGCGATGACACGCTCAAGAGCTGTTGTAATAGCGGTTTTCTCGACAGCTGGGTCCATCTTGAGTCCGCTAGGCTTGACCTCCTGGCCAACACTGGTGTTTCCAGTCCTGGTCGCCTCATTTTTAGCTTCCCATGTAGTCTTCTGGATAGGGGCAGACCAGCCCTGAACCTCGCTAGGAGCATCAAGAAGCTCAATCATGCTAGGGCCACCGATATCGGTGTTTACAACGTTGAGCAGAGTGATGGAGAAACCGAGCCCATTAAGCGAGGTCATGAAGGTGCCGCTGATGATGCGTACGGGTTTGATGTTGTGCTTGCTGCCGAGCTGGCTCACTACCTCAGCGGTAATGCCACCCATCTCCAGAACGCTAACACCACCAAGATTGTTGATGAGCAGTACGACCTCATTGGAATTGACGTTGACAAATGCGCGGTCCTTGTCAGACTGGTCGAGCAGCTGTGTCAGCATGCGGTCCACAAGCTGTGGCAAATCGAGCTTCGCACGAGCAGAGCCAGGCTCATTGTGAATGCCCATGCCAATCTCAACCTCTCCGAGAGCGAGGCCGTCACTCGAGTCGGCTGAGCGACCCGGAACATGGACGTGCTCCAGACTGGCACCAACACTGACGATATTGTCCGAGACAAGACGAGCAACCTTGGCGACCTCAGCAAGCGACCGGCCCTGGGCGGCGAGAGCACCAGCAATCTTGAGGACGAGGACTGTTCCGGCAATGCCACGACGTCCGACCTTGCCAGCCTTTGCCCTTCCCACACCGACATCATCGCCAACAACGACCATCTCAACGCTCGAGCCAGCGGCCTTCGCCTTCTCAACAGCCATGCCAAAGTTCAGGATATCACCGGTGTAGTTCATCACCACGACCAGAATACCCTTGTCCGGGTCCACCCGCGAGGTGATTCCTACACGGACCTGTTCCGCTGATGGACTGGCAAAGATTGAACCCGCGACAGCAGCAGAAAGCATGCCAGGGCCGACCATGCCGGCGAAGGAAGGCTCGTGGCCTGAACCGCCGCCGGAGAGGATGGAGACTTGCTTCTCGCCATTCGTTGGGCGGCGGTAGACGATCTTGTGTTCTGCGTCGAGAGCCACGGTGGGGTTCGTGAGGGTAAGGCTCTGCAGAGCCGTTGACACGAGGGTCGTGGCGTCGTTGATGAAGTGCTTGGCTGACATGATGTTCTCTCGCTCTTCGTGTCAAACCGGGACGGAAGGGTATCAATGGTACGTTATACAAGGTTCGATTTAAGTCGGGTAGAGAAAGAGGGAAGGATCGCGTCAAGAAAGAGAAGAAAGAAGACGAAGACGAAGTAGAAGGAGAGAAGGTGACAGCCTGATGGGCAGGCCGGATGTAGCTTTATGTATCACGTCGTACGGACTGAAGACCTGTCGGCGAGGGATTCTTGACTAGTACAGAAGCTCCCCCATGCTCTGGGCCTGGGGGTGGGGATCCATGCACCGCCGGTGGTAGCGGGGGCAAAGAGCATGAGACGGATAGATGGATGGTGTCATGCCTGAAGGCTTCGACCTTTTAGGCAAGATACGCGGATGGCTTCCTGCGTTGGTGGTGATAGGTGACAAGATGGAGGGGGAGGGGCAACATCGACTGAAGGGGGGGCAGCAGCTTCTTAGCACGCGTCAGGCAAGACTTACCGCGTCAGCTGTTAGAGCAGTGCATCTCGGGTTTTGGCATACCGAGAAGCGGTACCGGTGCACGACGCTATTGATAGCCTCCTGTAGCCAAATTCCTGGCCTGCGCTTCCTCCCGTCATTTCATGAGTGCTTAACATTGCCTGACTAGGGTCACTGAACCTCCACGTAAACCCCGCGCCGTTGGGGGTTAAGGCCGTTACGTGGGGGTTGAAGTCACGACGCACGTTGCACGCAGTTTGCTGTCTGAACATGTGGATTCTTCTCGTTAAATAAGCTACCAATAAAGGCCGAGTTGAGTCCAGTCCCTATCAAAACAGCTGGAAACAGGAAAAAAAATTGTTCAAAAAGAAGCTCTATCGTTGTAGGCCGAACCTTTTGTGTTGTTGTGCTGTTGGGGAAATTTCCAATCCTCCCCAGGTACAGTGTATATCCATAACCGTGTCGACCTCTCAAGGAATATGCAGGAGATCAAAGAGTAGCTTTACCCCGCCCTTAGAACGCCAAACCCCATGCCCATAGACCTTCCTTCTCTGTATTGCTTTGAAGGTGCCTCTGGTGATCGGAAAAGAAAAACAAGTCGTGCCTTTTGCCGAGGGCGAATGTGTGACTCGGAAAACCAGTCCGCCCAAGCCCCGCTTGCCGGGAGAGTCTCCGGTTTCTGAGGCTGGGCTACGACCAGCTCTCTCCATCATCCCGCCGAGTCTTGAGGGAGATTCAGTAACTTTCAAAAGTTTTCAGAACAATGACCAGTGCATGTTTTGCACTGGTCTGAGCATAAACCAAGCGCGGTCTTCGCCATCGCTCAGTACTTGCCCTCCATGATCAAGTACGCCGAGAATCCCAACATGCCAGCGACCATGAGTGCCGTCAGGAAACCAGCCCCGACCTTATCTGCCATGGTGATGGCTCTCAATGTGGGCGTCTTGCTATCATCAGACACACCGCCATCCACGTTTCCACGCGACGTACCACCATTGTCCGCGGTGACTGGTGGATTGGCGTCCTCGAGCAAGTTGTACATGATTGCATCAAGAGCGTTCATCTGCTCGCCGACGCCAACCTTTCCGTCAAACGCGCCGAACTGGTCGGCGAGCCATGAGAAACCGCACGCGGTACCGTCGTGGCCGGCGAAGCGGTCCATCACTGGGCCGACACACGATGCCGCGGCTGCGACTCCTGCTTTTCGAATCAGAGGACGGATCTGCTCCCGAGCGAAAGGCGCCATCTGCCATGCAGCGGCGAGCCACCTCAGGAGGTAGCCCTTGAAGGTCCGTTGATCTTGATTACAGACCTCGCCGCGCTCGCAGAACTGCTCGTAGAGGATGTCGTTGAGGAAGAAGCGGCTCATCGAGTTTTTGAGGATACCCGCAGTCGCTTGCCTCCACTTGTCACTCTCGGTCAAGTTGTACAATGCTGACACTCCATGGAGATAGATACCAGCGTTGTACGTCCACTCGATTGTGTCGATTTTGCCGCAGCCACCCCCCTCGAGAGCATGGCGGCCGTCAAAGACTTGGAAATTGTCGTTGATGAGACCTGTCTCGCGCTGCCAATCCCAGACCTTCTCGGCCCATTCGGCATATGTTTCGTTGCCGGTGTAGCGAGCCAGTCGAGCTGCGACGTTGAAAAAGCATCCGTTGGAGATGGTGTTCTTGTAGTCGTATCCGTTGTTGAAGGGGAAGATCTGCCAGCGTAGACCACCACCACAGTGCTCGGTATCCCAGCGGCTCACCCACTCGTTGAAGCAGGCCTGCGCCAGAGCCAGCCACTGGGGCTCGTCCTCGGGAGGGTCGGGAAAAGCCTTCTCAGCCGCGCTCATGGCGGCCATGGTCCAGAATCCTTGATCGTCGTTACCCATCTGGAGGGTTTGGTTCTCGGGCATGTAATCTCTGTCAGGGCCGGCCTGGTGCAGAAGCGCTTGCATGGTGATCTTGTTGTAGGACTCGTCTCCTGTCATATCCCAGTAGTCGATAAAGGTGCCAAACATGGCACCGGCCTCCCACCCTATGCACTAGTTAGTACACTCCTTGTTGGCGCGCCGTGGTTTACATGGATATCAGTATACGCACAGTAGTGAGGTGCTGGTAGTTGACCAGGGTTGTCGCCGGTGTTGTTGCCGGTATAGAATTTGGCCAGACCAAAGGCGACTGTAGCCGCCGCCTCCTTGATGGAAGCTGGAATCATGTCAGTATGTTGCACTTTCACCACATCAAGCTACCAGACATACCATCGCTCTCCCAGTCAATATTCAGGCCTTGTGCGACGCCGCCCAAGAGGCCAAGGCCAACAGTGAGACCCCGCAATAACGAAGTCATTGTGATTTGTGTTGGAGAAAGACGGTCGTTTTATAGGTTGAGGGCGCCAGAGGCGCAGGACCAGTAGAAGATGTTGGCTGGCCCAATGGCCGAAGCTTTGGTGTAGACTGAAGTGAATGTAGTGGAGGCTCTCAAGTTGTCAAAAAAGTGTCACGAGATAGTTCGTCGACTGCAGGACCTTGAAGATATCTGAAAGCGAATGTGAAGCTGGTGGTGTGGTAGTAGGTGTGGGTTCAAAAGCGAGGGACGTGGAACGAAGAGCTGAAAGAAATCAGTAGGAAGTTGGTCGAAGGTAATGATGAATGAATGAGAGAATGGCTGAGATGGGAGCAACAGGTTGAAAAACAAGGCACCAGGTCAACGCAGGTGAAGGAGTGCGTGCGTAATGGACTTGAGCTAAAAGTATTGGCAGAAGAAAGGGAGGAGGGAGAGGCAGGTCTGAAGAGGAGAGGGAGAACACCAAGCTCAAGCCACTGCCCAGTACGGAGAGATGATGGACCTCCTGAACGGAACTCGCCCAGTGTTTCTAGGCGCCTAGCATTGCAATGCGAGCACAAGCGCAAGCAAATACGGTGGGCAGAACGGAGGGAGAAATGAACAAGAACTTTGCCAAGACGCTGCGCCCAGGCTGAGGCGTCGTCAACGGAAATGTGTATCGTGTGCTGGGGGGGCGGTCGGCACGCAGCACCTTAAGCGTTAGACAGTGGAGCACGGATGGCAGAAATTCATCAAGGGGTGCTGGGACACGATTGAGGCAGTGCAGGGGACAAGAAAGACCAAAAGAGAGACGCCCAGGGATTAGAGGCTTGGCGTGCGAGATACAGTGGCAGACCAAGAGCCAGTGACGTTCGTGGCAGAACGGATCAGGGTTAGAGGCCCAGGCTGCAAGATGGTTGGCAGGTGGCCGAGGAATGACGAGGAAGACTCGTGGACAATTGGCAGCTGTGGCTGTCTATGTTTGCTCAAGGAATGCTGCTTTGGCTACACTTCCCCATGTGAAGATGGTGGAGAGATTAAGCCAGTGAATAGGCTCATCACTAGCGACGCTGAATAGTGGGACCCAGGGATGGGCATCAGGAGCCCACGGAATGTCCGGTCGGTCAGCGGACGAAAGAAGAGGCATCCGTCAGAAAAAGAGGTGCACGAGTAGAGACTGCTGGTCTGCTCATCGTAGCCGGTTTCTGAATGATCTGGCCCTGCTCCTTTTCTTCCCATGTTGGTCCGATCTGTAACCTGCTCGTGAGAATTCCCTGTGCATTCCTCCGTCTTCTCTCCCAATCCTTTGCAACCATCAGAGCTAAGGTAACCTTTAAGCTTAAATTGGAGAGCCCCTGAACCTGAGCGCCACAGCTACGCGCCGCCCCTTTATTCGTCGCCTTGGACGGCACAGGGACGCCTCCACATCCTCTCGTGTTTGAGTTGCGTTGCAGCACAGCGACAGTGGGAGAATCCACTGCGTTAGAGTAATGCTGATGCTGGATTGGCTCTGGATCTGTCAGGACTAGAGTACGCAGTCTGGAGTAGGGACATCGCCCCACGCGATTGCTTCAGTGACAAGACATTGGTGCGTCGCATCATTTTTATTTACATACTTGGAACTCGAGCAGAAGACGGCGGTCCCCTGTGATCCGCGGACGGGATGCACGATGGTAGACTTCATCTGAGTTCCTTCTGGGTCGTGAAAGGGCAGACTGTGGCTTTCCGTTGGGGTCTGGCAGAGTCCGGTTCGGGATGTGAGGAGACCTGGACGTTAGTATGTTCATCCACTAACATCTCCAGGTCATCTCTTCGCAGGTCGCCGTTAGTGTAGTACTTGTAGTACTTGTAGGCCAGGCAACCCTCTACACACCACTGACGAGGAGGCCAAACCATTGACGTCAGCACCAGCTCTCCTTTGACGTATTATACGGTATGACCTTTCGATGTCCTCAGCGCGATGCTCTTGTACCAAAATGCAATTTCTGCTTCGTCCAACAATTCCCGAGACTCGTCCAGCTTATTAAAGGCCGCAACCATAATAATCATCATTCGCCCACCGTTCCCTCGTGCTGTACATGTACAGGACCTCACCGAGAGCTCCACACGACGCCTCAATGCATTGTTCACTTACCCTTTCACATTCACAGGCAACGCATGCGTAGATAGTTTCCGACCTTGCCGAGTGCCGCGAATGGCCCGCTATTCACCTCACCCTTCCCAGCATCAAAATGCAAATTCCCCGCGCCCTTCGCTCTTCCTCAGGAGGAGCGTTGCGAAACCACGAGGAAAGATACCTGATGATAGACCATGGTAGCCTTCTTGCAGTTATTGCGTGGCACCACTACAATAGCTGTGGCAAGACAGGAGCAGGTAAGTCGGAATATATAGAATGGGTGGGATGGCTCAACTTTAAAGTAGAACAATGACGAGTTGGCTGTGGCCGACGAGTGATGACTTGGCTGAAGGGCATGGCAGATCCCGTAAGGTTGTGAGTTCTGAGTCAGCAACTGACTTTAACGTCCTGGCGAGGACGGTGCAGGTTGAGGTACTCGATCTGGAGATTCTGAACGTGTCTTATTGGAAACATGGAGATGCCTTCCTCACCAATGCCGTCAAGGGTCGGTATGCTCCTCTTCACTGGCCGGTTGAGATTCCACCCTCCAGGAGATATCGAGCCAAAGTAGGTCCAGGACATGCTCTGGAGGATGCGACTTTGACGTATTGAGGAAGAAGCCTGGCGATTTATGTGGCGTAAGTCTCTTGTCGACAAAGATGGTCATTCTTGATCTTCACAGGCTCAATCGCTGATCAGTAAATAAACTCAGACTCCTTTTTGGTTATGTGAATCGTTGATAAGAAATCTCGTCTTGCCTGACCATTACCCACACGTCAGGGATTGTCAACTTCCTTTGCCTTTCCATCGGCATCCCTCCCTAACCTCGTCCACTGTGTCTTCAACGCCGGCACATCGGCACCAACCAGCGTGTTCACATACCTCTCTTCTCCATCCGTCGGGGCCTTCACAGTCCCCCTACCAAGCAGGACAGGGTAAGAGTTCACATATACAGTCTCGTACCCGCCCGGCTGCACCACATAGGTCTCATGGAAGATCCCAATGTTCTTATTCCAGTTCTTGCCCTTGTGGTACCCATCCCATCCCTTGCGGTGCAGTGCACCGTGGGCGAACTTGTGTAAGCCTTCCAGGTCGCGAAAGTAAAATGTCCAGAGCTTGGTGTTATGTGACTCTCGATCTGACGATGTCCACTCCGACATGGAGATGAGGCCGTATTCATCCTTGTGCTCGCGAAGGTCTTTGATCATGGGGTTGAAGTATTCCCCCATCTTGTCCCAGCCGGGCCCGCCTATACCCAGGGGGTGATTTGCTTGTGTTCCCAAGTGGAAAACGACCAGGCCTTCCCCCGACGGCTGAGGCCCGTGCCGTCCCGTCAGAGGAGAGGGTATGAGCGCAGACGTGCGACCGGGGATGATTTTCTTGGACAGATAAGAACCCGGATTTCGAATCTGCAGGATGGTCGTAACGACAGAGTTGAGGATGAGGGCACACGAGGGAATAACAGCCCAACGCAAAGGGAGAGTCAAGCAGATGAGTGTCTGTATGGAAGAACCTATCGCGAAGAGGGTTTGGACTTTGAAAGAGTCTTTCAGGATCGATACCTATGCGGGAAAATTTTCATCAGTCTCTTCACTGTCCGGTGATGGGCGAGAGCTGGCTCCAACTTGGCGGGGGAATAACGAACCAAAGCCGTGCTTCTCTCGAAGACTTTCAAATCAGGCTCATCAGAGGGCTTCAATTTTGGCGCGAAGTATTTGGCGTCCATCATGAGAACGAGTTTATCTTGGCAAGTTTGGGCTCTTCTTCCAATGATAGCGCTGCGCGGACCTCTTTCAAGCCAGGAGCAATCGTGTAAAGGCCAGCCAAGTTGATGATATACCACCTAGGCAATAGGAATGTTGAAGCGAAGCAGTGTAAGGTAGACTGACATTGAGTAGCAAGACTCAGTCAGGGTTCGACAGGAGACGTAGAAGGCTATATGTAGCCCATCTGGCAACCAAGCCGAGGGGCGCGAAAGGGCCATCATTGGCCATATGCGAATGCGATGGGAAAGACTGTCAGGCAGACGTGATAGTCTAGCTTGCACTGCCAAAACTCCGTTTGCCGATCTCGGGAAACTCGCCATGCTAGACTAAAGCCGGGGCATTGTTGAAGCATTCTTCACAAACCATGTGCAAGGGAAAGACCGTATTTGTCATGAAAGCAGGACTCATCACTTGATTACACGTCTGACGCATCATGAATTACGCGGTCTGAACCTTGATCGCGCCAGATTTGTCGCTTAAGCCTTGCAGTTGCGATATTCTCGACCCAGGCTTGGTAGGATCAGGTGGACGATGATTCGGCTAAGGCGCCACACAACCTCGCATTCGCTTTTGAGACTCTGGGACCCACCCGCCTTACAACTGCTATGCAAATATCGCACATGTAGTCAATGTACGTCACAACACATCGCTCAGCTCTTTTGCCTTTACGGATGATGCCAAATTAGGCTCATGAGTCGTTGTATTCATTCGTGATCGTTATCCTAGCAAGTCCTCTGTCGCCCTCTTGCGCTGCTAACTTTCTTCTGAAAAAATTAACCCGTCCTGAATAAAACAAATGCAACTCAAAGATTCCGCTCACAACGCTTTTCTTGCCAGAAAATGCACAGCCATGTACAGGTCTTGTCTATGTTCACAATGTTCATGGGAATCCTCCTCTGTATCCAGGATTCCCCTTATATGCATCTCCGTGAGGAGGGTTGGTTTAAGGAGGCAGAGGCTGGTGACTTTGGTGGTGGCTAGAAGGGCTAATGGGAGCCACGGTTTCACATTTCGTTCTCTTTGTCAGGGTCCTCAGGGGTGATCAACGACTTCTCCCACTCCGTCATGAGAGTCGTCGCAGTGCGCTTGAGGTTGCTGGGTGAGAAGCCATTGACCATGCTCGGGATGATCTCCTTCAACTTCGATGGCGATAGTGGAGTATCAAGCTCAAACCTGCTGGACCTTGTCGTCAGTCACCAAAACGTCATCAAATTGAAGCGAGGCGGAGAGGCCTGAACGTACCTCGACGTTGTCTCCTCATTTTCGGGGATCGAAGGTGTATCGTCGGTCGCGCTGGTGTTCACAGTGGAACCGCTCCATCGCGAAGATTTGGTGGATGCTGGAGACTCCCAGTTCGACCAGTCGGTATCATCCAGCGAGTCGAAGCCCAATGGTGTCCAAGAAAAGCGCTTGTTCTTCGTCGGCTTCACGTTGTCTCGGCCAGCATCACGGGTCCTGGCCGGTGGCGTCGGCGTTCCTGCTGACAGAGAACCTGCTAGGTCAAACGTTGTTACAACATTTGGTCTTGATGGCTGCGTCGGCCGAATTGTATTTTGGTCCCGTGACGCGTGATCTTTTGAGTCGTCTGTGGTAGAAGTGCCGGCCGTGGAGCGCCCGTGGCCATGTGCACCGTTCTGACCATTGATCGGCTCTTCACCCACTGTAATCTGTCGGATATCCTCGACGAACGCACGGAAGCCCAGCTTAAAGTCCTCCACGAGCTGCGGCATGGCAGCTCCCCCTGCTTGTTGCAGCTGAGAAGGTTGCAGCCGAGGCTGCCACGATGATCTCTTCGGAAGCGTGGGGTTCGTCGGTTGTGTTGAACGAAGCTCTCCTGAAGGAAGCTTCATCGCCTCGTGCTCGCGGTCCTCGTGCACGGCAAAGCCCGAATCTGACTTTGCAGGTGAAAGGAGAGACAGTGTCCGTGTGTGTCCTCCACGGAGAACCCGACGTCTCCCGGGTGTGCTCGTAGGTGTACCCTGGTTGAGGAGCAGACTTCTTCGGCGATCAAGGTCAGCGCTTAGGCGAGCCGATCGGGGTTCATCATCCGGTGTAGGCGTGGTCGTCCTGCTAAGGTCAAGTTGACGGAGAGAAGCTCGTTTTTGTTGCGCCTCCTGAGCAGTCCATTGCTTCTTCAGTTTGATGAGGTCTGCTTCTGCGCGAGCAAGCTCTTCTCGCAGCTCAAGAACTCTCCGCTCCTGGGCGGCGACGGCGATGATGAACTCATTGGTGCCACTCGGCGTCTTCATGGCAGGGCTGTCGATCGGTGTCGGCGGGACAGAACCCGACACTGCTGATGTAGGAGTTGGCCGGGAGGGATCGCTTGTAGGCAGAGCAATTGGTAACGTAAGTGAGAGTCGGTTTGCATTCCTTGATGCAGTAGAAGTAGAACGCGACTGGCGCGTAGGTGAGGCTGCTTCCACTCCCGTCGGCAGTGGTGGAGGAGGCATGGCTTTCGCATCGCCGGTAGTACCGCATGAGACGGATTGTGGTCCCATCTTGGTCGCCTCGTGGGCAATCGTGGGCGAGGAATGCTCGGGAGTAGAGAGCGTGGTTGTCGTCGCCTCTGGCTCGGCCAAGGGCTCCACAGAAGCACGGTCAGCAGCCGAGGAGCAGCGACGACGCAGTTGTTGATGGTGGTTTGAGGCCATATCCGGATGCCTTTGGATCAGTTTCTGGAGGGAATAGCAGCCAGAGATCTTGCGGCGTTTCTGTAAATGAGTGGCGGGAGCACGAAAGGCTCGGATACGCCGCAGACGGGCGGAGGCTCTGGCGACGAGCGCTCGATAGTAGGAATCTCTCAGTCGGTGTTCTTCATTAAGGAGTGTTTTCGGGAGGTGGTTCGCTGTACAGACTCGGAAGAACAAGCTGGTCATGGAGAGAGCGACAAGAGGTGTGGGAGAGAAAGCGCCGAGAAAGAAGGACCGAGCAGAGAGAGAGCCCCCGATGAGCCCTAGTGCTACTCTGATGGCTCACTTCATGACAGAGCCAGCGAAAGTGAGGGTGTGAGAGTTCAGCGGCTCAGAACACCATTGGGCGATGGGACGGCAACTGGTCCCTAGGTTGGGAGCGAGCGTGTGGGAGGGGGGGACCTTGGAACTGGACGTGGAGGTGTCGAGGCGATTCGGGGGGGGAAATGACAATTGGATGCGCTCCGACAGGGGACCTGGGTCGTTATCTGGCAGTGGTAAGGAGAGAGGGGTGGGCAGCTTAAGATGATTGATTAAGCATGACAGCCAGGGTGACGACAGATTCGATTGATCTCGCGGAGATTTTCGTGATGTCAATGGAAAGCACAATGAGACAGAAAGAGAGACGACGGAAGAAGCCAAGCTAGATGTTTGTCGCGGGATAGCTCGGATGTCCATCAGATGGTGAGGCGGTCCCGACTTGGGGTTTGTTTACATGGACGTCACGGGTACCTGCAGGACCTGGCACCGATCTACTGCAGCGCCATCATTGGTACATACACTACGACCGCTGTTAAGCTCAGAACAGCATACGCACCCAGGAGAACTAGCGAGCACCCGGCCGTAGTAACAATTTGAACTAATACATCTCGTACTCATGCAGTCAAGATGAAACGAATCCATCCGTCGAGTTACTGAGCAGTGACCCTGCCAACGAGCGGATCTCGCGGTGGATCGACGCGTAGCTTCATCTGCAGCTGCTCAGGGGCACCGCTTCAGAACGATGCCGTTGTTTGCCCACTTTGGGGCTGATACGGCGCACAACGGCCACTAACCACCGCTAACCATCACTAACGAACGCCGGACGGCGCTGTCCCACAGGGGCAGGGCAATGATGCCAATCTCCTTTTGAGCGGGGAAACCAATCAATGGATGTCATTGCGCTCACGGGGGGGCCAGTGGCTTTAATTAGCGTCATGCAACTGTCACGTGCAGAGCCGGGTTGCCTCGTTGCTTCGGAGGTTTCATACACGTCCACTGACGGAAGAGAGAAAAGTGACCGATGCAAACCCTTACAATGGCCATAGACAAGTAATAGATATTATGATATTGCACAAGTCGCGAGAAGGAGAGCGTTGTTGCGGGCTTATAAGATGAGAAGGTGACCAGGACTTCTTAGAGGTATTACTAGTGCATCACGTGTGGACCCGTCAAGTTCGCGTTAATGGACCACAGAACAAAGACACGCGATCTGCCAGGTCAGCGCGTCCTTCGTGGACCGCTGTAGGCAACGGTGCGTTCATTCACGGACTACATCGCCACTTCTGAGCGAATTGAATCGGACTCTCTTTGCGTCTGCTGCCTATACGGCTCGATACCTTGGGAGCGGGTCAATCTGACACCTATTAAAGACGGCGTCGCGCGCTGACGACAGCCGTCAGAGCTGGTTCATCAATGGACGAAGGCTAGCTGCCTGTCATGCCACTTCCGTTCACTTTTGTCTGCGACCTTCTTGAGCAGTGTAGCAAAATATGTGCTGCCGGTCAGGATCATCATTCAGCCGTTGTCAAATGGTTCAATCGTCACCGTACACTTATCGACGCTCACGACACCAACGTCGCTGCCCTACTTTCTACGTTATTGCCAGAGAAGAGAACCGACAGAGTATACTGCATACAGACAGCCTCTCTAGAGAAGATCATCGGCCGCGCGTTGATGCTCGGATCGTCCCGGATTAAGGAACTAGCTCTTCACAAAATTCCGGGCAAGGGCGTCGACCTTGCTGATTGTGTCGAGCGAATTTTAGTTGCTACGGTACGGTTATAATGCGCAATTGGTTAGCGTGAGACTAAGAGTAAACAGCCGAATCCCGAGCAGTCGGTGCAAAACATCATCACCGTCGAGTATGTTGATGCATTACTGCACGCTATAGCGTCGCGGATAAAATGGAGTTCCCCAAAGGTTCGCCATGCCAAGACATCAATGACGCATGAAAGTCGAGTCGAACTTGAAGCTCTATACCTCCGTCTCTCTCCTCGCGAGGCCAAGTGGTTTACCCGCCTCATATTGAAAAACTATGAGCCGCTGATCTTCCAACCCGAGGCCATATATAGCCTATGTGACAGAGCATTACCGTCAGCTCTCAAGATCCGTGACGACTTCGTTGCTGCTATCGACGCAGTTCAGTACGCGAGAACTAGGTTATTGCCTAACACATCGCGAGGCAGCTTTCCCCGGAACAGCTTGCTCTCCGTCATTAAACCGCAACACGGGATCAAGGTCGGAAGACAGCCATGGCTCAAGGCTCGAAGTATCAAGCATTGTCTAGACATGGGCCATGGCAAGATGTCAGTTGAGAAAAAGATAGACGGCGAGTATTGCCAGATTCATATTGATCTATCCAACCCGCGATCGCCGATTCAGATCTTCTCCAAAAGCGGCAAAGACAGTACTGAGGACCGGAGAAATTTGCACAGGTGAGTTACCTATTACATTTGTAAACCAAGCCTGACACATTTACAGCGCCATGATGGACTCTCTACGAGACGGTCATTCTGGATTCACTATCAAGCAGAAATGTATTTTAGAAGGCGAGCTAGTTGTGTATAGCGACGCAGTCAGTCCTGCCTTTCTCATTCAAGTTGGGCTTGGTTAACTCAGATGGGCTTATAGGAACAGAGAATCCGTCCGTTTCATACGATCAGAAAGTATGTGACGAGGAGAGGACGGTTCCTCAACACGGATCAGGATTCTCAGTACGTTCAATTGTTTCGAAAACATGTTCGCAACTTACCGTATCGCAGACCAAAAAGCTACGAGCACTTGATGATTGTGTACTTCGATATTTTGTCTATTGACGAAACCTCCTTACTCGGTACACGGCATTCTGAACGGCGAAAGCATCTAGAGCGAGTAATCAAGGTCACTCCTGGCCGCTCGGAAATCGTTACTCGTCAAGTGATCGACTTCGACCACAGACTGGCTGCATCTCACTTACGGAAGGCTTTCGCAGCAGTGATTGTGCAGAGAGACGAGGGCTTGGTCTTAAAGCCAGATGACCCGTATTTCGATTTCTCCTCCAACCAGCGCCGATATGCCTCATGCAGCATAAAGCTAAAAAAGGAATATATCGGCAACTTCGGAGAGATCGGAGACCTCGCCGTTGTGGGTGCAGGTTTTAGTCCTGTCCGTGCCAAATCCTACAAAATTCCTGGCTTGAAGTGGACACACTTCTACCTGGGATGCTTGAACAATAAAGAAGAAGTGGTGCGATGGGCTGCAAAACCCACGTTCACAGTCGTCAGTCTCGTGGAACTGAACTCGACTCTGCTCAAGTCCTTCATCACGCATGGACATACCGAAGCTGTCCCGGCAGAAACGAACGAGGAGACCATCATCAAATTGGCACCTGGTCTAGACAGGACACCGTCACTGGAAGTTGCATTCACCCGACCCCCAGTGGTGGACGTTCGCTGCTTCAGCTTCGATAAAGAAGGCAACACGGGCTTCTGGACCCCTCGATTCCCAGGTGTCTCGAAAATCCATTTTGACCGTGATTTCACGAACACGATTACCTTTGATGAACTCCAAAGTATGGCTCAGAATGCCACAAGCACGACTGCGCCGGAAGATAGCCAGGAGAACTTGCAGTGGATTGCGAGACTGGAGAGGGCTGATCCACGAGGTGTTGCGGTTGATGCAATCAGCCAGCTGACTGCCAGCTCGTTAGCTACACCACCTCAATGGCGGCGGACGCAGAGTGTTTCAGACATAAGCTGCCCAACCTCTCCGACTACCTCGAGATCACAGCCCCAGGTCGGTTGCGCAGCGGCTCACATCGACTTGTCGGCAATCCCACTCAAACTCACTCGGCAAGCAGCACCACTTACACCGCCTACGTCTTCCGCGCCACAGAAGTCATCACCGGACTCCAAAAGAAAGGGAACACCGACCAAAAGATATGGTGAAGCTAGCATGCATGGCTCGAGGCCGAAAAGGCAAAAGCTTCATAAACCAATGTCGGCATCAACCTTACCAATGTCGGCATCAACCTTACCAAAGCCTGCACCGACATCTGCTCGGTGTGCACGGAGTCCGCTTGGCGACATCGAAGGCAATTCATCGCAGCGTGCAAATCCGCCAGAAGGACCAGCACTAGTGAGAAAGGACGGGGTCGTCATTGACCTTACAGCCTCCTCCATTGCGTCCCAGTCTTCAAGCTGCAGTTTACTAGACGAGAACGATTCCTGCGTGGATGCTGGTACTTCTTCAAAAGCAGGAGTACAGGCTTATACAGCTGTAATCGATGGAAGCCAGCAATGCAAACCAGAGACCAAAGGCCTCAGATGCAAACTGGCTGGGTCCAAGTGTCAATTCCGGAACAGTGTCGTGGTCCTTGCACCCTATCTTCGGGAAGACCAACCGCTGATTACCCGCTTAGCGGACCATGGGATTCATGAGCATCCAACCGATCTGCAAGCTGTCACGAGCCTCCTGGTGAATACGCAGGGTAACAGCGATATGTCCGTTATCCTGCTCGTCGACAGCGTGGAAAAGGTGCAGCAAACACGTCTCGTCTTGGACGAGCTGGAACGAATACTGGTCATGGATTTGGCGGAGGGCAGGTCTTGGGTTCATGTTTACGACTGGCGTATCTTGGACAGCATCGCGAACGTTGAGATTGAAGACATATCGCGAGCGGACATGAGTGGGTTTCGTGACCCATGGAGGCGTTGGCAGGTTGGAGTTCTTTGACTTGCACATGATACCCCCTTCTATCAGGACATACCTCCTAGGTCATTTCTACCACGATCGGCATTTAAGAATGGTATTGTGATATGATATTGATCAGCGCTGCCATGCTATGACTTCTTATCATACACATCGGGGTACGTAGCCCTCAGCCGCATCATAAGGTGCTCCTCCGCGGTGAGGACCTTTCGCTCGGCATATGGGTTGATATTAGGGGTGTCCGCACTTCGCGTGAAGTTCTTGACCTTGTCGCTCGGGACGGGATCGAGTGTAACGGATCCAGCAGGATGGCAGAAGAAAGCAATGGAGTAACGCGCTCCACTAGACGACTCTCCAGCCACGCTGGCTGAACCGTCTGTGGGGAAAACCACGCGATGGACTGTGCTTCTGAAGAGGCCGTTCGTCCAGTAGGACAGGAGATCACCGATGTTGATGAGGATCGGGGGGCTGGGGTCATTCTCAGTTCCAGGTGGCGACACCGGTACGGGAGCCCAGCTGTTGTCACGCTTGAGGATCTCGAGGCCAGCTTGGCCCTTGAGACGGAAGAGCAGCGTTACGGAGCCATAGTCAGAATGTGCGCCGGCCCGCACGTCCTCATCGCCGTGGGCAGTGCTCTCGGCAGCCGGGTAGCGGAGGAAGCGGAGGATAGAGCTGGATGTCCCGTGTGAGGTGTTGTGAGCGGCAGAGAAGAAGCCGCCAACCTAGGGATAGAGTCTCAGAACATGTGAACAAGGCGCACCGATGGAAAGGAGCATGACATACGTCGAGGCCAACACCGAGGAGGTGAAGGACTTTTCGGGCCAGGGTGTGGCAAGAATCGGCGAAAGCGCTGATCTGAGCCTCATCTTGGGCTATGGATGGTGGCAGTGGCTGTTGCGCCTTGCCACCGACGAACTCGCCAAAGTTGAAAGCTCTGGGTGTTGATCAGCTCTAGGCCTTGTGCTCGAGGCTGCGTTATGACATACTCTTTGTAGTCTCCAACCTTCTGGGTCTTCGGATCCAGGACTTCACTGTGCATGCCGGACCAGCCACGGTTATTCTGTTGGATGGTGCACTGTCTCTTCTCTTCCACTGGAAGGTCGAAGATCTTCTTAGACTGTTGACGATCATAATATCAGTTAACCCGAACCCAGCATTATGCTCTCCGCGAGACTTACTAGTTCAAAGGCGCCACGAATATCTTCGGATGCAATGTCGTTGCCCATGTTTCTGATATAAATGAAGCCATGCTCTTCTGCTGCATTCACCAACTGACGTGCGACATCCTCCTCGTCACCAGCGAGGTCAATGATGGGAATGTTGGCAGAGTTGGCCATCTTGAGCGATTCTGTGTGGTGGGCTTGTCTGAATTCTGAGATTTGTATTGGACTGAGTGAGGATGGAGAATCCAGAAAAAAGATAGGTGAAGTCTCAAGCGTGGACGATGACTACCTACTTAGAAGTTTGCTCGGCCGGTCGCGCAGTGGGAGTAGTTGTGGGTGAGCCGGACGTCGCCGCAGCTCCACTGATGGCTGCTCGAACCATCTATCATATGCTTTAAGCATCGGCTGCAGTATGCCATGGTCGCGTGCGACGGAGTGGAATGGAGGGGCAGCTGGAATTGCTTCCAAGGCTGTGTGCCCCGCGGCTCGGGGAGCGGCGAGCCATCGTCTCCAGGGTCTTCTCTGGACCTGTGAGTACACCGCCACAACTTAGATCAGCCACACCCGCGGACTTTACTCGAGGGACACCAGCCACATTTGTCTTGCGTAGCCAATGGTGACGGAGCGGCTGGCGCAAATAACCTTCCCAAACACGCGCACCCACCACCGAGCCAGGAGCAGCTCCCTGTACCTGTACAAGCACCCAGCGTAAACCTTCGAGGAAGCCGCCTCACCCTTTTCTGCTCGTTGCCACGATCGACCTGTCGCCCCTCACCTCTTGCCCAGCAAGCTACTGTTCTGCTCGGTCCTGATTCTTTCTCCGTCTCAACAGTCAAGAAGCTGGACAGTCCAAGCTTGCGAGTCATTACGCCCTTGGCCTTGCACGAGAGTCTTCCGACCAAGACAGGGGACCAACCATTCTTCGAGAAACCCGAGGCCCTTCTGCCTGATTCGAGCCGAGCGAAGCGACCGAGCCAATATATATCGCGGAGTTCTATCCCAGGAGCAGGAGCCGGCCAGAATTGGGTCTTGAGTCGGTCGCCATGCCCTGTGAGTAATTCCCAATGCTCTTATAACTTTGTCATCGCCTTGGTACCCGAAGTCGGTTTCGCAAGCATATTGGAAACATAGGGGGTTGCCACGGCATCCATAGCCGAAGATTGCACTTTCAGAAGACTGTAGTAGGCTTCCTCTTCCAGGATTTGTGTGCGGTGCAGGAGTAGAACTGCATCTGCAGGGACTGAAGCCGTTCCAGGCAAGCTCCAGTAGTCTGAGAAACATCGGTCACCGGGTGTTGTGATTGCAAGACAAGCCGGTAAATGCTAATATACAGTACAGTTCTCAACGAGGATAAGTACATCGACGGCCAAGCCACGTTCGTCTCCCTTGCTCGTTACCCGGTTGCCCGCAGCAGCATGCTAATAGTCTGGACACAGGACCTACGATGTTGCCGAATTAGAGGACTGCGCCATCGCCGTCGATGCGTCATACTACCTGAAGCAGCTTCTCGACAGCAGTGCTGCACACGAACCCCTTCTCCCGGCACTCGGTGGACTGACTGGCATCGAGTCGCACATAAGCGAGAGCCTCGACCTCTGGGCCAAGCACAAGATCACTCCATTCTTCGTCTTCGATGGTCAAACGGTGACCGGTCAAGATGACATCTCGATGAAGCGTGCGCGTGCTGCCAATCGCAAGACAGACGAGGCATGGAACCTCTACTCAAACACTGAGGCAACTGCTGCCGTGCACGCCTTTGGAGCGAGTCCTGGTAAGTTCCTATAGTTATACAACAGTTGCCTTGCGTAAACTTTGTTTAACGCCAATCTAGGTGCCTACCGTATCCAGTCTTTGTACCCTCTTCTTCAAGATGCCCTGAAGAAAAGGGGTCTTCACTTCTTGGTGCCTCCTTACAATGCGTGTGCCCAGGTATGCATTTTCTCATCTCCATTAGCTGATGTGTGCTCATGCTTTGTAGCTTGCCTACTTCGAGATGATCGACTCTGAACAGTGTGCTGGTGTCATGGGACCACAAGAGCTCCTCCTGTACCCCATCAAGGACACCATCATTCGTGACTTCAATTGGGAGGCCAGAACTGTCACAGCAATCTCCAAGAAACGACTCCTCCGCAACATGGGTGTGAGTGAGCCTATGCTCATTGACTCTATCCTAATGACAGGCACGTCTTTTCTCGCAACCTTTCCTCCCCTCCAAGATGCCTCGATGTACCCGGAGTCCTACACCGTCATGGATGCCGTGAACATTCTTCGGACCTCAGACAAGGCTGTTGCAAACGCATGCGCATCTTTTAATGACATCCTGCGCGCTCAAGACCCTGACTGGTTGGACAACTATCGCAAGGCCAGGATGGCCGTGCATCACTTCATCTATGTCGCTGAGGACGGTGAGGTCCGTGTCAACGACATCGACCGACTCACCGGGGATAACCACGAGTACCTGGGGCTCCAACTGCCGGCAGAGCTGTTTCACTACCTCAATACTGGCTTGATCGGACCACGGATATTGAACTGTATAACACACAGTCAAATCGTGATCCAGCCGACCCTGGATGGCGGTGCGTCTGATGAGTACAAGAAGCTCGTCACGAGCCAGCTCATCCCTATCAAGGAGCAGACGCTTGCTTTGATCATCCCACGAGTTCATCGTGGTATTGCCCACAAACCCATTACCATGCGCGTTTGGTTCGACAATAAGTTCTCTCACAAGATGGGTCACATTTCACTACAGCCTCAACCATCGACGAAAGTCGCGACCTGGGACGTCAAGGATAGCGACCTTCGAGCATTCTTCCCCCAAGACTTTGCAGGGCCTGTGTCGCTCGAGGTCCTGTCACTTGCCAATACGGACTTTGTTGAGAAGACGTTTGCAAAGCAGCGTCCTATCCGGGGCATTGACAGTGCAGAGATGGTGGTCTCTGTGGCTCTCTGGCGGTTCTTGCACCTCCGAGGGTACGTCAACGATGCTCATAAGCTTACAAAATGGGGCAATGCGCTAGCAACCACATTGCTCGCCATTAAGGATGCAAGTGAGGAGGAGATCCCTGGATTAGATGAAGCAGCGATCCTGGCATTCGAGCTGATTCGGTTCGGTCTTCTCAACGGCTCAAACCAAGGAGAGCAGTCCGGTCTGCCCCGCAAGGGCTCAGATGAAGACAAACGAAGCTTGATACTTGTTAGCCAATGTGCATCTCTCCTGCGCCTCAACCACCAGGTGTGCGGTTACACCGGTCCGCTCAACAAGAGCCTTTTGGCATTCCGGGCTCTTTCGTCGACTGTTCGTGAGACCGACAGGGATCTCATTGAGGCTATTGTCGCTTCGATGTTTATGTACGGCCAATCACAGCGGGAAAGAGATGACTACTTGGACATCAGCCAGAAGTAAGCACAGCGCACTCCCCAGCTTAGCTCGAGAGCTGTCACTAACATTCGTAGGCTTCCTTTCTTGAGTGAGCCCGATATCGGTCTTGGTATTGCGGTGCGGACGTTTTTCGATGAGGATGAACCTTCGCACACTAAGGAGGAGCGATCACAAAGGCTGGACGTGTTTCCGTCTGTCTATCTCCCGTATGCTGAAGATGTCAGAGCAGACATTCGTACCAGCTGCAATTTTGTCGATGCATTGAATAAGGGCGTGCAGACATTGGACAGCAAGGAGTTGCCGGCTACTGACAAGACGACTTGGGCCAAGGCACAGGCGTACCTCGAGGCTCGTCCGTTCTGAGCGATCTGGCGTGCTAGTTGTTCGCTACTTTTGAGGCACCATACGGGTCCCCGCTTGGTACAGGGGCAGTAGAAGGAGCCGCCAAAGTCGGCGTGCAGAAAAGGAACCAAGCTTTACGCCGAGGGCAAAATTGTCCACAACTGGGAAGACGGATAGGCATTACTGCAGCGATGACATGGTGGGCACAAAAACAGCTGTAACGGAATCCGTGATGATAGGTCACACCTTGCGCCGAATACAGCGCAAGGATAAACAGAAGGTATTGCTCCAGGAGCAAGCATACTACGAAGGACACGGGAACAACACATGCTGTAATTGGGGAACGGCACACTGCCGGGCTCCTAGACTTGCTATACTTACCACCTATCTGCCCACGGGGCTGAATCGAATATGCAGCCTTATGCCAGCCATATGCGGTATGGAATAGACACAGCTCTTCTACCATAAAGTCAAAACGCCCTGCATCAAGCCGCCTGGACATATTCCGGCGTCGCAAGAAAGCCAGTGTGCCAATGCGACCAAGGCTGTGACCGGATACGCACAGCTCCTGCGTTTCATCGTGCGCGGGACCCTGGTCTGTCATGTTTCAACCCTAAACCAGCACCCCCAGAGATGGATTCGATCGAGGCCAATCTGAGCTGGCTACAGTCCGAATGCCCGCCGCTTTTGACCCGGTCCGCTCTGACGAACCTCGGATCCCGCTTCACTATGTACCTGATTTGCACTACTTAGCCACCATGCACATATCCAGCGCAATAAAATACCGACATGGGTCCGATGTTGTCTGTCTCTGTGCACGTGAGCCCTCTCTGATTGCGTGCTATCGGTGTGTTCGATATCTCGACTTGATGCGCGAGGCTCTTCCGAAAAGCGGTAACAGTCATCTATGCCTCTATGAATGAGCCTCCGCCTCGCTGGTGATGAAGTCAAGTAGTATGCATTAGGGGAGAAAAAAACAAGTGAAGTTGCGTTCGAGTCCAGCTCGTACATCAAGCTGCTTTGTTCATTGGTCAACTCTCCTGAGAGCATGGTCAAGCGAAGAGCGAAAAGTACTCCGTAGGTGTATCAAGTCTCCGCAAGCATTGTAGGAAATGGCTGTACAGCACTTCCTCTTCCGACCTGTCCGCGATGCCCTGTGCAAAGATACCACGAGCGAGGTAGCGACGAATCATGGGGAATTGAGTCGCACCCAACGGCAAAAAGAAATCAATCTATCAGGGATTGAACCCGACCCGATTTGAACGGATGACCTTCTGGAAGTTCCATTTCTGGAATCAGACGCGCTACCGCTGCGCCACGGGTCCTGTTTGATGCTAAAGAGAGGAATTATTGATCGTTATGAATGGCCAAAGGTTGAAAAGAGGACCACTTTGACTGCTCCACCTTGGCACCTGCTCGACAACCCCATTTTTTCTAGACATGCGCTCTGGGAAGCCCAAGTACTCCATGCCTTCTAATACCTAGAGGGTCGATGGGACTGATTATCTGAAGCCTTCACCGCGGGACTGTCAATCATGGGCATGATAGACTTGAATGTTCATCATCATCTTTCTTTCTTTTCTTTTTTTTTTTTTTTTTTTTTGGTCGTTTGGTTGGTTGGATACAGCATTGGGATGCAGACTTGAGCGGCGAGGACTGAGTGGCCATATATGCTGGGACGTGCAGCATGGTGGTCGCCATTCGAAGACATCATAGGTATCTAAGAGAACAACCCAAGGCGCATTGCCGTTGGAGAGGTCATTAGACGGAGGGGAAGAAGAGTCTGTGGCGGACGATTCCCCCCTGCCGAATTCCAGGACAGTTGGTCTCCCCAAGTCCTACGCTGGAGGCCGTCCTGTGGCGGCACAAGAGCGGATGACCGACCAACCGTTGGAGCGGACAATGCTCTGCACAATGAGATCGTACATGAAACCTGAGATTGGATCGAGCCGAGCTCAAACCAGAGCGGCACGAGGCACTAACCCGGATGGTGCAGCGCCCGTCCACGGGCCACGTTCAGACCTACCCCCTGCCAAAGTTGCAGGTCGGTACAGTCGCACCGAGCCATCTAGACTCGGCGGTTGCCAAAGTGGATTTGTCTCAGCATTGGCAGGCAGGGTTTAGAAATGCGACAAGAGACCGGATGGAAATGTGTCTCTCGGTACTGTAGCACTGGCGCATTGCAGGGGGGGGGGTTGAGGGTGTAATGTCACAATGCACAGCAAGCACGCATGGGGATGACACCAGGATGTATTATACTCTTTTTTTTATGTCTGTTCTATTGCGAGTGCAATTCACTATTGAGTATAGCTAATTCCACTCGAGAATACAAGAAAACGGAAAGATTCTTGGTATTCATGTGTTTCTCATCTTTGGGCAAACATTGAAAGAAAACCCTGGTATCATCATTAAGTACAGTTTTAAGAAGAAAAAAATGCGAACAGTGACGCTTTGCCCAACTGAAGAATGGGTTCCACGGATCAGCTGTTGGTCGTAAGGAAAAACTTCACGTCGTCCTCATTGGCCGTGAGACGGAGAAGAAAAGGATTGCGAAAAGGTGGTTGGAGAGGGAGGCGGAGCAGAAGTGGTTGTTATTGTATACATGAGATTCCAGTTCTCTGTACATGGTGCAACACACACAGCTGCCCTTCTTCCCCATTTCGTGTCCACCTCCCACAAGGACATCAGGGTTTTTGATGATGTTCACCACACCAGATCAACACCCGCTCATGAGAGGACCATGGCCATGGGGCCAGCGACGGTGATGTCGTCGGTGAGGGCACCAGTAAGAGGCCCGGCGTTGGTCAAGCTGACGTAGGTGACACCGTTGACGCCCTCGGGAACGTCGCAGCCCTGGGCCTCGGTGAAAGGAGTGAACTTGGTGCCACCGGGGGCAAGGCCACCAGCAGTGAAGGCGCAGTGGGTGGCGCCGGAGGCAGCCGAAGAGGTGAAGCGCACACTGGTACCGATGGAGACGGAAGCGGCCTGGATGCCCTCAGCCAAAGCCATGGTCGGGAAGGCCTGGACCTTGAGGTTGGAGCCATCGGGGCACGAGGTGATGAAGGGGGCCGCGAGAGAGAAGACGTGGCGCGGGGTGAGAGGGACGTCGAAAGCGGAGGGGATGGCAGGAGAGGCGCCGAACACGCGAATGGACGACTGGTGACGAGCCTCGATGGTCAGGATGGAGCCAGCGGCACCGAGCAGGGCGGGCGAGGCCAACAGAGGTGCGGCACCGAGGTAAGCAGAGACACCGACAGCCTCGAGGATCCCGGCGGTGGCGACCATGCCAGCGGCGTCGGTGAAGCCGAAGTTGTACTGGCACGGCAGGACGGGCGTGACGCCGCTCTGGGCGAGGGCGGACTGGAGGAAAGTGACGTGCTCCGCCTCGGTCTGGCCGATCTGCTTGAGGTCGGCAATGGTCTGGACGGAGAGGCCGAGAGCGGCGAAGTCGGAGTCGGGAAACTTCTGGAAGCCAGTGCGGTAGAAGGTCTCCTCGAGATGCTCCAGAGTGAGGGCGCTGTGACGTGTCAGAGAGATGTTCACTGGTGAGAGGGAGGAGGGAACGGAAAGCAGGTGAGTGTTGATGGAAATTGGGACTTACAATTGCAGGATATCGAAGTCGTTCAGACCAGCAGCCGCGGCACCGGCGTTCTGGCGCCTTGCGAGCTCATGGTACTGCAGTTGGCGCTCCGTGAGCTTGACGGAGGAAGGGAGAGCCGAGACAGAGACGGCGGCGGCGAGGGCCGAGAGGACAACGGTCTTGAAGGAAGGCATCTTGAGTGATGTTCTTGTTGAGGATTTTCCTTGAGAAGCTTGAGAGAGAGAAGACCGAGAGAGTTGTTGTTTTGAGAGGGAAACCAGCCAGCTGGAAAGGACCGTAAGAAGCGAAAAGTAAAAAAGAATTATTAAGAAAAGAAGGGATTGTTCGTTCGTTCAACTTGAGGCCGGGCTCGAAACAAGGGAAAGACGAGTTCGAGGGCGGTGGAAAGGATGTGTGTGGTGAAGTACAGTTGTGAGTTTGGTTTGAGAAGCAGACCAGCGGCTGTCGTTATTTTCGATTGAAGGAATGAAGAAAAAAGAGAGAGTGTATCAAACACACAACAGGAAGCAACACACACACACACACGAACGAGGGTTGAGAAGTGGAAAATGGGGTTTCTTGGGGGAGGGTTGGAAAGAGAACAGGGGGGTGGTGAGTAAGGAAGAGGGAGAGGGAAGGGAAGATCAGATCAAAAGGACGATGGTGGGCTTGGGAAGACTTATACAGAATGGTGAGGATGCGAGGAGATGGGGATGGGTCAGGCTCCCGGACCAGGCAGGGCATGGCATGGCAAGCGCAACCGATGGCTTTGGTTTGGACGGGTGCGTGGGTTTCTGTCAAGCGCACAGGGCAACGGAAGGCAGGCACGTTCAACGGCGTCGACGAGATCCGGTCGACGATTCGGAGGCCCTGACCCCTGCTATAACACACAGGGATGGGGGCATAACACTTGGAGGAACAAGCAAGCATACTGATTGGGTCGGTTTCTCTTTCTCTCTCTCTCTCTCTCGTCCTGGTCCTCTCTATCCTAAGTCTCGCAAGGCTATAGCACACACAAACACAGCATAGACTAGGAACACAACGGATAACGGACCCTTGCCAAGCCCCTCTCTTTCTGCCCCCAAAAAGCACCACTCTGAGGGAACGAAATTCCAGGGAAACAACCCCCTCCGCTTGACTCTCGTGAAAGGAACATTGACCTACCGAAACCCCAGACAGAGCCGAATGGATAGGCAGGGGTATGTGGCACGCACAGGGTGAGAAAAAAATGAGAGAGATACGCAGAGAGTGAGCGCTTCTTCATCCCATGAAGAGACAAAGCACACGCAACGGCGTAAAGTAATCCCTGGAAACAGGTCCAAGAGGTGCAAATACTGTAGCATGCTTAGTACAGTATGTAAAACCGCTGCCGAGCGCGGCTTGTGAAACAACAGCCACCTCTTCCCTCCCGAGCCCGTCCAAGTCGGGACGAAAAGCGGCGCCTGTGCTTCGAACTGTCCTCGTCGTCGTGCTTCCTCGCGGCATGCCTCTGCCAAGACGTCGAGCGTGTTTGGGGATGCACGATATCGCCAATAGCCTCGTCTCCAGTCACTTGCCCCCCTCTTCCGCTCCTCCCAATTCCATTAGCTGTGGGTGGGGTCCTGCTGCTGTGAACCACCGACAATGACAGTCGGCTTGTCCCTACAGGGCAACCCAGCTCCGGTCTTTGCTCAGCGCCATTCTGTCCACTGTAATCTTGTTGACCGTGGGCCTCCTCTCCGGTGCACTTCGCCTGCGCTGGCGCTGTAAGTTTCCTGTCGTTAGGGTTCGGAAGAGACCCCAGCCCGAACCCCCCGAAACGCTACCTGATACACGGAGGGCCCCCGCCCCGGCCTCACTCCCCATCTACTACTGAACAAGTTGACACCTTTTGGCGCTCCCGTCGACGTGCTTGGTCCTTCCTTAGTCTTACCTGACCCTGACCCCGACCTGGACCTCTCACCGTTGCTATTCCGTATACTATACTCCGTACTCCCCATCAATCAAACATACACAGTCCTCCCCTCCGGCGGCCTCGACCCTACCTTGACCTTAAGTGTCGTACCTTAATCCCAACCCTTGCCCCCCCCCTCCAGCTCCAGCCTTATTATTACTTTGCCGTTCCGGCTGCTACAGTACTATACCCTTTAGCTCAGACATACACATCACCACCCTATCTCGTCTTCTTGCTGCTCCGGCCCCCAAAACATCCCTCACACATCCCACGTCAAGCCTTCCTGTCCATCATCAGTCCACAATATCCGTTTCTATGTTTGATGTTCCCCATCGGATCCCCAATTCCCGGTTCCTTGGCCCCTGCCCTGCCCTATCCTGCCATCTCCCTGTCCTGTGTACAGTACTATGTACTGGTCCTCTTTTGTTTTTTTTTTTGTTTTTTTTTTGCCATCTTCTTCTTCTTCCACCTTGAACAGTGCCCGGCTGAGATTCATCATCTCTTCTTCTATGGATCATTCTCATACCCCTGCTGCTGCTTCCTTGCCCACGTCGTCAATATCATACCTCCTCCACTCCCCAAAAAACACTAATCACCACTGCCCGGCTCGGATTACATGCCCTGTCTTCAAAACATCTAGTTGTATGTACATACGGGTCCCCCTGTCACTCGCCGGAGTTTCGTCAAACCGAAAATCATCTATGGAGTACTCAATGCCGACTTCGATGCCACACGTTTCGCTTCCATCACCACCTCATTACCCACATTCCATCCCATCCATGCGGTTCCCCTCCTCCTTGTAGATCCGGCTGCCTGTCGAACTCTCTCTTTCCCGTTCCCATGTATGACACTGTATCTCTTACCCACCCACACAAGGTTATGCTGCTCGGACTTCACGGCAAACGCAACGCCCATGTTCATCCCGGCTGCACCACGAAACGAACATGAAAATGTCATGGATTTCTTCTTGCATTCGCTAACAACTACTATGCTCCAACTCAACATGCCCCCTCCATCAAATATTTGACTTTGCATCAAAATTACGTATATGTGCTCTGTAATTCACTCGACTTTCTGCATCCTCCTTTTTTGGAATCTGGTTGCCACACTGCCACCAGCGGTCCTCCTCTTTCTTGCAAAATATCCGTCTGTTCTCAGACCATTTTTGCTTCCTTTGCTGGACTTACAGCGCGTACGGATTGAGCGAGCGGATGGTCAGACACCTACATCATCAGTTCATGTCAGTTCACTTGCATGTCTAACCGCGATCCTCCTTTGAGTGAATGTTACTTACGGTGGGCTCTTGCTGAGGTCCGTCTTAAGAATAACCGGCACTCGAGTCATCTCTGTCACGTCCTGGATGTAGTCTCCGCCCTCCTCTCGGAGCTTGAAGAAGCTCAGGTACTTCTCCTTGTTGCTCAACCGCGCCTCCGGTGCCTCGGTAGCGTGCACCTTGGAATCCGATCGCGCACGGTGTAGATCGCCCGCAGTGGACCCTGCCCTGGATGGAGAACCGGGCACACTCTGCGTTGGCCGCTCAGCAAGTGAAGCACCGGCCATGGCCTCCGTAACATCAGAAGTGTTGTCCTCGTCATCGTCAAACAAGGCGTCCACGTCGTCAGTAGACATGGTGCCGGTCTCAGTCTGCTTGCGAGCGGCCTCGTCACGTTCCTTCCTAGCACGCTCAGCCTCCTCCTTCTGACGAGCTGCAGCCATGGCATTGTTCATCCGCTGCGAAGCTGCCGCCTTGGGTCGCTCATCCTCGGGAACGTAAGCCGAGCTAGGGACGCCCTTCTCCCAGTACAGCTCAAGGACACGCTTCTCTTTGCGGAACTCAGCCTTCTTAAGAGGCAGCTGGTCGCAGTGCACACGCTTCTCGAAGCCCCACTCAGGAATCAGTACATCAAAGGCAGACTCGTAGACACAAACTACGATACCCTCAGCAATAAGGTCGCCATTTGCCTCCGGACGCTTCTTGTCCATAGCGCGGCACGACTCGATATGGATGCTTTGGTCCTGGGCATTCTGCGCAGAATCCTTCTTCGTGTTGCAAGACTCGACAGTCTTGACGAGGTTCTCCAAGTCATCGGAGAATTCGATCTTGCCCTCGGACAGAATGGCTTCCAGCTGGCGATGGGCAATGATATCGGGGTAGCGGCGTGTTGGGCTCGTGAAGTGAGTGTAGAGAGGCAAGTTCAGAGCATAGTTGGGCCACAGCTGCTTAGCCGTCTTACCAGCAATAAAGTATTTGGCGCGCTGCATAGACTTGACGAGTAGAGTCTCCATACCCTTGCGAAGGTCAGCATCGTCCACCTTGAACAAGCTGTTCTGTAGGGCTCCGCTTGACGAAGAGTCGATTTCGTAACCCAGAGCATTCATGCGCTCAGTGAAAGTTTGCAGCCTGCGCGGGTTGGGGGCTGCCTGCCGGCGAAGTATAGCCTGCTCCGGAAGGCCCTCAGCAAGACGTTGAGCCACATAAGCGTTTGTCTTGTGCATAAGTTCCTCCACCAGCTCGAGCGCCGGGGTGGAATCGAACAGGTTCTCCTGCACAGGGTTGTTCTCGTCGTCCAACTGTTGAATGAGGCGCAGAGGCGCGATGAGTTCACCGCCTGCACCAAGGCGGGTCTCCTTGAATTTCTGCGCAACAGCGTTAAGAATCTGAATAGTCTTGACAGGGACAGCCTCATTCTTGTAGGCAGACGCATCGGTCAGAGCGGCGTCAATCTCTTTCAGGGAGATCTTCGTAGAGCTCTTGACAATACTGCGACCAACCCAGCTGTCTCCTTCAGCCACAGCGCCGTTGTGAGGGTTGACGCTGAAGACAACACTGACAGTGAGCCTTTCCTCGTTCGGCGCCAATGAGCAGACCTCGCCAGCAAGCTTTGGCGGAAGGAGAGCACAGAAGCGGTTCAGCAGCTGCACTGAAGTGCCTCGCTTCTTGGCCTCACGATCGACAAGTGAGTTGGCCTTGATAAAGTGTGCGACATCGGGAACATGAACCGCAATGTCAATCTTGCCATCAGGGCGGGATTTGACGTGGATAGCATTGCCTAGCTCAGCAGCACCATTGTAGTCGATAGTAAAAACATTCTCCTCGCGATAGTCGCGGCGAGCGGAAAGAGCAGTCTCATCTTCCTTGGCGAGAGACCAATCTTGGAGACCGACGCTGCGAAGAACGGCGTCGGAGAATTCGTCGGACGAGAAGTTGTTGTCACGAAGCAGTGCATCAGTCTCGACCTTGAGATCGCCCATGCGGCCAAGTTGCTCAACAAGGGTACCGAAGGGGTGAAGAGAGGTAATAGGCCAGCGCTTGATACAGGCCACGAAAATGCGATCCGCATAATCTTGGTGCTTCTCGACAAAGTCGCGTGGGGCCTGCTCTGTGGGAATTGCGATAAGCGGGACACGCTTGTCGGTCGGCTTAAACCAAACAATCTTGGGCTTCTCTTGCTGACGCGAGTCGTGGTGACGGCTGTTACCACCATCACGCGCTGCTCGCTCAGCTTCCTGCTTCTCTTTGGTAGCCTGGCTGCTAGGACGCAAAAGACCAAGAGTACCGGAGAACATCTGGCCAGCTACACGCTCGACAACAGCCACTACATGTCCAGCGTACAGTGGCTTCTGCTCGTCATTGATCTCCTCCTCCTCCACAAGAAGAAGGCTCTGGCCCTCCACCTCGACATCATCGTTCTTCTTCTGAGTAGGGCGCTGACGAAGGCTGCCTCGTCGACGGAGGCCACCCTCGCCAGTAGTGTTGTCGTCTGCGTTTCCAGAAGACTGGTTGCCCTGGTTGGTCGAGCCGGATCGGGTATCGGTAATGTCTTTGCGCTTCTTCTTCTCTTCCTTCTCACGCTTCTGGCCCCAAACCTCATCGACATCGAGGAGTTCAACAGCCACAAGATCACCTTCAAGCGCGCGATTGCGGTCCTTGCTTCCGCAGATGAAAATGTCCGCATCGAGTAGGCCATCCTGGGTAGTCACGTACGCGTCGCTTCGGTTCTTCTTGTTGACACGAAGGATACCCGAGACAAGCTGACCGTCCCCAAGGAGGGCAGGCAAGGTAGCCTGTGGCAGATAAGGGGTGAACAGGGTCTTGCGCTGCTGCTGTTGCGGCTGACCACCCAGGGGTGCATGCTGAGAGCCCTGAAGCCCTGGGAACTGCTGGCCACCCATCTGAGCAGCCTGGAGTGCCTGGAGTTGAGAAATTTGCATAGGGTTCAGCTGGCCGCCATACATTTGCGGCATCATCATCTGGTTGGGAATCTGCATGACCTGGGGCTGGTTTGGATTATATTGGAAGGCACCAATCGAGGACACAGACTGATTCATGGAGCCGCGAGACCTGTGTCCAGGTTGGAAAGGCTGAGCCTGCGCTGGGTTGCCAACCTGGTCTTGGGCTTGGCTTTGGTTACGCCAGTTGCCCTCAAAATTACGAGAGCCAGTGCGGGCATGACCAGCGCCACTACCACGACGCTGGAAGTCATTGCTGCCCTCGAGACCACCCCGGCCTGAGGACCCTCCACGGCCATTGACAGCCATACTCTGGCTGCGGCCGTGGCCACCACGCCCTCGAGAAGGTGCTGTGGGTTGAGAGGCATCGGGGTTGGCAGTCTTGTTTTCTTCTTCAGGGTTTGCTGGGGAGGCAGGGAACTGGAAGCCACTCGTGGTTCGCTTCTGCTGTGCCAACTCAGCAGCCTTCTTTGCATCAGCAAGGGCGAGCGAATGTCGCCTCTGGTGGCCACCGCCAGCGGCGCCTCCCCCACGTCCACCTCGACCGCCCATGTTCTCTCTGTTGGTCGAGGGCGGCGCTTCGAAGTTGCCAAATTGGGATCCAGAGGCACCGGAAGATGGCGCGGGCGGAGGTCCCATGCCCATGTTAGGCAGAGCGGATTGATTGCGACGGTGAGAAAGCGGCTGGGTAGGGGGGACCATCTGCTGCTGCTGCTGAGGCATCTGGCTGGGGAACTGGAAGGCAGTCTGCATGTTCCCCATGGGCTGCATCGGGTTAAACCCGGCCCCGACGCCCTGCTGGGTTGGCATGATGCCCATGTTCATTTGCTGCTGCTGCATAGCGTGGATCTGTTGCTGCTGCTGCTGGAGCAGGTCAATCTGCTGCTGGATGGCCAATTGCTCCACTGTACATGGAGTCAGTCTCGTGTGTGATACGGATGATGTCAAGGCTGCAAAGCCGGTTGAGGCAAGGCGATGGAGAGGCCGCAAACCCGCCAGGTCTCATGTGATAATATATGAAAAGGCATGGGCAGAGAAAATTGGGTGTTCTTGACTTACTTCCGGGATTTTGAAACATGCTCATCAACGGTGTCAGCTCAGAGGGACTGCGACGATGGGCAATGTGCAGCCTTCGGCCAGCTGGGCCTTGGACACCACCGGCATGAGGGGCCTGAGGTGTCTGTTGCTGAACCTGGGGCTGCTGTGATTGTTGTGCCTGTTGAGGCTGTTGAGCTTGCTGCTGCGGCTGCTGCTGTTGCTGCTGCTGCTCCATGGCGGCAGTCACAAGCAGGCAAGGCACGTCGTGTGCAAAGTGGTTGGATTGAGACTCGAAGTGTCGAGGTACGGTGATGGGTTGGCCAGGTGGGGGGAAATGCCTGGATGCTCGGAGCTCGATCGGGAGCAATGGACGCTGTCTTGCGAACCCGTCGCGATGGAAATTGCGTCGCGGATCGTCGGACGAAGATGTCTATTTGACAATGACGTCTAGTCGGAGGCGGAAGGGTTGAGGTGGGACAGATTGCGTGCAGGCTGCCGAGGGAGCTTTTTGGTCGGGTGTCGATAGCAAAAGGAGAGTTTGGAAGCTTTGAACGAGCTAGAGTTCAGTTCAGAGAGGGTATCTTTTCCGAGCCAAGGAATGTGTTCTCAGGCGTTGGATGAAGAGGATTGTATGATAGACGAGAAAATGCAAAATGCAGGGCAAGGGAGGGTGGATGAGGGGAGTGAGGTTGTAGCAAGAAGAGGCAAAAGGAAAGAGAAGGGGAGGCGAGGAGGAGAGGCGGATGAAGTAAGTCGGAGCTGGGATGGGCTGGGTTGGAGCACGAGCCCAGGGCAGTCAGCGGCTGTTCGTCCCCAAACAGAGGCCAGGCTGGCGACGACAACGACACGACACCGTTAGGCCGGGCAAGGGACCTGTGTCTTAACAGCCACGGTGGATGCAACAGCCAGTTGTTAGTAGGCAGTTGCACTGACCTCACCCTGATGTTGCCCAAAGTGGATTCGTAGTCCAGCGGTTAGCCAGTGTCGTATGGTAATACTACTAGTAGTGGCGTCTGGCCCCAACCGAACAGTGGATGGACACTGCTGAACGGGAGGGAGGTGCCCTCCCACAGCCCACCCCACTTCCTTCCTCCGAGCCCTCTGATGATGCAGGGTGCTGTTGGCAGGAGCACTCCGTCCGTCGGGGGGAGGATCAAGGGGACAAGGGCAGTGCATCTGGAGGGGGTCGCTGGTACCTGCAAGTTGGGCGTGCCAACGAAGGGCAGCTGCGTACCTGGTCTCATTTTAGGGTGGAGGCAGCAACGCGGCGACGACGGTGGTCGCCTGGGGAAGCTTGATCCTGGCGCATACGCTACGAGCAAGGCTACAGGATGGCCGGGGCAGTACAAACAGTCAGGTTCCTGAGAACAAGAGTTAAGTCGGTGCTCCTAGCTTCCCGTCATGGGTTTCGTGTCCGTCTCTTGGATGAGACCTGCAAGGCTCACATCGACACTTCATCAGTTCCCTGTTGGACACCAATGACGTCCCGCATTGCACTAGGCACATTCTCAACCACCGGGGGGATCTGTCTCGCCCTTCATCGATACCCGCAGTTCGGCTGAACAAGGTCATTGTATGAGCGCAGCGTGAGTGGTCTGTCCGCACAGTGTTGAGAATTTGGGACCAGCACAAACCCCAGGAGTACATCCCTGGTCCTACTTCTTTCTGTCCTCCCCAGCAACCCTCCTTGTACCTGGGATTGAAGTATTGCCCCGAGACTTCTACTGCACAGGCATTTTTCAAAGGCGATCATCTCTCGTCAGCCCTTTCGTTACGTCCTCACTACAGGCACGGTGCACAGCGAACAGTCAGACGAGATGAGATTTCGGGGACAATGGCATCATTGCCGTCACTCGCTCCCGAGAATCTCCTAGTCCAGTGCTGGGACAGTCAACATCACACAACACTGTTTGACCCCTTCAGGTGGCCCATGGTGGATGCGTGCGTTACAGCTGGGTAACTAAACGCCAGGGTCGCACGGACTGCATTACCCAAGGCTACATAAGCTGAGCATGGGCACCCAGAATCTCAAACTGTGATCCCCAAGAGGCCCGAGTAGCTTGTCTGTTTCGATGTTTTGGATGGAACATGGTTTCTTGATTACAGTTTGCCGATGTGCCTCGTGCCATGAGATATCTGGCCGGCTGGCGGTGTTTCGTTGGCCGACTAATCGGCCCAGCTCACGTTCCTTTAGTGTACTGAGCAGTATCAGTGGCGCGTGCATCCATGGAGGTCTAATGGTGCGCCGTTGCACGAAGCTTTGCGCCCTCCAGAAACCAGAAACCATCGGCTTTGACGACCCGAAGTTGGTGGTCACATCCAGCCATCCCGTTGGCGCTAGGATCGAGCCGCTTTCTGGCTGCGGTATGTATGGACAAGGGGGAGATACCGGTATGTTGAGCATGTCCGCCGCTTGTCTCAAAGCTAAACAGAAGACTCTCCCTGCTCGTTGCTATAGCGCAGCCGACGATTCCTAGTATTGCTAGATGCACCGCTACCCTTCTCGCAGGTCACCTGCAGCCATACCTCGTCGGCTCCTCTCCCGTTGCATGACCAGGGATTATTAGGCCCGCCGCCTCGGGAATCTGCACCTCGGTGCGCCCCTCATTCGCGATTCTCAAACAACCACTTTGGTGCCCATGTGTCGTCCCCTGCCGAGGAATTCTCCGTGTCGTTCGATGTCACGTTTGGCCAGCTTGCGAAACACGTGCGTTGTGATGTCGAAGCAACAGAGGGCCCCGTAGGGCTTGACGCCAAATGGGAGGAGACATTTTGACCTTGCTATTCTTGGCTTGTTTATTGGGACGGTGTCGTGGGAAACGCTTCCGTGCCTTCTCGGTCATCGATTGCTCAACAGTTCGATAAACCATGTAATTGGGGTCTGTCACACAGTCTGGAGTTGCGCCTATCGAACACTGGCTATTTCGTAGCACCATATATTTTCGAATGTCATCTCTATGGACTTAACATGTGTTGTATTTGCTTGATCACTTGGACTATTCCTGTGAGACTGGAATCAACTGGTTTACCCTTCGAGATATACCTGACCACCTGAACAATAGACCACATGACCAGGGGAATATAAAGATACACAAGATACCATCAACGACTCATGATGGATTAGAAAAGACACTGCCGGCACCACTTTGAAGTCAAAGAACGCTGTGATTCGGAGGCGTGTATATACAGGGTAGCTTTGCCGTACTTGGGCCCCACATTGGCCGTCAAAAGGCATCGTGCTGGGCATCGATTGGACCTTCAATCGCGAAGAGCACTAAAGTCCGTATTTGGGAGGCTTTGATAGACACCGACTCTATTGACCAACTCGACTTCTTTCAACATCTTTCACAGAGTGCCTCCCTTCTCAGAGTCCACCTCCATAAATCAACGGCAGACCTGGCTTCGCAACAGTACAACCTCAGCTACCCGTTCGACGCCTGAAATACCCAGATGCGTCCCCGAACACCTTCCCTTACCTTACCATGACGCGCTCTTCGCCTGCACGCCGCAGTCAATTGCTCACCAGTCCGGATCGCGCGTTCCTGTCCAACTTCCTCTCCGAAAACCGCAACAATGAGGATAGTCATCTCGATGCTCTTGCGGCAGCACAAGTACAGCATGAGCGCGTCCGCAAGGCTGCCATTCGTGTCTACGAGCTCCATGAGCTGCAAGAGAAGCGCAAGAGAATACTCGAAGAGCAGAAGAAAGAGGAGGCTAGGTTGAAAGCTGAAGCAGAGAGTGCAGCTGAGGCGCAGAGGTTGAATGAGCTGAGGGCTAAATCGGTACCGAAGCCACCGCCTGCGCCAGAACCAAAGCCTGAGCCTGGATTAGAAAAGAAGCCAGAACCGAAGCCAGAACCGAAACCAGAACCAGAACCGAAGCCGGAGACGAAGCCGGAGACAAAGCTTGAGGCACCAAAACTCGAACCACCTAAATCAGAACCAGTCAAGCAGACTGAACAGAAGCCCAACCCTTTTGCGCAAGCAACGTCGACAGCCTCGACACAACCGAACGGCATCTTTGCTCCCAAACCTGCGGAACCCAAACCTCCAGCACTGGGACAAACATCGGCTGCATCGACTCCTGGGACATCGATAAAGCCTAACGGTGCTTTCACGTCGATAGCTACATCTAAACCCGCAGAGGCGAAGCCTGCGGCACCCGAATCGCCCAGAAAGAAGCTTGCAGATCGCTACGTTCAGATACACCAAGAACTCAAGAAGCTGAGAAAGTTCTTGACGGACGAGGCCAAGCGCCCGGAGTCTCCCTTGAAGGGAAAGCTTGGGCAGGCACGCCGTGATATTCGGATGGCCATCGGCCAGCTCACTGGTTCCAAGGGCGCAAACTCACAGCCTGTATGATCATCCTCCCCCCAGCGTACCCCAACGGGCTTCTACTAACACGGTCTGTTTAGTCGAGCAAGATCATGGCGACTCTACAAGCAACACTGGACGGCACAGCCCCTAGTCCACCCGTTCAAGTCAGCACTTTCGTGACGGATGATCGTCAACCAGTAGAGGGTGCTGTACATAACGACGATACGTTGCCTTCATTATTCATATACCTGATGAACATCTTCGCAAAGGGCATCATCAATCAGTTTATTACTGAGGCTGGCGCGAATCCCAAGGCTGCCGACCCTGTCGGTGTGTTTACAGCCTTGATATTCTCTACCCCAGACTTCCAGTGGCGAGGGCGCCCCCTCATCGATATCCTGATGGCTAAGTTCCGAGTCGTATGCCCAGCACTCTTTGGTCTGCGAGGAAACGACCGCACGGAAAGGGGCAGGACAGCACTCGGCTGGAGGAGAGATGGGCCTTCGTGGATTACGGAACAGAGCCACAATGACCGCATGACGGGCCTCGCCGCTGGCTTCGCCTCGATTGCCCTTCGAGACTTCAGCAAGTCCAAGAAGGGAAACCCGTATCCACCAACAAATTACTGGACGGCTCTGGCGGCTATCCTTAATACGCCCAAGGGTGAGACGTCCAATACACAGTGTATTGTACTGAGAGGAGTAATCGAGGGCCACGAGCAGCGGTTCCTCAACTTTTACGGAAACGCAGCTCTGGCGGCGTTGAGGCTCGCTCTCGTTGATTTCCCCAACAAAGCGCCCGAGAACGCTGCTGCTGCTGGGTCGTTGCGTGCTCTCGGCGAGTTGCTAAAGGCGGACGGTTTGTATTTAGGGTGAGGAGGCTACATCTTGATTGACCCTACGTGGAGGCAAAACATCCCGAGGCCGTCGTACGGAATTGGAGAGAAGGAAGTGCTTTGTATCTGAGGGCGTTCCCCCAGAAGGATGGTTAAGCCTGGGGTCATTCCTCGACACCATGGCTGCATGGATTGGCGTTTACTATTGAAATCAGCGAAGACTGTGGCTGGTCTTCTCGCTTGGACATGTACACTTGGCACATTGGGACTCTTACCAGCCTTGATTAGACTTGAGATAGTTGAAAAAAAGAATGGATACAACACGGCGAAAGGGAGGCTTTTATGCGTCGCCTCTACCCTTTCCACCTCTGAATGATCTCCCAAATAGCGCGCCTGAACTCCGTGAACAAACCCGTGACAAAACAAAATCATACAGGAGACAAATGCCCCATTCCATGCCCACTATAAGATCAACAACAAGATCAGAAGCAGGATCAATACGAAGATGAGAACCGCGATGCAACAGCTGCTCAACCTGTCCTCGTTCTTCCTGATCACGTAGTTCAGCTTCGACATGCCCGATTGCAGTCTCCCGCCGACGCGGTCTGCCACGTTGTCGACAACCTCGAGCATCTCCCTTTGCTCTTCCAGTTCGCGGCCCATATCATCCGCTTGTCTCCTGAGGTTGCCGACGGTCTGGAAGACACCGTCAAGGTGCTGGTCCTGCTCCCTCATCATCTCCATCTGCTGCTCCTGCTCGAACGCCGCGTAGCCGTCCCCGCCCTGCCCCTCCGCGCCGTCGCCGATCGCGAAACTGCTCGGATCCGGCAGATCGCTGCTCCCGACGGCGTCGTCGATCTTCCTGTTCAGCTCCTCGCGCATGTCCTCGATCTCCCCACCGACGTCCTGCACCAGCCGCTTCCTCCGCGTCAGCTCGTGGCTCGACAGACCGAACTGGGCGGGGTTCGACTCGACGGCTTGCACGGAGGCGACGAGGTCGGCCAGGTCGTCGGCGAGGGAGGAGAGGGCGGTTTCTAGGTCGGATCGGGCAGAGGCGAGTTCGGGGGAGGAGGCGTTCGTGCTGAGGGATCTGATGCGGATGTAGGAAGCGAAGAGAGGGCGGGTGGATGAGATCTGAGAAAGCACATCTCTAGGGGGTGGCCTTCGTTAGCGGTCATAGTCTGAAAGAGTAGGGCGTCAATGGCTGCGTACTGTTGAACTTGGAGGAACGGATCCTCCTCGGCGTTTGAGGCCATCATCGCGCAGCAACAATGCTACTCATAAGTATCCCTGACCGGGACACGATCTGAAGGAGGCTGATGAAAGGCGTCTACCTGGTTTGAGAGTGGCGCAGAAGGTGTCGGGAGTTGGCGCGCAGACAGAATATAATTGTCAAAGGATCGCGACGGAGCTCACTTAAGGTTGAGAGGATGACGTTGCACTGAACCCCTGCGCCAGCTCCTGGACCGCCGAAGTTTGGAGAGGGTTAGGGTTGCCACTGTAGATGTCATCCCCACTATGAATGCTTCTCAAAAACCACTATGAAATCTTCATGAAGAATACGAAGAAGTTCACTCAAAATTGACAGAACAGCCTGACAAGCGTCAACCACCACACGACAGGGAAACCTCAGAGTATATCAGAATTTAACCAATTACATGAAAGTCTCTCATACTGGCCGCGCAGCACCTTCGATATCACCAGGGCTCATCCCAGTTTGACTCACTTGAGGCAACGCAAAACGACATGCTATTATAAGTCAAGTCTCGAATATCGATCACCGAACTGGCTACTATACATAAGAAAACAAGAATAATAATCGCCTGCACAGAGTACGACAAGATCCGCTAATGGCGACCAACATGATGGGGCCTGAGCAGCCCCTGCCATACGCGGAGTGCTTCGCCTCTCCAGAAGACTACGTTAACCAACTCCTCGAGTTCACGAGCTCGTCCGATATGTTCCAGATTCTCAGCGGCGGAGTCCATATCATCGACTTCTTCACCCAAGAACCTGGCCTTTTCCACTCCGCGCTGCCTCCCGAGTGGCACGATTTCCTTCTCTCATGCGACATTATGCGGTTACTCGATCTTCTGCTCCGCGATGATCTCGACAAACCCTTCGAGAACTTGGAGAAACAGCCACCAAAGAGTTTTATCGACTATGTTGCATCAATCAGGAAGTTCTCTCTTAGAAGGGAATTCGGCAGTGCTGAAAATGAGAAGAAGCTCCCTGCGCTCCCGCGGCACGTGGCCGTAGGAATGAAGCCGAAGAAGAAGCACGAAGTTAGCAGCTTCGCTAAATACGTGCAAGAACTGTCGCAAGACTTGAAGAGAAACAACGGCACTGAAATCACTCATTTTGTGGACTTCGGAAGCGGCCAGAACTACCTTGGCCGGGCGTTGGCCAGCGAGCCATACAACAGGAAGGTGGTAGCCGTCGAAGGGCGTGAGCACAACGTCTCTGGCGCCAAAGGCCTTGACATCCAATCAGGCCTCGCAACAAGGCAGGTTGTCATGCGCAACAAAAAAGTCTATCAAGATCTTCGCAGCAAATGCCGCGGACCGGATGGCTTTGTGGATGAAGCGAAATTGCAAGAGGCCATCAAAGAAGTCTCAGGCGCTTTCGACTTTCGGCCAATGCGCGAGCTCTTGGCAGAATACACTGTGGAAGAGGGCAGAGGAACTGTTCAGTATGTATCTGGAAGACTGGATAGCGGTGAATTATCCGACGTTATCGCACAGATTGACCAGAACCCCGATGGTACGTCGCCTTTGGCCGAACGACAGAAGAGTTTGATGGCCATATCGATCCACTCTTGCGGTAATCTCTCTCACTACGGCATCCGCTCTCTACTCTTGAACCCAGAGATTCATGCCGTGGCTATCGTCGGTTGCTGTTACAATCTTCTCACGGAACGTCTGGGACCACCCACGTACAAGCATCCGTACCTCCGTCCGACCCTTCAGGCTATCAATGGTAGACTGCGGCAAGAGTCGGAGAAGAGGGACCCGCAAGGGTTTCCTATGAGCGAGAAGTTCACTGGACATCAGGATGGCGTACGACTGAACATCACGGCACGGATGATGGCATGCCAGGCACCTGCCAACTGGGGCCGTGAGGAGAGCGAGGCATTCTTCACACGCCACTACTACCGAACTGTCCTTCAGAGAATCTTCCTCGACCGTGGCGTTGTCCAGAGGATGAATCACCGCGATCCGGAGTCTGAAAGCTCGGATTCTGACAGCCCCTTCGACATCAGCACCAGTCCTGTCACCATTGGGTCGCTGCCCAAGAGCGCTTATAGTTCTCTCAAGACGTACGTGCGAGGTGTAATCCGAAAACTGACCACAAGCGCCGAGTTCAAAGAATACGGCCACGTCATGAACGCCAAGATGGCTGACATCACCGACGAGGTCATCGATGAGTATGAGAAGAGATTTGCACCGCGCCGCAAGGAAATTTGTGTGGTCTGGACCCTCATGTCCTTCACGGCTGTGGTGGTCGAGTCCTTGATTGTATCAGATCGCTGGACATTTCTGCAAGAGCAGGCGGATGTACAAGAGGCGTGGGTGGAAACGGTGTTCGACTATGCACAGAGCCCTCGAAATCTCGTTGTAGTCGGCATTAAGAAATGAACGCCGGCTATCAAGCCAGTACTCCGTAGTTGCAGCTCGAATGACGTGCATGCAGAGCCGGCCTGCACTACTGTATGTACATCGGTGGTGCCGGCTGTGGTGGGTTCGCGGCAGTAATCCTAGAGCTCATCAAAGTCTCTACGTTGTGCCTCACCTTGCGGACAGGAAGCTGCAGGGCTGCGGGTCTGATCGCCTGCTGCGCTTGCAAAAATTACCACATCGTGAGATGTAAATCGTTCTTCTATCTGTGCAGCCCCTCCAGTCCCACCGTCTGCGGGCGCATCGTCGGCGCCAGCCTCCACACAGTAACCGTTAGACTCGGTCATGTAGGGGTTTCAGGACGGACCTTGCCGCTGACGTTCGCGAATATGTCTCGGTCACGAGGATTATGTGCATTCATGCTTCTCATGGCGGGCCATTTGACCGAGATGCAGCGAATGTTCGCAATGTGTCGCTACAAAGCCACGCTAGGGAATTCGATCACTCCGGCGTATGAGAGAGACGTGCTGAACATGGGATCGAATTTGATGTTGCAAATGCCGATGCCAGATGATAGCAGTATTAACAGCTGGGATGACCGAAAGGGTCGAGCGGCATGCTGCATGTACACTACAGCTGCGGGCCAGATTGATGTTCTAGGAAGGCGTTCGAATACTGTTAGTAGGCAGCTATGGAAGAGCCTCTGGCTGAATAAAGACGGCTGGCACAGCCAACTTCGTGGCAAGTGGTGTGAACCAGACCTCGGACCCAGCAATGTGCTGCGAATACTGTATGGCGAGGCCATCTTACACATCATATGCGACAGATCGCATCCACGCCTCTCGTCAGCGTGACAACGTAACGGTAGGACATCTGTGGTCACAGTTGGATGTGAGAATGTTCTGGTTGACGAGTGCGGGATCTGTGGGGGACGGCGCCATGATTCGTGTTGCGCATGAGCGTGAGGCAGGCCACATTGAAGGTGTTGCGTACTTGCTGGTCAGCGGCGTTGAGAATCCCTCGAAAGTGGTTTCTATTGGTTGTCACACTTGAGCAAGGCGTAAACCGGATAAAGGGAGGCTTGAAAGAGATCCTACTGGCTCGAGGTTCTTCGCCGCAATGTCTGGACCCGAGGATGCAAAGTGATGCAGTAGGATGAAAGAACTGCCGGCAAGTCTAGGCCCCGACAAGTTTGGGGGGCATGCGAAGAAAAGCAGCCGGGAAGGTACGACTTGGACCTGCTCCTTCGTTCTTGCCCAGCCTTGTCGCGTCACGCAGGAAGGAAGAGGCCTGTAGTGACCTGCTAGTGAGTGACCTGGGCGATGTGCGCGTGACCCCATTTCGAAGAATGGGCAGTGTGATCTCAACAGTCAGCTTCGACAGCCATCGTTGCAAGTTCCGTGTTCACCTGCAACACCATCACCATCCATCACCAGTCGTACAGTACTGTAGGACCCCCACGCTGCACCATCACCACTTGATTGCCCCACCACAATATGTTCAACGGCCGAGGGACTTTGCCCCGGTCTCCAGGTTCCAGTCCTCCCACCTAACTGCAGCCACCCTGCGTGCGTTCGCGATGCAACCATGCCCGACACCAGTCACCTGTGTTCCTGACGTCTATGACGGGGCTGATCCGTCCCTGGCTGCAGGCCCGTCATAATAACGACCCATCTTCGATTCGGCCATTGTATGCTTGGCGGCCCCTCTGCCCCTCCTCAGGGTCCTCCTCCCTTACAATCAGCCCGTCGTGATGGATGGATGGATGGGCCAAGCCCGCACTCTCACATCATTGCGCTGCTTGCCACCTGCACTAACCGCTGGTGCGATACCCCTTCGTGGCTGGGCTACCCAAATCTGGCCTGCGACATCGCATGCCTTTATCAAGAGAGGCCTTTAACCCACGATGTGCCCTCCCTCCGACATCCCGTATTTTGTCCACCCTCCACGATCTGTGAAACACCCGCTGTCAGGCACACGCACCTGTTCTACACTCGAAGTCGTGCTGACACTGAAGACGCCGCCGGAACTCTGTTGCGATCAAACACGAGCCGGGTCGGGCTCAGTATTGCTGCAAACTTCGACGTCTACGCGCTAGCGGTGCCTATAAGGCGAAGATCAATCCCACTGGCATGTTGGCGATAAGCGTTCTTTCAACACCACCTCCAATTCGCGGGGAAACGTGTTCGCCGCAGCGAACTTCAATACCAGAGAACGTGTCACTGTTCTAACGGGCGATTGGGTGGGTATTGATTCAAGATGAACACTCAGGTTTCGTTTCTGGTACGTTCAATCCCAGTGTTGTCCACGCATCGACCAAGGCTCCCGTGGGGAACACCTTCGTGGCTCTCCGAATCTCATTTCGTTGGAAACGCCGGAAACGCCAGACAGCTACTGACCATGCTCACGCTAGGATGGTACATACACCTTGATTCACATCCCTCTCGACTTGTACCACTCATTATTCCAGCCAATTATCCGTGTCCTCCTGCCCCAGAGTCCTGCTGAGCGAGCCTCCAGCGAGCTACCGGATGGAGACTACGAGGTGCTTTCCTCGAGCAAGGGCCATGGCTTCCTCAACATCAGCATAACGCCCATTGAGTGCTCGATCGTTTGTCATAGTACCTGGGCCGAGAAGATCTTCGTGCCAGCCATCAAGAACCTGCCAAAAGGGGCAGCGCGGTCCGTCTCGACATCAACAGAGACATACATGGTTCTCTCGGTCATCAGCGCTGGCCTGGATCCCGCTGGACGTGTAATGGAGCTGACTTCGCCTCTCGCTCTTGCTGGGATCTCTCTCTTCTTCATCTCCACCTACTACTCTGATTTCATCCTCGTTCCGTCGAAAGACCGCCAGAATGTTACCAAGGCGCTGATAGCCAAAGGCTTTGAGCTGTCTGACAATCAGTCTGACTTCACCACTCCTGCGCCGCAAGGCCGTAAACGAGCATCAAGCGCAGTGTCCCCGCCGAACACGCCGCCGCCTGCGAACATCTCCGAGCTTCAGACGAGAGCCTTCGAGCTCCTCAAGAAACGCAATGTGACGCCTGAAGTTGACAGCAGGCTTGAGCTTGTCCAGTGCTCCGGTAAGGAGACATCGCAGCTCTCCGGAGAGTTCAGCCACAGCACACACACAGGGCGTGGAAATGGCCACGGGAAGCAGTCGTGGCTTTCTGGTCTCGACACCAACCTGTACCTTTGCATAGTTTCCGCTCTGGCCTCACAGCCGCGCTTCATGTCTATCACCCTTGCGCATGAAGATCCCCCCTCGCTCCTGATCGACAAGGAGCTGCTCGACATCTTCGGCGACTCTGTTGTCGGCGACACTGATGGCGTCCATATTCCCATCTTCCTGGACCTCGTGAATCTCCCCTTCGAGGTAACTGGTATTGTCTGTGGCGTGGCTGGTCGCTTGGTGCAGGACATGCAGATGACCGCCAGCTCTGAGCTGTCGTACCTATCAACGGCCAGGGCTGGTGCTGTCATACTGCCGGAGGAACACTCGAAAAGGGCGTTAGAAACGCTGAAGCCGCTGCTCAGCAAGGAAGAGGGAAAATAAAAAGAGCGCTGGCCCATGTATGAGCGAATACCCGATTTTGCATCCTGTTGGCGTGGGGGGTTTGCGAGGCGTTTTAGGTCCAGTAAAATCTGCTTAGCAACATGTGCCATTTCCATGAAACCTCCATCTTGTGCTTATCGTGACTCTTCCTGGCCGAAGCATTGCGACCAAGCTCTTTCATTTCCCCTTTTTCTTCCCTCCTTCAGGCTTCTCAACTACCATTCCTGCCCTCACAAATCCATCCCTGGCTACCGCGTTGATCACCGCGAACCTTCTTGGGCCCAGTTTCACACCCCCATACCACCTCGTCACGACGACTACCGCATTCCACAACCCCATCAGCTGCATCAAGTGCAGGACCCTAGCTCCAGCCGCAGTCTCGCCATCGTCATCTGAGTCTTGATACGTGGTGCCGGTACTGTCGTCGCGAATCCGCCAAGCTGTGATGTTATGTGTGGCTGTGCGGATGCGCTTATCTGAGGCGAGGAGATGAGCGATGTATAGCGAGGCTTGGTCCGGGGAGCTGACGGGAGCTACGTGCGCGACGAAGGTGGACTTCATGTCTGTCACGACCTCGGACAGGGTCCAGGGGGGAGTGTCCATCTTTGCGAGGAGTTCTTCGAGGTGATCTTGTTGCCTCTCGGGCTTTTCGACCGAGACGCCTTCTTCATCTGCCGCCTCTGCCTCTGCCTCCTCCCTCTGGATCTCCTCCGCCAGCCGCCGGTTGAAGTCCTCGACGGCATCGAACAAGCAGACCGCGCCAGCCTGCCAGGTTTCAGCGACAGCCTCCCGGAAGAGCCTCAGATCCCTCTCCCCCGCGCCTCTCCGCCCGCCGGAAGCGTGCTCAGTCCCCAGGACTTCCGGGGCAGATGCCTCAGGATAGTTCGGCGGGAACCGTATGCGGAGTGAGGAGGCGTCCTCGTCCCGGCCATCTTCACCACCTCGGGGCAATTGCAGGATCCAGATGTTCGCACACGGAGCTTCGCCCATTGCCGGGCCGAGCGTCCCATCGCCGTATATGGAGTTCAGCGCTTCGATCTCATCCCTGACATCTTCTGACATTGTGGAGACAGTGCAAGTCAGAATGTGACATGTACTCTCTCTTGTTGCATGTGGTGGGAGGCAGGCTAGCTGATGAGGTTGTTGCATTTGACATGCGATTTGTCGGATGTGGAGCCGGTGACGGACCCTCATACAGTACTACGCCTTCCATTACTGTACTGGCGACTATAACGACGATCGCGCTAGAACTCGTAGCAACACAATGAGGATTGCTATTCGGGCATTAGTTGTTTGGGTATTTGATGAGGAATATCAATTAGCGCGATCTGATAGGAACGTACCTTTCTTAGCAAGCTTAAAGGCCTATACACCTATAAGAACTCTCGTCATATTTCGCACAGCAGTCTGAGTGCAGCTAAGAGTCAATCTAAAACAGCACCTATAATAACGCCTGTAATAGTGATTACAATAGCGATTGCAATAGCGACTACAATAACGATTACAATAGCGATTACAATAACGATTACAATAGCGACTACAATAGCGACTACAACAGCGGTCCTGACCTTGTTGACCAACATATGATATCAGCAAGAGCAAGCATTTCGGCTGCTCCAGTTTCCAGTGTTGCAAGCTTGGCAGGCGAAACGAAAAGACCGAGTCATTTAGTAGAACCGGATGCAATTCAGGGATACATAATACTAAGCAATGTTGTAACCGGACTCGTTCCCAAACAGACACCGTCTAATGGAGCCCCGACCATCCTGCAATGCAGGCCACGCCGACTATTGCACAAAAACAAACAGGCTTACCCACTTCCAAAGATATTTACTCGTCCATCACCGACGCGAACTTGTCCATGATGTTCTGCTGGATAGCCTCGTACTGTAGTCTGATGTTAGCACCTCGGACTGATGATGTATTGCTGATGACGTGTATCATACCTTCTTGGTGATAGCCTCCTCACCCTCGGAGGGAACCTCGAACTTGAGTTGACGCAGCTTCGCCTGCAGGTCGCTGGTGGCCTCACGGACCTTGGACCAGCTTTGACCCTGTGCAATGACCTTTTGCGCCTCGTCGTGGAACCCAACCATAAGTTTCATCATCCATTCTGTCTTCCAGATGGGGCAGAACTGGTCGTAGTCAGAGTAACCGTTCTGCTGTAAGAAGTCTTCCTTCACAAGACCCGCAATATCGAGGGTGATCTTGTCAGGATCAGACAGAGCGCTCTTTCCGACGAGCTGCACAACCTGATCAAGCTCTTCTGAGTCAGACAGTAGTTGCTTGATACGATCACGCAGACGGGGGAATTCCGGATACTCCTTCTCGTAGTACTTATCGAGGACGTTGTTGTACTTGCTGTAGGAGACACTGGTATTGATGGAAGGGAAGTGCTTGCGCTGCGCAAGCTTCTTATCGAGACCCCAGAAGACCTGGACAATATTGAGTGTGGAGGTTGTGACGGGATCGGAGAAATCACCACCGGGTGGGCTGACGGCACCGACAATACTGACACTGCCCTCACGCTCAGGAGAACCAAGGTTCTGAACCTTTCCGGCACGCTCGTAGAAGGAAGCAAGCTTAGAGCTTAGGTAAGCAGGGAAACCTTGATCAGCAGGCATCTCTCCGAGACGGCCGGACAGCTCACGAAGAGCCTCAGCCCACCGAGAGGTTGAATCAGCCATCATAGCGACGTCAAGGCCTTGGTCGCGGAAATATTCAGCCACAGTAATTCCCGTGTAGATAGACGCCTCACGAGCTGCGACAGGCATGTTGGAGGTGTTGGCGATGAGGGTTGTGCGCTTCATGATAGGCTCCTTGCGACCATCTACATCGATCGTGAGCTCTGGGAAATCCTTCAGAACTTCAGCCATTTCATTTCCACGTTCGCCGCATCCGACGTAAACAATCACGTCGCTGTTGGAGAACTTAGAGACGGATTGACTGATGACGGTCTTGCCGCAGCCGAAGGCACCAGGGATAGCCACGGTGCCGCCGAGAACACTGGGGAAGAGGGCATCGAGAACACGCTGACCCACAAGAAAAGGCTGGTCGGCAGAGCGCTTGTCGGTAGATGGACGGGGGACACGGACAGGCCATGAGTGCATCATTGGGAACTCTGTCTTCTTGCCGTCGAACTCGAGCTCGAGGAGATTCTCAGCGACGGTGTACTCGCCCTTTGAGGCAATCTTTGTGATGGTACCGCGAGCGCGAGGAGGGAGCATGATCTTGTGCGTTGAAATAAAGGAGTTCTCAAAGACGTGGCCCCAGACGTCACCACCCGAAATGTGGTCGCCGACCTTCATGGTCGGAGTGAACTCCCATTTCTTGTTGCGATCGAGAGCAGGGACGGCGACACCGCGAGGGATATAGATACTCTTGGAGACCTTGGAAATCTCCTGTAGGGGACGCTGGATACCGTCGAAGATACCATTGAGAAGACCAGGACCGAGCTCAACGGACAAGGGCTTACCGGTCCGCACGACAGGGTCGCCGACCTTAACACCAGCTACGGACAGTCAGTCACAGCCCTAGAACATATGTAGAATTACCAAGACATACCGGTCTCCTCGTAGACCTGAATGGACGCTTGATCGGCGTTGATTCGAATGACCTCACCGACGAGGTTCTCGTGTCCTACTTTGACCTGGGAGAACATGAGCTCAGAGCAACGGCAGGCTCCTGGATGAAAAACTAACCAGCTCGTACATGGCAACACCAATCATGTCCTCAGCCACGACGACGGGTCTGTCAATTGTTAGCAGTTGTAATCGCCTGGAACTCGGCATGTTGAGCTCGGTCGGGGTTTCGTCGGCACGGACCCGGAGACGGAGAAGATCTTGCCTGCAGGAAGCCATCAGTATCTCTGAAAATGTTGCGTGAAAAAGGTTCAAGAAGACATACCATGAGGGACGGCCTCTTCGGCGGCCTTGGAGGCGGCTTTCTGTCGTTGGCGACACGGTTAGTTTTGACGTCGAGCTGGTGGGGCACAAGCGTTGCTGGGAACGGCGCGAAGCAATAACGACGCAGAGAGCTGTCGACAAGCAGTGAAAGGGACAGAGACTTACAGGAGCCATGTTGGGCGGTTGCAAAGGAGCGGCTGATGGATAATCGAGATCTTCGGAAGATGAAGAGCTGCCGGTAGAGGATGACAGGGAGGAGGCCGAGCGTCGGGGGGCAAGCTGAGGGTGATGAGGTTGAGGATGGGTTGGAGATGGAGGAGCTGCAGCTGGCTGGACCGTTGGTGACGACGGATATGGTGTCGGTGGTGGAGATTCTGGTAGTGGTAGTCCAGAGGCTTCTTCTGCTATGGTAGCGCCTGTGGCTGGGTGCTTTGCCACTGGTAGATGCGGTGGAGGTGCTGACCCGGACGCCGCCGAGTAGCTTCTTTGGCGAACGAGGTCCAGCAGCGACGGCCGAGCCTTGAGTCTTGGGCGAATGCCGAGTTGCATGCAGTAAAAGTCTATGAAATCAAGGGGAATTGCACAATGCCAGTGGCTGTATCGCTGGTGATGACAAGGAGAGGTTACGAAGTGCTGGCCAAACCGAAAGGCCTCAATGCCCTGCAGCCTTCTAGGCGGTGCGAACTTGAGGTGGCCTGAGCTACAGTGGCGGGACGGCCTAGCGATAGAATATGGTACTGTAATATGACACGGAGTGTGATAGGTACTAAGTTAGTAACTTCAGTGGTATCATAAGGGTGCGCTGCACTGGGGATTGGTACCTCAGCTGCACTGTGCAGGTGTGGAGGTACCCACTTGTGAATTGCCCAGCAGTGTGGAGGCTCGGCCTGTTGACCGCCTTCACCTTTGTTCAGGTACACCACAATCATAGCCAGGACGGACAGGACAAGCAGACATGCGACCCGAGAATAGCCTCCAGAACCATGAATGATTCGATGAATGGGATGTGGGGATATCATTTGATCTTTATTTGTGAGAATCATTCTTATAGGTTGATCTTCAAGATGAACTAGGATAGTATTTAAACGATAATTGAAATAGCTATCCAAATGGTATCAAGTAAGAGTAAGAATAGTAGTAAGAATAGTAGTAGGAATAGTAGTAAGAATAGTAGTAGGAATAGTAGTAAGAATTGTAGGTAAATAAGATACAAAGATCGACCCTCTATAGCGACTTATGCCAAGCCATTGCAACGAGAAGCATTCAAATAAGAACGTCCGTACAATAGTTTCAGGTTCGACTGTTGTTCATCACAACATAATGGTATTCTACCACACTGCTGTCAGTATAGCGAACCAAGTCTTGGATAAGAGGGTATGACTGCTGCTACATGCAAGCCAAAGTCTTATAGCAAGAACATTCACTGGCAAAACCAAGGGAACGTATCGCATCGACCATATCGCTAGAACGGGTTTGTGAGTGTTTGGCTCCGCCCATAGTTTCGAGCGGTAAAGTCATCCCAGAAAAGGTAAATCGCAACGCATGAGCTCCATCTGGTGCTTTCAGTGATGCTTCCGGCCCTTGCTGGAGCCCATCGTATTAATTTCTTCGCAGTCGATCGTGCTGCTCCTAAACCTCCTTACTACATGTCCACCCTTTTCAAGCCTTTGGTGATGCCTCATCTATGGTCACGGCCTGGGATGCCCAGCGGTGAGCATATCAGGTTACAGTATAACCTGGCTGGTACGCTGGGAATCCCTAGTGCTGCCAAATATTTCCGAATAGGACGCACATGATTGCAGTCGTGTGAACTATTGGATGCAGAGTGTAAAGCCGTGTGAATGGGCTTCGGTATTGTACACGCTAGATATTAATTGTACAGGATCTCAGATCTGCTCTGAGCTTGATGGGATGTGCCATGAGTTGAAGGGTCCCTCAGTCTTTCTTGATAGGCCGCGGTGCCTGATCCCAAGCAACATGTATGGTCTGCCTTTCCTGATCTTCCCTCTCCAATCGCTCCCTCAGCTCCCTGCCCTGCCTCGTAGCCTTTTGGAGATTGCCCCTGAACATCGAGTACCACTGGCTATCGCGTCGTGCGCGATCAAAACTGAGTGCAGATGAGCGCCTTTTCTTGATCTGTGCGTAAAGACGCCTTGCCTTCTCGTCCTCAAGTTCTGTCACTGAGTATCCAACCTGCCATCTTCCGTAGAATGGGGTATCGGGACGGTCCACGTATTTGCCGTCCAATTTGTTTCTCACTGTAACAACCATGCCAAGGATTTCGTTTGTCCCGACATCATTATTCGAGCGCTTTTTGGACAATGGTGCTGTGGTCTCTTGAGTCTCGGATTCCCAGCTTTCATTGTTGTCCGAAGAAGGCGACGGACCACCTTCGTTAGCCACGGCCGTAGACTTTTGAGAGCCTTTTGCCTTGGCCTCTGCAAGAAGCTCAGCGAAGACCCGTTCGAAAGCTCGCAATTCCCCTGATTTATTGTCGACATTGTCTGCTGCCCGCATAACCAACTCTTGCAGGCTTGGTCCTGAAGCCTCGGTGGTGGTTTGGGCGTCATGCTCTGGCTTCCCGTCTTCAGAGGCTATCGGCGCTTCCAATTCCGTCGGCATCTCTCTTTCGGCTGAGGAATCTGTTTCTATGATAACGTCCGCTGCTGCTACGGCCTCGGTCGTCGTGCCTGTCTTAGCGGGAGCTTCAATGGCAAGACCTTTCTCTTCTGGTGCAAACCCAGCTCCCTTCCCATATGACTCGTATGGACCGTCTGAGGTGGTGGGAGTCTCTGCGGTGGACTTATTTCGCGCTATACGACTGGTCCCCAAAAGCTCAGCAGAACCCACCTCGTCAGATGATAGAGGTTTTGCATCCTCGGAATTGATCTCCTTGAGATCGGACTCAGCCGCCGTGGACCTATCTTCTGGGCGCGAGCCAATAAGTGCTTCCATCAGCAATGCAACATAGCCCTCCATCTCAGACGGGTGTTTCCCTTCCATGAGGCCCTGTCTATCCAACGCACTAACCACTGCGGCTCTCACCGATTCGAGACCGTTCGTGTCGCTTTCAACAACTTCCTCGATCTTTGACATGAGTTCATCCCAAACCTCATCCGCTTCAGTTTCTGCATCATGCACCTCTGAAGTTTCGTTGGCCTCGCCCCGTGGTGAGTTTTCAACATCTGACTCCTCTTGAGTAGACTCGTTGAGAGACTCTTCAAGATCTTTGAGTTTCTCTACAACTCGTGCTGCGGACGCAGCAGCTTTCGACTTATTCGCTTTCTGAACCCTCTGCATGTCTTGCTCAGAAACTGGTTCAATGAAGAAGTACATCAGCGGAATGACCGTATCTCTGGTTTCGACGTGTAATCGAAGGGTGCGCCCGGGCCAGCGTTTTGTGCCTCTGTCGAGCAACGCATTGAACATTGCGAGACTGGCCCTGAACTCCTCGTCACCTATCCTCTTACTATATGTTCCATGTAGACATAGATCCATCTCTGGAAGGGGTATGTACTGAAAGCCAAAAATGCGCTGAGTATTATGGTAGGCACAGAAGATGCCATCCATACGACCCATGCGAACCTGAAGGGAATATTTCAGGAAGGCAGCCCGTATCATGTCCATGTATTCTCTTTCAAAGGAATGCCATGGACCTCTCAATTTACTGATCTCATAACCTAACCCTTTCTCGTAGCCAAGGACATCCATGCGGATGCTGACTACAGCGCGGGTTTTGATGTCGAAAACACCAGATCCTGGGAGTCGTGGATCGTAAGCATCGAGCTGGGAACGAACAAGGAAGTCGCCTAGTTCGCTATAGTGATAGGCCTCGCCTGCGTTTTTTTGTTCCTCAGGGATCTCGTGGGAGCGCGTCAAACGGTATTTGTCGAATTCGTCTTTGGGCAAAAGGAGGTGTTTTTCCATGGACTTGCCCAGTGAGCTCAAAATGTTCTCCACGTCATGTTCTTTATCTGCATCGATGGCGTATGATCCGTCGCTGTAGTGGGCGAAAGCAGCGGCTGGGCTCCTCAGTATCTGCGTGAAGTTGGTCGAGTCTGGCTTGATCATTCCCGATAACATGCTGAAGTTTGGTTTCCGCCAGGCCGATATGAGGTAGTGGAAGTGAGATAAAATGGCAGAAAGGCTGGACGTGGACCCGCAATACTTCTTATTGTATTTGGTGCACAGAGCGCGAAGGTTCTGATCCTTGGACGAGGTGATGTATTCTCCCAGTGCTTCATAATCGAACTCATCGGCGGGCATGATCTTGGCGATGTCCGGATCAAAATTGTACACTCGAGACCTGCTGTCACGCATCACATGTACACCAGGGTTGAAGAGTACTCGATCGAGATTGTGTTGTAGCTTCGGAACGTCCAATTTGACATCTTCTTCAATAGGCTTCAGATGGATCTTGAAGGGATCAATCCACGTCACCTTTGACTTCGCAGGCCCTTTTGAGCGAGATCCTTTCCGCGACGGTGCAGACGACTTGTTGCTGGGCCCAGCACCTGGCTTTTGAGCCTCCGAATGGCCATGATGGGATTCGAGTTGCGCTTTTGCCGGCACCTTGTCGGTTCTATCCAGGAGGCGATCGGCTAAGGACGTCCAGGTGCCATTTGAAAGAGGGACTGGCGGTGGTCCGATGGCTGGTTCGTTAAATTGCCCACCAAAGAAAGGAGAAAGAGGGTCGAAGGCGACGTAAGAGGGATCCTCGAAACTCGATTGCGGGCTCGGTTCTGCATCAGGGACACTTGAAGAATTCTCCTGGGACTTGCGTTTCGCCTTCGCATCTCTTGGCTGCCGACGTTTTGGTTTGCTGGTCGATGTCAGTGGTCGCGATGGTGTCAAGCTCGTCTGTAACGTGCATTTGGTGATTCGCAGGGACTGTCGCGCCAGGCCAAATCGCCCGTGCTTAACATGCAGCATATTGACCGAGCTGGTGAGCTCTAGTCAAGTACATGAGCGTTGGGCTGACAATGAGCAAAGAAAGGCTTTGTCTTCGTTGTATTCTCACGGTTGTTGGCTATGACAGCAATATTTCAGTGGATCCAGGGGTGTAATCGATAAGAAGCGGCAATACCTCGGCTCCGCATGACGTCGCATGAACAGCTCTGGGAGGCTGAGCTGCTTCACCACCTGGTTCAGCCAGGGCAGTGGGCGTCAACGAACGGCCATTGCTTGCACTCAAGGGCCTCGAACACCACCGCTTGCACAGCGTCTCCGAACCCCATCTAGTTCCTTCTTCAACCAATACAATACTGCGAATCCCCGGAAACAAGGCTATCGGAGCTCTACGTGGGCAACACGCACTCCATTTGAAGTGGTAGGCAAGCATTACGCCAGCAGCTCCAATGGGCGCCAGCGACTCGAAGCTTGTCTTCAAGCAGGGCATCTTCAAGCTCTCGGAAGAAAGGCATATCGCAGCAGATGATCCTTATTGGACCTCGGTTTGTTTCTCACGTTCGTGACAATGCATTCTTGATGCTGATGTAACCTGCAGTTCTGGGAGCTACCGGAATCCTCCGAGGATGTCTTCAGTCTCTTTGCGCCAAACGATATTCGACGCACTCGCGATAAGGCTCTGGAAAACCTAGAAACGTTGATATTGGCCGTCACGTCCCGATTGTTTATATTACGACATCATCCATCATTCCCTGACCCTGAGATCGCCCCCGAGAAGGATGCCCTCAACTGTGTTCGAGTTCTGACCCGGGTGCTACCATTCTTGTACGAGAAGGATGGACTCAAGTCATGGGAGGAACAGTTCTTCTGGGGAGCCAGAAGGAAGAAGACTCGCAAAGCCTCAATTGCAAATGAAGTGCTTTTTGATGAAGCCCACCCAGATAAGACGCAACTAGAATCGGGCGAGGCCGAATACGAGGATGCAAAGCCGCTGGCTGAGGAACTGATCGATACGCTAGTCGATCTCTTGTTCTTTTCAGGTCTGACCCTGCCGGAGCAGCCTCAAGGTCGGGCAAAAGTCACGTATGCTATCTGGCAAAGTGGCGTAGGATGCAACACAGCAGTTGCAACGACAAAAGAGTATGAGAGTAATAGGGCAGAGATCTTGCGCCTACTACTGACTCTTGCCGGCCAAAGTCTGTACATGGCTCCCGGCGTTCTCCCACAACAAGGGGTCCGTGCTTTGACGTACATATGTACATGTTCGGACAAGCAGATCGTGCTGTCCGTTCTGTGTTCGCTTCTCAACACGGTCAGTGGCATCGACTCAATTCCGCACCTACAAGCTGACCAGACGACAGACGTTGAAATATAACCCTGCGACCTGGCGCGTGCCGTACAACACCCTTGTCTTCAAGGATGCCAAACAGGTACTGGTCACATATTCACTACAGCTCCTGCTTGCTGTGCTTGTCTATCCTATTCCAGAAAGTTCCGAGACCCAGAAGAACTATTATCGTCATTACCTTGGGCGACTTCACCGGCCCCAGGATTTCCAATTCATTGTCGACGGGATGAGCCGCATCTTAAATCAGCCTCTTCAAGAGAAGTCTTCGTATCTTCCAGGGTCGCAACCCAGTGCTGTATTCGCACCGGAGATGCTGATGCTCTTCTGGGAAGTAACGCAATGCAACAAAAGGTTCCGATCCTTCATCATTGACACAGACAGAGCGCACGATTTCATGGTTCTCATCTTATTTTATGCGCTGGAGTACAAAAGCGAGGCAACAAAGCAGGGCCTCGTAAGAATGTGTGCTTTTATGTTGCAAACACTCAGTGTCGAAACGAACTTTGGCATCAGCTTGAACAAAACGTTTGAAGGACAGGAGAGCCTCCCTGCGTCTATCAGGATACAGAACTTCCGAGGGTCATACGCCGACTTCCTTATCCAGTCTATTTACCACTTGATCACGACTAGTCAAGGGAAGCTGAAGGCAGTCTACCCAGCGCTTCTGGCTGTCATCAACAACATTGCACCGCACACCGAAAACTTGAGTCCTTCGACAAGCTCAGAGCTTCTGCAGCTTCTGTCTTCAATGGCCTCTCCGTCATTTCTTCTGGCCAATGAGGCGAATCACACACTCTTGTTCGCTCTGCTGGAGGCCATCAGCTCGATCGTGGAACATAAATATCCCAAAAACCCACACTTGTTGGTGGCCATTATTAAGAATCGAAAGAAAATAGAAAGCCTACGAACTTTTACCCTTGAGAGCGGACAGGAAGAAATTGAGAGGAGGAATAGAAGACGCAAGGATTCTGGGCTCCCTCTAGACTCACTGGACGAAGGGTCGATACGCAGTTCCGTCGACAGTGCTCGCAGCCCGGCGACCACGCCTACACGAAGCCAGACGTTGCCTGGCGTTCCAGAGGATGGGACATTTGCAATTGGAGATGATGAAGACGAAGATAGCGACGAGGAGCCAATGCCAACACCCGCGCAATCCACAACGAGTGAGAACCCCTCTCAAGCCTCCTCTGCCACGGACGATGCTGTCCCCGTACAATTAAGAGGCATGTCGGAGAAGGCGCGTGGAAAGATGCCAGCTGGTGCCAGATCGTTCTCGCGGCAGAATAGCACCACCAGTCTAGGGGCACACTCGATATCTGGGCAACCCCATACGGGATCGTTCGAGCCAACCGCACAGTGGATTGACAGTTGGCTGCCAGAGTTGCCACTGCATACGCTCCTGGTCGTCATTCAACAGCTATCGTCACTTCTGCCACGGCAGATGTCTGCGCGTGACGTTGTATCACAGGATGCTTTACGACGCATCCAGAAGACGGAGCTAGTGGGAATCGACCCGAGTGACGCTAGGGTACATTCTTTCGAATGGTCTCAGCTTGCCTTGGGCTGGTATGAGTCGCTCTTGTGGGGCGTCATTTTCACAAGTGAGCTCCAACTGGCGAAAGGAAGCATGGGCACGTGGACGGGCACGGGTATCAAGCTGTTCCGAGTGCAGGAAACGGCACCGACAGGTCCAAGTCTGACCTCGCCGCGAGGTGCAGTGGACGCAGTGGGTAGTAATCTGGTCTCTCGCATAGGCCAGATCAATCTCAGAGGAGGTGCAACGGGGGGACAGCCCCCAGCACAACGGACGAGTCCTTGATAAGTGGAAAACCAAGCGAGGTGGAGGGGGTTTCCTGCTCTAAGTGCGCTATGCTTTCCTTCTATCATCTAGTTTGCATTGGGTCATATTTAGTAGCACAAGAAGCCGGAGTCATGGTGTTTATGAGTAACGTACCACAGCTTGCAATACCAAGCCAAAGAGACATGCCTCATGGTAACCAACCTGGCCGGTAATGTGGCGATCTGTTGACGCGTCCAAAGCTCTGAAACGAACCGCAAGCAAGTATGCACAGCGCAGCAGCTAGATAGTCTACTGTACTGTATTGCCATTGTGTGTTGTGGCCGATTGCCAAGCTATATGTGAACCGATGCACGTCCACGTCGACGTGGCGATTCGATGTCCCGAAGCAGGAGCCTCATGTCTCAACTGAGATATGGAGGGCCGAGGACACAATCATCCGGAGCCAATGAAGAGTGTCTCGTTCAGCCCGAATTGCCAGGCGCCAACGCCCAGACCCTGTGGCAGTTGTGCAGCCCTGCCCTGTTTTCCCTGTTTTCGCAGGCGGTCTTTGCCTTATCCGACCATGGTGCGCGGCTGATGCACGACTCGCGGGCGATCCGGTCTGGAGACAGCTCGTGCCACGGTACGGTCCCTACGATCGTTTCCAAAACGCAAGGGTCTGGCGTCGCGCACCGCCACTGGTTTCAGAGTCCAGATCGACCCTTGAGACAGAGCTGCCCAATGGCGTCCCCGCCTCGCCCTCCAACAGCCACAATAGTCACTTGGACCCTGAGAATTCAGGGCTTTTGGGGCGCATGGCCGTTGGAACTGGAGCGACTTTGGTACGGACAGCAGCCGAAGTATTAACGCGTGGTGCGCCACAAGTCGGACCCCGCCCAGGTAGTGCTGGCAGCGCACGAGCCACCTGAGCCACACGCCCTGGTCCTTAATCAGGCCCAAAGCAGGAATCGCTTCTTCATGTTCCCTGGCAGAGACCCTGCACAGAGGACGATGTGGGATGGGTGGATGGTGGGCACATGCCTTTGCTGGCCCTGTGCGCATTATGGTCGTTTTAATTACTCGTTTCTTCGCTGACGGGTTTCGACTGTTGCTGTCGTGTTTCCTTTTCGATCTGGAAAGCGCTTCATTTCTCGTCACGGCTGCTGTGTGCCACTTCGTTCTCTGTACACATTTTCTGCCCCTTCCTTCCTCTCTGCCTCCTGCTTCTCGTTGATGGAGAGCATGCTTCTGTGAGCCTGTACGCCGGCGACTCTCTAAGCGATCATGTCAAATACAGGAGATGCAGGCGCAGCTTCTCCTGGAGAGGAGATCAAGCCGTATAAGATCCACGTGAGTGATGCAGAACCCCCTGCGTCTCGAAGAACACCCCATGGTTGACATAGTGCATCTCGCCCATCGACAATAGGTCTCATCAAAGTATCTTGACCTCACGCGTAGGAAGCTAGAGCTCACTCGACTACCACATGAAAAGGCAGACCCCAAGTCAACAGATTGGTGGGAGCCTAAACCCCAGGTCGAGCCCCTCATCGACTTTTGGTAAGCTTGGGGCTTCAGATCAGATCCTTGGACCATTTGCCCATATTGAGACTCGTTGGCAGGCTAGAACAGTACTCATGGCGGGACCATGAAACTTATCTCAACAACTCGATTCCACAGTTCCGCACCAGTATTCTCGTCCCACCAAGCCAGTCGCCGGCTCGTGTTCACTTCATACACGCAAGGTCACCTCACGCCAACGCCGTTCCTTTGCTCTTGATACCCCCTTTCCCTGTTACCAACCTTTCTCTGGGCCATCTCATCCAACCGCTTACTGATCCTGACGACGCCGCCACCACCCAGCCCTTCCATGTCGTCATCCCGTCTCTACCAGGACTTGGATTCAGTGATGCCTTGGCTAATAATACGCCCATGATTTCCACCACCGCTGCCATGTTTGATAATCTCATGGGCAGGTTGGACTATCCACAGTACATCGCGACCAACACAGCGTCTGCTTCAGGTTCTCCTCCAGAGATCGACTGGCAGCTCATCAAATACCTTTCAGAACACTATACGGATTCCTGCCTTGGATGTCACTTCATCTCGCCACCATTAAGGGCGCCCAGCTACCAGGACTCATTCGTTGAGTGGCTCAAATGGGTCATCGCCAGGATCCTGTCGAGACCAATGTTTGGATACACGCAAGATGACCTGACGGCATCGCGGCGGACACAGAATGAACAGTCTCGACATCAAGGAAAATACCGCCTTCAGCAGCCTGGTCTCAATTCCCAAGGCGGAAGAGAGCCCAACACCCTGGCATACGCACTCTGCGATTCCCCGGTTGGCATGCTGATTTTTACTCTGATGATAATGCGAGTCATGGGGCTTACCAAACAACTCACACCAAAGGAGACCATCACATTAACGGAACTGACGTGGCTTCCTGGACCGGAGGGCACATTACGATATTGGGCGCATTGTGGCAATCATTTTGAGCACCGGCAAGCATCCGGTGCCCGAAAACCAAAGGTCACATTGACTGTGTTCCTAGGTGACGACGAGACCGGGTCCGTTGAAGCAGGGCAGGAATCGAGGATTCTCCCATTGGCGGAATTCAAACCATATGTATGCCCCGCTTGGGCCAGGGGGAGATTTGAAGTTCTTGCATCGAATCGTGTCGCCGGCAGCCCCAAACTGATTGCTTGGGAGAGACCTGAACTCATTGCCAAGGGGGCAAGGGATCTGGCTAAGGCTATCCTCAAAGAGGATACGAGAATGCGTGTTGCTGAACAGCCCGGCACTGCTCTTCTGGAGCAGATTGTCGTTCCTGGCGAGCAAATGCTGGCTCCAGCAGAGATCTCTGGGACGACTGTGCAGGCGTCGCCCGGAGGATCAACAGATGTCGGTACATCCTCACCCTTGAAGAAGCCTGTCACACCAACCAAAGTTGGGGATTATCTTGCACCACCCACAACAGATGCTCGTCCACGAACTCCTCCCACGCAATCGCCGCATGAGGCCCCTCCCAGTCCGATTGATACCGATCCTCCAGCGCCACCGGCGGATTCCAATGAGAGCAGCCCGGACACAGTGATCACTGTTAGGCAGACTTGAGGTGTGGAAGAACTTCAGGAGGTCACATGCACGAATTTCAGGCTGAGCGAGGCTCCTATACTTTTTGCTTAGAATGTCCCTATACCCTATGATAGCATATCAGACACGTTGGCTCAGGAGTTGGTAATGAGGTCAGGATCACAGATGCATTCGGCGTCTTGACGCCCCCAGATGACTTTCCGGTCAAGATTTCCGCACCTTGAACTATTTCTTAATGATACTTTCCCGTTCCTACAAGAAAATTCTGTCAATCTGCGAAATGTTGCCTCGCGATGTTGTGCACGCGAACGCCGTCGTGGTCAGTGTTGGCCCGATCAGGATTAGCGGCTCAGAGGCCCAGCTCCCCAGCGACGGACAACATCAGCTACGTTTCGAGTGGCATTCCCATCATACAGCACCGCTCCAAGCCGACTTTCCGATCACTAAAGACGCGCACGATTCCCCCAAGGCACTGAATTCCATTCGAAAACATCTCCTGAGCGGTTGGCTTCCGCTTTTGTGGCACCATGTGCTGGCGCCAGTGGTAGCTCCACCATAGTCCGCATCACACAAGATCATGTCCAACCGGTACGGTGTCACGTACCAGAACGGTGGCGCTGATGGCGGAGGAGGTCCCGGCGACCCAGGCGCAACTGAAAGGAGAAGAGATCGAGGAGGAAGTGACAGGATCGCGGGTGGTTATGGAGGCTTTGGAAGATCCAACAACGACGATTACGACCCTTACGGTGAAGGCTACGGTGGTGGCAGTGGTGGCAGCACTCGATACGGCACGCCGCCCCAGGCCGCGTCAAGAGCGCCTCCATCTGCTCAGTCATTACGCGCGCCGCCGTCGGATCGCAGCATGAACTCACGATCACGCTCACGAGGCGAGACGAATGCCGAGCGCCAGATCACGCAGGTGCTCGAGCACATCAAGTCCGAATGGCCAGCCATGTACGACAGCGACTGCGTCCCGGTTCAGCTTGCCCTACAACTTCTCGACAACAGCTCGGTCGGCCGAGCTCACGAATACCGCAAGTTCCAGCAGACGCATGACTATCTGCAGGACTCTCTCAAAGGGATTGTACACGAGCATCACCAAGGCTTCAACAGCTCGATTGGTACCTTTCACAAGATCCAGAACAGTATACAGCTGAGCCAGAAACGTGTTCGCTCCCTGAAAGAGTCGCTCGCAGGGTCCAAGACAAGTCTGTGCGCCACCGACCCTGAATTGAAGAAGCTATCGAAGACGTCCCAGAGCTACGACGAACTCTTACAAACTCTCAACGAGTTAGACGACTTGCGTGCAGTACCAGATCAGCTCGAAGCGAGAATATCGGAAAAGAGATTCTTGTCTGCTGTAGAGGTTCTGCAAAATGCACTCAGAAAGCTGAGACGTCCCGAGCTGGACAGCATCGGAGCGTTGAATGACCTCCGGAGCTACCTTGCCAATCAAGAGACGTCGTTGATGGACATCTTGGTCGAGGAACTTCACGAGCATCTTTACCTCAAGTCGCCATATTGCCAAGATAGATGGCAGTCGCTCTCCAAAGCCCACAGCAGTGGTGCGGAGGCCTACAGTGATACGAACATCATCACACCGTTTCATGCTGTCCTTGATGGACTTGAAGTTGACAAGCCAGTGACGGAGGATCCTATGAGAAATCCGGAGGCGGATACATTCTACTACATCAGCTTACTGGTCGAAGCACTGAACAAGCTCGGCCGATTACAGGACGCTGTTGACACTCTCAAGCAGCGCTTCCCGGTAGAGTTATTTGGAATTGTCAACGAAACGATCAATGATGTCGATCAGCGTCACCCAAGCTCACTTCGGGGCGGCACGGCGAAGCCAGAGGGCCTGCACGTCTATACCACCCGCGAGACGCAGATGCGTGCGGATGTTATTTACGACCTGCTCTGGTCCTTGTATGGCAAATTCGAGGCAATCGCTGAATGCCACCGCATTTTCCACGAGTCTATCAAGGCACTCATCCGCAGAGAGGGTGCTGGTAATAACAGCGCGTTGCTGGGTACTTTCAAAGAGCTTTGGAATCTTTACCAAAACGAGATAAGGTCTCTTCTACACAATTACGTTACAACGGATGCAGACTTGTATCAATTCGACAAGCTCGGATCTGGTCCTTCGATGAACGGAAAGGATGGGAACAGAGAAAACCTCTTCAAATTCGCCGAAGCAGACAACAAGTCAGTCGATATGGTGACGGAGTATGACGCCCTCGAGAGCATTATCCAAGCTACTGTTCCGGGTTTGACGAGCACCTCACGCAAACAAGCCATCGATAAGAAGAATCGTTCGACGCTTGATGAGGGTAGCTCAAGGAAGACTGTGGGATCGACATACGGCGCCGCACAGCAACCCACGGGCAGCTACAAGTCTTTGGTCGAGCCCAGTGTGTTCAACATGAGCCTCCTTCTGCCTCCAACCCTCGTCTTCTTGCAGCGACTGAAAGGCATTGTGCCCCCTGGCTCCGATCTGGCAACCAGCACGCTGACGTCGTTCCTCGATAACTTCCTGGTGAACGTCTTCCAGCCGCAGCTGGATGAGACCCTCGCCAAGCTAAGCGAGACGGTCTTCGGAGAGACGGACGCATTCTTGCAAGACCCCAACTGGAGCTCCGCCGCCAGACGGCCTGTCTTCAAGGGTACCACAGCTTTCTTCGAGGTCGTAACGGCATTCTGTAGGATGCTGGGCACCATACCGCCTGATCAAGCTTTAAGCTCTCTGATTGTGACCCAGATGATGCGATACTATGATCGTTGCTTCAGCTGGTACAAGTCCCTTGTCACCAAGACCCAGGACACGGCAAGCACTGAGATGAAGCTGCGCGCCTCGGCTCGCTTCGCCCTAGACACTGCGGACCTGCAAGATGCTATGAAGAGGTCGTGGGCAACAGATGCTTCAGATCTCGGGCTGGTCAAGAAGGAGATCCAGTTACTTATCGAGAAGACTGACGGCTGGCGTCTAGAGGCGAATGATGTGATACAGGATCGCGATACGATATCTTCCCTCTGTCTACTTTACACCAGCATGAAATGGCTGGCTGTGAAGATTGCCAGTCTGCGCAGCATCACGACGAATGATGCCGACTCATCCAGACAGTTGAACCGGCCGGGAACCCGGCGGTGGACATTGCTCAATGACCCCAGCAAGGTGTCATCGGAACAGGGCCCCGTGACTCTGCCATTAACTCAAGAAACCGCTCAGTAAGTGCACGATCCATTCAAGACGAACGTCATCGAACTAACCTCGCGAAGGGCCTTCGACAGCATCGTTTCATCACTTGAGGAGCTTGCCGGTACAGCTCTGCTCACCTTGCACATGGAAATCAGGTGCCAGGTTGTCCGTTCCTTGCAGATTGCTCTATCTCCTGATATCGCGCCGTATCTGCTGGACCAAGAAGTGCGAGAGCCGGACCCCCAGATCCTCACACTTAACTCAGAGCTCATCAACTTTGATGAGACTACCGCGCGATATCTCCGTGACAAGGAGGCATTTTTCATTCGCACAGGTCTGGGTCTACTGATCAATGGCTACCTGGTGCACAATGCGAGGTCTGCATCGCCCATGAATAGCAAGGGTAGCGGCCGGATGCAGCTCAACATCCTCGTTCTACAACAAAATCTGAAGAATGTCGAACAGGGCGTCGACTTGGCTCGGGCAGCCAATTACTTCGCATTATTCGATCAAGGGGCTGACGCCATCATCGAGAAGGCTCGGAAAGACAAGGAGCGCGCAGAGAAGGGAAATCCAGAAGGAGATGCGCAGGTGGAGGATGAGAAGTTCACGTTTGAAGAGCTCAAAGCCCTGGTGGAGCTTTGCTACAGTGAGCAGGTTGCGAACCCGGAGAGAGGTATCGCCGGTGCCGCGAAGAGACAGCTTGCTGACAAGCTACTGGAACTGAGCGAGCATGCGTGGCAGACATGATTCAAGTACCCTAGACGATGAATGAAAGTACAGGTTGAGTTCGATATAGATCCTGTGACCAACATGGAGTTTCAGACGGGCGATTGAGAAACGTGGGGTCTGCCGGATCGACACGCAGGCAAACAATGCTGCATATCACCCCACGAGAACCGTGTGCTTCACCACCGCCTTTTATCGACCAGCCGCAGAAGCAACCATCAACGCTAGAGCCGCACGGCTGCTGGGTAGAATCAAGCCACACTAAGCCTCCCAATGTTTAAATTCGAGGTCCTGGCTCTCGCGGGAATAATGGCAGTCCAAATGCGGAGTAGAAGATAACGTTACGCCATGGGAAGACTGGGTGACGGTGCTATCTTTGGCTGCAGGTGGCGATGTGGTCTAGCAAGACATTGCTACGAATAAGGGGTCGCGGTGGCTTGTGCAGCCGCAGGCGAGCGTTGATCAGTGAAGAGCACCATTCCGATGCTGAGTAGTTGCAGTGGCGTGAATTGGCGCTCTACTGTACTCCGTACTCGCTATTTATGTACAGACCTATCGTAGGCTGATGCTATTTCACAGGCAGGACTTCCGGAGTCATGGTCCCGAAGATCCCTTCTCCTCCACTAGGTACTCCGTAGAAGGCTTTCCGTCACAACCTCCGAATGAACCGTGCGGACTAACAAAACAGGTCCCAGGTCCCGGCTAAGCAGCAAGCCGGCCCCAAATTTCCATGGGTCTTCTTCCCCTTGTTCCTATGTAGGCTTGTGAGTGGGTGGGGGCGCGGGGCCTGTCTTGTGGTGGCTCTCAAGGTCAGCATGAATGAAGAGGCTCTCGGGCTAGCTCGTGTGTTGCGTGTGAGATGTGATGGTGATGGTGGTGGTTCCAAGAACAAGTTTTTTTTCCTGGGCGACATCGTTGGCTGTGATGGGATGCTGCTGCCTTGGTTTGGGGACGCTTGCACTCTGGGGTTGTACACGCATATCACGCGTCTGGTAGATCCGAGGCGGCAGTTGAAAAGGAGGAGACGAGGATGGGTAATTTTCAATCAGTGCTGGTACATAGGTAATCAAAACTGGCCCGTGTCAAGGTGTCTGGCCGATTCTGAGTGAGCATGTTGGTCTGTCTGCCTGGGGTACCTCGCAGATATCACGGCTCCTCACGTTAATAACAGTCCTGCAATATGCCACCCTTGTCCCCTGTCTCTTTTCCACTGAAAGATCGCCCTTGATCGATCAAATCGAATTGCTTTCCCCCTTTTTTCCCGGGGGTTTGTCCTATCATCTATCCCAGCGCTAAACCAGACTAAGTCGTGTCCCCTATTTTCTTCTTCTTTCGACCCTTTTTTCCACGGTGTCGGTGCCAAGCGCCAGCGCCATTACCTGTGGAGTTCACCTGTCGAAGCCACTGCTCCAGCCATCAGCTGTGTTGGTTCCTGGCATTCCATCCACTGAAGGTGCCCACTGCCGGCTTTTTTTTTTCTCTCACACTGGGACGGATACTCCGCTTACATACTGTCGCGCTCAACCGTCATTGATTACAGGCCTCAGCCCCTCCCCAATTGCCCTGTAATTGCAGTGCTGTTGACCCCTGCCCGTGGCCGTGTTCCCCGTTCCATTTCTTCGCGCTTCCTCTTCTTCTCGAATCCGCCTCCCAATCCGCCGTCATCCATCATCCTTCCCCCCCCCTCTCTGGCTTCTCCTTCTTTTCCTAGCACTCTTTGACCTCAATCTGGAGGAGACTGTCGTCGGATTCGAAGCTTCATACTCTCGTTTTCCTCTGTCCCGGTTGCTGTGCTGCTGGCCTTCGCCTCGCGTTTCTCACTGCCCCCCTTGTCGCTCGCTTTGCCGCCCTCCGACTCGCGCCTGCGCGGCTTGTCCTGCAGCTGTGACCAACCGCTAAGGTACAACCACCTGCGTACCACCAATTCAACTCGCGACCAAGACTCTCGCTCCTCCTAAGCATCAACAACACAACTTGCCTTTCAATCGCAGCTCGACCGTGGCTTTTCGCTCTGATCGACACTCTCGTTCGTTCTGTTCGCGACTGGATCCGATATCTCACGTGCAAACTTGCATTCCCACTCTCGGTTGCTTCATTCGATACCTCGTTCACCCCCTGGCCCCTACGCTCGACCGCACCTTGCACCACCATCACCCCTGGCGCCAAACGCCCTCCCACCACCACCCAAGTATTCAGACCGACACGACACCTTTGATTTCTTCCCTATACATTGTTCTGAGCTGTAATCGTCGACTACAAGATTTTGATCTTCGGCCTGGAGCCTGAAGTCGCTGCCATCATGGCAAACTCGTAAGTTCCGACGCGTCCCCTTGCGCTGCAGTACGTGTCGCTGACGCAGGTTCCACCACCTCAGATTCAGTACCGCTTTTCGCTCTTTCTGGCATACCATGACCAGTTATGATAGACGTACGTGTCTTGACTCAATTCTTGACCTCGATTCGTGTTTTACCACGCGAGATAATCAGCCATCTAACACTTCGCAGACTCCTCATACGACTCCCCACACCGCACAGGACGCCACGTTCCCCTCCACAACAACCGAGACGGCATGCTCACCGGCGTAGCCACAGCTTCCGACTCACGAGCCGATGTCTCCTCCCCGTATTTCGACGACGGCCACGTTTCGCCTACCGGGGAAGGTCGCCGTGGTTCCCACATGTCTCCGATCTCTCCAGTTGCCCCCAACGGCGGCCCATATTCCCCTGGCTTGAGGTCGATGGCCGCTAAGAACGCAAGCCAGGGTGACGGATTCGAAGTCCAGAGCCCTGGCGATGTGCCAATGCAGTCATTTCAGGATGGCCTTCCTCCAGCTCCACCGGTCAGCCACTCATGGAAGCGTATCGACGACTGGGCCGAGGAGCACTATCCTGAACTGTTCGATCAGCTGGGTGAAGGTGCCACGAACAACGACCTGAATGACCTCGAGCATCAGCTCGACTGTTCCCTGCCGCAGGATGTCAGGCAGTCTTTGATGATACACGATGGTCAGGAACGAGGTGGCATGCCCACTGGCATCATCTTTGGCTCAATGTTGATGGACTGTGAGGAGATTGTGCAGGAATGGGAAACCTGGCGAAGGGTCAACTCAGAATTCTTGCTCGCGACTTCAGCACCTCGGACAGCTGTGCCTTCAAAGGCATTCGGCAGCGATGAGGCTTCATCTTCCAAGCAGCGGTCATCGCGACCATCATCTCAGGGTAGCAACCCAGATGAATGGCGGCAGAACCTTCTTGCGAAGCAGAACAGTGTCCCGCCAAACAGTGTGCAGAGGGCTTACGCACACGCGGGATGGATCCCCCTGGTCCGCGATTGGGGCGGCAACAATCTCGCAGTCGACTTGGCTCCGGGCCCTGGTGGAAAATGGGGTCAAATCATCCTCTTTGGCCGGGATTACGATACCAAATATGTTGTTGCAAGATCTTGGGGTGCCTTCCTTGCGCTAGTTGCAGATGATCTCAACAGCGGCAAGTGGTACGTTGACGAGGAGACTAATGAGCTCAAGCTGCGTGAGTTTAAGGAGGCTCGTGTTGAGCCAGCCTACTTCAATATTTTGCGTTGGAGGATGGACCAGAAGTATGGCCGCAAAGCCGCACAACGGAAATCGATGGCGCCGCAGGCGAATGGTAAAGCCGCCTCTCCTCTCGGCTCCCGCTCCTCGTCGCCATACACCACCAGCCCTGGCGACGGTGCCGACAGCCGCGGAAGGTCACGGCAACGACTCAATGGTTCCTCGCCCCTGACGAGTCCAATGCGTGCTGGGTATGGAAAGCCTCCCCCGTTGAGTAGGGTCACAGAGGAGATGACGATACCCGAGCTTGCTGATGCCGAGATCGACCCGGAGACATTGGTTGAGGTGCAACAGCCTTCGGACCGTAACAGCAAAGCTTTTACGCCCCAGAAGCAGCCTGCCGAGCCCAAGGTGACGACACTTGCCCGTCAGGACACCGATCTGCTCAAGGATAAGGAGAACGAGCTTCCGAAGCTGAACGGCAAACAGCCCGCCCTGGCGGACGACAGCGACGCCATGAAGACAATCGAGATCTGATTCCTTGGAGTACGAAAAGACGGAAAAGCATGGCGCAAATGTATACCAAACGAACTGCACGATCACTTATACACTACTCTCCTTTTGTCGACATGCAAGCCCACGCAGCTGGGAGAAAGGTGTACAGCCAGGAACGTTGTTACACTGGCCGAGGGCTTTTTTTTCCGCCCGCCTGTTTCACAAATGCATCCACCCGGTTCATCCTATTCTTGAGTTATTCGAATCAGCCACTACTGCTACTATGAAATGACACATCTGGCGTTTGGACGGCGTCCTGACACCTCAATTTGCGAGCGTGACCAACCCGGCGAAGTTTTTTGGAGTCGGGTGTCTGTTCCTATTTCAAAAAGAAAAGAAAAGGACAGCCCTATCAACTAATACTGACTTACGCCCGGCGGTATATCTGGGTATTGGGAGTTGTTTTATTTGATTTCAGTCTTCTCTCCGTTTCTCAGCCTCTGCTCCTCGCTTCAAGGGTGATGTGAGAGAGAGTGCGTGAGCCACAAACGAAACACAGCATACACAGCTTCCTTCATGTTATGGGACTTGGTCCTGGCGACGAAGGGTGCGAGGGAGGGGGTATGACAGTATAGCTGTCTTGCTAAAGCACGATGCAGCAATCTGCGTGGAAAAGATGGTGGAGGAACATTCTGGGGCATGATTAGTGACGCTCAGTAGGGGCTGGTCACGAAGTCCCTCCACTCGAGAGTCGCTTGTGTACTATTGAAAAGAGCTTTTTAACATGTTTGTTCGTTTCATTCTCCTGTCCGCATTTGTTGATGCGCAAGCAGCAAGTTCCCATGGTTCAAGTATTGGAAACGTCCGCTTGACGGTGGTTGGATCAGCAGCCGCCTCGGAGAAGGCAGGGCAGGGTGGACTTGTACGCGGTCGTGATTGGATCAGCCCCCACCAGCCGCGACTTCGATGGGCGCTTAGAGTGAACTCGCTGCCCTGCGTTCCGTTTTCCTCTCCCAGACGGGGGGTATCGTGGCATCTGCGCACTTCCGAGGCTCTCTTCAATGCTCGAGGCTGTGGTCACCGGTGTTGCAGTGTCTTATGCCTCCGACCAGGCTCAGTTTGCGTGGTGATGTGGGAGAGGTGTGTATCGCCAAGGCAAGTCGACCACAACCCGTCTTGGACAACTCAGAAACCCCCTCGAATTCTGCCTGGTCAGTCTCCGCGGCCAACAGCCACGATTGCCCCGAGTGTGAGTGTACGCGCCCGACCCCATGGCGACGTCCCCGCTTCCTGGGGACCTGGTCGAGACGACGACCAACGGGCGCCAGCGCACTACGCCTTAACCCATAGGGGTGCGGTAGTGTATGGCGATGATGTTACGGCAGACCCTTGCTGATGCTGTTGGTTCATTACTTCGGGGCTGTTTTTCTATTTTCTTCTTCCGATACCGTAATGTGGATATGTTTTGGATCTCCTTCTCGGCCTGGATGGGATGGGGGCCCTGAGTGGCATGCATATTACGAACGGTAGCTTTCCTACGGTTGCCATTTCCATTTCCTTCTTCTTGTTCTTCTTCTCAGTGGTTATACGTTGCTTTTCTGTTCCGTTCGTTTCGTCTCTCGTTCTCTCTTTTGCTGTGAAGGAAACGCTGCTGGCTCAGCTGAGGGCATATACATCATGGCGGCTGTGCAGACATGGTCGTCGTCAGAGACGAAGGGCTCGTACTCGAAAGTCCAGACACGAGTGACGACGGCGGCAAGTCTGGACCATGATGATGAGGGCCGCACAGGAAGGGGTTGTCTTTCCTGGGCAGCATCTGTCGGTCACTCGTCGAGGGGATGGAAGCCTCTGTCCATGTCCACGCCGATCCTCTCCGCCCTCGTCGTCCTCACGCTGCTCATAGCAGCTGCGATCGAGATCCTCGCCCAGCGAAGCGCACGGTACGGAGGGCTCGCCTTGTCGCCGTCTCTCGACGCCATCCCTCGTTATGCAATGTGGAGCTACCTGTACGGCCCCAACGTGTTGGCCGTGCTGTACAGTCTGATATGGAGTTGGGTCGATCTGGATGTGAAGAGGATGCAGCCCTGGTTTGAGCTGTCGAGGGAAGGCGGTGCCACGGCAGAGGAGTCGTTGTTCCTGGACTATCCATATGACTTTGTAGCCGTTGCGCCATGGAAAGCGTTCAAGAGAAGGTTCGTGACACTCTTCTGCATTGTCATATTCCCAGTTTCTAAGAAGGTGTCAGACACTGGCCAGTAGTCCTTGCTGGAACTACCATGATCACTGTGTTCTGGGCAATCACACCACTTCAAAGCGCAATCCTTGGTACCGGCGTCATCAGTGTCATCGAGCCAGCAGTCATCTACATGGGATCCCGGCTGATCCCAGCTGAGCAGCAGGTTGATGTGCTCGATCCCCAGTTCCTGAATGACGGGTATGCTGTGGGCTGGCTCAACCAAAGTATGCCGCCATTCACCACCAAGGACTATAGCTACCTCCCATTCTATGTCAACGACACTCGAATTCGATCTCGTGACATGAACTGGACGGCTGTTACCACCAGGTACTCCACGGATCTTGAGTGCAAGCCGGTCGTAGGCACACAACACGTGTCAACGCCAACGACATGGGACTTCATCAATGACCGCGGCTGCAATGCCACCATCAACCTGAGCGCCTTTGCGAATTACACCATGCTTTACATCGGGTACTACACAAGTGCATTTTCCGACTTTGCGCTGGGTGGTCCCCAATGCCCCCCGTCGACCAACTCTACTCACCAGTTCCTCGCAATCTGGGCCAAGACGATTCCAGGAGATGAAATCGGTGAGGCTGAATGGAACATCACTGCGGCGTTTTGTGAAACCCAGTACTGGAAGGAAGATGTTCGTCTGACTATTTCATCCCAGGCGCATATGCCACTCGGTTCAGCAGAGTCGATATCTCCAAGGGAGAGACTGAAGGACGATGAGTTCAATCGAACAGCCTTCGAATTCTTGCTAGGCAACGGTATGCCTGAGAACCCAATACCCAGAGATCTACCCTTTTCCCAGGTGGTTGAGCAGAGTCCACGGCTCGATGACACCGATATTCATCTCCCCATCTCGAACATGGTTGGGTACGCCTTGGCAGGTCACATTCTTCCAACTGAAGACTATTCCAATCTCCAGGTCATGCAGGGGGCATACAGGCGTGCACATCGCTACTTGTTCTCTCTTGCTGTACGGCAACTTTTGAGCAATGATACGACAGCATTTGAGAGCCGGACTGCGAATCTTACCTTTGTCCAGACGGGTATCACTGTTAGTAGGGCCTTCTCGGCTACAGTTGAAAGTCTCCTCATCGTGGTGGCAATATCGACTACGACACTTGCGTGGCTCGTTCACTCGGCGCAGAGCAATCTCCCGCAGAACCCTTCCTCGATTCTGAGAATCGGAACTTTGCTCAAAGAAGACCGCGCTTTCATGAATCGCCTCCAAGCTGTTGACAATGCTGATGATGAGTCTCTGGCTCGCAACCTCAATGATTCGAGGCTCAAGCTAGTTCGCACCAACGAACAGTCCGGGGAGGTCTCTGCACGCCTCGTGAGCTTCAAGTCATGGAATCCTCAACATGTTGGACGGGATCAAGAGCTTTCGCGAGCAAAGTTCTACAAGCCGATTCGCCCCATCGCACTCCGACGTTGGTCTGGGCTTCTCTTCGTCACATCGATCGCGGGAGCTTTGGCAGGCTTGAGTTACTTGAAAGCTGAGGAGATGAACAGCCGCGGTAAGCAACATCCTCTTATCCGAGATGGCAGTGTGCGTGCTGATGATTCATGACCTTCAGGCCTCATCCGGCCATCCTCGAACTTCGAAGTACTTCAGATTCTTGAGAACTATGTTCCCACTGTTTTCGCAACTCTGACAGAACCATTCTGGGTGCTTTTGACACGACTACTTTGCATGCTGCAGCCCTTCCGTGATCTGTGGAAAGGGCATGCAACAGCAAAGAGGACCATTCAGTCGACCTACACAGCGATACCTCCCCAGGTTGTCGCTTGGAGAGCACTCAAATCCCGCCATCTTCTGCTAGTCCTTCTCTGCATGATGGTTCTCCTGTCGAACCTTTTGGCAGTCGGGCTCGGTGCGCTCTTCAATGAAGCACCTGTGATCATCCCATACGAGAAGAGCTTCCGACCGCAATATGCTGCCAAATTCGACAATACATCGGTCACTGAGTTTGACAGGTACTTGAGCGAGAGGATCACAACCTCGTCCTTCTATCAGGATCACATGTATGTCGCTCTGGCGAATTACACTTCGAGCACTCCCCTCCCGCCCTGGACAAGTCGCGAGTTCTTCTTCCAGCCGCACGAACTGCACGACGAGTCTCAGGAGGATTCGAAAGCAGATTCCTACAGCGTCATCACCCGCGGTTTTGGCGCAAGTGGCAACTGTCGAGCGTGGCCAAAGTCGAGTGTCCCGGTAGTCATGTCCGACATACCAGCGCTCGCCAGTAACTCGACGGAATGTCCGAATTTCATCGAGGCTGTTCAATCCCAGATCAGACTGTCAACCTTCACCAGGCCTTCCGGGCGGTCCGCGATCGAGCAAATAGCGGCCTACGTCTCGCCGACCATTGTCAACAACTGCGGCCTGCCGCTCAACATGGCCTTTGGGCGAACACCAGACGGCCAGGACGTGAATGGAACCATCGAAGCGAGCTACACCATCTGTCGACCGTCTTTCCAAACAGCCATGTTCAATGTCACCGTGGACACCTCTGGTGTGGTGATGAGTGCGACTCGCATAGGCGACCTAGCAACTGCTCTTGACTACGAAGATTCGGAGCGTCACCAACAGCTTCTGCTTCACAAGGCTACCGAGCTAGTTGCCTCGAGTCTGCCCCAGTGGCACAACGACACTTTGTCTCGAAACTGGATGACCTACTTTCTGACGGTACTGACCGACTCAAGAGCGTTCTTGGACCCCAATGAGCCAGTCCCGGATCTTGAGCCCTTGAAGCCAGCCATGGAGAGCATCTACCGCACCCTCTTCGCCATCATGCTGAGTCTGAACCAGCACTTGTTCGAGGGCTACGGACGACCCGGAGAACCCAGCCCAGCGACAAGCAACGGTGTCGAGTTCGCCCCAGAGGTTCGCATCTTCATGGACGGATCCGCCTTTGTCATATCGATGACTGTGCTCGGCCTGAACATCGTTGTGGCTTCTTTCTTCTACCTTCGCACAACCGCGTTTGTGCTTCCCAGAATGCCTTCAACGATTGCTTCCATTATGGCATTCATTGCTCCCAGCCAGCGGCTCTGGGATCGGGAATATAGCGACGACAAGCAGACTTACAGCTTTGGGAGGTTTCTAGGACGGGACGGGCTGGTCCATTTGGGAATTGAGGCTGATCCGCATGTTGCGCTGATCGAGCCGGCGTCTTTGAGGCCTGGACAGCATGCCCTGAGCCGTATCTTGCGTCTTCGACGAGCGGGCGAAGAAAAGCCAGATGGACCATGGTTATAGTGTTACTCCTCATATTATCATCTCTTATGGTCTTCCATCACTACTCAGGTATGCCAGCCGAGCTAATTGTATCAAGTTGCTTTCTCTTGGTCGCATTCAAAATCAACAGATAAAACCTCAGAGTGCAAACAAAACAAAGGTTGTCATCAAGAGGTCTGTATTCCCTCTATATGTGCAGTGGTATTGAGTTCTCGTAAAATGAATGTCTCGCGCCTTGTTCATACCCAACCCGATAAGAAATATTTACAGTGAAAAGCTGATCGTGAGACCAGATGCGCTTGTCTCATGTCTTAGATGATGCGGGATGCGCGGCGTAGCGACCGTTTGCCCTTTGCAGCGGCCATGTTGAGAACAGCAGACTGACCGCCACTGCAGTTGACACCCTGAGCGAGTGCCATCACAGTAGACCAAGATCCGCTGGCACAACGCTGGAATGCAGAGCCTCCAACGCAGTTCCAGTCGCCTTCGGCATCGCAAGCAGTGCCAGCGGCGAACCCGCCACTAGGAGAGCTGCTTGAACCACCGCTGGGCGCCTCGGGAGCGGGAGTCGAATTGTCAGGCTGCTCGCTGGGCTGCTCGACAGGCTCCTCGGGCTCGGGCTGCTGAACAGGCTCCTCAGGAGCTGGCTCGGGAGTGGCTGGTGCCTTAGTTGGGGCGGGAGCACCACCGTTACTGCTGGCAGGGGCAGTGATGAAGACAGCACCAGGAACACTGGGCTGCTGAGCAGGAGCGCTGGGCTGGGACGAAGCCTCAGTGGTAGTCGGGGCAGGACTGTTACCACCACCATTGTTACCGCCACCAGAACCACCAGTCGCTTTGGCACAGCCGGGGCCGACGGGGTCCTTGAATGCAGAAGTAGCACCGTTGAAACGGTCCACATCCTTGCCCGGGTTCGGGTACAGGAGGTCCGAGTTTTGAAGGGTCTCGCAGTTATTGCCGATGTTGGCAACGAACATGTCAGGAAGTGAGTCGAGGAGACTGTCGTCAGCCTTGTCGCCAGTAACCTGCAGAGGAGCACAGTTCATGTAAAGCTCGCGGTTACCGACTTTGTTCTGCCACGTCCAAGCAATAGTGTAGTTGCCAGCAGCAAGCTCATCGGGGATAGTGTAGCCATACGTGAAGGGGACTGCTCCAGCGGCGTTATCGGGCAGGTTGCCCACAGTATCCTTCGCAGGGCAGCCACCCTCAATGGACTTGATCACCTTCCACTTAGAGTTGGCATTGGGCTTAAGGTCAGTGGTGATGGAGACCTGGCAGGAGCCGCCACCGTGGACTGCAGAGCCGATGAATTTCAACTGCTGGCTGCTGCCTTGAGCGTAAACGTTGCTGGCTCCGGCAGCATCGTAGACACCGGCACGTTGTTTGCAAGGGAAGTCAGAGCCATCAGCTGCGAGGGGCGAGTTGTTGAGGGTGGCAGCACCGTAAGGGACAGGGTTGGACATCTTGATGTGAGCACTGGCAAGTGTGGCCAGGCCGGCGACGAGAAGAGACTTGGTGTACATCTTTGCGTTTGTGGTGTTGTAGTTGAAGAGATGTCGTGTAAGGGAATGATCCAAAAACGTGCCAGACGTTGGATTCAAGGAGGATGTTCCGAGATCGGAATGCGTCGTCAAGAAGACTGAAAAGAGAAACGGTTTGCCAAGGATGCGGCGTTCTTGTATAAGGACTGGAAGTGGTTTGAGCAAACACGATGTTGCGTAGCTGTTGGTGGCAAGTCTTAAGACTGTGTTTCGGTTCGTTTGTACTCCGTAGAATGAAAGTGAATTTGCACCAGGCGAGAGGGTCAAAGTTGGATGAGCAAACAGGAAGGACTAGCCTCAGGGAAGAATGAAGGAATGAATGTATTGACGACGACAAGCCTCTCAAAGGTATGAGATGACAATGATGCGAAAGGCGCGGCCTGGTAGGAAACAAAACGTGAGGTTGGGGATGGGCATGTGTCGTCTTATATCCATTGCTCGTTACGTTCCTGGACGTGACTAGGACCCCCCTGCATGCAAGACAACTTTTCCCATGTGCCTGCCGAGCCTGCGCCTCCAGCTCGCCCTTGTTACATACCAGCACTAGAGTAAGTGCACGGAATACCAAAAGGCTGGCGCAAGAGCTAGGGCAGCTGGGTCTGGAGCGACTGGATGCCAAGCAAACGAGGTCGGACAGGGGCGCTGCCAGTCCTGGTGGAGAAGAAGCCAGTCATGCTTGGCCACAGGCATCGGCTGACGATGCTCAGGAACACGGAGCCACCAGTCAGGGGCTTGGGGACGATGGTGTAAAAACCCAAGACTAGGTGTTGATAGGTCGAACAAGCTGTTTCAGCGTTGCGGGATCTCGACTGACTAGTCGGAGCGATGTGGACGGATAGGTGCCATCGGGAGGCAGGGGGGCAAGATGCCGACGCCGCTACGGCCAGAAGTGGGCAAAGGGCAGGGACTTGAGTGATGTTCCCCAGGGACAGGCCCTTTTCGACTGAAAGGGCCCCTGACTGAACAGCCAGCCGCATTAACAGCCGTAAATTGACGAGTGGCTTGGTTGAAGATCATGCTCGGGTACTTGCGACCCTGGGATGGTCTGTCACTGCTGCACTCCGCCAGCCCACGCGATGCCGTGATGCCGTATTACAGAATACGCTACGCCAGTCGGTTCCGTCATTGCGAGAAGCGCGAGGGCGATCCGAAGACGAGTATTGCCGTGCGCCGGGAATCAGGGGCGTTCGCAAAGATTTGCTTCGTCGAGAGCATCTGGCTCGATGTTTGTGGATGTTTCCAATGTCAGATGGTGGCCGCCAATCAGACCGCCCGAACCAGTGCTTCGGTTCGTGTGCCTGGATCGGAGACCCAGATGGCTGCCCCTGGGCGTTGGGGCGGTTGACCAGTGAGAGGCCCGAGGTCGAGCGACGTCACAAGGCGGCGCAAAGTCCGGCTACGACATTGGCCCACAGGGCACTGCAAAAGATGGCTGGATCATTCCAGAGCAAGCTTCCAGGGCGAGGTCAGCTGCAGCCCTCGCCGTCGGCATTCCTCTGATAGCGTGTCTGAGTCTGCGATTAGGCCGTCGTCACACACTGGTGGAGGACAGGCGCCTGGACTCTGGCTGGCTCGGCTTTTTCGTGACCGTGAGTTGACCTTCTTTAGCATCGTGATTGGCTTCGTGGCTTCCTACGGATAGTGGGACCTGGTGCGGTGATCATTGAGAGCGGGCTGCCCAACGCTTGAGCCATTGCTCTCCACACGCCGAGAAAAGAAGCACATGGGTTTTGACATTTCGGGAAGGCTGCAAGGCCGCAGTCCGTGATAAAGTGTCCTGCCGTGGTGCTAGTTGGGTGATGTCGTGTTGAGGCCCGTCTGTCGCTAAACTTGCTGATTGCCTGACTTCATGACTGAATGAAGACTAGGCGTCGCGTTTTCCACCCCTTACGATAGTACCCAGAGTCACCACACGCAAGGGTCGAAAAATTGAATCATGAGGTCCAATGTCTGAGTTGACAACGCTTAGTGCGCTCACTATTCCTGAAGTTCCTTTGGTCTTGGAACCTTCCTCAGCTGGCCATATCGCAGAGTGCATTGCGGTGGCGGCGAGAGTACGTGGATTCTCGTAAAGCACTGACCAGATCGGCCAACTCCACAGGCTTGGGTGGTAATCGGTGGTTGCTCCTGAGTCCTGACCAAGGCGTCGGAGAGATCTGAATGGTACAAGCCGGATGGACCACCAGACAACCCCTGCGCTCTCGGCAACCAGGGGTCAACCCCAGTGCCTTACAGGATGGGGGCGGAAGCTTGTGTGTTGCTGGCGGGGATTGAGCGAAAATGGATGTGGATGCAACGCTGCACGCTACACTCTGGGAGGCCTTTGGAGTGGAGTGCAGGTGCTGTTGGTGAAACGCGGCCGGTTTCACGCACCGTGGACCACTGGTGATGGTTCAGGTGCTGGCTGTCAATACTGCATGCTTCTTCTGTTCTGGTGTCTTGCCTCGCACGAACTGTGGTCAGTTGTTTCGCTGCAGTCGTCTCAATCGAGGGCGGACTTGGCCGTCCGATCCGTATATTTATGCACATTCGCCCGAGAGAAAGAATGACAGGAAGAGATGGAGGGATGCACCTTGTTGGTGCCAGTCATGATGCTTCTCTTGGCCAGAGCTCATTTGGAGGGTTCGCGGCAAGCACCACACACGTTGAGTTCCTTCCTCTACAGACGCGGGTGCCTTAGGCTGGATTCTCGTTCTTCTCCAAACGTCGTCCTTCACATCACCAGTGTTGTTCACCGCTTGTCTCATCAGTCGCCAACGTCCAACAATTCACAACCACGAAACATGTTTTTGGAGTCACGCTGCCTTTTTGTCCGCGGCTAGGGTTAACAGCGGTGACAAGAATATCGTAGGCATGCGGCCAGCCATGCGGCCGATGACAGCTCACGCTCGTGGCCAGGTCCGATGAGACCACCTCCAATACTACCACAGCCGCCCACGCCTCGAGCCTAAAACAACGGTCGCTGCCCATCACATGCCGCCTACCAATTCTGCCAGTCGCGAGACATGCCACCATTCACGATCTTCCGCCATGCAAAGTCCATGCTCTGGCAAGCGCCCCTAAGCATTCTCCTACACACCATCACATGCATCGCTTGGACGTATTCTTATTGGCTATGTTGCTTGTGGCGGCCGCGCCGTGAGATCCCAGGAGACTGGCCCTCTCTGGGAAGAGAAAAGAGAGCAGTCGACGACTTGGGCAGGTCCGTGGCTCGCCTCGGCCGCCGCCCTATATCGACAGATTTATTGCAAGCCCATGCGCATGGATGTGGCGAAGGAGTCGGGGAGATCCTCAATGGACCCCCTGGGCCCAGTGGGGGCAACTCGGAAGTACCTACTGTAGGAGGGCGCAGCCAACATTCGGCAAGACTTCTATTCTTGCCCGTTGGTTTCGCCGTCTTCCGTCTCGTCTAATTGTTTATGCCATGCCGCCTGGGATTCTATTTCGGGGTGGCATAGACTGAAGGTGGTGCTGTCGACGATGGTTAAGAGCAACCTGGGTGCTCAGTCGCGCCAGAAGGCTGCCTAGCACCTCGAGAACAGCACTTACTTTTTCACATCGGCCTGACGAATGCTTCGCAGAGCACTTGAACCCTGTGATCTCCCAAGCCCTTGTCATCTTACAATGGCCGAGATGTAAGGACGCGGAGAAGAAGCACTGACGCAAGGTTCAGAGCACAAACTGCCAAGATCAGAGCGCAATTCCCCGGCATTCGCGCATACCCATGTGGTTCCCCATATTCTGTGCTATTCGAGTAAACTTGCAACGTTCCTTTTTCAAATTGAGGGCACCTTCTGCTCTGTCCCTCCGACCTGGAAGCCGTCTCCCAGTTTCGTGTGGCGGAGGAAGTACATGGTTTCATGGTTGGTGTGGCTGGCGCCTTTCACCGGACCTTGAAACATCCCAAGTTCACTCCCTGACAAACCACCATTAGATTGTCAGCATTTCATGCAGGATGCCATCGTTGTTAGGTATTCCATCGTGTGTTGATGTTTGCTTCTTTGCATCCTTTCGGTATGATTGGCAGACAAGGATTATGGCGATAGGTACAATCCGTCATCCCAAGGACTCTTGTGTCCTTCTTGGATAAGCGCATTTGAATCATTTCCGTTCCATGGATTCTCGATTTTCGCCTAGCTTTGGCCAGTTTCGTGATCTTTTCAAGCAGCTCGAGGCCGCGCGTGGGCTCATCCGGACTGACGGCCATGTTCTTGGTATGCTTGTGCAGTTATGGCAAGTTCTTCCTAGGAAGTAAGATAATGTGCTTTTTTGTGATCAAGTGTCCTAAATATAGCCAAAACTCTTCCAGTCAATCAAAAGAGGCTACACATATAATGTTGAGAGATTCGAAAGGGCTTGCGAGACTTGATACACCGCCAGTGGTCCTCACTGGCTGGAAGATGTTGCCTGCCATGACATCGCCAGATCCACCATTTCTCAACACAATGTCTTATTTTTTGTTCTCTTATCTCTGAGGTCAGTATGGCATTGATTTTGATGTGTTCTGCATATTGTTCAGATGTCACAAGTCGTTTAGCCCCGGCGAGGGCCCCTACCCCATGTCACGAGGGTGTCATACAAACCACAGGGTCACCTCGTCCTTTCGCTTTTAATCCTCACTCTGCTTAGACACAGCCTAAAGCCTCGGGTCAAACTTACGTCTTGAGGCTCTGATCTGCACCCGAGTCCCATCGATCAATCCCTAAGCCTCATCACACCCCGTCCATGTCGCTGCCCTGCATCGTCCTTCTGTCCACTTCCGGGTGCGAGCCATGTCGTTTTGGAGTGAAGTCCAGGGATTGGACGCTTATTATCTAGATCTTTTAGAGATCTTTCGTGTGAAATCCGCAATTCTTCTCGTTCTTATGCGCATCACTCAACTTACTGCTTGGGCTAGCCGAAACGGGGCCACTTGACAGTCTGAAATGTCCCGATACGCTGGGAGAGCATCAGCTCGTCCTTATTCCATTACTCTACGTATGTCTACCAGGTGCGCTTTCTAAGCTGGCCATCTATCCTGATGCATATACCTCTAATCTAGAAGAAAAACCGTAGTCAACACTTCGTTGATGTGCAGGCCACAACCCCTCGCCACTGATTGCAAATAGGAAACTGCCGCGGAGCTCGAAGACTACGAGCGGTCCACATCGGCTCTATCATTGGGATCTATTCGACGGTTAATATTTCTTAGCCTCAGCTCTGAGAACATGAGGGGATGTACGTACCCTGCTCAAGGCGCCAGTCACCACGAGTCCAGCTGTTCATCTTGTCTCGACGAAACTCCTCAAAATCCCATTCAACCTTCTCGAGCAGATCAGGTTGGATGAATATGTAGACCCAGGCTGGCTCCGTGCCATCTTCGACTTCTTTGTCACCCTCTTTCTTGAGCAGCTTGACCTCTGTCTTCCTGCGCTGGTACTCAGAACCCTCGAAAAAGTCGAGCTTATCAACATTTGCGTCAGTGAGACCAGTGACTCTAATGCCACGGACCGAATGACCCTTTTCTGGGACTACTGCCGGGTAGTCCGCGAATTTGACGCGATGCCGGCAGTGGTCATGCAGGATGGCAGGGGTGAAAGTGTGAAGGTCTTGAATGACTTTGGGTGGATTCGATTGGCCGTAGCAAACGCTGAAGAAGACTTCAGGGGCCATCTGAAGGAGCAACGATTAGTATCGAGATGATGGTACCCGGGTGACTGAAAGTCGACCTTACCAAGGTGCCTGCCACAATGTCAGTGATCGCTTGCATCGTCGGCATGAAATCATAAGCACCGGAGAGTGATCATACCATAGAAAAAGGCAGTGCCGTCTCCGCTCATCTTGTACCTATATTCCGAAAGAAATCCGTTGAAGAGGAACGCGGTGCTTCAAAGGAATACGCCGGCGTCAGAGAACGTGAATGGTGGATTTGGCAGTCCGCGATAATCTGAGCTCAGAGTTGGTAGTAGGGTCAAGATTGTGAGAAGAGAGAAAGAACTCAATGTCACGGGACTCAAAGGAAACACCGTCTTATGCAACCAATAAGTCAAAGCTCGCAATACAAGAAGAACTCGTTGTCATGCTACAGTACAACTTGACTGCCCCTCCATCGAACGAAGCCCAAGTACTTCCAGGATCCCTTGCCTTATCTTATCAGACTAACCCCACGCCTTGCTAGCTAAGGGGACCCCGCTAGTGGCGCATCAATATTCTTCCGTCGCCTAGCGCCGTTGGTTTTGGCGACCGCATCCCCCAGTTTCTCGGATTCCTCGAAATTTCAACGCGACAGGGCACTGGTGCTGCACGTCTACCTCGTCGTCCACCACACTTCATTCACCTCCCTCTTCACGAATCATCGACGCGCCGTCACTTTATCAGCCCGAATTTTGCGCGCAACTTTTGGAAACGATCGGCGAATCCAGATTTCGAGCATATGATCCGGTAAAATCAAATTTAAAGCACGACTGCCTGCGACTTTCGCCTTGTTCACGCGATCGACTTCACGGGGAAGCTCCAACCTCGAAGCCTCGCATCGCTTTGAGGTTTGAGCGCAACCCAACCACTGCGCACACGAATGGCAAGCTGTGTCGCGTCGCTGTGACGCCGATGATGCCATCATGTCGGGCGGCAACACAATAGACGATGTCGTGAAGCGTCTGAGTACGCCAGAAACAGGTACGTCGTGACCTCAGTCTTCTGTGGGCTCCTCTCCTCTTCGCCGCAGCAGTATGCTTACATGGTGGTGTAGATGTCAAGATCAAGGTGGAAGCCGCGACCACCTTGCGCGACAGTCTGGAACACTACACAAGCGGTCCCATCTACCCTCCATTCCTCAAACGGCTCATGCCCATTTTCATCAACATTCTTCGAGGACCATGCATCTTCCAAAGCAACTCTCCGGAGCAGGTGAGCTGGGCTCCCCCACGACGTGCTTTGTAAAGGCTAATGGTGGAACTAGAAACTCCGAAACTGTGTACTGGAGGTACTACACAGGCTACCCACGGGACCTACGCCGACCGAGCCGTTCGAACCCTACGCAGAAGAAGTGGTCGAATTGATGATGCAACTCGTCCGAACTGACAACGAGGAGAACGCGACTCTGTGTGTCAAGATCACTTCGGATGTGATGCGCCATCAGCATAAGGTTCTGCAGCCGAAGGTTCAACAGTTCCTTACCCTGATTCAGGATCTTTTCGAGCAGATGGAAAAGGTGGTTAAGGAACAACTCGACAATGCTTCGATCAGCACCAATTCGCAGCCTGGCGCTCCCTCGACTCCTGGCGGCTCACAAGCGAACTTTCAGTCCCCGCGACCGGGCTCTCCCGTGACCGCCGTTACGGATCTCGGCGCCGATCCCCAGCAACAGAATCGCCCATTGTTGAAGGGCATGCAGTCGTTCAAGGTCTTGTCAGAATGTCCGATAATAGTCGTGTCGATCTTTCAGGTGTATCGAAGCACTGTTCAAACGAATGTTCGTTCCTTCGTCCCTCTTATCCGAAATGTCTTGTGCATCGAAGCCAGCGCTCAGAAGCAAGCGCATGCTGATGCTGCTGCTCGAGGGGAAATCCATACTGGGGTGAGCCCAGCGATCAAGAATCGAGCTGCGTTCGGCGAATTCATTACCGCCCAAGTGAAGACCATGAGCTTTCTCGCCTATCTTCTTCGCCAATACTCCAATCAGCTGCAGGAATTCCTACCGAAGCTGCCCGAGATTGTGGTCAGACTGTTGAAGGACTGCCCGCGGGAAAAGTCAGGAGCACGGAAAGAGTTGCTTATTGCAATGCGGCACATCATTAACTACAATTTCCGCAAAATCTTCCTGCCCAAGATCGACGAACTCCTCGATGAGCGCACCCTGACTGGCGACGGCCTGACGGTCTTCGAGACTATGCGTCCGCTGGCTTATAGTACACTCGCTGATCTGATTCACCATGTCCGTGACTCTCTCAGCCCGGCTCAGATTCGGAAGACCGTGGAAGTCTACACTCGAAACCTTCAGGACAATTTCCCGGGAACTAGTTTCCAGACGATGAGCGCCAAGCTCCTACTCAATATGGCCGAGTGTATCGCGAAGCTACCCAACAAAGTCGACGCCCGGCACTACCTCATCATGATCTTGAATGCAATTGGTGACAAATTTGCCGCCATGAACCGCCAGTACCCTAACGCCGTCAAGCTGTCGAAGCTTTACTCTCAGCAGGCCCAGGATGCATCGCCGGATACGTACCTTGCCGACAAGGAGCCCCTCCCCGATTGGGATGAGACCGATATCTTCAATGCTGTGCCTATCAAGACCACGAACCCGCGCGATAGAAACGCTGACCCTGTTGCCGACAACAAATTCCTGTTCAAGAATCTTATGAATGGACTCAAGAACACCTTTTATCAGCTCAGATCTTGCAATGTCGGCACTTCTGTAGACTTGCAACAGGCGCCGCTCCACTGGCGCGAGGTCTCGTGTGGATTCACGGCCGAGGAAGTTCACGTCATCGTCAAGCTCTTCAGGGAGGGAGCCTACGTGTTTCGGTACTACGAGATTGAGAAGCCAGCGACCGAGTCTCAGTACATGTCTCCTGTTGAGTACATGGCCAATTTCTACATGGTCTCAAGCAGCAAAGAGGAGAAGGAGCTTCTCGAGACATTCGCGACAGTCTTCCACTGCATTGATCCCGCTACTTTTCACGAGGTCTTCCAGCAAGAGATTCCGCGACTCTACGATATGATCTTCGAGCACACGGCGTTATTGCATATACCCCAATTTTTCCTAGCGAGCGAAGCGACTTCACCGAGCTTTTGCGGCATGCTCCTCCAGTTCCTCATGGATCGTATTGACCAGGTCGGCTCGGCTGACGTGAAGAAATCTTCCATCTTGCTTAGACTGTTCAAGCTGGCGTTTATGGCCGTCACCTTGTTCGCAGCCCACAATGAGCAGGTTTTATTACCTCACGTCGTTAACATCGTCACCAAATCAATCGAACTTTCAACGAAGGCCGAAGAACCAATGAACTACTTTCTGCTCTTGCGATCTCTCTTCAGAAGTATTGGAGGGGGCAAGTTTGAGCAACTGTACAAACAGATTCTTCCACTGCTTGAGATGCTTCTTGATGTGCTCAACAACCTCCTCATGGCGGCACGGAAGCCTGCTGAGCGAGACTTATATGTCGAACTCTGTTTGACCGTTCCGGCCCGCTTGAGTCACCTCCTTCCGCACCTTAGCTTCCTCATGAGACCGCTCGTTGTTGCTCTACGAGCCGGCACCGACTTGGTTGGGCAGGGCCTCAGAACCCTCGAGCTCTGTGTTGACAACCTCACGGCAGATTATCTCGATCCCATAATGGCTCCAGTCATTGACGAGCTCATGACTGCATTGTTTGATCACCTCAAACCTCACCCCTATAGCCATTTCCACGCTCACACAACGATGCGCATCCTGGGCAAGCTTGGCGGAAGAAATCGGAAGTTCATGACAGGTGCAGTGCCCTTATCGTACAAGAACTTCGCGGACGATTCCTCGAGCTTTGATGTTAGTCTCATTGGCTCGAAGAAAGATCGGGCTTTCCCCATGGAACTTGGTGTCGATTCCGCCATCCAGAAGCTGATGGAGACACCTAAATCGGGGAAGAGCAACACGCAACGCCACTGCGATGGATACTACAAGAAGCAGGCTCTTCATTTCATCAAGGCACAGCTGAAGCTCCGCATCGGCTATGACCAAGTACCTGATGATCTTCCTCGCATTGTGCGTCTCCAAGCTCAAGAATTCAGCACTACCCGCAAGCCAGACATCGCTTTTGCCTCGTTCGAAACATCGGACCGTGATAGATCCATCGCAAAGAAGGACGATGAGGACAACACTCTCAAGCGCTTGCTCAAGGCTTTGATGTTCGCTCATTCTCTGCCGGACCTGAAGAATGAGGCCAGCAGCTTCCTGGTTAGCCTCTGTCAACACTTCGCTATTATCGAGGTTGGTCGTACCCTTGTTGAGCTGAAGCGTAACTCCAATCCATTCGATCCCAAGGCAGGCGAAGGACCTTTGCAGGTTGACACAAGGGTCATATCGGATGCTGTTGTAGAGGCTATGGCTTCCGATCATCCAGAGGTTAGAGAAGCCGCCCAAGGAGCGCTCCGTGAGATGCATGGAGCTCTCGCCACCATCATGGGTTCCGAAACGAATGTGGGCCGTTTCCCATTCTTCAACAATCTGAGCAACACTTTCTGTCACAGCTGCTATGAAGAGGAATGGTTCACAAAGACTGGCGGTAGCGTGGGCATCAACTTCCTGCTCACCGAGCTTGACCTGGGTGATGCTTGGGTGGTTTCTAAGCAGATTGACTTCATTCGAGCCCTGATGTACGTCATCAAAGACATGCCGCAAGACCTGCCCGAGAAAACGAGACGAATGGCACAGACGAGTCTCGAAGTGTTGCTTCGCCGGATCACCAAGAATGTTAAAAAGGCGGACGCGCTCCCAATTCAACAGCAACCAGGCCAGCCACCCGCTCGGCAGCCAAGACTCGCCTCAATCTGCATGCAGTTCAACAATGAACTTTCCCATATGAACAAGCATGTGCGGGAGACCGCCAAAAGCTCGCTGGAGCTGATTGCAAAGTCCTGTGAATGCGAGGTTTGGGAGCTGCTTGAACCGTACAAAGACCGGTTTTTCCAGCCGATATACGCCAAGCCGCTGCGAGCGTTGCCATTCGCTATCCAGATCGGCTACATTAATGCGATGACCTATCACATGAGCCTCAAGAGCGACTGGATCAAGTTCGATGAGAACTTGAATCGCCTGCTCATGGAGTCTCTCGCTCTGGCGGATGCCAATGACGAGTCTTTAGCGAACAAGCCAGCTGAGTTCCGTACACATGAGCACATCGTCAGTCTCAGGATTTCCTGCATCAAACTGCTCAGCACCGCAATGCCAATTGAGGAATTCTCAAATGGCGCCACTAAAGCCAAAATCCTCCATGTGTTCTTCAAATGTCTCTACTCTGAGTCCAAGCCGACAATTGCGGCGGCTAATGAGGCTCTTCGAGTGGTCCTCAGTGTCGAGAAGCGGCTGCCGAAGGATCTTCTTCAAGCTGGACTGCGCCCCGTTTTGGCGAGTTTGTCTGATCCAAAGCGACTGAGCACAGCTGGTCTTGATAATCTCTCACGGCTGCTCAAACTGCTCACGAGCTACTTTAAGGTTGAGATTGGAGCTCGCCTTCTCGATCAGATTGACTCAATAGTGGAGCCGAGCGCATGGCAACCCATTTCCTTCACTTTCTTTGAGCAGCAACCCCAGATGAAGGTCATCGCAGCGATTCTCAACATCTTCCATCTGTTACCGCCGCCAGCTGAGGCATTCAAGGAGCGCTTGATTGACTGCTTCCTGGGCCTGGAAGAGAAGCTCCGCCGAACTCACCAGAGCCCATTCCGACTTCCGATATATCATTATATGAATCGTTACCCAAGCGAGATTTGGGCTTACCTCCTTGGCAAGATTGACGATCTGAAGTACGGGCGGCTCTTGGCCCAAACCCTCCGACATCCTATGAGCAATCCGTTGAGGGAAGTTGCCGTGAAAAGCGTGGATGGCCTGATTGCAAAGTGCAACGAGATCGTCGCCCAGAACAACGACACGAAATTCACCGCTGTTGTCAACACAGTACACATCCTGGACTCCCTAAGCCGGTATCCGTCGGCCGATGGGTGGCTTGACAAGAAGGAGCATATACAATGGCTCAAGAATATTGGAAGAGAACTCGAAAGTCAGCGTCGGGTGCATACACTGCCTGCACAGCTTCGTCTGCCTGCCTACCAAGCTGTGAGGCACGTCATCAAGATCCTGGTTGCGGCGCTTCGCAAGAACCCGAAGGATCTGGACGCTCTCCTGAGTTTAGTTGAATACATGACGACAGAAGATCTGCACCAAACTCAGCCTTTGCTGGCCTTCATCTACGAGGAAGTCATCTGCAGCGACTCCGTCGAATTCTGGAAGTCCACTTTCCTCCGCTGTTTGGACGTCTACGCGGGTAAGCAGTCCTCCAACAAGATGAAGTATTTCCTCTTGCACTACATTGTCAACCCCATTGTCGCCATGGATGTGCAGCGGAACTGGAACAAGACAACTCAATGCAAGGGAAGCAAGCTGCTTGACCGCAGTGTCATCGATGCAGTCAGCACCAAGATCTGGAAGGTGCATCCCGAAATGACGCCTGACGATCAAACCCAAACTGGCATCGACCACACCAGGTTCGAGGTTCTGCAGCTCTCCGCGATGCTCGTCAAGTACTATCACACAACCCTTCAAGATACACGGAAGGACATCATCAAGTTCGGCTGGACTTTCATTCGTCTTGACGATGTTATCAACAAGCATGCAGCTTACGTCGTCATTGGCTACTTCATCGCGCACTACGAAACGCCCCCGAAGATTGTCACTCAGGTCTACCTGTCGCTTCTTAAGACGAATCAAAATGAAGGACGTGCCCTTGTCACCCAGGCCCTCGAGCTGATCGCCCCTGTTCTACCGAAGCGATGTGTCTCTGGTCCGAACGAACGCAACCCAACCTGGGCCATGGCGCCACGGAGAGTGCTTTCGGATGAGGGACAGAACGTTCAGCAGATGACAAGCATTTTCCAGTTCCTTCAGCGCCACCCAGACCTATTCTACGAAAACCGGGACAAATATGCCGTTGTCATCATCTCATCTCTGCGCAAGATCGCTGCCCCACCAAACCCATCTCATGAAAGCAAGAAGCTGGCCCTCAATATGATGAATCTTATCTACATTTGGGAGAAGTGGCGAGTGGAAGGTCGAAGCTCCCCTCTCCTGGCACACCGAGCATTATCAGAATCACCCAATTCGAAGAAGCGAAAACTCGATGCGGATCAGGCTATGCCATCACCTCCAGCAGGCAAGCCTCCAGGAGCGTCTGAACGTGTGGAATACCAGATTCCAATGGCCTTCAGACAGAAAATGATTAAGTTTCTGATCGAGTTCATTGCCCAGCTGAATGAAAGATATCAACTTCCATCGGCAAAAACTCGTGATTTCAGTCAGGTCGGACTTCCTCAACCAGCTCCCGTCACAGAGCTTTGCAAAAAGGCGATGGACATGCTGTACAACCTCGTACAGCCACACTTCTGGGGCGATATCGACCTGGACCTCTTCCCGAATGTGACGGATGTCATACTCGCTAGTGACAAGACATCTGCGATCTTGAACGCAGACCCAACGGATAAGGAGAAATACGATGAGAAATTCCTGACGAACATCATCAACACACTGCAAGTCGTGCGTATTCTTCTGAACTCGAAGACGGATGACTGGATACAGAAGAACATGGCTTCTATTCAGAAGGTGCTAGATAAGTGTCTCAAATCCGAGAATCCTGAGATCCAGGATTGCCTACATTTGGCCGACAAGAAATATGACCTGGGCCGAGATATTCGCCCTACGATCAAAAGAGTTTTGGACGCTGTGCCCGAGGACACGCCAATGGAGGACGCTGACGCCGATGCTGATGCCGAACCCCAAAACTCTGGCTTTGTTGACTATCTCTCTCAGCTTGCGACCGAGGCGATGAACGCCAGTGCGTACACTTCTGGTGTCAACATCCTATGGTCACTGGGTCAAAGGAAGCCAGCGGTCATTGAGCAACACATTCCAGCCCTCATGAAAGCCTTGCAAAGCAAGCACGCTCGCGAGCACGTACAGCACTACAACACCATCGCCAGCCATGTAGCAGGTGGTCAAGCTCGAACCCAGGATGGCAACGCCACTACTGGCGAGATGTCAGCACATGAACTTGACATTCAGACGAAGCTGATGATCAAGGAGATCCAGACGGTGGCACTCCGAATGGAGTCTCTTGGTGATAGCCGCCGCCCATTCCTTAGCGTTCTTGCCACGCTTGTGGAGAAGTCGATGCACATCGAGCTTTGTGAGGAGATTCTTCGCATGGTCGAAGGCTGGATCTTCAGATCCGAGGGCACATGGCCCACTCTGAAGGAGAAGACCGCTGTCCTTCACAAGATGTTGTCCTTCGAGCACCGACAAGACCCAACAATGCTGACAAAATTCTTGGAGCTGGTCATTCGAATTTACGAAGACCCGAAGATTGCGCGAACGGAGCTGACAGTGCGTATGGAGCATGCCTTCCTGATTGGCACACGTGCTTCCGACGTCGAGATGCGCAACCGCTTCATGGCCATCTTCGACAAAAGCCTTTCGAAGACTGCGAGCGCCCGTCTGTCTTACGTCCTAACATCTCAGAACTGGGATACTCTGGCAGATTCTTACTGGCTGGCTCAGGCTTCGCAGCTGTTGTTGGGCGGAATGGAGATGAACAGCACGATCAGACTTCATCCAGAGGACTTCAAGGCTCTCAGCGCGTCTCAGCTTGCCGTCATGTTCTCAAATGACAAGACGAAGCGTGAGCCGACGCTCATGGCTGACGACAAGTTTGATGCGCTGATGGCGAGCCATCGGCGATTTATGTCGGAGCTTGGGGACGTCAAGGTCCGCGATATGATCGAGCCACTGTCACAACTCCAACACATCGATACCCAGCTTGCGCACGAGCTTTGGCTCACGCTGTTCCCCATGTTCTGGTCTGCAACAGCTCGGGACGAGCGAACGGACCTCGAACGTGGCATGGTCGCAGTTCTCACGAAGGATTACCACACCCGGCAAATCGACAAGAGACCAAACGTCGTCCAGTCTTTGGTGGAGGGCACTGCCCGTACATGGCCCCAGTGCAAATTGCCCCCTCATGTGCTCAAATTCGAGGCCAAAACCTACGATGCCTGGTACACCGCCTTGGTTCAACTCGAAAACAACGCCATTCTGCCCGGTGATGATTCCGCAACGGTTCGGGAGAGCAACCTAGATGCGCTTGTGGAGTTGTACGCCTCGCTAGATGAGAAGGATCTATTCTATGGCACCTGGCGTCGTCGCTGCCAATTCGTTGAGACGAACGCAGCTCTCTCGTACGAGCAGAATGGCATGTGGGATAAGGCCCAAAAGCTCTACGAGAACGCTCAGGTGAAGGCGCGCACCAGCGTTATTCCCTTTTCACAAGCCGAGTATACCCTTTGGGAAGACCACTGGGTGCTCTGTGCACAGAAACTTCAGCAATGGGATATATTACAGGATTTCGCCAAGCATGAGAACTTCCAAGATCTCCTTCTGGAGTGTGCCTGGCGCAATACAGAGATGTGGCAAGAAGAGCAGCATCGCGAGGCCCTTGACAACATTATCAAGGGAGTGATGGATGCCCCGACCCCTCGGCGAGCCTTCTTCCAGGCCTTCATGTCGCTGCTCAAGTTCCACAATCAGCAGGAGTCTGGCAACGAGTTCGCCCGCGTATGTGATGAGGCAATTCAACTGTCTATCCGCAAGTGGCATCAGCTTCCGTCAGGGTTGACTAATGCCCACATCCCCCTACTCCAGAACTTCCAGCAGCTGGTTGAGATGCATGACGCTAGTGTCATATGCCAGAGTCTTGCTGCTACCAACGCCAACAATCTGGATGTCAAATCTGGGGAACTGAAGCTGCTACTCGGTGGCTGGCGCGAGAGATTGCCAAATGTTTGGGACGACATCACTGCATGGCAAGACCTTGTTACCTGGAGACAACACATCTTCAGTCTCATCAACCAGACGTACCTGCAGCTGCTCCCTCAGCAGAACCAGCAAAATGCGGCAGGCGCGTCTTCATTCGCCTACCGTGGGTACCACGAGACGGCCTGGATCATCAACCGTTTCGCTCACGTCGCCCGCAAGCACAATCTCCCAGAAGTCTGCATTAGCCAGCTAAGTCGGATCTATACGCTTCCCAACATCGAGATCCAAGAAGCGTTCCTTAAACTTAGAGAGCAGGCGAAGTGCCACTACGAGAACGCGGATGAATTGTCCAGCGGCCTGGATGTTATCAACAATACCAACCTGAACTATTTCAGTCCGCAGCAGAAGGCCGAGTTCTACACACTGAAGGGAATGTTCCTCGAGAAACTTCATCAGAAGGCTGAGGCCGACTCCGCATATGGCACTGCATTGTACTTCGATATTGGCGCAGCCAAGGCATGGGCCGAATGGGGATACTTCAACGACAGGAAATTCAAGGAAGACCCGTCGGACCTCAATGCTGCCAGGCAAGCCTTGACTTCGTATCTGCAGGCTGCCGGTAGTTATAAGAACGCCAAATCACGAAAGTTGCTGGCAAGGATCCTGTGGCTGCTGAGTCTTGATGACGCCCAAGGCACGATCGCCATGGGCTTCGATGACTTCAAGGGCGAAACTCCAATCTGGTACTGGATCACTTTCATTCCCCAACTCTTGACCGGCCTCGGTCACAAGGAAGCCCCACGCGTGTACCAGATTCTGCTCAAGATTGCCAAGTCTTACCCCCAGGCTCTCTACTTCCAGCTTCGTACGAACCGCGAAGACATGTTGGTCATCAAGAAAAACCAAGAAGCCAAGGAGAAGGCGAAGCTGCGCGCTCAATCTGCTGCCTCGAACGGAAAGCCCAGCGCTTCGCCCTCACTCCCCAAGCAAGAGCCGCCACGGCCTGACGGTGCCGCTGCGTCAAGACCTGCAACCGCCAATGGTGCCGAGACCCCTGTAGTGAAGAGTGAAGCCAATGATTCCAACGACACGTCGCAGGCTCCGCCCGCACCAGCGGCACCTGCCGTACCGAACGCTACGCCAAACCCTGCCGTGGCAGCCCAAGATCAGCAGTCTGGTCAGAACCAGAAGAAACCTCCGTGGGAACTCACAGAGGAGATCATGTCTGTTCTGAAGACGGCTTTCCCACTGTTGGCCCTGTCAATGGAGACAATGGTCGACCAGATTCAGAAGCATTTCAAGTGTCCGCCGGACGAGGATGCTTACCGCCTGATTGTGGCCCTTCTTAACGATGCACTTGCCTATGTCAGTCGCACGCCAGCATCTTTCGCCAGAAGCGTTAAGCTCCCTGCGGCGACAGAGACGAACATCACACGGTTCGCAGAGACCATCCTACCCAGTCATATCAAGAAGTCTTTCGAAGCAGATTTCGTGGATGTCAAACCCACTATGTATGAGTACATCCACAAGCTGCGTCACTGGAGGAACAAGTTTGAGGAGAAGCTCGATCGACGCGTGACGCACGTCTCATTGGAGACTTTCTCTCCTCATCTCAGCGAATTCCGATATCAGAAGTTTGACGAGGTCGAGATCCCCGGACAGTATCTGCAACACAAGGACAAGAACCAGGATTTCATCCGAATCGAGCGTTTCCTGCCCAACGTAGATCTCGTACGATCCATCAGCGCCTCCTACCGCCGACTGAAGATGCGCGGTCACGACGGCAGCGTACACTCGTGGGCTATTCAGCACCCCGCTGCGAGACATTGTCGCCGTGAGGAACGTATTCTTCAGCTCTTCCGTCAGCTGAACCAGACGCTGAGTCGCAAGAAGGAGAGCAGACGACGTGATCTTCAGTTCACACTTCCTCTGATGGTTCCTCTTGCACCACACATCAGGATTGTGCAGGAAGACACATCTTATATTACGCTGCAGGGCATCTACGAAGACCATTGCCGTCGGAATGGCATGTCCAAGGACGAGCCGGTGTTGTTCACGATGGACAAGCTGCGTGGGGCTCTGGAGAGCAAGAGCGCTGTAAGTAATTCGTTTTCCCTGCGTGGACGTGCGAGCACTGACAATGAAAAGCCCAACAAGCCCGAACAGACGATGACGGCGCGTATGGAAGTCTTCAACGCCATTCAGCAGAAGTGGGTGCCGCAGACGGTGGCTCTTGAGTACTTCCAGAAGATCTTCCCTCACTTCAACGACTTCTGGCTGTTCCGCCGACAGTTCTCATACCAGCTCTCGGCGCTGACATTCATGACCTATATCCTATATATGCACAACCGGTACCCACAGAAGATCAACATCGCCCGCGGGTCTGGCAATATCTGGGGGTCCGAGCTCATGTCCTTTATGAGCACGTCGAAGCCGTTCTTCCACAACCCCGAGCCAGTGCCATTCCGACTGACGCCCAACCTCCAAACGTTGATGGGACCGCTGGCCACGGAGGGCATTTTCGCGTGCTCCCTGATGGCGATCGCACGCTGTCTTGTGGAGCCTGAATACGAGCTGGAGCACGCACTGACGCTGTTCGTGCGTGACGAGATGATCTTCTGGCTGACAAGCAGCCACCGAAACGGGATCAGCGAGAACCAACTCCGCGAGTCGGTGCAGGTGAACAGCGACTCGATCGTCAAGCGGGCGATCAGTCTAGCACATAATCCGTCCGGGAACCTGCCGGCCAACCAGACCGTCATTGACGCGATTGCCAAGGCTGTCAACCCGATGAATCTGGCACAATGTGATGCGTTGTGGATGGCATATCTGTAATTGGAGCAACGTCTCCCCATGGGGGGGAGGGACATGCTGGTGGAAGATGAAGAATGCAGGATGATGGATGTGTGGGTAAGGGTTTTGAAAGCAAGGCGTTTCCGGGAAAGAAAATCGGGTGTAAGATAAGGACGGAGGCGGACCTTTGATACAGGCTGCATCCCCAGTACGGGCATCGACATAAGCGATTCCTTGGGGTTTTATTGTACAATGAATTCAACTATACCACTACCAATGTCCCCCTCGATAGTTCAGTTCACCCACTACGGTATCGGTCTTGATGAATCGATGCAACTCCGTCCTGTGCCATAGCCCTCCGAAAGCCCAAGGGACCAACAATGCGAAACCGGAGACAACGAGGCGGAGAGCTACGTGAGGCGCTGGGGACCCCGCACGGATAGACTACATAAGGCCAGCAACCCACCACCCCAGATTGACTAACCTTAAGCCGATCGTTGCTTAAACCCGATGGAGATGTGAGCGTGCCGAGGCTTTCCCTCTGTTCAAGACGTGAGGCGTCGGCTTAAGTGAATCATCCACTGGACGGATTCTGGATTCACTTTCCGGTAGCGTATTTTACCAAGTTTATTCCCAGTTGTTGGAGCACCAGTCGAAGATTCGTGGTCCAGCCTGAGTTGAGCAGACATCGCCAAGACTAGACTGCATTCTGACCAACACAGAGGATATAGCAACATGGATCCGAATAAGATGCCCAGGAAGCTGTGGGAACATGATGATCCCAAGAGCACTGCGATGTGGAGGTTCATGCAAGATTCGAACCAGAGATACGGCCTCAATCTCAAGGTCAGAGAGAACCGTTCGCGAGGATGTTTGTATCCCATATGCTCACTAATGGTATCCAGACATTTCGCGAGCTGTATGCCTGGTCGTGTGAGAACCGCTTCGACTTCTGGGGTCAGCTCTGGGAGACGCAGAACTGGATTCACGAAGGCAGCGTGACCAAAGTGGTCGAGGATTCCAAGGCTATCTCGGAGTTGCCTCGCTGGTTCGAAGGTGTGCGGCTGAACTGGGCAGAGAACTTCCTCTGGTCGAGAGGGCCAAACGGAGAGCGCTCGACGCGCAACAAGATGGATCATGTCGTTGCGGCTACGGAGGTGAGGGAGGGAAACTCGACTGTGACGCACATAACATGGAAAGAACTGCGAGCGAGGGTAGAAGACTTGGCAAAGGCTCTGAAAGCTCGAGGCGTCGGTGTCGGGGATCGGGTGGTCGTTGTCGGGGCGCATTCGATTCAGACGCTGATTGTGTTCCTGGCGACGACTTGGCTGGGGGGTGTGTTCAGTAGTAGCTCGACTGACATGGGAGTCGCTGGATTGCTGCAGAGAACCGTGCAGATCGATCCCAAGGTGAGTCTCTTCCAGCGAGTGTGCGAGCTCCAAGGCTGACAGGGGGTCCCGGCATGGAGTTTGTCTTCTTCGATGACGGTGCCCTGTACAACGGCAAGGTGCTTGATTTGAGAGAGAAGATCACAGGTATGGCCGAAGGCATGAAGGACTGTCGCCTGTTCGAGAAGATCGTGGTCATCCAGAGGTTCGACAAGCCCTACGACACCAAACAGGTTGATAGCACCGAACGGCTCGAAGACTTCCTCGCTTCTGCATCTCCTTCGCAGAGCAGCCCGTCTATTGCCAGAGTCGGTTTCCAGGACCCCATGATGATCTACTACTCCTCCGGCACGACGGGGACTCCCAAAGCCATCGTGCATGGCGTCGGCCCCCTGCTGATGAACTGCCACAAAGACGGCATCCTCCACCGCGATACAGGACCTTCCGACGTCGGCCTACAGTACACCACCACTGGCTGGATCATGTACCTCGGCAGCGTCGCCGTCATGATCTTCGGTGCTCGAGCCGTCCTGTACGATGGCTCACCGTTCGTGCCGGATCTCAAGGTGTTGCTGAAAGTAGCAGAGGAACAGGGAGTGACGCAGATGGGAGTGAGTCCGAGATGGATGGGAGAGTTGATGAGGAATGGAGTTGCGCCGAGAGAAGTGGCGGATTTGATGAGGATGAAAATTGTGACGAGCACGGGGATGGTGTTGCCGGATCAGTTGTTTGAATGGTTCTATGACGTGGCCTTTCCGAAACACGTCCACCTGGCGAACATCTCTGGAGGAACGGACATAGTAAGTTCATCACCTCTCTCTTTTTTTCTTTTTCTTTTTTCCCTTTGAACAAGTATGTATTTCTAGGAGTGATCTGTTCCTGACAAGACCAGGCTGGCTGTTTTGCGATGGACAATCCTCTGGAGCCCGTGTATGTTGGAGGCTGCCAGGGAGGTAGTCTGGGTGTGCCCGTGGCAGTGTATGATCACGACATGCCCGAAGGCAGTGAAGGCAAGCCTGTACCCCACGGCACGCCCGGCGACCTCGTCTCAACCGGTCCCTTTCCCAACATCCCTCTCTACCTCTGGAACGATCCACCGACTGCCTCATGCGGGCCTGGGCCGAAGTACTTCAATGCCTACTTCTCTCGCTTCAAGAACGTCTGGGCGCAGGGCGACTTCTGCGCCATCCACCCTGGTACGGGGAACATGCATCTCCTCGGCCGGTCAGACGGCGTCCTGAACCCGAGCGGCATCCGGTTCGGGAGTGCAGACATCTATGCAGTGCTGGAGAGGCGCATGCCGAAAGAGGTCAAGGATGCTCTGTGCGTTGGGCAGCGAAGGCCGCAGGATCTGGACGAGAGGGTGGTCTTGTTCTTGCTGATGAAGGATGGAGTGAAGCTGGATAAGGACATGGTGAGACGGGTGAAGGGGTTGATTGGGGAGGAGCTGACGAAGAGACATGTCCCCAAGTATGTGTTTGAGGTGAAGGATATCCCGGTAAGTCACTTTCTGTTGTTCTTTTCATGGCTGTTGGGGGGTTGTTTGCCGAGTATTTTGTGCCCCCCCTTTGACGGGGGTTTGATGGACAAGTTCCTCTCGTACTGACATCTGCCATTCTGTCTCCAGGTCACTGTCAACGGGAAGAAGGTCGAGCTACCGGTCAAGCACATCATTTCAGGAAGGACAGTCAGAGCAAGTGGGACTCTGCTCAATCCAGGCAGTCTGGACTACTTCTACCAGTTCCAGGAGATCGAGAAGCTGGAGGAACCGAGGGCGAAGCTGTGAATTGATCATCAGTAGAAGACACTTGCGTTGTGAAGCGCGAGTTGCCTATCTGGTACAGTACTTTGGACAGAGATTTGGCCTTGGGTATAGGCACATGAGTTTGCAAATAAATGGCAGACGGGCATTTCCCTTGGTATCATTCCGGCAGCCTGCTTCCCGACATCCCATCTCAGCTCTGGACATGTCCTCACATCATCATCACCTCTTTCTTCTTCCCTGTCTCATCCATCCTCACAGTAACTTCTCCTTCTGGCCATCCGGAAACCTCCCTCTGTTGGCCCCATGCCTCCAAGCCATATACCCAAACATTCCCCGACACTCCCCCATCCCATTGCCCCAGCCGCCCCCTTCCACCCCATCGGCATCCCCCTAACCGCCCATCCCAAGACCGCGACTCCCATCCCTCCGTATGTCCAATCGTCCGTCTCCAACTGGCCCTTGTTCTCCATCAACCTCCAGCTACGATCGTTCCACTCGATCTGCTCTCTCCCCCACATCCTCGCAACCAACGCCACACCAGAGAGCCCGACGCCGAGGAGACTGCCAGTTGCGGCGCCGGAGACCAGACGAGGCAGGAAGGCGGCCGGAGGATGAGGACGCCATCTGGTGACGATCTGGCGCGTGCTCGTGACCACGCCGGAGATCAAGGTGCCGGTTGTGAGGCCGCGCGTGAGGACGTGGGTGGCCAGGATGGTCTTAGGGAGGGGCTGGTCCTCGGCGAAGGCGGCGTGTGGGAAGAATCGTGACATGATGTGTGGTAGGCGTCAATGACGTCTTGAGTTAGTTGGTTGGTTGGTGATGTATGAGATCAACGTGGTGGTCCTAGGCAGTAGTGCTGCTGTGTTTGGATTCTAGAGGAAGAGGTGGAAGTATAGAGTTATGAGCTCTGCTTGGTCGCGAAGCTGGAGGAACTGAAGCTTTGATGTAATATAGACTAGCACGCCTGCGAGGCAGCCTGAGGATTGAATAATAAAGGAAGAGAGAGGAAGGGTTGAATTGACGTGAATGAGGAGGGTATGACTGCTTTATGGGCTGGTATGAGAGACAGTCAAGAGAGTCGCGCCACCACAGGCTATCTAGTACTGTAGTCTGGTCATATATATTGATCGACCAGCATGCAAACATGTCGCGACGGACCATGCATCCAGAAGCGCCGTCCCAGTACAGTACTGTCCTTATCTCCTGCAATCGTCACTCCAGCCAATCTCACAGCTCTCTCTAGCCACTATTGCACTGCTTGCCTGCTTGCTATGTACTGTAGTTAGGACCTGCAAGCTTTCCATAGCTCCTCCAACATCCGTCGCACTTGCAGCTACTGTACATACAACTACTAAGTTACGCCTTCCTGGCCTGAGCCCACTTGCCGCAAGACCCACTATAGCTCGGCCAACTTTCAGCAGCGAGTGACCGACCACTTGAAAGGGCTGAATTGCTCATGCAACGCTGTCGCGGGCCCCCGCTTGTCCACTGCAAGGACGCACTCTGCAGACGCCTTTAGCGGCTGGTACTGGGGCATCGGTGGTCGGACTTTGATGATCGGCGCCATGCGCATCGGCACATCGGCGTTGTTCATCACCGATCAGCCACAATGCGAATGCGAATGCGTCGTGCCCTCCGCACGTCGCTCTTGTAACTACGTACCTTCGCACCTTCATTCGCTTTTTCATGGCATCGTTCCCTTTTGGCTCATTATTCATGTTTCGCCATCTGCACGACCGCGGTAATCACAAAACGAACCTTCCATACATCATGATCCTCCTCGCGAGAGTGGTCATTCTTCATCAGTCATTTCCATCATGCTCTCGGCCTTGTCCTCATCCGCCAGTACCCCGATACCTCGACTCTCGCTTGCCACTCCTTTTCCCTTGCCGTTTCTCCTTCCATTCACGCGGCTGTGCGCATCCATCTTCCTCTGATCCAGGAGCTGCTCGAAGTCGACCAGGTCCTCGGCTTCCTCCTCTGCCGCTCCGTCCAAGATCGTCGTCTCATCCAGTGCCTTGTTCAACAGCTCCGTTGCGATGCCGTCTTGCGGGTTGATAGCCAGCGCCTCATGTAGAACGGGTATCGCCTCCTCTGGCTTGTTCTGTTCCATCAGGATCAAGCCCTTGGCACAGAATATGGCTGCATCTTTGCCCCCTAGACGAAGAACCTCCTCGAATTCGGCCAGTGCCCGGTTGAAATGGCGCAACCGACGGAAAGCGTGTCCCAGATTTGTCCGTGCACCTAGCCATGCCGATGGCTCGCTGTCCATGTCGTCGGCAATTTTCAATGCCGCTGTAAAGTATTGCACTGCTTCCTTCGGCTTGTCTTGGTGGTATTTGACGATGCCCATCTCGTTGAGCAGCAAAGGGTCTGTCTTGCAAAGTCCGTATGCTGTCTTGAGGAACTCTTCCGCCAGCGTCATGTTGTTGAGTGCGTGGTTCTGCATGCCTAAGAAAACCTGCGGCAAGTGTGTGCCCATGAAGAGCCGCGCTGCAGTGGAATATGCCGAGATAGCCTGATCATGTTCACCTTCTGCCGCAAAAGTATGGGCGAAGCCTATCCAGGCGGGGCCAAAGTGCGCGTCCATCATACTGGCCTTGCTGAAGTATCGTCGTGCTTCGGCAATCTTGCCAATGGCAAAATAATAGATCCCGACAGCCAACCACGTGCATGGCTCTTCTGGGTGAGAGTCTGCCAGGTCGTGAGCAATCAGAAAGAGAACATTCTTCATCTTCAGCTCAAATAAGGAAGCCAAGTGCACAGGATACACGGCGAAGTTGTACTTGTCCTCTAGGAGAATCGATTCCGTAATGGCCAAAGCGTCACGATACCGACATTGTGTGTAAAGTAAATCGGCCCGAGCCAGTTGCAAATCCGGGTTCTCTGAGAGCTGGTAATGTGTAGAGAGGGATTCGTACGCTGTCTCGAAGGCCGCTGGGTTCCGATACTTCGAAAGCCGGGTCGTATAGAGCATCCTTGTGAATTCAGCGGCCTCTTCTGAGCCACCTATCGAGTCGAAGTCCAGGCTCTCTAGGAACTGCCACTCCTCGTCCGGTGACAATAGCGAGTTCTTCATCAGCTGCTGGAAGGCTTCAAAGCACTGCACATCAATGCGCACGGCATCCTTGTAGCATTCCTTGGCCCGATCGAAGGCGTTTTGTTTTGCGTAGCAGATGCCACGCAGGAAGCACATGGCCGCTTCGAACCGCCGGTTCGCTGCCTCGCTATCGTCCTGAGGGCCCAACCCCGAGGGTTCATCGCGTTTTCGGCCGGGTCGTGGGTATGTCTTCCGTTTGTTGCTTGCACCATTCGTGATGAGGTGCACTGGGTTCCTCTCCCCAAGCACAGCCAGTGCCTCTTCGAATCTAGACTGCTTGATCAAGCAATGGCCAGCGAGGTAGCGACATGATGGGTTCCGGTTGATGAGGTCCTGCTTCGACAGAAACGCTTGGGCGCGGGTGTAGTTGCCGGTCGCAAAATGGACTTGGGCGAGCCAAAATGCATCGTTGTCGTCGTCTGTTCAGAGCTGGTATGAGAAGATTGTTTGAGAGCATCATGGGTACACTGGGACGTACTTGTCAGGGCGAGGAGCTTGTCGCCGATGAAGATGGCAGACTCATACTGCGCCTTGTTCAGGGCATCTTGCCTCCATTCTCGCAGAAACTTCTCCATCACCTGAGGAAAGCTCCAAGGGATCAGCCCATTGGCGGCAGGATGCAAGCAAGTTGTGTCCGCTCCCTCAACACCACAGCATGTTCTCTTGTAGTGTAGTTGGTGGAGGGGTGCTGTTGACGTCTGTTCGACAGTCAGAAGTCGCGTTCTCAGCGCGTCACAGCGGGGTCCTTCCACACTGGCGGTGTACCCTACACTTCTTGGAGGCGCCACTTCGAATGGCCTTTTGCATCGGTGATTGTTGTGGCATGGCAAGAGAAATCCAACTCTGTTTCAGTTCTTGAGAACAAATCAAGTTTTTATATGACTGGGATTCTTCATGCCATCGAGGTTCGCTGCAAGCAGAGTCCCTTTGAGTTCTTGACCACCAAGGCTACCTATTAGCCAAGGTAAATTGATTTCTCCGAAGGCAAGTGGTATCAAGACACAGTCCACATACACGACTGGAGCAATCTTGAAAGGATAAAGTCATATTCATTAATAATACTGCTTGAGCTCATGCAGAGAGCCATTCGGCAATCAAAATGAAGAATTGTCAAGTGCCAAGCCGATGCAAAGTCGCATTGCTCGTCAACCTCCAGTGGATGATTGGTGCGTCACAACTTTCGGATCCAGTAAAAAGTTCCAAGGGCCCTCCGATCTTAGGACCCCTCCATCATCCCGCAACTACAACCTTCTCAGCCTTCCACCAACCCAGGCCCAGACCGACAAATCACGCAACGGATTCATCAATCCTTCGATCGCAAGTCGCCTGTACGACCAAAAGACACACACAATGGGTTCCAAGGCTGTTGCCGCCCGGTGGGCCGCTTTCGCTCGCGATACCAACGAGACCAAGATCCAGCTTGCCATCAATCTCGATGGTGGCGAGCTCCCCCCGGACACCGATCCCAAGCTACTCGAAATCACCGAGGGCCATGCATCACAGTCGAGCAGCTCACAGAGGATAGCCGTAAACACTGGAATCGGCTTCCTTGATCACATGCTCCACGCTCTTGCCAAGCACGCTGGCTGGAGTATGGCCCTCAATTGCCAGGGAGACCTGCACAGTATGTTCCTGCGCGCTCACCCTCTGTAATGCGATGTTTCGTCCCCTAACCTAGCTTATCGAACAGTTGACGACCACCACACCGCCGAAGATTGCTGCATCGCCCTCGGCACCGCATTCGCAAAGGCTCTCGGTACCCCTGCTGGCCTCGCCCGTTTCGGCTACGCTTATGCTCCTCTCGACGAGGCTCTTTCTCGTGCTGTAGTCGACCTCTCGAACCGCCCTTACTGCGTCACTGATCTCGGTCTGAAGCGTGAGTGGCTAGGGAAGTTGAGCACGGAAATGATTCCCCATTGTTTGGAGAGCTTCGCTCTCGCTGCAAGGGTAACCATGCACGTTGATTGCATTCGCGGCAGCAACGATCACCACAGGGCTGAAAGCGCCTTCAAGGCCTTGGCTGTTGCGATCAAGATGGCTACATCGAGGGTCGCGGGCAAGGAGGGAGAAGTGCCGAGCACTAAGGGAACTTTGTCAACATAAAATAAAGCATAGAGTATATAAGACTTGGAACATTGGATCATCCTCTGACTATGAGGTTGTAGAGATTTTCTGGAGCCCTTCCATCGCGGAGAAATTTGTTCGTTATAGAATGTGTTATTATAAGAAGATGAGGATTTGGCCTATGTCCGGTAGTCGCCATTGATGGTCACGTAGTCATGGCTGAGATCACAAGTCCAATGAACAGCACTCTTCTTACCCGTTCCCAAGCGCACCAAGATTTCCAAGTCCTCCATTTCCAAGATCTCGCTCGCCCGCTCCTCGTCAACCTGTTCAGGCTCACCATTGATCAGAAGCTTGAGCTCGGGGGAGCCGTCAGTGGGAATAAAAGAAACACTGGTCCTCTCAGGAGCAATATCGGGCACGTCGTTCACAGGCTGTCCGGGAGGGGAGATAAGAGCGTAACCAGCAGCGCAAAGAATGCGGCCCCAGTTGGCATCCTTGCCGTACAGAGCAGTCTTGACGAGCGGTGAGCGGGCAATGGTGCGAGCGACCTCTCGCGCGGCCTCCTCAGTCAGACTCTCTTCGACCTTGATCGTCACGAATTTTGTGGCACCCTCACCGTCCCGGACGATATACTTGGCGAGGTCAGCAGAGAAATCAGTTAGGATCTCCCTGAAAGCTTCATAGTCGGCCGACCCTTCCTCAGCGACCTCCTTGCCACCAGCAGCACCATTGGCCAGCAGAGCCATGGTATCGTTGGTAGAAGTGTCACCATCAACGGTGATGGCGTTGAACGACCGATCAGCAGCGTACCGCACGACCGATGGCATGATCTTTGGAGCAATTGGGGCGTCAGTAGCGAGAATGGTGAGCAGTGTGGCCATGTTGGGCGCCAGCATGCCAGCACCTTTGGTCATACCAGCGATGCGGTACTCAATGCCAGGCGATGAAGGCAGCTCGAACGACCGAGACATAAGCTTAGGGAACGTGTCTGTAGTGCAGATTGCCTTCGCGCAGTTGAGCCAGTGCTTGTGAGAGTCCCCGGCCTCGTGGTAGGCGACAGGGATGTAGTCCACAATCTTCTGGATGGGTAGCCTGAAGTTTTTCGTCAGTTGTCAGACCGCTCGACTCGACCTCGGCTTCAACAGGCCTCAATTGAAGTGCTCACCTCTGTCCAATGACACCTGTGCTCATGACCAGCGTCGAGTCCTCGCTTCCGATCTTTTGATCCGTCGTTTTCGCCATCTTCGCCGCATCCTCGAGACCTCCGGTACCGGTGACAGCATTTGCGCACCCTGAGTTGATGATGACGCTGCGGAAGCCAGCATTGGCTTTTGTGCGGAGGACATCCCTGCTGAAAGTGACTGGAGCAGCTTGGAATTTGTTTGTAGTGAACACAGCGGCGGCGGCGCAGGGCCGGTCGGATGTGAGCAGGGCGAGGTCAGGCTTTGTGGTGTTGTTTGCCTTGATTCCCACGATGACACCAGAGGCTTGGAAACCCTTGGGATATGTGCCAGAGGTGGGCACATACTTGAGCTTCTTTGCAGGAATGGCTCCCCCAAGGGGGCCTGATGAGTAGCTACGAGCAAACTTCATGAAGTCGGTCTGGTGATGTGGTGTTGTGAGGGAAAAGAAGTAGAATCGAGACTGCCGCGATAGCGGCCAGCGGTAGACATGGATGCTCCGATACGGAAGCCTCGACTCTTTTCAGAACAAGATTGACTGAGAGATCTACACGAGAATGGTCGAATTGGCATGCACTGACACCCAAACATAATCGTAATAACGCAAAACTTTTTTTAACCTCGCATGTGACTCGAATTAAGCAAAATTGCTTGTGCTTGAGGGTTTTGGCTCTGCATCAACCAAGAACGCTGCTAGATCTCGCTAACGAGCTACGCCGAAAGATCGCGTGCTAGAACTTTACAGGGCCACGCGCCTCAACCCGCCCTTGGGATCGCGATAGCATCGAAAATCGTGAATGCCTGCAGATTTCCAGACGGCCTAAGAAGCTAGGCATTTAATTGTCCAGTGAAGGTGCAGTCCGCGCAGCTGGCAGGAACGATTATACCATCAACAGGTGGTGAGAGTGACCTGCAACTGCAGGGCAGTCCAATGAAGCAGGAGGCCTGCTGCAGCCTGGACAGGCAGGTGACTCACTAGCCAATCAGTCACCGCCTTCGCTGCCTAACCTGCCAGGCACACCCCACCCTGGCCACTGCTATAAAACTCGTGCCCTGCTGCCGCCAATTTGCAGATTTCTTTTTCTCTTCTTTCTCTCCCCATCCAAGTGCAAGGGCGTTTTCCTTCTCCGTGAAGCGATAAGCTGAGAGAGGAATTTTGCTAGTTGAAAACTATACACTGACCACTCCTTGTCGGGCTTGTCCTGGCAAGGGAATTTTTGGCCTTCTTCCCCCATTTTCTCATTACGGTTGGTCCCTGGTTGGACTGCCGCGAAGAGGATGTTTTGATGAGAGCGTGAGATGCTCAAGGATGCCTGCCACACGGTCTGGTTGTCAGCGCCATAGGTGATGCTTGTGCCGCAATGCTGAACAGCCAGTCAGCCTCGTTCATTTCTTGCCAGTCCGTGATGCGGTGTGGCAGATTATCTCACGACGAGGTCTGCCTTGCGCTTGTTTCTTTGACGTTGATCATCTTGCCCGTTCAAGCAAGCCTCCGTAGACCTGGCCTTCAGGCCCATCTGTTGCTTAGGAGAGGCGTTTGCGGCGGTATGGATATTTTAGCGCGGGGCATCCCTCCGATGGTGGTGGGTGGTGCATTTTGGTAGTGACTCAAAATCCTGAACCGTAAACATTTTGAACGCCAAACCTCGACTGCATCAAGCGCGACGTCCCAAAGCCAGAGTGAGCTGAATCACCGACTTCTTGACCTCTATTGCGATTTGCACAGCGCTTAAGAAGCGACTGCCTGGCCCCAGGGATCTGTGACGCAGAGACATCGCACACGAACCACGCTGATTCCCTACCTCTTCGAGACCGACCGTAACGCTATACATGGCCACCGAAACTGGCGGGCCGGGCGCAGCCGGCCCAGCTTTAGAGGGTAAAGCTTCGCAGGAGAAGCCAGCGAAGGCCGCATCCAAAGACTCGCAACCAGCCCAGGGTGATGCTGGTGCAGCTGGGGAGAAGAAGCTCTCAAACGCAGAGCTGAAAAAGAAGGCCAAGGAAGAGAAGGCTGCGCGGAGAGCACAGGCCAAAGCCTCCAGTGCCGGACCAAGCTCTGGCGCCCAAGGCTTGACAGATGGCAAGGGGGGCAAGGCAAAACAGAAGCAGGATGGTCCTCAGGGCCAACAGCAGGGCCGACCGCAGGCACGGCCTGCGGCTCCGGTACCCACGATCCCCAAGGAGGTGAAGCCTACGGTACCTGAGTGCTTCAGTCATCTTTCTGTCGCGCGGAGAATAGACATGACACAGGCAGACAAGGACGTTCATCCTGCTGTTCTGGCTCTTGGCCAACATATGAGCACCTTTGCCATCAGTGATAGCATCACACGGCTGGAGGCTACTCTTCTGGCCTTCAAGAAGGTAAATGACCCTGGGAATGTACACAGTAGAACGTGAGCTAATCTTTCGCAGGTCATCGACTCTTACACACCTCCACATGGAACCAGTTTCTCCCGTCACTTCACATCTCATATCCTCAACCCTCAAATCGAGTACCTCTCTGCCTGTCGGCCCATGTGCTTTTCCATGGGCAACGCTGTTCGGTGGCTTAAGCTTCAGATCAGCAAGATTGACATCGACCTCCCCGATACCGATGCCAAGAAGCTTCTCAGCGAGTCTATCGACAACTTTATCAGTGAACGCATCAGCCTTGCGGATTATGTTATCGTCAAGACTGCAGCTGATATGATCGAGGACGGTGAGGTCATCCTCACCTATGCTCACCACCACCTCGTCGAGCAGACACTACTCCGTGCTAAGGAGCAGGGCAAGTCCTTCGAAGTTATCCTCGTTGATGACCCATATGAGCGCGTTGGCCTTGCCCACGCCAAGACACTCTCAGCAGCGGGCATCCCTGTTTCGTACAGTCCAGATCTCGGTGCGCTACGATCTAACCTGCGCGAGTCGACTTCTTTGTTTGTGGCTGCAGAGGCTATGTTCAGCAATGGCGCGATGTATGCCCGCGCTGGAACCTGTGATGCGGCAGCTGCTGCAACGGATCTCGGCCTTCGAGTCGTAGCTCTGTGCGAAACCATCAACTTCACAGAACGGGTTTCTATCGATTCATTGACATATAACGAGATTGACCCTGAAAGGAATTCTGGCGAGGGCTTCAGATTACTCTTTGATACGACAAGGGACAAGTTCGTCACCGTGGTAGTAACGGAGCTAGGAAACACGGCGCCTACATCTGTGCCAGCAATTTTGAGGAAGCTAGAGGAGCTGTAGATAGACCATGTTTCAGAAACCTAATGGAATCGCATGAGACTGGTACTTTCATGCTAGGGCATTTGTTGACCGTGACTCCCCCCCAGCCTTGCCCCCTGACTGATAGAGGCCATAACCAGGATAGTACAAAGAGGATACGTTGATTCCAGGCATCCCTCGGCCTTTCTAATATCATATATGTACAATGCCGTAGCGTTCCTCGCAACATCTTTCCCCAGTCTAGTCTTCCCCCCGATCTTCATCCTCGGCTACCTCATGATATCTTCACCTTCGCTCCCGAGCCATATTCCTTGTAATCAGGTATTCAGCCGCTTATGCAGCAGCACCCTGCGCCTCGGCATCACGCTGAGCCTTCTTCGCCCTCTTCTCCTGCAGGAGCGCCTTCCTGTCGCTGAGGACCTTGCTCTGCCTTTCGTCAACGCCCTGCAGCCAGTATCCGAAACTGGCACCACCGGCAGCGTATGCGGGGTACACCCACAGAACCTTGCGCTGAAGGAAAGGTCGCATCTCAATGCCCATCTGCCAGAAGCGCACGGCGAGGCCTGTGCAAGGTGAGATGGGTGGTTAGTTCGGGGGTTCTTGCGGGAAGGAAAGGTTCGGGTTGAGGGGGAGAAGCGTACCGAAGCAGCTCCAGAATGCGATACGGTGCACCATCTTGGGCAATTGATCGCTCGGAGGAGGACTGTCGAGCTTGTTGTATTTTCGGAAGGGTTTGGAGGTGGCGCGTCGCCGGTAGGTGCTGAACTGGTTGTCTGGCGAGTCGTTCTGCTGGCGACACCGGGATCGTGAGGTTCGAGTCGTTTAGCCCATTGAGCCATCACATGATTAGTCACGTGACGGACCTCGACCATCATGGACGACCACACTTTCCATGCAAAGTCGAAGCTGACCAGGGCATTCACATTTGAAAAAAAAAGAGTTGATTTTGTATGTCTTTACTCGAAGCCTTATTCCTCCATACTGTCTGGTTGTGCGATATCTCCAGTGACAAAGCAATATCTACCAATAATGAGAACCAGTCACAGAACAAGCTTCAAACATAATAAATGAATTGTATTGCCGTCAATGTTCAGCTCCACCCAATGTACTCGCCCTTGAATGATTGTAGTTACGTTCTCATGGGGAACGGCCAATCTATATCAACGCCGTCGCTATGCATACTGAAAATACAAATGCCCGACCTTTCTTGGAAGATGCTTCATTTGAATCGCCAAACTACCTGGTAGTAGCCTGTACTGTACCATTAACGCCATCGTCTGTCGGTGTTCCTTGAGTAGTCTGTTTGCTTTCTTTTGCCGTGGGAAGGCCTGTATCAGGCTCCTGGTCCACTTCAGCTGGGTTACGTGGTGTCCCTGGACCGTCACTTTCTGTCTGTCTGCCATCGTCGTCATCCCCAGTGAGGTCCGGAGTCGCAATGGGCAGAGAATCACCGACCAAGTCATCTCCAGGGCTGATCATGACCTTGGCGTCTTGCATGACATCAACATCATCGTTGACAATCATGCTCGGGTCCACGCAGTCATAAAAGAGCATGAACACGCCGGTCGACAGACTGAGAACAGTGTCCTCTTCAACGCGAGACACATTATGATCGCTGAGACGCCACCAAACCATGTCTGACTCGTCCGGATACTGGTTCTCAGCGTTTGAACGAGAAGGCTTCCCTTCGAGCTTCTCCGATCCGTCCCTGGATTGTACATCATCCTGATCAGTCTCAGCTTGATGCTCAACAGAGCGCGCGTTCTCGAGACTAGCAGGCTGTGCTTTGTGGCGCGCATGGCGCCGATAGCATATATAGTGACCATTCTCATGCCTCCCAGAGTGGGTGACCGCGGCTCTTAGCTCATAAATCGGTCCACTGAGTCTTGAAGTATCTGAATCGCCAGCTACCATCGAAGCGCGGGGATCCAGAGTCCACAGCTCTGTACTCATGTCGTGCCCATGACTTCCCATGCTCGCACCCGGGCTTTGACTGCCCAGGCACCAGGGACCGAGGTCGAGCGTTAAGGGGAAGCTGACTGGTGCTGAGTTCTTCATCATATTGAATGTTGAAGGGTCAAAAACGGAGCGATTCATGTGGATCGCCAGACTCCGAGGTGGCCTCGCAATTGCGACTTGCTTGGTCTTCGTTGAGCTTACCCTACTTTGAGGGGAGATCTTGCATTTTTCGGTGATTGTTTTGTCGTCAAAATGGTCTTCCTCGAGGGCTTCTTCGACAGCTTCTAACCTCCGTAGAGGTTCCGCAAGCTGCTCGTCTGTTGACCCGCTTCCACGCATCTTCTCGATGAGTTTCGTCAGCAGTCTCTGTGCCTTCAAAAGAGTGCATTTCGAACACTCAACGCCCTCGATGGGCTCCACTTTGCTATATGCATCCAACCGTTCGTAAAGGTCATGATGCCCTCGGTTCAGACCAAGACTGAGAGTGAGACAGTTGAAGGGTATCATCGAAAGGCCTTCGGAGTATCCGCATTGTACGCAAGCCACACGCTGTGCTAGGAGACCTTCGAGAGGGTTTCTCGTTGCCGTGATGTCTTGTGATCTTGAGGAGGCTGTCGCACTCTGATAGCCGCTATCTTCACTGTGCTCGCTGCCATGGCCTTCATCCTTCCCACCATTTGCTTCAAACCCAGGCCGACGTCGGTTCTTGGAAGCTGCCTTGGCGATGCCTTTATCTATGTCGTCAAGAATCTTCGAGTAATACTCCTGCGCATCTTGCTGAGTCCAAGTACTCATGAACCTTAGTTTATTGGGCGTCCAGATCGTTTTACCGTTATTTACCCCGTCCGTAAGGTCGTTAATGAGGGTTCGCAGCGTTTGTGCCACTTCACTATTCGTGTCATCGGATTCTGCAGCACGAACACACGCGGCAAGGTAGTCGGGAAACGTCTGCAGTGACGCAAGGCCTTGGAGAATGCTGTTTTGGAAGCAAGAGTTGTCCCTGTTCCCAAGGCCAGGTGGCCGTTCCGGGTCTGCCTTATAGCCCAGCATGCTGGACATCGACAGCGCTCTGGTCCGGCTCTGGAACGCAGACGCCATCACACCGCCCGTGGCCCCGAGCCCAAAAATCCTCCGCATGGCATCACTCTTGGCAGCATGTGTGTTGAGCGGAGCTGCTTCCATTGGTGATGAGCCTGAAGCTCTTGTCTGTCGCCACTCGATCGCCCGGATCAGATGGCGAGGCGTTAAGGTCACAATAGTATCCCAGACGAAAGTTTCAACCTGACTGACTACTGAATCGAGAGTCGGTGAGCCCCAGAAATTGTAAAGCGCTGCAAGCACAAGTAGAACGATGGTGAGGACAACAGTCGGTTCGCTAAATCGATCGGATACTCGAGAAGGATAGAGTTGGCGACGCGCACCGACTTGAGCGTCGTAGAAGTCGTGGTGGTGGTTATGTTGAGGATTCATAGCGTTGAGCTTGCTCTGCCCAACCATCGAGGTTGACAACGTTCACCGGGTCGAGGAAGAGCGAAGCCGTCACGAGTAGTCGATGGGCGCAGTTCACATCATCCGGAGCCGGTGCTACCAGCAGCCCTCAAGAGGGTGCAAGAAGCTCCAGAAGCTTGATTCGTCAGCCTTTCGATAGCGAGCAGGGCTTCGAAGCAGAATGTCGAGGATAGGCTCCAGACGCGCTCGGGGAGTCGTGGATACAAGCACGAAGAGAGTTGTTGCTGCAAAGTGGAAGTAAGTGGTTCAGGATGTTGAACGGCCCACATTCAGTGGTCGTAGGCGTGTATTCTGGTGCCTGTTTCGGCCTAGATGACCTCCAGCTGTCAAGCCTCAACGGCCTCGGCTCACAACTTTGCGCGTGTTCCTTGGCTCTCGAAAACACCCGGCCTCTTGAACATCATCTCCAAAAAGTGTCATTACGAAGCCATTCGGAGTCAAGTCTCGGATGAGAAATAATTCATCGTTCTCTCAAACTTGAGTAATATGCCTCTTCGCTTCGGTCCTGGATCCTCGCTTGCGCGGTAGGTTGCCGACGTCCAGGAACGCAACGGAACAGTGGGATGTGACGCTGACCGAAGTAGAAGGACCTTGTCTTACGGCCTCAAAGCGCCTGGCCTACCCGGTCTTTTTGCCACGCCAGGACCGGCCTTGTTCGGATGCCGAAGATATGAGCACGGGTATAGTTTGGATGTGAAAGAAGATAAGAAGATCCGCTTGACATGGCTTGAAAACAAACACGCGGGCATCCCATTGTAAGCTCATTGCACATTCACGCACAAGCTGGCATCGTATTAATAATCTCCAGGCCGTCAATGTGGCTCAGGTATGGTCATCGTACTCGTCTATTTTGCGCGCATTGACCGCTGTGTCAGGGACAATTGTCGATGTGTGCAATGTGTGAATCAGGACACCAAGCAACGCAATTTTGATACCTTCAAGGTGAGCGAGTGTGTATACAAGTTCCATCGCAAAAACATATTGACCTTCTAGATACCACATGACATCGAAGCCACATCAGTCCAGAAGACCGAGGACGGGTTCGAAGTCACTTGTAAGTCAGACAAATTGCTATCAGCCCTATTCCTTCGATCATACCCAACCCAGGACGAAGAAAGCTGAATGGCGGTCTCAGGGTCGGACTCACATGTGAGCAAGCATCCATGGAAGTGGTTGGAATGGGAAGCTCGTCAAGACAAGCGAGGCCAAACTTTCGGAATCAATGCGAACGGATGGTGAGTACTCGACTCTACGGGACCTGGAGCCAACACTCATCCTCATCAGGCCTGCACCGAAACTTTGGGGCAGTGAAATTGCATCAAAGCCGCCCACAGTGCTCTTCAAAGATGTCATGGACGACAACAGCAAAGACGGCATGCCTAAGCTGACGTCCAACATTGTAAGTCCAGCCGCTCGCCATACGGGTCTCCGATAACTGACGCTTCATTTCCCAGCGGGAATGGGGCTTTTGCTTCGTAGACAACACTCCTGTGGCACCCGAAGACACTCAGAAGGTCCTAGAGAAGATTGGTCCGATCCGCGAAACGCACTATGGAGGCTTTTATGACTTCGTGCCGGACATGGCCATGGCGGATACTGCGTATACCACATTGGCATTGCCAGCTCACACTGACACCACCTATTTCACCGAGCCTGCACGCCTCCAGGCGTTCCACATGCTATCTCATATTGGCAATGATGGCTCTCAGCCTACAGGAGGGAAGTCTCTTCTCGTTGACGGCCTCAAGGTTGCCGAACAGGTTCGGGCCGAATCCCCTGAGAACTTCCAAGTCCTGGCAAAGTTCAAAGTTCCATGGCATGCAAGCGGCAACAAGGGCATCGCCATTGCACCAGATGCTGCTTTACCAGTGTTTGAGTTGTTAGAAGACGATAAAATTCTCAGGGTCCGGTGGAACAACGACGACCGTGGCATACTCCCTCTTGACGGAGAAGCGAGTCCAGAGGAATGGTACGAGGCAGCTCGGCTATGGAACAGACTCCTGAAATCACAAGAAAATGAATACTGGGTAAATTTGAAGCCAGGTTCGCTGTTAAGTAAGTTAACAAATGTCTGGCGACCTTCGGCGGCTGACTGACAGCGTAATAGTCTTTGACAACTGGCGAGTGCTTCATGGACGTAGTGAATTTACCGGCATGCGTCGGATGTGCGGTGGCTACAGTAGGTCGAATCCTAAGCTCCAGATTCCTGACGATAGCTGACTTGAGCAGTCCCCCACGACGACTTCGTCTCGCGCTGGAAGACTTCGAATTTCCCAATGGAGGATGTCATTGGATTCAACCTACATGCCAAATGAGTTTCTTCCACAAGTGTGTGAAGAAAGGACAGGTGGGAACCTTGTACGTCAAGAGATGAAAGAGGAGATATAGTCTCTTCGGTGCATGGCTTACCTGCATGAATCAATTGACAGCATGTGTCACGTTCGGCTTTTGAGCTTCGAAATCAGCGAGAGTGGGTGACCAGACCAGGAAGATGAGCATCGGTGAACGGCCATGCTTGGCTAACTGACTCATGATCAGGGGATGTTCAGCACCCAGCCACACCATTCAAATGATGGAAAGCCAGGCGAAGACAAAAAAATCCAAGGCGTTACCAAAGTTGATCCAAAGTGCACGATGACGTACCTGAAATCAGTGAGGGGCAGCGAGGCACTAGACGAGAGTTGCCCAGGGGCTGGCGCACGCTAGAACATCGAAATGCCACAACTCGCAACCAGTCAACTTGAGGCTCGATCTGTTCTTCAAGGCTTGCAGACCCGTCTCGACGGAACACGAACATGGCCACCCTGATGGAGCTAAGTCCAGGTAGCTCAGAGTCCCGAGACAAAGCAGACTTTGAGGACCGATGCAAATTAGCCTTTTTGGATGGGATCCAGCGGATATCATATCTCCCACCGGGTCGAGCACATACTCCAGGCCATTGATGAAAAGGGCCCGAGGCCACCACCGAGATCCATCCGCACCATCCTCCACCTCCACCTCCTCAGTACTGCCGCCGCGGGGTGATAGGCTCGCAAGTGGCAGCATCGCACCGGCGTCGTAGCGCTCCACCACACCGACACGCGATGGACCCTCAAACCAGGACTGTTCTGCTCACGCGGGATTGTGACCCCCGACTGGAACCTGCATTTGCTGAAAATAGCCGATAGCGGGTTGGCGCATGTCCAGGCGGGAAAGAAGAATAAATGTCGCATCGTCGACCGTAGTCATGGGCCACCTGCGGTTGGTGTATAAAGCCGATCCTCGTCCCTCGATGCACGGCACCTGACGAAGCTGAAGCTAGCCTTTTGACCTACGATATCTGCGAATCTGGAACCCAACCGAACCTGCCGTTCTCCTTGTAGCGACGATGACGAACCCAGCAATTGATCCCAAGAAGGGCACATTTGCCCACGACAACATGGATGTTCCAAAAGGAGACCGTGTCCTGCCATTATTCTCATTGAAGGGCCGGACTGCCATCGTCTCAGGCGCTGGTGGTGGCATTGGCTTGGGCGCTGCCCATGCTCTGGCCGAAGCCGGCGCAAACGTCGCAATTTGGTACAACAGTAATAAGGATGCCATCAAGAAGGCTGAGGAAATTGAGCAAACATATGGTGTCAAGAGTTGGTTCTACTTTGTGCCCAACTTGGGGAATGCTGTGGAAACTGACATGATGTATCTGTGGCACAGGCCGAGCTTACCAGGTTAATGTGGTATCGCCTGAAGCTGTGGACGAGGCTATCAACGAGATTGTTAAAGAATTCAACGGCCGTCTCGACATTTTTATCGCCAACTCAGGCATCGCTTGGGAAGACTGCACCTTCATCGATGGCTCAACGGAGACCGCGAAGAAGGTCATGACAGTTAACGTTGATGGTGTCATGTGGTGCGCAAAGTCTGCTGGTGCTCACTTCCGCCGTCAGAAGCTAGAGAAGACCACACTCGATGGCAAGCCGCTGGAGGATTTCTTGGCGGGAAGCTTCATTGCGACCGGCTCAATGAGTGGACAAGTGGTGAACATTCCTCAGTTCCAGGCTGTCTACAATGCTTCCAAGGCGGCCGTTCTTCATTTCTGTGAGTTGGCAATGGGGCCTCTCCCCGAGAATCTTGGCGCATGGGCAGGAACTAATAAACATAACAGGCCGCAGTCTCGCAGTTGAGTGGACAGGATTTGCCCGTGTAAATGTTGTCTCTCCGGGTTACACAAGGACAGAAATCACGGACTCCTTCAACCCCGATACAAGGAAGGCCTGGAAAGATAAGACACCCATGGGGTGAGTACCTGGTTCCACGAGAGGTTGAAATTGCCGTTGTGCTAATATCCTTTATAGGCGAGAGGCGGAGGTGAAGGAGCTCAAGGGCGCATATCTCTACCTTGCTAGCGATGCCTCCTCCTTCACAACTGGCCTGGACCTTATCGTTGATGGCGGCTACTGCCTTCCATGATACTCTGGAATTCCACACCCTGCACTGCACATTGCTACTCTCGGGGAGTGCCTGACAGAAAGAGCGGCGCACCCAGGGTTCAATTCGACAGTGAGGCAACGAATTGGGACATGCTTACTTGTGGCACAAGACCAGCCTCTGGTCGCTACAGAGTGATGCTATTGGGTCGAGAAGTACTGGTATGGATGGAATATTTGGGATATGATATGTGTAGCGCAGACAGGAGCGTTGCTTCGTCGTCTAGCCCTTCGCTACGAACACATAAGAATGGGGTGTAGAGTTGTACAGGAAATAATGATCAACGGCACACCTCGGGATATGCCTCCGCCCATTCAGCGGCAGCTCTTTAGACAGCTTAACAAACATCGACCTCACTACCACTGATTTTTGGTGCACGACGTGGGAACCCCTGGTAGCAGCGACCCACCGTCCTAAACGGCGCGTCACCGTTTCTTCAATAAGCAGGTCCGGGGCCTGAAGCCACCCGCGGTCGCCCCCGCCACCGCTGAATCCCTCTACTGATGAAGGTGCCTCAGTGATGGTTTATGGTGCTCACAAAGTCCAGACCTTCCCTCAGCCCTGCGATTCCCCTCCATCCCTCAGTCGCAACCCCCCAATACCTCCCCATTCCCACGTTTCTGCCCAAACACGCTGGTCTCGTGCTCCGCTACCAGCATCAAGGATATTGCGCCGACGGTATCATTCTTCACTTCCTGCCCTGATACTCGACTAAGGCTCTCGGCAGCGATTCTTCCTTCGGCCCCTGGAGGCCTCTCATTAACCACGCCTCCTCCCGCCACATCAAGAGGACCCTTCCTCAGCCTTCCCCCTCCCAGGACGCTCATTTCGCTCGCCTGAACGCCATCATGGACCCCGAGACAGAGCAGCCGTCCGTTGACGATCGTCGCAACCAACAGGTCGACAATGCCATTCGCGCGATCCAGGAAAAGAAGCCAGTCCCGGAGATTGACTTCACAATCCACACCATGGAGGACAATACTCAGGTCAACACTATGGAGAGAGTTTGCAAAGGTGCGGATGCTCCATCTTGTCTCCCAACTTTGTTCTACTGCTCTGGGCTCCTCAGAGATGCCTTGATGCAATTTGTCTCTTCTTTGTGCCGTTGTATCCTGCTTTGCTAACCGTGACCTTCGATCCCAGATGTCCAAGCTCCAGCCATGTTTAAGCCAACCGACGAGCAGTTCTATACGGATGACACCAAATCGATGCCCGATATTCACTTCTTAAAGCAGCATTTTTATCGCGAAGGACGCCTTACCGAGGAGCAGGCTCTCTTCATCCTCAGCAAGGGCACCGAGGTGCTGCGATCTGAACCCAATCTCCTCGAGATGGATGCCCCCATCACTGTCTGTGGTGATGTTCACGGCCAGTACTATGACCTCATGAAACTTTTCGAGGTCGGCGGCGACCCAGCCGAAACCCGCTATCTCTTCCTCGGAGACTACGTCGACCGCGGCTACTTCAGTATCGAATGTGTGCTCTACCTTTGGTCACTCAAGATTCACTATCCAAAGACGCTTTGGCTTTTGAGAGGCAACCACGAGTGTCGTCACTTGACGGACTACTTCACCTTCAAGCTTGAGTGCAAGCACAAGTACTCCGAGGCCATATATGAGGCTTGCATGGAGTCGTTCTGCAGCCTGCCACTTGCGGCTGTAATGAACAAGCAGTTCCTTTGCATCCACGGTGGTCTGAGCCCGGAGCTCCACACCCTGGACGATATTCGAAATGTAGGTTACTTTCGCACGGCACAGCAGATATGAGAGGCGGGTCATCTTGCTGACAGTCTTACTTAGGTTGATCGCTTTCGTGAGCCCCCAACTCAGGGTCTTATGTGCGATATCCTGTGGGCAGATCCTCTCGAAGATTTCGGTCAGGAGAAGACGAGTGATTACTTCCTCCACAACCACGTGCGAGGGTGCTCGTACTTCTTCTCGTATCCGGCGGCATGCAATTTCCTTGAGAAGAACAACCTTCTCTCCGTCATCCGTGCTCACGAAGCACAAGATGCAGGGTACCGAATGTACCGTAAAACGCGGACGACAGGCTTCCCCAGTGTGATGACAATTTTCTCTGCCCCGAACTACCTCGATGTCTATAACAACAAGGCTGCAGTACTGAAGTACGAGAACAACGTCATGAATATCCGCCAGTTCAACTGTACCCCTCACCCTTACTGGCTACCCAATTTCATGGACGTTTTCACTTGGTCCCTTCCGTTCGTCGGCGAGAAGATCACGGATATGCTGATCGCAATTCTGAACATCTCTTCGGAGGAAGAGCTGAAGGAGGACACGCCGTCCTCGACTTCTCCCGGCCCGACATCCCCGCCTGCCACTGGGGCTGCTGATGACCCGAACTCGATCGAGTTCAAACGGAAGGCAATCAAGAACAAAATCCTGGCCATTGGTCGCATGTCTCGTGTCTTCCAAGTCTTGCGTGAGGAGTCTGAGAGGGTTTCTGAACTAAAGACCGTCTCTGGTGGCAGGCTCCCCGCTGGTACATTGATGCTTGGAGCTGAAGGTATCAAGAACGCTATTAGTACCTTCGAAGATGCTCGTAAGGTAGATCTGCAGAACGAGCGCCTCCCTCCCTCACACGAGGAGGTGGTCAAGCATCACGAGCAGGAGCGAGCGGTGGCACTGCAGAAGGCAGCTGAAGATGCTGAGAACGATAAGTCGCTACAGCAACTTTCGAGGCGACTGAGCACGTGAGTGTCGGGAACATGCCTTTGAGTGCTTCTGATGCTGATTTAGAACAGTGACCGCAAGCATCGCTAATTACGAATCATTTCGCCCTTACCTCCGCATAGCATGTTGGCACTGGAATGAGGTTTAGAAAGCTGTGCGTGACAAGCGCTGCGTTTACATGAGCAAACAAGAGTTTCTAGTTGGAAATCGGGAGTGCTGGGGCTGGAGCTTGAAGCAAGCCAAGCACGTCGAATAACCGAGGGGGGTGGTCGCTGCTACAGAAACGATCAAAGCGACCAGAGCGTAGATGAACTTGCGTTTTGGACACATGAGTCTAGATGGCGCTTGTGGAACTGAGCTACATCGCGCTTATACATCACGATGACAAGAATAAATCGAATTTGAGATTCGCATTGCAATGAAGGCCGTCAGAATATCTTTATCCATATTATTTTAAGGTTGGACACTGTCAGAGCACCTTTTGTGCAAGCTCGAGAAGATCGAAAAATGCTGTTCGCTCTGTAGATACTGTCTTCAAGCCCAGCCCAACTACCAACGTTCGCCTGTCCTCAGGCGATCTGAGTGAAATGTGACTGGCTAGCTGTGCAGCGTATAGCTGGCCTATCGTTTCTCGTGCTTCGCCGCCTCCACCAAAGATGGTTCTTGGTGTGAGATGCGTGGAAGGGAGGAGGCTGCCTGCGGAACTGGGGAGAGTCATCTCCACAACACCGGCCGCAGTGCCTGTGAGAGGGACGTGAATCTAGATGTTTACCACGTCAGATTGAACTTATCCTTGGGAGGTTTCGACGGAAACATGAGAACGAAGCCAGATCTATGGAATGACATACCCATTGCGAGAGACTACCTTCTTGGGAGATGGTTAGGAGGATTCTGTCGGAGAAGTCGAGGATGGTAACCTCAGTCGGTACGCCGTTGACAGAACCCGAGGCTTCGCGGCTGCGAACGGGAAATGGCTCCTCAGCCAAACCGGGGATCTCCATTTTGCTCCAGAGGTACGAGAAAGCTAATCTGGAGTTCGATGAAATTTGTTGGAGTACCTGATGATTTCTGCGCAATGCAAGATCGAGGGTCAAAGGTTGAAGAGGTAGGCAGTGACTAGTCCAGAGGTGTTGATGCCAGCCCAGTAAAGTCGTCCCGCGCTAGTCCAAACTTGGAACCTGATTGTGACGGTCGACCTTGAAAAAAAGTTGAAGCATCTCAACTGACAATCTTTCAAGCTGCTGGGCAATTTCACTCTTGCAAGATCAGCGGGAAAGGACAGTATGGCTTACATCGGAAATTTATAAAGAATCGAGCATCAGTTGCTGCCGAAGCGTGTTGGAACAGAGAAGCAATTGTCGAGTTTTTTTTTTCCTCATCACAGCTCATCCTCGTTTTGAGCAGCCACACATCATGGCACCCAAATTCGTCCCGCGACAGCGCAAGCACAAGGTCCTCGCCCGCCAAAAGGCTCAACAAAATGCAAAGCATGAGATCGAGGACACAAACCAAGATGTCGTTGTTCCGGCATCCAAGCAAGAGAGAGAAGCGAGGAAAGCCAGCCTGCGAGAGGAGCTGCAACAGGAGGCTGGTAAGATGAGCGGCAAGAAGGCCAAGCGATTTGAAAAGTACCTCGACAACAAGCTCAAGAAGGATGAGAATCGAGAGCTTCTTGCAAAATTGGCGAAGAACAAGGTTGACACCAGCCTCTTCTCGAGCAGCAGAGCGCTTGGGCAAGGAAAGGAGACTAGGAAGCAACAGCTGAGGAGGGCCCTCAGAGAGGAGCAGGCCGGGCTGGAAGATGGAGCAGATCGAAAATCGGTACTATTCCAAGAAAGACGCCAAGCAACAAATGAAGATGAGGATGAAGATCAGGGAGACTCGGAGGACGGTTCATCCAATGATGGCGAGGGGGACATGACACCAGCACCACTCAAGAAGCCTGAAGCAGCTGCGGAACAGAAGCTAGAAGCTGCGGCCGCCAACGTGGGATCCGGCCTCAAGCGACCTCTGGATGTTGACGACGAAGGGAGGCCCGTGATCCCGAAGCGGCAAAAGCGTGGCGGTGTGAAGTCCAAGGTTGCCAAAGTTCTCGCCCCGACAGCCAGTGAATCTTGCGACGCAGGGGAAGATGAGTGGCAGGGCTTCAGCAACGAGGAAGATGACGACGCGGATTCGGGGGAAAGCGAGGCGAATTCGGATGACGAGCAAGACGAGGACAGCGAAAGTGACAGCGGCGAACAATCCTCTGCAGACGAAGATGAAGACAGTGAAAGACCTGCGCGGAAACCGTCTGCATTCAAAGCATGGGCTACAGCACAGCGAAACAAAGCCCTTGGTTTCGAACCAACACAAGCAACAACTTCAAATCTTGTTATACCCAAGCCGGAGAACTTTGTTCCACGTGCACCCGAAGAAGAGCCATTACCGGCCGAACTGCAAGTGACCAAGAACGTGTCTCGAAAGGCCTTCAGTGTGTCCGTTGAACGCAGCCCGGAAGTACAGGCGGCGCGCATGAAACTGCCGATTCTTGCGGAGGAGCAGAGGTTGATGGAGGCGATCCATAACAACAACGTAGTTGTCGTCTGTGGTGCCACTGGTTCCGGAAAGACGACGCAACTGCCGCAGTTCCTCTACGAGTCGGGATACGGAAGCCCAGACTCGCCAACTCCAGGTCTCATTGGCATCACGCAGCCCCGCAGAGTTGCTGCTGTAAGCATGGCTAAGCGAGTGGGTGATGAGTTGGGTGATCAATCGGATAAGGTTGCGTACCAGATCAGGTTCGAAGGCACGGTGAAGCCACAGACGGCCATCAAGTTCATGACAGACGGTGTGTTGCTTCGCGAGGCTGGTGAGGACATCGCCCTACGAAAATACTCTGCGATCGTCATCGATGAGGCACACGAAAGGAGCGTCAATACGGACATTTTGATCGGCATGCTAAGTAGAGTCGTCAAGCTCAGGGCTGAGATGGCAGAAGAGGACCCCAAAGTCAAGCCTCTGAAGCTCATAATCATGTCCGCCACGCTCCGGGTGGAGGATCTCACAGCAAATGCGACCTTGTTCCCGACGCCGCCTCCAGTAGTGGAGGTTGAGGGTCGTCAGCATCCCGTCACCATGCACTTTGCCAGGAGGACACAACACGATTACGTGGAAGAGGCATTTCGTAAGATCTGTCGCGGCCACAAGAAGCTCCCACCAGGGAACTTCCTCGTTTTCTTGACTGGACGCAACGAGATTCTGCAGCTAAGCAAGAGACTGAAGGAGGCCTTCGGTGGACTTCGTTCTGCTGACGGCCCAAAGGTTCATATTCCCGCCTCGGACGCACCAATGGAGGTCGAGGATGTCGACTTCGGAGATGAAGACCGTACCGGAGAGTTCCTGGATGACTATGTAGGGGAGGATGAGCTCAGCGAAGATGAAGATGGGGGAGAGGAGGAGGATGAGTTCAAAATCGAAGATGACGAAGAGATGCCTCCCCTGAAAGCCCACATTCTCCCCCTTTTCTCACTTCTGCCGACAAGAGAACAGCTTCGGGTCTTTGAACCACCGCCGGAAGGAAGTCGTCAAATCGTTCTCGCAACAAACGTTGCCGAAACCAGTCTGACCATTCCTGGAATCCGATTCGTCTTCGACTGCGGTCGCTCCAAGGAACGATGCTACGACAAGCTCACGGGCGTTCAAAGCTTCGATATTGGTTGGATTAGCAAGGCCAGCGCTGATCAGCGTGCTGGTCGTGCTGGTCGAACAGGGCCTGGTCACTGTTACAGGTTGTACTCCTCTGCAGTCTTCGAACGCGATTTCCCGCAGTTCTCAGACCCGGAGATCTTGAGAATGCCCTTGGAAGGAGTGGTGCTTCAATTGAAGTCTATGAAGATCGCCCAGGTCACCAACTTTCCTTTCCCTACACCACCAGGAGCCGAGAGCCTGGCAAGGGCTGAGCAACTCCTGAAGTACTTGTCATCTATCTCGTCATCGGGCAAGATCACCAGCTTGGGTTCGACAATGTCTTTGTTCCCACTTGCTCCGCGTTTCGCTCGCATTCTGATGGTAGGCCATTCTCAGAATTGTCTGCCGTACACCATTGCCATGGTGGCGGGCTTGTCGGCTCGTGAAATCTTTGTCCCCGAGGACCAGGCTGTTCCCAAGCTGGCGGCCAAGGAGGACCACGAAATCCGAACGACAGCAGATGTTCAGGCCGAAACACGCCAGGCCAATGCTCGCCGATTGTACAACGAGGCTCATCGCAATTTCTGCAACCTGGACGGCAAATCGGATGCCATTAAACTCCTTCGGGTGGTTGGCGAATTCGCTCACGAACCGACAGAAGCTTGGTGCGAGAGCCACTTTGTGAGTTACAAGGTTCTCAAGGAGATCCAACAACTGCGTAAGCAGCTGACGGAATTGATCCGCATCAACATCCCGGGCTTCCAGGGTCTGAGGTACCAAGATCAGATCGATGCACCCAGCGGGGAACAAGTTAACCTGCTCAAGCAAATTGCCGCTGCAGGGTTCTTCGATCAGGTCGCCATCCGTGCAGATCAGTCACCGAGTCCTCCAGAACAGTTCAGGGCGCCACGGCGAGCAATTGATGTGCCCTACATCCCACTTGTTCCCCTGGAGCCTGAGCAAGGGGCGAGCAGCAGCGATCAGTTCGTGTACATCCACCCATCCTCGCCAGCATCCCACCTCAGCGTTCAGGAGTGCCCCAAGTACATTGTGTATTCGTATCTTCAGAGACCTGCAGCTGCGACGGTCACTGGAACCAAGAAACCGAAGACACGCATGCATGCCTTGACGGATATCACTGGTGCCTACTTGGCCAACTTGGCCAAGGGGACCCCACTACTGCAGTTCGGCAAACCAGTCAAGGAGTTGAGGACGTGGAGAGAAGGTGGCGAGTCGTTCCGGGAATGCTGGTTCGTGCCCTACCTGCGAGCAGAAGGAACGGGAGGACAAGGATGGCCATTACCCCAGAAGAGAGTGGTGCAGAAGAGAGTGACTGGAAAAGGTTGGGTCGCGGTGTAAATACCACAAACTGTGCATTGGCGCTTGATAGAGCATTTTCTCTCCAGAGACTTTCAAGTTTGCAGCCCATGTGACGCTGAGCATACTGTTGGGGTCATCACACTAGAAAAACATGGCGCCTGGGATTCTTCAAGATGATTCTCTTTTCTTTGTCTATATATCCCCTTGGGGAACACGATACTGGGTATAGTCCTTTACGCATAGTACGAAAACGCCAATCAAACGACATAAAAACATATTTTCATGAAGCAGCAGGCGTCCCACCCATCTTGCTCTTCTTCCTTTTAGGTTTTGGCATCGTTGCCGACTTTGGCGTCTTCTCCGCCTTGCCATCCTTCTTGTCATCCAATTTCGTGTTGATGGCTGGTGGCCCATTCATAGCCCCCAGCCCACCAGCCGCGTTCTTCGGGTCAGAGTGAGGAGGCGGCACAGCTTTTCTGCCAGTCGACGAAAGGTGGAATTCTCCCGGGCGCCCGGTGATGGGGTTCTTGTCGATATACTCTCCTCCGTAGCGCATGTGCACCATGAAAGCCTCTTCAGCAACTCTTTCGAGAGCAGTCTCATCGTGTTGCGGTTCGGATGCTCTGGATGCGGCTGGTTGGCCTGGCTTGGTCTCGGGCATCGGGGTTGCTTCTTTGGATTCCAGGCCGCGGATGCGATGTGAGATCTGGTTCTGTGGTGTTGGCAGTTTATAGACATGACCTACGGATGGTCTCCATTGCCTCAAGTTGCTTGCTTCTGAGAATGCTCGTGATAGGTTCGTAGATATCGTCATCTGGGAGTACGTTAACCGCTGTTCTACGTGTCTTGAGTATGTGCTGCAGAGGCTCACGATGTGGCAGGCAAGCATGTCCGATAAACGCGGAGCCATGTATATGTTCTCGCCCACAACGAAATAGGATGCATGCACCGTAACCTCGTCCTCTTGTTGCCACCGCTTCTTTCGTGTCTGCTTGCGAATGACCCAAACACCTGTGCCCATGCCGGGGCCGGACTCGGCAGGTTCCTCGCCGACCAGGAACTCGAGACCCGACATGGTCTTCAGATGCGCTTCGAAGGCCTCTCTTGTCTGGATGACGGGGTACATTTGCTGGTTGTTGAGGGCCTGCGACAACACCACGGCGTTGTTGGAGGTTTTCTCGTAGAATGGCGATTCGGCGAAATAGAACAAGACGGTGTTGGAATGGAGGCCGCCCATGCTGGCGACGATGCGCGGGTCCTTCCATTGGACCTCGTCCAGAGGAATCTTTTGCGAGCTCGCCATGGCGAAGCTTGAGGTGCTGCTTGTCCCGGGCGCCCAATGCTGAGGTCGAGGGTTGGAAGTGGACGAAGTGGCGCGACAGTGGTGCCGAGCTCAAAGCTCCGTGACGTGGGGCGTAGGCTCACCCCACAGTGATTATAGTTGAGTGTGCATACGATCAATTGCCTGGTCCCTCTTTAAGACCTGGAACTTTACTTTCTCCACAACCATCATCGTCATCATCCTCGACACCATCAACTCTACTGAAATCAGTCCCTTTGGACCTCCCAGGCCGGCTTCACAAATAGGAGGTACCCTCCACTAATCTCGACACAATGGATCTCGTTTCGACGGTCCGCAAGTCCGGGTCGCGAGGAGGCGTCAACTTCAGCTGGGACGAAGTCGCCAACTCAAACCACAGAGAAAATTATCTAGGCCACAGCCTCAAAGCGCCTGTAGGCCGTTGGCAAAAGGGTAAAGACCTCGGGTGGTATGCGAAAGCAGACGACTCCCCTGCAAATGCCGATGAGACCGACGCGGAGCGAATCGAGCGAGAACGCAAGGAAGAACTGCGACGGGTCAAGGAGGCCGAAGAAGATGCTATGGCTAAGGCACTGGGACTCCCACCACCAGTCAGAAATACATCAGGCGCCAACGCCATCGAGGTCGGCGGTGATAGGTCAAGAATGGGCGGTGCGCCCGAGGAGCCAAGCGACCTGAAGAGAGGAAGGCCGCGGCGACACAGAGATTCAGAAAGAAGAGAAAAGCACCGCCACAGGAGCAGAAGTCCCAGTCGGGGCTATGATGATAGGAAGCCTCGCCGCAGACACCGAGACAGGAGTCGCGCTGGCGACGACCGCAGGCACGTCCGGGAAGAAGAACGGAGCGCAAGAAGGGATAGGCACAAGAGGGAACGGAGTCGGGATAGGCGAAGGTCCAGATCTGGGGAGCGGCGCAAGAGGAGCCCGAGCCCGCGCGAACGGCGGCGCTGATAGTGTCAAGGAGGATGTTGTGGTCATGCCAACAATGCTTAATAGATACCCGGTTGCAAAAGCTTCATCAAATATCTGTAATTCCATCTTCTCTCCAGAGTGAGCACGGGTGCAAGGGTTGACACACAGCAACAACTCGGCGTTTATGCTACGGAAATTGGCAAAAGAAATTCCAACCCGTAGCTAGCAAAGGTGAAGGAGAGGATCAGTTAAAACAATTTACGACCGGGCAAACTGAACAATCTTGCCCTTCTCGTGGTGTAAGTGCAGGGCCCTTGGTGAGGTTGGCTTAAATGTCTCGAGTTGATCCGTATCGCACGCCTGACCTGCCTCAAAGGCTGAACTACGGATACTGAATCCTGCACATCAGTCTTTCCAGACTTGGGGACTTAAGCTCGTACCAAATTATTGAGCAGCCTCGATGTCCTTTGTTCTGTACAAAGCAGTGGCGTCTGGAAAGGATCACGCCCCAGTCAGCTCCCTAGTGGGCCAAACAATCTGGCGGGTTCAGGTACTATTTCAGGCACTCGTAGCGCCACAAGGACTCTCTGTTACTGTTAGTGTGTCGCCAACGTCACCATCACTGTGCCTACTTCACCTCCGTGTCATACTAACCACGAACGCTCACGATCAAACAACCATTCACGCACCCTTGACTACCCATTTCTTCGAACACGACTTCGACCTATTTCAACCTGGCCGTGGCCATACTTGACCTGAACCGTTGCTTCGTACCCATCGTTTGTCGACTTGGAAAAGATCCCTGACAACAGTATCGAACCCAAACTCCGGAGCTACACAGCCTCAGGGTCCATCAGCAACTTCTGTGTACGAACAGGCAGACTTTCTGCGACCTCAGCGCCATGGCGATCTGAGTCGGGTACATCATCTCGTTCGGTGAAAAGACCTGATTTTATCATGGACTATTCACGACTTCGAGCAGCCGCGCTGCAGGGTGGCGAAGACGAGGAGGCAGTCACTGTCGATACCCGTGCCTTGATCGACAAGGTTCTCGCCAGATATTCAGGAGAATGGACCACTCTACGAGAGCTCATTCAGAACGCCGCCGATGCACAAGCCACCACGGTCACTGTCAAGTGGGAGACCCTACCCTCGACATCTGTTCCACTCCCTACCGCACCGAGCCGATCCGACATCCTCAAACATACTATCGCAAACCATACGTTGCGGCGTCTTGTTGTGCAAAACGATGGCCAGCCCTTCACAAAGACAGACTGGGGGCGTCTCAAGCGCATTGCTGAAGGCAACCCTGACGAGACCAAGATCGGCGCATTTGGTGTTGGGTTCTACAGTGTCTTCGCCGACTGTGAGGAGCCATTTGTCAGCTCCGGCAATGAGGCCATGGCGTTCTACTGGAAGGGCAACGCTCTATTTACCAAGAAATCTATAATACCAGCCGAGCAGGCTACTCGTCATACGGCGTTCGTTCTTGATTACCGCAACACGACTACCCCTGTCCCCAACTTGTTATCTGTCAGTCAGTTCTTGGCAACAAGTCTGACCTTCGTGGCTTTGCAAACCATCGAGTTCTGGATAGATGACTACAAGGTCCTGTCCCTCCAGAAGAAGTCATCTCCGAGTGTGGCTCTTCCATTACCCCGTGATCTGGAGGCAAAGACCAAGGAGGGCCTCATGAAGGTCACGGAGGTAGATCGGACAAGTACTCAGATTGATGCTACCTTTATGACTGCCATCGGATGGAAACCGAAATCCACTGCATCATCTACCAAGCCAGAGTCATATGGTGCCCCAGAAGCGCCGTCATTGCGTTCCTTCTTTGCCCGGCTTACGACCAGCTCCTCTCAGTCAGCCCTCAAAACGAAAGCACAGAACGAGGAAAACGCAGCACAAGTTACGATATCCGAAGACGTTACACAGACCGGTTCCTCTACAATTTTCCTCAGGGCTACCTCTGCGTCCATCCGGACAAGTGTTTCTGCATCGTTCGCATCTGAACTTGAGCGAGCTACCAAGAAGCCGCCTCCGAAGACCACGAAACTGTCGATCCTCACATCATCTTATGACGAGTCACAGGCTTCTGGAGACGCAGCTGTCAGCGGAGCAGTAGGAAAAGCTACGGATGTATTCGCTTCCGTCCTTCCTAACAAGAAGCCCGGCGGTCGTATTTTCATTGGCTTCCCAACCATGCAGACCACCGGCGCGGGAATGCACGTGTCAGCTCCATCGGTCATCCCGACAGTGGAGAGAGAGGCTATTGATCTCAACGCACGTTGGGTTCGGACGTGGAACGTCGAGCTCCTTCGCGCTGCGGGTATCATCACGAGGCTAGCGTTTGCAAATGAGATGGAAGACCTCAATCAGAAGTTGCGCCGTCTAGCAGACAAGTCCGGGTCCATTTCGAAAGACATCGTCATCAAGCACATACCAGAAGCTATACACACGCTTCGCAACTACACTTTTGGTGACTCTACGCCAAGTGGACAAGTTGGTCAGATCATAGAGGAGGCATTCTGGACCTGTTTCAGGAGAGCCTCAATCGAGGTGTACTCAAGCTTGGGAGTTCTTCAAACATCCAAAGTCCGTCTCGGCTCTGAAGAACTGAGCAAATTTGTCAGCAGCATTCCGGTTGTGCCTAATGAAATCAAGGATGTCCCCTTCGTCAAGAAGTTGATTGATTTCGGCCTTATTTCGCACATCACAGTCACAGATATCAAGACAGAACTGGAAGCGAAGTCACTCGACAAAACACAGCTTATCCATTTCATCAGCTGGGCTGGTAAAAAGAGTCGAGATGGTGAACTGGATCCTGGTAGCAGACAGACACTGCTTGACGTTGCGGTCGCAACGGTCGGGGAGGGAGCTGATCAAGGCGAGATCATCGCTTTGGGTAGCATACAGAATTATTCTCTCACGTCCAAGATCCCCGCAGCGATGCCTCTGCCACCCACGACGATTCCCGTCGTCTACACGGCAGCATCATCGCAGCAAGAGTTACAGGCTCTTGGATGGGAGCCTCTTGGATACGTACCTTGGCTCAGATTCCTTCTGGAAACTAGCAATTCCCGCGTTGAAGAACAGAGCATCACAAGATCACCCAAATTCGCTGTCCAAGTCTTGACGGTGCTTTCGAAAGGCTGGGACTCGATGAACTCGAATTCCCAATCAACCATCACCAACCTACTTCAAGCGCACACTGTGATGCCGACCAAGCTTGGCATGAAAAAGCCGACCGACTCATACCTGCCAACAGTCAAGCTATTCGACGACTTGCCACTAGTAGAAAATTGCGAGAAGTTGAAGCCAAAGTTCATGTCGGCAATTGGTGTTCGCAAGACCGTGGACCTCGACACAATCTTCACACGTCTCTTGAATCCTGCGGCTGAGACTGGCCATCGAAAATGGAGCCACTTGGAGTTGATCAAGTACCTCACCTCCGTTCAGGCTGACATCCCAGCCGCTGATCTGAAGAAGCTTGAAAAGTCTCGTTTCTGTCCAGCTGAAGGAGGCCCGAAGGGGGTGGAGTCAACGAAGCCTACAGACACTCTTTATAGAGTATGCGATCTCTTTGAGCCGAAGGACTCGCTCCGAGTTCTTGGCTTACCTCTTCTTCAATGGCCGGGACCGCCAGGCAGCTTTCGATCAGGCGGCCCCGAAGGAAGATTCCTGTCATCCTTAGGCCTACGGGCGCACCCAACTGTTCCAGAGCTTGTTGACATGATGGCGTCCAAGGACGAAAACCTGCGATCTGCGGCCATGACTTATTTCATCACAAATCACTACACCAACCGGTATGGAGCATTTGATCTGAGTGGCAGTACCAAGGCAATCCTACCAATCAAAGGCAGCGCTCGTCTTGTGGCGCCGAACCAGTGCTTTACCAACGAGAGAGCTTCCATACTTGGATTTGACATTCTCAAATCTGGTCTCTACGACCACGCAACCAAATTTGGGGTCTCGCGCGATCCTCCCATGGCACAGTGTGTCAGCCGTCTGCTTGCTAGTCCACCAAAGGACAGGGATGCGGCCACAGCGATATTTGGATATTTTGCTTCGCGCCTTCCTGAGCTTGGAGAGACGAGCGTCTCGAAGCTTCGAGGCGCGCCTATCGTTCCTGTTGTGAGGGCAGCATTCTCGGACAAGGGGAAGAGCAGTATCAGCTACATAACCCCTTTCAAGACCTATCTGGGCACCTCATCCACCTATGGTGATATTTTTGATTTCGTGGACTTTGGCACGGATGCGAATCTCTTTCTGTCCAAATGCGGTGCCAAAACCGAGCCAACCAAGCTGGAGGTCGCCAGGATGGCATGCGCGGAACCAGCTAGGTTATTGAGCACACTCCAGACTCCAGAAAAGTATTTGGAGCTGCTGAAGTCGCTGGCCGAGGCTATACCGAATCTTCGTAAGGATAAGGACTTGTGGAAGAGCATGAAGTCTTCTCCGTTCCTGTTGGCCTACAAAGAAATTGCAGCAACTAAGGGTGCTTTGGTCGAAGTCGACGACGAGGACGAGGCCCCAATTCGCCAGTATCAACTTGCCCTGCCGGCTCAAATCGTAACGGTGGACGACATTATCAGCTTCCGTCTTTTCAAGGACCAGCTTCTGTGTGCCCCGGAGGACGATTTGCTGGAGTCATTCTACCTGCAGCTGGGCGCTAGTCCCCTGAGTTCCATCGTTCAAGAGGAAATACGCATAGGCCCTCGCTCACAGAAGCCTCAAGGTGCGGAGCTCCTAAGAAAGCACGTTGTTGAGCGGTCGAAAATCTTTCTCTTCGAGTATGCGAATTACCGACGCGATTCCATCAAGCATGACTCGAAATGGCTTGAGAAGAACTTACGCGTTGAAACTGTACGTTCCGTTGCTCTTCGACGTACCCTTCGTGGCAACAGCCGGCCGCATACAGAAAAGCGATCTGCAGCTGGCGAGCATGCTGGGGGTGCTTGGACTCTGTACGTGGCCGAGGACGGCAAGCCTGACATGTACCAAGTCGGCCAAGCCATTTGCCAGATGATATTAAATCGTCCCAATCAGCAGGCGTACCTGTTCTTTGAGCCGTTCCTGACACTGGATCTGTATGGCCTACGAGCCCGTGGGTATAACGTCGACCGTATTCTAAGGGCGAAGGCAGCAGAAGCGCGGATTGCTGAAGAGAACAGGCGCAAGGCGCTTGAAGAGGAGCAGCAGCGTATCCAAGAACGCGAGAATGCGTGGGCTGGTCAGAACGCTTTGGAAGGAGACAGGCATCCAAAGGCCATCGAAGCAGGCCGCGAAGCACCGCCTACACCACAGTCGAATCCTGTGATGCCAGGCTCTTGGGAATCACCAGAACAGAACCAAAGCGAGTTATCGCGGTTATCTAAGAGCAGTCGCAGTTTCTTCAGTGACCTGGGACGACGCTTCGGACTAGACACCCCTGACCAAAGCGAGTCTCAGAAGCAGCTGCAGCAATTCGTTGACCAGCCATCTGAAGGAGGACCCTCTGGTGGGCATGCTGGAAATGACAAGGCCAAGGCTCCCCAGAATAATGATGGCAGGGTAACAAGCCCGGCAGTCGTGCAGCAGAACCTGCTCAATGCTGTCAAGGCGACACGAGCACATGGATCGGACAGTGTCTTTAGCGAACCACAAGTCAATGAGGTCAAGGAGCAAGCGACGTACTGTGACAGCAAGCCAGCACATAACATCACGTTTGCAGCCGAGGCATCCAACGGTATGAAGGTGTATGTGAGCAAGGACATGTCCACCGATGCAGCTACATTCCTAAACGGCAATATTGGTGCCATCAACGCGTTTGCGGCTATCTTGCTAGACATTGGTTCTGTGTATGCACTGTCGCCGAAGGTGCTTCATATCTTTTACGATGAGAAGGGCGGCACAATCGCCTTCAACACCGGGGGTAGCATATTCTGCAACTTCCGTTTCTTCCTCCAACTGCATGCCGGAAGGATGACGGGCGAAGGCAAGGTGGAGGCAGCGACTTGGTGGTGGGTTGTGCTGGCGCATGAGCTGGCACACAACTTGGTATCAACTCATAACTCGGATCACAGTTACTACACGTAAGTCATGCGGTCCCCCCCCTTATTCACCTCAATATGTTTACTGACAGATTCGAAGCGAGTCCTTCATCCAGCAGTACTTTGCCAAAATGGTTGCGAAGACGGCAGAGTACCTGCGTGGTGCGGTGCCTCCACCGAGAACCCGCGCAGATGCACCACCGCCCTATGCACAGGGCCAATGAGAGGAGTAGTGAAGAAATAGATGTGCATCATAGACAGGTTAGAGGGTTCATGCACGTGTTTTCAGGAGAATAGGCGCAAAATGCTTGCGGCGTCATGGCATTGTATTGACTATTAGAGCGCACACTGCTACTGCTTGCTTCGGCAAGCTTGTTCTGTACAGAATTACGACGCTTCAGTCGGATCCCTGTGGAAATTGGTCAATAGCTTGTTCCTAGGAAGAGTACATCATTGCATCACTTACCAATCAGTGACCAACCGCTCATCAAGCGAGTCGAGCTCTTGCATGTCCTCCTCGTCGATTGTGAACCATGCCACATCAGCGTTCTCGCGCAGTCTTTCTTTCTTGGTGGTCTTGGGAAGGGTGATCAGACCGTGCTGAAGTGTCCACCTGATGCTAGGTCAGCTCTGTGTTTTATAGCAGGTCTCCTGAAGCACGTCTCATCGAAGCATGCAGTTGGACAAAGTAGAAAAGAGGTCGAGAGGCAAGCCATACTTGACAAACAACTGGGCTGGGGTGCACCCGTAGGATTTGGCCAGTGCCACAATCTTGGGATGCCTCATCCTCATGCCGCGGACTAGTGGAGCATACGCCTCGATGGCGATGCCGTGCTTTGCGCAGGTTTCTCGAATGGCCGTCTGGGTGTTGAATGGATGGACCTCGATCTGGTTGACGACGGGGGGTGTCTTGGGGTTGGAGCTCATAAGCTCCTCGATCTGCGAGGTGAGACATGAGAAAAAGAAGTTCCCATACACCGGACACTCATTCTCTGCGGAGAGAGCGAAGCGATCTCTTCGGATCAGGAGGGGGTTCTTACATGTGCGACGCCATAGTTACTCACACCGCCCATCCTCACCTCTCCTTCTGCGATGGCGTCTTCCACAGCCTTCCAGCTGGTCAACCTCGCCTCCCTTCCTCCATACGGACTATGCAGGAGAAAGAGGTCTACATATCCCAGCCCACACGCCTCAACCGACTTCCTGATCTCCCTGCGCACCTGGTCATAGGAGTTGCTGTTACTGGCGAGTTTGGTCGTGTAGAAGATGTCTTTCCTCGTGAGGCCCTGGGTGTTCTCGTCGCCGGCGAGGAACGCCTTGATGCCCTGCCCTGCTTCGCGCTCGTTGTGGTACATCTGGGCGCAGTCAATCCCCCGATAGCCAGTCTCGAGAGCCCAGGGAACGGTGGTACGGCATTCGTTTCGGGACATCATGTAGACGCCGAGTTGGATGCGGGGGATCTTCAGGCCATTGGAGAGCTGCGATAAGCGTCAATATCTTGTGGATTAAGGATGCACGGCGTCATGTTTTCTTGGTTTTTTTTTTGGGGGGTGGTAGGTACTGTGAGAGATTCCTCAAGTAGAGGGAGTGCCTTGGCCATTTTTTTGACGGTGGTTCTTTTGGAATCAGGTCGGATGAAGTTTGTCCTTGGTCGAAATGTGTCAAGTTCTTGATGATGTTAAGCTTGATGCTGATGATGACGATCAAACGATGTCCTCAGCGTTGAGATCGACGGTGGAGGATCGGCTCCGGAGACTCAGTGGTTCATCATTGACGGGCGGGGCTTGCGGTCATGGCGGATCCAGCCCTATACAGCAGCCCCTGGATCGTCGTTGATCTACAGTGTTGCAGTTTCATCTATCACTGGACCGACATAGCATATGAAGATTGGTCATATGATACATACTGCCGAAGTCTTGTGTTCGTGGGCAAGCTCATCTTTACCGCGCATTATCATCTTGCATGTGCCCATGTATTCAGAGCTGGCGGTCGAGCCATCGCATGCATGCAACCATGCATCTCGCAGGATGGCTTTGCATGGCCGGGGTGAGCTACTGATGCACGGTCCTATGGTGGCGGCCGATATTCATGCTGCCCAGGCCTGTTGTGGTATCTATCATAAACCTGACAGGCTATTCTCGAAGCAGACATAAAACTCGCACAAGAGTCAGCATGATGTTTCTTTGCCAGTGCCTTATAAAGCGGGAGGACGGGGTGCACCCATGCCGTTGAGAACGTCGCAAGGTACATACCAGGCCTTGCCTCATCTTCCCACGTTACCTATCCTCAGGTTGTGGTATCTTCTACAACGACCACAGCCGTCTCGAATCTCATCCTCACGCAAACGCAACCCCAATGATTCAGCACGTCACCATGACTCTGACTACAGAGATTTGAGATCGAAGCACCCGCCGCGGTTGTGCGGGAAACAGTGCGTTTGCACCCTATGTCCTGCCTGCCTAGGCAAACTCGACGTTTGTCCGGGAATCAGGGATGAAGGTTATGCTGATGCACAATCCAACACCAGCTGCTGGACTTCCCCAGAGTCAAAGACTGGTCTGACTGGGCCATCGCCTGCAGAAAGGACGACAAGGCCGGGGGCCGAGATGTGAAGAGTGGCGATACCCTGACCGTCTTTGTGGGAGGCATGTCATTCAGTCCAACCGTACAGGTGAGCTTTCAACAGCAGTCCTCCTCCATCCATCCATCCATCCTTCTTCTTCTCTTTATTTTTCCCTTTGATCCCCTGAGCTCGAACTGATGACAAACTGGGGGGGGGCAACTTCTGCAGGATAACAAACCCGAGCTTTTCGCCTGGCTGGGAAGCATCCCTTTCATCTTCACGGGTCGCCACGAATTCCACTTCAGAGAGAGCACCAAGACGCCCGGTGGCACGACGTTCTCGCAATCAGAAGATTTCACAGGTCTTCTGTCGTTCATGATGGGGGCCCGGATGGAGCATGAGGGAGAGTTCGGCCACGTCCTGGAAGAAGTTTGATGAAGACCTGAAGGCCGAGGCGGAGAGGAGGGCAAAAGGCGACCTGTAAGACCTGAAGAGTCGAGTAATGATGCCGGAATGCTCGCTTGGCTTGTGGAGAGAAATTCCAAAACTGATTTTCGTGAGGGACTGCTAGGGAGATTCCCCCATGTCAGAAGTGGCCTGCTACGGCAAGGGTTTTTGATTTCCATCTGGGCATGGAATGGAACATATACCAAGGATATTCACTTCCCCCTCCATCTCGGAACCTCCTATTCGAAGAGGCCGGCATGAAGTATATGTGAATACAGTCACCGTTCCAAAACAGGATTGGTCCATCGTTTTTGTTTGGCCACTGCTTTCGAGACTAGTGAAAGCATAAGGTGAACTGCTGAGCAAAGGCCATTCCACGAGATAATACCTGCATCACGGCCCTGTTCAAAGACTCATCAGGACCAGAATACTTCTTCACCTGGTACGAAGCATTCCCTCCCCTGGCGATCACGAGGATCCCATTTCTGATTGGTGCTGCAGTCGGCTCTACTGTTTTTAAACCCCAGGACGTTGATTTCAAGCAGACACAACTTCAAGCCACCTTCAACTTACAAGCAGCCTGTCCGATTGTCTCAGGTTCTCTGTAGACCGTAGAACAATTGCAACAGGTGTAGAGTTCTCGAAACAGACACGTTCTTCAGCTGTATGTATGTAGTTTGCCTGGATGCCTCCATAGCAGTCGAGCAAGCGACGACTGTCTAAGTGGCACGAGTCATGAGATTTGAGTTCGCTAGATCTCGACGGGCTCCGTGTATTGTACTCCGTAGCTCCGTCGTATAATAAGCAAAAAACACTATCTTGCAGAAAAAGGGGGCAATAGGGAAGCCAAATTCAGGGGGAGCGGGGGCTTGCGGGATCGCGTCCGCCGTCGTTGTTTAACGCCTGCATCGCAAACAACCTAACCATTCGTGTATCGCCTGGCCGTGAACTCAGGGGTTCGCCATGACCGCTGTGTAATTACATATCTAGATTCGCGATGCTCAAGCCGCTGAGCGTGCCGAGTCGCGGATGGCAGCGGGGAGTTTGGGTTGCTTACTCACGTACGGATATGCAACTAATGGCACTCCTTCAGGCCCCGTCCTGTGTTGCCCAGTTTTCTGGCTACGATGCCGGACTCGCGTGTCGATCAAAGTCAAATGACTTAGGGGAAAGGCCTCGACAATGCGGTCATCAAAGGCAAATACCTATCTACGTGTCCTGGAAAGTCAGTACAGTATTACTGTCGTCTCGTGCCATAGCTTTGACGCGAGCAAGTCGCGCTTTTGGTTGTCATAGTGGCCGTAAGGGCCGGGCACCAATACACTATCATAAGAGATGAAGAATGGGGAATATAGACGACCCCGTTGACGTGACTTCCGTCCCCTGAGAAGTGACTGACGACATTCGGTCTCTGTATGGCTGCTCTCGCGCTTGATCCGTACTCAGAATTCGACGCGTGATGACAAGCTCAGCCTTCCAGGGCAACTAAACCCGTTTCGTATGGGGTTTCTGAGGAGCGCTGTCACGTCGCTGTACATCTGTATTACTGGCTGATGCGAGAGGGCAGATGCGAAAGGTATTTGTAACACTCGTAATGCGAAAATTGCTGGCAATAACGGCGTAGGTACGGAGTAGTCACCCATACTATGGAACGCCCCCGCCTGCTATGTAATTAGGTGCCACTTCTGGTGCACTGTTGAGGATTCCAGTGGTCTCGCTGGGCAGTTCTCCGTAGGTCCGTAGCGTCTATCGATCTGATACTGTAGATACGGCGCTGGGCAAGGGGCATTTGAGCCATCCTCTGGGCACCTATAAAAAGAGTTCGGCAGCGTTTTGTTTTGGCGCAGGAGCAAGGAATTAGCGTCGATGAAACGCGATAGGCCCTACCGGTAAGGGCGGCATGCACCGTTGCTAATTAATCAGACAGCATGCTGGGATACAAAGATCTTCGATGTTGGACCCTGCCAGACCATGAGGGGCGTAAGAGGGGCGGGAGACCCTACAAGTTCCGACGATTCCAAAGGGTCTCCCCAGTGTGCTGGTGTTCTGTCGGGGTTCCAAGCCCGAGGGTCGTCAGGGTCCTGCACCAGAAAAAGGGCCTCAGTTCTTCGCGCTGGCATGTAGCGCGAGATTGTGAGATCTGCCCTCAGCCTGCTCCCCTGCATTAGGCTCCTTCGCTCGGTGGATTAGCGCTCGGGTGCGGATGCATGCATTGGCGGCTCCAAATGGGTCAGCAGCAGGGCCGAGAGGGAAAGGTCAGGCAGATAATAGAGTACAGTATGTAAGAGTTGGAAGTGCCGTGTATCCGGGAGAACACGCTTTTGCTGCGACGCGTTCGAAACCTGTGCGGAATGGGGCGCCGCGGAAAAACTACGATACCAGCACCATGTGAGAATCTACGGGGTGAGATTGGGCGAAGCGGATAGGTTAGCAGTGCGCGGGAAGGGTGGCGGCGGGTGCCTAGGTTGGGACAAGGGATCAGCCACCGTGCGAGCGGAGCCCAGCAGACCGATGTGGTCGGGCAAAGGCAGTGCGGAGGATTGAGCGATTGCTGTAGTTGGACGGAGTACGAGTAGACAGACTGCGAATAGTGACAGGGTACTGTACCCTAGGGCGAGGTGAGCAATGATGCGATGCGATGCGATGCGATGCCTGGGTGAGACAGGGATGGGGTTGAAATGCGAGTCCTGTGTTGAATGAACCGCGGCCAGTGCTCATCCCATGTGGCTCATGGTTGGGCAACGAACGAGATGGTTATGGTCCAAAAGGTAGGGAATTGGAAAGAACACGGCACCAGAGGGTCCCTGGATGGCATGATGAGCAAGAGACAGCACACCAGGGAATAAGAAGGGTTGATTCCCGCAACGTGAACCTCAACCTCAACTCCAACTCACCAAGGCAAGGGAGAGGAATGTTTGTTAGCGAAGATGCCCGTAGGTTGCATTCCAGGGGGTTGTGGCTTCGGTGGCTTATGCCTCGGGTTGAAGCCATTTCTTTACAAGTTTGGCGTCGGTGTCGATGTTGTGGATAGGCGCGAAAAAGGGGGGTCCGTGGGTGAAAGACCCGAGACAGCGACAGTCTAAAATTACGAAATGCGAGGGAAGCGGGAGGAGCGAAGGAAAAACAATATTGGCTACTCCGTACAGTAGGCAGACAGACAAGTGGATGCTAACTTTTGGCACAGGGAGTGTCCTGGCTTTTGTCTCATCAGCCAAGATACGACGAGTCTGCGGAGGATGGGATACCGGATTGGATGGCCCTACATACCTAGGTACGGAGCGACGGGATCGCGTGCACGATGCAGGGCTGAACTTTGAAGAGTCGATCGGAATGGATATGTGGTTGAGTTTTGGAAGATGCGACTGCTTGAGGTGGTGTGGTGCCGTCAAGTACCTAGACCACCACAACTTGGTTTGGTTTGATTTGATTTGATTCGATTCGATTCAAGTGTACTAAAGCGCAGGTTCAGGGCTTGTAGTCTGGAAGGACGTGGACGGGTTGGGTTGATGAGTTTGACCGACGATGGTGGCTGCTGCTAAATGGATGATATCATGGCGTACAGAAGAAGAAGAAAACCCCGATGCGCCAAAAAGATGAATGACGGTGGTGGTGATGCTGTGCTCGCTCCAGTGTGCTTCTCACAACGCAATGCGTTTAGCGTCTGCTATCTAGACTATCATTTGCGAGCGTCCGCCCACGCCTGCCTGCATGCACCTTCCAGCACGTTGGCAGCCAGTCAGATGCCAAGTTGCGTAAATTTCGCTTGGCCAAAGCTTGACGATCGGAAGGAACGCCCCCTTTCCTCCTTGCTTTCCTCGCTGCGGCCTGCCATCCTACAGTAGGTACCTTGATTACAACTAGTACCTAATGCACCCCGGGGGTTAGCTAACCCTGGCCGGGTCCAATCGCGCCTATGGTTCTTTCACGGGCAGCACGGGTCATGGATCAAACATTGACAGGCAAGGATCCCGGCTGTCGTTGACTGCTCCTCCGTAGCCTCAGCTTGTCAGAGGAGAGAGTTGCTATTGTATGCAAGGACTCAGTAATGCTCGCCACCCCCTGCTCGCTCGCTCAATATTTCTTCCAGGCTGTGCCACAGCTTGTAGGACTCCTGTAAAAGGACGTGTCGCATCCACACCCAAGCTCTTAGTAGGCTGGCTGGCTGCACTCGTTGTCTCTCACACTAGCTGGGCGCTGAAAGCACCCACTCCCACCCCCCAAATCGTACACCCACCAACACCCAAACTCGGAAAGATCCCCAGTTGGGAAGACCCCCCCTCGCGGTCCAGATCGCCCTTTCCTCTTGGCTGGCACTTTTCCTCTTCTTCCGCTCCTGTTGCCTCTCTTGCCTCACTTCTCGTCCTTTTCACCTCTCACTGCCGCAGAGATACTGTCATACCTGCCTCATTTCCTTCCTCTTCCTTGCTGTCTGTTTCCTCGACACCTTTCTCTCCTTCTCCGCGACGTTCCTGTCGCCACCTCCTTCACTTTCAGTGTGTGACCCCGGCTGTTGCCGATACTGCGACCATCTCGACCAAGCCAACAGGGAACCGCAACACCGACTTCTGTTACCCACGAGCTTTCGATAGTATCCGAGCCTCGTGGATTCGTGTTCATTGTCACGACTAGTCGACTGCATATACGCGCCTCGCGAACCGACCTCAACCTCTCGATTCCTCGTCGCTTCACCTACATCATATTCTTTCGTCATGAGTGGCACATCCGAGCTGCCCACGGTTGAGAAGCCTGCCGAGAAGGCGAAGGGTCTTCACCCATCCTTGTACATCGTGTGAGTGCGCTTTCTTCATCAGCATCATTGGAGCAAAGTTTCCCCCCGAGGTGGGCAGACGGGAAATGCGCGATCTCAAGTGCCACTATAAATGGAATATGGTATTTACACAGGCGCGCGACAGCGCTTGCTTGCCATAGTCTTGGGCGGTGCCCAGCCTTGGTCGGCCCTCCGATTGCTACACACCATGCTACATCATACACGTGGGGATACCGCCATGTTGGGACCGCGAAACTGACAGCCTGTTTTGCTTTGACTAGGAACTGGATTTTTTTCTCCAATGTCACCATTCTTTTCAACAAGTGGCTTCTTGACAATGCCGGCTTCCGTAAGTTTGCCCGACTTGCTCCCGATTCCTCCTTAAACGTGCATGTGCTGATTTTTTTTACTTCAGGATATCGTATGTGACACCACTCAAGCACGTCGGGCGTTGCAGGCTCTGGCTATGTGCTACACTGATCACTGACAACGTTTACAGCTATTATTTTGACATGTTGGCATCTCATTTTTGCGACGCTTGCTACACAGCTTCTGGCTCGCACCACTTCGCTTCTCGATTCTCGCCATGCCATCCCCCTGACCCGTCGCCTTTATCTCCGAACAATCCTTCCGATTGGTCTTCTCTATTCCGGGTCTCTTGTCTGCTCCAACCTCGTCTATGTCTACCTCTCGGTTGCATTCATCCAGATGCTCAAGTCCATCTCACCCGTAGCTGTTCTTGCCATCTCCTGGATGTGGGGCGTCGCAGATCCCTCCCGCACGCAGCTGCTGAACATTCTCTTCATCGTCTTTGGTGTTGCGCTTTCCAGCTTTGGTGAGATTGAGTTCTCATGGGTGGGATTCTTCTTCCAGATTGGTGGCACGCTGTTCGAGGCTACGAGACTTGTCATGATCCAAGTCATGCTCAGCGGCGAGGGTCTCCGTATGGATCCTCTTGTTGGCTTGTACTACTACGCTCCGGTTTGCGCTGTCATGAACTTGTTTGTTGCTGCCGTCAGCGAGTTCCCCCGCTTCGAGTGGAATGACGTCGTCCAGACCGGCTTTGGCATGCTTTTCCTCAACGCTGGTGTTGCTTTCTTCCTCAACATTGCCAGTGTCTTCCTCGTATGTTCCGTTCCCAGATTCTGTATCCGACGAACAGCTCTCTAACCGTATTTCGCAGATTGGCAAGACATCAGGTCTCGTTATGACTCTGACTGGCATTTTCAAGAACATTCTTCTTGTTGCCGCCGCCGTCATCATCTGGAATACTCAGATCACCCCTCTTCAGTTCCTCGGCTACGGCGTGGCTCTTGGTGGACTTGTCTACTACTCCCTCGGTTACGAGAAACTCGCTCAGGGCTACGTGGCTGTCAAGAACTACGTGGTGTCCCCTGGCGAGTCTTCTGAGTCGACAGAGGGTGGCAGGGGCAAGAGCAAGCGCTGGATGTTCGTCGCCGCTGGCGTGGTCATCTTCTCTAGCCTTCTCACTGTCCTTGTGATCTACCACGGCCACGACACTATCAAGAGCCAGATGGAGAGGATCAAGATCCCCCAATGGTTCGGCTCCTCATGATCAGCCCAAGACTGAAGTTATGAATCATCCTCGTACATCAAACTTTTTGGTGCTCATTTAATCGATCCGGCGTTCTACGTGCTGTTTATTTCTTGCACGGGTGTTTCATGGATATACCTCATTGGGACCGACTCCTCGGCTTCTTGGGAAATACTTTATAAACAACAACTGCAATTTTTGATAGAAGTTTTGGCATACCTTTGCGAGGGACGTATTGCGTGAGACGGCACGAATTGACGGCCGCAATGTGGCAGGCGTGATGCTGCCACGAGACGGTGGATGGTAGCTAAGTGCGGGCAGGGTTTTTGTGAAGAGTTCATACGGATGGGGTTTATGAATCAATTAATTAATAAATCAATCATTATCATTGAAGATGTCTACATATCGATGCGCTCATCCCTGGGTCCATGCTTTGCGACCAATGTCAGCACCAAGATATAATGATGGCTCTAGCTGTCTAATAAGTGGTCTTCTCGCATACATTGCACGAGATTCACCCGAGCATCCAAATTCACAAGAGCAGTCATCCGGAGGGAAATGAGCAGCCATTCACGCGTCCCATTCATGGTCTTGTGATGAAACCGTGAAGAACCGCGCTTAACGGCTTCTACTCCTCCGCCGGCTCCTACTTCGATCCCGCCTGGCCCGTCTGGCTGAAGCACTTCTCTCCCTGCGTCTCCTATCCCGTTCACGTTCGCGATCGCGATCGCGGTCTCTGTCCCGGTCACGGTCCCGGTCCCTATCTGTGTCCCTGTCACGATCACGAGCACCACGGCTGCGACTTCGAGAACGGCTTCTTCGGCGGTCATCTCGGCCTGCAAGATATTCTTTAGTCAAGGCTGGATTCCATCTTGGGAGGGTTGCGGAGACGAGGTGAAGGGGGCAGGGGGCAAGGTCAGAACGTACGCTTATCATCGAGACCCGGAATTGGAAGTCCTTTCTCTTTCGCCTCCTTCTGCGCAGCGAGATACGCCTTCGCCTCCTTCTCACGTTGGCGTACTCCCTCGTATTTCAACTCCATCATGTCTTCCCTGTCCATTGAGACAGGGAGCCTGGTGACCGAGCTGCGACGAGAACGGGACCTGCTACGTCGATCTCGACGGCGGTCTCTGTCTCGATCTCTATCTCTGTCACGGGATCGATCACGGCTCCGACGGCGAGGAGGCGAGCGGCTACGTGCGCCAGGAGCATAGCAATCTGCTGCAGGACGAACGTCACGCGAACGAGAGCGCTCTCGGCGCCGGGATCTTGAACGAGTACGTGCTCTCCGATCTCTGGAGCGTTCTCGGTCACGATCCCTATCTCTGTCCCGGTCGTCACGCCTGGGCCTTGAACGAGAGCGCTCTCGTCGCCTGGATCGACTGCGTGCATAGTGGTCGTACCTGGCGGGGCGAGAACGGCTTCGTTCACGACGATCGCTCCTTCCGCCGCGAGAGCGGGTCCTATCCCGTCTCGACCTGGGGGAACGACTGCGTTCGCGTGTGGCGCGGGTCCTGGACCTACTGCGATCGCGACGGGGTGAACGTGAACGGTTATCCCGCCGTCTGCTGTCGTCGCGTCTTCGGGTATCATCGCCCCTTCGGCGGTCATCGTCGCGTGGCCGGCTTCGATCCCTGGTCCTCTCTCGGTCACGCGTCCGGGACGCACTCCGACTTGAGCGCCGCCCGCTTCGCAAATCAGTAACCCTGCTATCGATGGGGGTCCTCGAATCGCGCTTTGCTGATCGACTTCTAGCCTCTCTGGGTCTGCGCGACTCGGTCCGTGGTGAGTCCTTGCGGATAGGATCTATAGCGGACGCTGGGGCGCTCTTGCGAGGTGGTGGTGCAAGCATTTTGTCAATGTCGGGCTCCGGCTGGGCCTGTTCCTTTGGTCCGGAACACTCGCGTAGAAGGTCTTCGAGGGCTTCCCGTTCAAGGCGCTCGTTGTCCTCTTTTGAGAGCCTCTTCTTCATTTCCTCAGAAACTTCCTTGGGTTTGCTGCGCCGGTCGTCACGGTCTCTGCTATAGTTCCGGTCCCGACTGTGCCTTCGGCTTCGATCATTGTTGCGATCCCGGTCTCGGTCTCGGTCTCGGTCCCTGTCTCTCTCGTCGCGTTCTCGCTCACGTTGCTCACGCTCCTTATGTCGCTGCTCACGTTGACGGTCGCGCTCCTCTTCCCTCGCCTTGCGTTCCTCTTCTCGTTTCCGCCGGCGCTCGTCGCGCTCTTCCTGGCGCTTCAGTTCCGCCTTCTCGCGTTCACGCTCCTCCCGCTTCTGCTCCTCCTTTGCAATGCGGCGCTTCTCTTCCTCAATGGCCTCTTCTTTGGCGCGAAGCTCGGCTCTGATACGCTCGCGTTCATCACGCCTAGCTTGTGTAGCCGCCGCGTAGTCCTCATCTGTCTTTGCCCCGTTGACTCTCTCGGTCTCAGCGGCGTCGTCGCCGATCTCCGCACGTCGGATTGCGCGAATGCTTTCTTCGATAGCGCTTGAATCTATGAGCTGCCCAATGACAGACTCTGCTTTCTGGTAGAATCCTGATCGCTCGAGCGCTCCGTCCAGAAGGGCTGCGGCTTTGCGTCGGTCAAGGGAGAGCAACTGCTGTGGGTTCTTTTCAACCTCTTGCTCTGCGACCTCAAGGATTCCTTTGGTAACCTGGGCCTCGTAATCCTGGGAAGAGTCAGCGCGAGTGTTATAGATGAGAAGGAGTCGCGGTTGTTCGTACACTTGCTTCGAATTTCTCCCACACCTGTTTCCTGATTGTATCGTACGCTCCGCCCTTCTTGAAGCCATGCGCAAGCGACTCGATTGCGGCACGCGTGGCTGATGGAAGCGGGAGATCGGAGGCCTTGTATTTGCGAGCTGCAGGCACCCGTGGAGGCGAAGCAGGCAACGTTCCCGGAGCCATGGTGCCGTTCATGAGATGGCGAGAGGAATCGACTATGCGTGAGATGCAATAAACGGGAAGCTCATTGGCCGCACCGCTTGAGAAGGGGCTCACGTCCAGACGATGAAAGCGCGCATCGGGGTGGGATTAGGATCGGCTGCTGACGTTGCGGTGGGTGTCGGGCTGAGATTATGATTAAGGGACGAGTCGCATCTCGAAATGCGACAAGTGACGAGTGTAGGATGGATCCCTGGAACAGAATCAAAGGGTGCCGCTCCGTGTGGGGCACGCGTATCGTACCTCGACGCCAATTCACGTGATGGAGCCTGTTGATGTTACTGTGCACGACACTGTTGCCTTTCGATCACCCAATCTCTGGGGAACGAGATTTCTTCTACGAAAGCCACAGCCCATGGTCTACATCACTGTAGGATCGGATCACGGCGAAAGACACCAATGGAAGGATTTGCAATGGCGTCGAGAAGTTCGAGTCTTGCCCTTTTTACGATCGTGATCCCAGGAAAAAACATGCGAACTCGCCAGTGAATTGATCCTAATGTCAGTTCTGGTCTTGGCGTTATCTTGGAAGCAGCCTGTTTCTGAGTCTCAGCTAGTGAGTGTGCAGTTTATTGTCGAGTCTCTCCAAAGCCAGGGCTGCTCTTCGCTTTTCAGCATTGACAGGCAGAGGCGAAGCACAGTTGCCACGGGAGCTTGCCATACACACTCTCACAGCCCTTTTATTCCCAAGCGGCATCTAAAATGATATTTTCCCACGAACTATTATCCCATCTTGGGACGTGCATGTACAGATCTGGGGTCCAACTACCTACTGCACCAATACCCACCGGCTGCACAATATCCGAAAGAGGCATCAAGGAGGCAGATCCTCCTTCGAGGTCCGACAAGATCACCGCGTACAGTAGGGAACCAAATAACTCGGCCATGGCACTCTCCTTCGTGTTGTTCATAAACTGGCACGAGCCGGACTTATGCAGGTGTGGCGATGCACCTGAAAAGGTTTCCAGAGAACACAGAGACAACAAATGCGATTTTGGCCAGTTGTGTAGCCAGACACAGACAGTATACATTACAGCATCCCAACGCCGTTTAGCGGGGGACAAAATAACAAGAGGTGGATATCATGCCGTCCCGTCATGAAAGGGGAGAGTTCCTAACCGATAACGCCGCGCCCCAAAGACAAGAGCCGCTCGAGCCTCATCCACGGGCTTCCCTAAAACTCACCCTCGCCGCCATTCCCAACCATACTTGCCGTCCACAGACCGACGAGACCCCACCAGTTGACTTTCCATCCGCGCCAAAGGCCCTCCAGGCCCTGTCCGTTCTTGATCGTTGGCAAGCTTGTGGCCTTGCCTTTGCCTTTGCCCTTCTTTGCTGCTGTAGGTTTTGGCGCGATCTGGCGGGTGCCTTCTTCTGTCGTGATATGGTACATGGTACCCAGAACTCCAGCATAGCGTCCGATGGGGACGATTGTGTCCAGCTTCGGCTCCTTGCCGCCCAGTGCACGGACGAACTCCTGACTTGACAGCACTGCCATCTGCCCACGTCGAAGCACGGTCTCAAGCGGGAGCTTGATCAAGATGGCGGCAGATGAGGCGAAGAACTTCGCAACAGAAAAGGTCATCGGCGAGATTTGGCTATCAATCATGAAGCGTGTTCGGAGCACGAGAGGTGCAGATAGCGTCAGGAGAGGATGCACGAGGGAGTGTAGGACTGTAGGCACGAAGAGGAGAGGGGAGCAGAGATATGATGGAAGGGCACGCAGAGTCGTCAATGTCCGACGATGGCCGTTCGTAGAGGGAGTCAGGATCAATCTGTTCAACTTGCGTCAGCACACATTATCAACATCACCTCGAGACAAATTCGTTCATACCTCGTCCGAACCAGATCAAGAGGCGCTAGAACAACGCCAGTTGCCACGGCTGCAGCTGCAGCAACAAAGAGAGACACCCACGGGTACGGAGATGCAATATCAATCAGTCGGTCAATGTCGTCCTTGACGCCAAGATCCGGGACATTGAAGATTGCGCTCAAGAAGCTTCTTGACCAGTTCTCAAGCAGTGACTGCAGGACTGTGTACAAGAACGTCGCGTTTGAGCCCTTCCATACGCCCCAAGCTCCCTCCTTTTGCCATATTTGGTTGATCACGTCCAGTACCGAGTCGGGATGGCGGACATTGAGATAGGGCTCTGATACGCCAGCCTTGCCTGTGCTCGACGATGGGAGAGGGGACTTTACGGGAGACATCCCACGCCGGCTTCCTTGGCTTCGAGGGTTCAAGGGCGTGGGTGTATTTGGGACGTTAGAAGTGAAATATGCAGGCTCGTCTCCGTCTGAGTCGGAATCTGGCAGCTTCTAAGAGTCAACGAGTGTATAGCTCCAAGGCCGAATTGGCTTCACTCACATCATACGCGGTGCTTCCATAACTTGAAGTCCTCCTCATGGACTGGTCGGGTGTCTGGGGAGGTACCAGCGTGGCGTTGGGATCCTGGTCCCGGGTCTGCAGGATGATCTTTGCAACCTCGAATGGCTGCGCCATAAGTACGGAGGTGTACTTCCATATCAGCTCGTCGACCAGGTCCTTTGCACTCTGGACCATGGAAGGCTGTGTCTCGTTCAGATAGTTGTAGTCGAGGTCTTGGAACATGTCGCGTGCCTTGGACGCGTAGCCAGAGCCTGCAGTCGCATTGCCGCGACTGTAGTATGGGCTGACCGTTGGACGGACATCAGGTGCTTCGCCGATGGTAGGAGGGATGTAGTAAGGCCTCAAAGGATTGACGCCGTCTCCGTTATTCGACATCGTGACTGCGGTCGATGCAGGCACCTCTGGGGTGCGTCGGTTGTTGGTTGCTGGCAAGAGTTGTCAGGAGGAGATGCCAAAGATGAGATCATGCATCTGTGAGGCGCGCATACCTTGGCACAGCTTGGTGCAGTCTTTAGGGAGCCTGGGACTGAGTGTAGTGCCTTAGCTCACTTTTTTTCCCAGCCGCCCGCCGCTAAAAGAGTCGAACAGCCCACTCTGGCGAAAATTAATCGCCCAGCACCTGGCAACTGAGGTAGCGGCACGCGGTGAATGAATTTCCCGGCGCGCGCAAACGCATTGCACGGCCGGGCTGTGATAATGAGTGGCGGCTTATCGGAGCTTACAATTTTTGGATGCTCATTCGACCAACCCTCGGATCTACGAGCCACTTTTGCGGCGACGACACCGGACAATAGCCAGCCCATCGAGTCGGTTTTGAACCACAGCTGAGGTCCCTCAACCGCAGCACCCTCTACCGACCATTATTCGACCCCAGCGATCAACGCGCAGATTTGCTGCCGTTATCTGCGACTGAATCCTTTCCATCGCTTCCTCTTCGGTCTTTTCGCCCACCCATCATGTCACGATCCCTTGCAACGAGCCTTGCAAGGCTTCCACGGCTGGCTAGCCGGGCCAATCCTCTGCCGCAATCACGGTTTTCTTCCTCCTCGCTCTCTCCTCGATCCCTTGTCGCTTCCACATCTCGTCGTGCCTGTCCGACCCAGCTCGGCCACGCTGCACGACGAGCCTTCACAACTTCGACTTCCAGGCGGCACGGACATATCGATCCGCCAAAGCCGGGTGAAGAGTAGGTCAACTCGGTATGCCCTCATCATGATGCAGCAATACTGACTACTGGCGTAGATTATACGTGACCTTCATCGATAAGGAGGGTGACGAGCACAAATTCGCTGTCAAGGAGGGCGACAACCTCTTGGATATTGCTCAGGCGAACGATCTCGAAATGGAGGGCGCATGCGGAGGCTCTTGCGCTTGTTCAACATGCCACGTCATTGTCTCAGAGGAAGATTATTATGACCAGATACCCGAGCCAGAGGATGACGAGAACGACATGTTGGACCTAGCCTTTGGCCTGACCGAGACGAGCAGGCTGGGGTGCCAGGTGAAGATGACCAAGGAGCTGGATGGACTGGTTGTGAAGTTGCCTTCCATGACGAGGAATCTTCAGGCGAGCGACTTTGGCAGCTGAGGTGCTGTTCAAAGTACTACTTGGACTGTGTATCTGACGCTTGTATTATAGTCTAATGTGCATATAGAAGGGGTAGCGGGATCTCGAATACTGTGGAGTGCGTGGGTATCATTCGGGAAGCTGTAGTCAGGAAGCCAACATACAGCCAATTGCCTCTCTTCAACTACTACACCAGCCGGTCTATGCCTCTTCCAGTGCTCCCTTCTTCAAACCACCGCCTCCTGAGGCGATCAACTCGAGGAAGCCCTTCTTGCTCATCTGATTCACCTTCTCTTCCCGTTGGCTCATACCAATGACACCTGTTTTCCTCGAATCCTTCTCCGCCTCGGCGGCCTTCACCTGTGCCGCCCTCACGGCATTGAACAACTTGACGACACCACGCTGCGCCACTTTCCTTAACCTCCTCTCCGTCTCCAAGATCTCGCCTGTCGAGGTCTCTAGTTCTCCAGTCGTATCGTTGGCGGTTGCGACGAGAACATCCTTCACCCGGCCCTTCTCCATGGCTCTCCGCTTCTCATCACGGATTTGCTTCCTGGCCTTGGCCTCCAGTGCGCTGTCGACGGCGGCTTTGGAAGCTTCGTGCGCAGCGGCGCTACGCGCCAAAACGGGATCTGCTCGTTTGGATGTGGATAGTTTGGTAGACAGGATCTTGGATAATGAGGTTGCGAAGGCATTGGGATCGTTGCGCTTGGACTTGGACTTGGGTGCATCGTCTTCTGAGTCGCTGCCGTATTGATCCAGATCTGAATCATCTTCATCCTCTTGCTCCTCCTCTTCTTCTTCATCGCTGTCCTGCTTTTTCGAGCCGGTCGGTTTCTGTTTCTTCTGGACGGGCTTCTTCAGAGGCTTGACCGCCGCTGATTCGTCTTCTGAGCTTGAATCATCGCCCTCTGAAGCGGCGACGTCGTCGACATTTGCATTGTGAATGTCGTCGTCAGAGTCGAGCAAGTTGACTGCGTCGAATTCCTCTGCGTTCTCCTCGTCCTCAGAGCTGCTGTGGTAGGCGACCGCTCGCTTCTGCTTCTTGAATGGGCGCTGTTGGCGGCTTTCTTGTGGCCTTTTCTTGTTTCCCGGACCCGCCATATTGTTGAATGTTACAAGAGCGTCGCTTTCACGAAGGCCGGTGTTTGTGAAATGTTTTGGAGTGGATGGTCCAGGGTCAATGCTGCCTTACGTGCAAAAGTTCTGGTCGATGCAATGGTTTGGATTTTTTTTTGGCGGGGCGGAATTCTAGGCCGTGTCGACCCTAACCCTTGAAATAGCACAGTGAGTATAGAAGCCTCGATGATATATGTCAGCAATAAATGACATGTATTTATGTCTAGTAACCCAAGAGCACACACACACACACATATATATATACATTGAAAAGCTCAAAAGCAGCGCCTACGCGTGTCCGGTGTGCATTTTTAGGGGCACACGTGGAATAACATTGTCAAGCTGATCGGGCCACAGGGCGTTGCTTGATCCAACCACGAACATCGCATTTCCAACGGTTCTCCCTGAAGACAAAGTAAAAATATGGCAAGCGATTGATGGATTTCGTAGGATGTCCTGAATAGCAACAGAGGTGCGCTCAGTGCAAGTCAGTAACATCACATTGCAGGGTAAAGTATCGGCCACGAGGCTGCAAAGAGAAGAGTGAGACATCCAAACCCAGGTGAAGAACTATCTATTGCGTATAGTGGGGGTAAATGCTGTTATACGCGATGTGGCTGCTGTCGTGCCAAAGGTTTATCTGTCTCTATCTTACATCAAGACGTAGACGCGGTGTAGGGAAGCCTACTGCAGTTGCGAAACAGAGCTTGTGTCTCGTCATTGCCTTGTCACAACCACCAACACCACCCCGGTTCCACCGGGGGCCCTGGTGGTGACCTCATCAGCGACAGCGCTACGACACTTCCGACTTCCCACCACAAGACCTGAACTTGGAGGATGATTGATGCAGCCTCACAGTGCTAACATTTTTCTGTTTATATGAGTTTAATCCCATCCACTCATTGCTTATACACAGACACAGAAGATCATACCAGGGCCTGCTGGACTCACTTGCACCTCGCCTTGCCTCGCGCGTCGTGTACGCGTTCCTGAGTTCGTCATGGGTTGGCCTACGACAGCTACGAAGCTGTCATCTACAATCTTAAGAGTTGCAGCTCTAGCTTTCTTCAGACTGGTACGTTCGAACCTATTTTAAAACATGGCTGGAGCTGACCATTCCGCCTACAGTTTCCCGTGAGTCCTTAAGTGGATGACAGTTGCCGTCATTGTGTGGTTCGTGCTGCTCACCCTGTCGTAGGCACATCTCCCTTCTATCGCCTTCGCCTTCTTCGCTATCTATGTCCCGTCCTTCTTGTCCAGCTACTACACAGACCCGCCACTTGAGATTGTCGAAGGAGAGGCCGATGTTCTGGTTGAGGAGACGAAGGAGACACCAACTCCTCTATTGACAGAAGATGGCGTGGCTGTCGAGCCAGAACCTGAGATAGTTGTGGAGAAGATCACCGTGCATGAAAAGCTCATCATTGCCGAGAAGGATGTGAAGCCGTGGCAGGTTCTTCTTACAGGAGCGCCAAGTAGGAAACACCCTGTCGCAACCATTACGACATTCCTGATCAACGTGCTTCTGATCGCACTCACGGCCGATTCTATCTACCGCATCAGACTGTTTTACCCCGTTGACGACTTGTCATTTGTTCGCCTCGGATACGTCTCACACACCGATGCGAAATTCCTTATTCGAGAACCCGATCAGTCCAAGATGCCAGTGACCCTTGAGATACACATCAAGGATCCTCAGGCTCCGTTTGACAACCCACTGTGGCAGACAGCAGGTGGCGTTCGCTGGACCTCGAACGATACAGACTACACCGCCGCTGTCACTGTTCCTCTCATGCATTCAAAACAGCGTCGCTATGAGTGGAGAACCTCGAACAACCACTCAGGCGAGTTCATCGCCGCCCCAAAGCCTGGCCAAATGCCTGATCTCACTGACGGAAAGTTTACTTTCTTGAGCACATCCTGCATCCTACCAAGATTCCCTTACAACCCTTTCGACCATCCCTTGGCTATTCCCGGTGTCAAACATCTGGCCGCAAAGCTTCCTGAGCTGCAGGCTCAATTCATGCTCTTCTTGGGTGACTTCATCTATATTGATGTCCCAAGGCAGTTCCGCGAGTCAGTTGATGAGTACCGCATGCAGTACCGTCAAGTCTATGCATCGCCTGACTGGCCAGGAATTGGCCAGAATTTGAGTTGGATTCACGTGTTGGATGACCACGAGATCTTCAATGACTGGTCGTCAAACTCTACTGGCGTGTATCATAATGCTGTCCAGCCCTGGCACACGTATAATGCTGACCTGAATCCGCCAAAAGCTGTCGCCGCAGGCAGCAAGAAGGCGCGGCTGGATGCGACTTGGTATGAATTCGTCCAGGGTCCGGCGAGCTTCTTCATGATGGACACCCGGAGTTATAGGTCAAGCAACAATCTGCCTTTCGATGACCAGGACAAGACGATGCTTGGTAAGGATCAGCTCGCCGACCTTCTGGCATGGCTGGCAAAGCCTGCGGGTCGGGGCATTCGCTGGAAAGTAGTGGCTTCTTCCGTGCCTTTCACCAAGAACTGGCCGGTAAATGTCCAGGACACCTGGGGAGGGTTCCTTGCTGAGAGGAGGAAAATCCTTGAAGCTATGTGGGACGCCGGTGCTCATGGCACGAGTGTCGTGATTCTCTCAGGCGACAGACATGAGTTCGCAGCAACTAAATTCCCGCCGCCCATTGGCTCGCGCTGGCCCGAGTCTGCCACTGCCCACGAGTTCTCCACCAGTCCTCTCAGCCAGTTCTCATCTCCCTTGGGCTCGTACAGGCAGACAGATGATGAGGATGTGATGATGAAGTAAGCGCCCCTGAAGTCCGTTCCGTACTCATCGCTGACAAGGCACAGCTACATTCCATCCGGTAACTCGAAATTTGGGGCTTTCACAATGGAGAAGGTTGGTGGTAAGGACACGCTACAGTACCGGCTCTTCATCGACGGCAAACAGAGATGGGAAACTGTCTTGTTGGCAGCACCCGAGACAGACACGACAAGGGGCTCCTTCTTTGGGAGAATCAAGTACACTTGACCGGAATATGGTCAAATGTGTTCTTGAATTGGGTGCTCCCAACGGCGATTGTATATACGTATAGATTGGATCAATGGGTATTAGAGGGAATGAGAATCTGATTTTGTGATTCCCTGGCAAAATACCACGCGGCATGGGATGTATATTCTGGCGTGAGATTAGTCCTTGAAGCTCAAGTAGGTACGGAGTACCTTGGGTGCCTATTCAGCGTGCGTCGTGGAGGAAGCCAGGGGTTAGCTTACGTAAAATTCCGCGTAGCTAAGACGCCCTTTTTGGCGCCAGCTTGTCCTGATATCCCTACCTCACAATCGACGACTCCAAACCAGCAGCACGCGACAAACTCCTATTGTCATCGTGCTTCCTTGATCACAAACTGCCACGATGAGAATTCCGCTGTTCCTTGCCGGCATTATTGCCTGCCTGATCAGCAATGTCGCCGCGACCGCTCTCACCTACAAGCTGACTGCGAACGAGAAGGCGTGTTTCTACGCCTTGACGAAAAAGGTCGGCGAGAAGGTCGCATTCTACTTTGCTGTAAGCACCCCAAATTCCGAAACTCGCTTCAAACTATTTGTGAGCGATCAGGACTGATGTGTTTTGGTCGCGCGACTCAGGTCCAATCCGGCGGTTCGTTCGATGTCGACTACATTGTCCAGACACCCAGCGGCAAGGTTGTCCTTCAGGCCGAGAAGGAGCGTCAGGGCGATTTCGTGTTCACCGCCCAGGAGGAGGGCGCATACTCCTTCTGCTTCGACAACGAAATGAGCACCTTCGCCGAAAAGTTCGTCGACTTCGAGATCGCGGTCGAGGGCGAGTCCAAGGCCCAGCTGCCATCGAAGCAAGGATCGTCACCAGAGCAGACATCGGTGCTCGAGGAGTCCGTGTTCAAGATCTCGAGCCAGCTGTCGACCATTTCACGTAACCAGAAGTACTTCCGCACGCGTGAGAACCGCAACTTCAGCACCGTGCACAGCACCGAGAAGCGCATCATCAACTTCAGTATGATCCAAATCTGCATGGTCATTGCCATGGCGGCGCTGCAGGTCGTTGTTGTCAGGTTCTTCTTCCAGGTATGTTCCGTTGCTACACCTTGGTATTGCAGGAAAAGTGCTGACAATGGATCCAGGGCGCACGCAAGGGCTACGTTTAAAGGAGCACATACGATGGGAAAGATTCGGATTGGCAGGCGTAGGATGACAAAACTGGCGCATGGAGGGTTGCTACAGGACAGAGAACCTGTAAGCGACTCTGCACAGGACACTAAAAGGCTCTTTCTAGTCGAACCTTTATGTCCATCGTTTGGTCACATTATAGCACATGAATTGTTCTTTGGGATTAGGGGGGTGGCAGCCAGCTACCTCATTCATAGCGACGTGGTGATGGCATGGTGTCTAAATGACAATTTTCAATAATCGGCTCATTTACTGAGATGACCTATGCCAAAATACATGCGAAGTTTACTTGGACTGGAAACAGTCGAGTTTGTCAAGGAATAGCACAATCTGGCATCTTGTTAACCGTGCCTTGGTGCATGATGCTGGGGGCCGACAGGCGCAGGGGTACGCTAAGCCGCATCCAGTGCACCGTGGTAGCGCGCCATGACCAAATTTCGTGACCCGCAGGCAGCGTCGTTCTCAGCCTTGGTCCATCACCTCGAAAACCTTCAACCTCCTCACCTTCATCGTCCGCTGCGTCCTGCACTGTAGACACGATGGCGTCGATCGCAGCATCTCTTCAGGCTGCCTTGCCGAAGCCGAAGTATACTGGCGAAGATGAAGAGCCACCTTCCCGAGCCCAGCAAAAAGGCCCGCGCATTGTCGCCGCTGGCGAACTCGACGAAACACAGATTGTGCTGAAGCGGGCTGGGACGCCACCATATGGGCAACGCTCAGGATGGAGACCACGATCGCAGGAGGACTTTGGTGATGGAGGAGCGTTCCCAGAGATCCCGATCGCGCAGTATCCGCTTGAAATGGGCAAGAAGACGGCCACCACGAACAACGCCCTGGCTATCCAGGTGGACGCGGGTGGCAAGGTCAAATACGACGCTATTGCAAAACAGGGACATGGAGAGGGCAGGATCATTCACACATCTTTCAAAGACCTCATTCCACTGAGGCAGCGAGCGGATGCCGGCGAGATCGATCTCGCGCGACCGGACAAGGAGTCCGTCCAAGCGACAACAGAACGAACCAAGAATGCCCTGGCAGCGCTGGTCAGCGGCGCTGTGGCAGCACAGAAACCGAAGAACGTCAATGTCGGGAACAGGAGAGACCCTACGTTTGTCAAGTATACTCCAGCGAACCAGATGGGAGACAATTCGAAGAAGCAAGATCGAATCATGAAGATTGTTGAGCGACAGAAGGATCCAATGGAGCCGCCAAAGTTCAAACACAAAAAGATTCCTCGGGGGCCACCCTCTCCACCGCCGCCCGTCATGCACTCCCCGCCGCGAAAGCTTACGGCTGAAGACCAGGAGATGTGGAGGATCCCGCCGCCTGTGTCCAACTGGAAGAATCCCAAGGGTTTCACAGTGCCCCTGGACAAGCGGTTGGCCGCTGACGGTAGAGGGCTTCAGGACATCGCCATCAACGACAAGCATGCGCAGTTTGCTGAGGCGGTCAAGATGGCTGAGCGTCACGCGCGTGAGGAGGTGCAACAGCGTGCGATGATGCAACAACGGTTGGCCGAGAAGGAGAAGGCACAGAAGGAGGAGAATTTGCGGGCGTTGGCACAGAAAGCGCGTGAGGAGCGGGCCGCTGCGACGCAGGGCCGAGGACGACGGGATTCCAGGGATTCACGAGACTCACGAGATTCACGAGATTCGAGATCCCGCTCAAGAAGCTACAGTGGTTCAGACTCTGGTGCGTCAGATAGCGAGGACTCTGAGATCCGGGCGCGTCAGAAGGCTCGACGAGAGGCAATGGACGAGGAGAAGAGGAAACTGCGACAGGGTCGTATGGGAGCAGAGCGGCGCATGCAGGTCATGGCTCGGGAGCAGAATCGTGACATCTCTGAGAAGATTGCACTGGGTCTCGCAAAGCCTACGCAGTCCAAAGAGACCATGTACGATTCGCGGCTGTTCAACCAATCGAGCGGCTTTGACAGCGGGTTCAACGAGGACAACCACTACGACAAGCCCCTGTTCGCGGCGCAGGAGGTTGTCAACAGCATCTACCGGCCACGGGCCAACCTGGATGACGACGACGACGCTGAGGCGGGTGATCGGGAGATGGCCAAGATTCAGAAGGCCAGCCGGTTCGGCGAGGCATTGGGCAAGGGTACGTTCAAGGGTGCCGCGGATGTGGAAGCGCGAGAAGGTCCCGTGCAGTTTGAGAAAGACGCGACGGATCCTTTCAATGTGGACAAGTTCCTTTCCGAAGTCGATCAGGGGGCGTCTTCGTCGAAGAGGGGTTACGGTCTGCAGGAAGACGATAGCAGAGGGTCAAAACGACCGCGCGTGGAGGACGATGATGACTAGTGTTTAATAATCTGGCGTTCAACGGGCAGGGAAGGCAAGGCAGTTAGGCAGTCTGTGTGTCGGTAGTTTAGGCCATGGTACGCAATGGAGTCATCCTGATGGCTGATATCAGGAGTATGGCAACCGTGTTGCACGTTCACCAGTTGCCTGTCTGTGTATGATTTCCCTGCTCTATTGCTTGTGGTGATGCATTTCTGTCAGTCATGGTACGGAATGTGTCCGGACATCTACCTCGATTCCTGCCCAGGACTTATTGGTGGATTGCTCCTAGCATGCGGCACAGCAAGCTCAGCCCATGGAGATGCGCAAGGGGCATGGCCTGTGTCGCAACTGGCCTGGTGGGCTGATGTATCTGTGGCATCATGACGTGGGCCAGAAGGGAAAAGTCCTGCAACCCGCGACAAAAACCCGCTCTATCTTAAACAAGGTTCCCCTTACTTCGAGCTCAAGCTGTAGCTTATTTTACTCCAGGATCATCCAGGAAGGCGACTGGCGAGGTCTGGTCACTTAGTTGTCAGCCCTACAGCCAGACTCTCGTCACCCCGATTGATCGAAAGACAGTACAATCTAATCTGGTTGGTTTGGCAGATCCATCGAAAATGGCGTCCGGGGCTTTCTCCAACCCCAAGACCTTGCTCTATGTAGCACCGGTCGTGTCGACAACCTGTACGCTTCTCTACGCGCGCGACCAAGACTTCTTCCTCTCGCTCTTCAGCGAGAAGTCGGTGCCAGCAGAGCACCAGGGCCACATCCAGGCCATCCTCCCCTCGCACTTCGCCCGGTTCTTCCACAGGGGCATCTACGGGGTGGTGGGCTTCATCGGCGCGACGACGTGGCTGTCCGGTGGCAGCGCGTACAGTCTTGGACGGGGGCACGCGGCGTTCGGGTGGTATATGGGGGCGGCGACACTGGCGGTCGGGCACCTGGCGTACGTGCCGTGGATCGCCCCGAGGGTGAAGAAGATTGTGGAGACGACGGATGGCGAGGGGGAGGGAGCCGTGGTGGACGTGCTCAGGGAATGGCTCGGACTGAACTATCTGAGGATGTGGACGACGGATCTGGGGGCGTGGGTGTGTTGCTTGGTGGCGGTTGGGAAGACCTTGACGCCGAGGGCATGAGTTTTGGGAGTACATTACTTTACCTTACCTTACCTACCTTAGGCACGCAAACTACATACATGCCGCCTATGCAACGTTCATTCGGAAGGAGAACGGGGGATTTCTCCCTAGTTTGTCTACTGAGGAGAAGCATATGTGGCTTTTGTCTTGTTAGGAAAAGAATGATGGTCGCTAGGGAGACGTGGAATTGATTGCATGAAAGAGGGTTTGACAGAGTTCAGATCGTGCAAAAGTGGCGGCTGTCTATTTATATCCAGTAGTGCCGGGAGCCGAATGAGGTTCAAATGGGAGGGGGAGTTGGCGTCGTCGTTCCCACAGCTGTTGGACTGGATTTCATATTTGCCTAGAGGCAACGTGCATGTCTGACAGTTCGGACTCCGTACTGAGTTGAAGAAAGTATGATGATGAGAGAACAGAGTTGATAATAAAGTAGTCGTTGTTGAGATACAAGTGCAAGGGCCCCCCATCCTTAGCCCATCTCGATTTTAAGGCTGTCATGGCCAGTCAACAAGGGGACCCAGCTCACATTCCATTGCAAGAGAAAAAAAAAAAGTCGTCTTTGCCAATTGGGTGATGTGCAGCCTGGCCGCGTACGACAAAGGGGGGGAACGCAGCCACATCCGCAGTGTGTGGCGGCCAAGGGAGAGAAAATGGAGGACTGGGAGCGGACTTAAGATGGGTTGGACAAAGTGGCCGGGCGGATGCTTGGTGTGGATTTTTTAGGCTTTGGGGGCCTGATGGGGGCTGAGCTTGCGATCTACTTCTGCAGGACGAGTTGGACTTGAAAAGAAGAGGGTTCAGTTGGTTGGATGGAGTTGGACGGAGTTGCAGGTATTCTTCAGTGACTGGACACTCCGTACAGTAGTAGGGTTAGTACTTCAGTAGCAGACGTCAGCCTGGTGATCGTGCTGGAATGTTCGCAGTGAGGAGGATTCTCCAGTCCATTGGAAAGCCTCATCACATCTTTACGAAACACGACCAGCCGTCATCTCGAATTAGTGACAACTACCGTCAGAAAGAACCAGGAACCTCCAAAGGCGTAGGTGGGGATTCTCTTAGACTCTTTTCTTCCCTTGCGGCTCGCCCGGGGATGTCGATGATACTATCGAATTCTAAGAATCCACTCGTCTGCGTGTGTGTGTCTCTCTCGCTCTCTCTCTCTCTCTCAACTCTCACACCCTCTCTCTGGCTTCACTCCCACATGCCTTCCGGGTCGGCTTTTTCGTCATCAGCCCATCCATCTGCTTGGTTAGCTTTTGTCACCGACACGCACCATCATGCATCGATCCATCCTGTTGCTGCCCTGCAACCAGGGCGAACAGCGAGGAGGAGTGGAACCTGAGAAACAGAGAAAGTCGCCGTGCCAGTCAACAGTAAGTGACACTGAAGAGAACAGAGGCGTGCGTATGTACCCTGCTTGGTGCAGTGAAGTGCAAGTCTGACGGGTTGCCATCCAGTTGCATCCCCCATCAAACCTCACCAGGTGTCCGCATAGACTACCACACGCACGCCCCCCGAACCCCGTATCTGATGCTGCTAGTTCGCCATCTCTATCTCGTCGCCTTTTTGCAAACCGTTCACATTCGTTTTTCTGAACGTCGAAAAAAATACAGTGCTTCGTTGGATCTTTGCATGCGTTGACCCTGTGTTTTCTCTCGACAGGTCTGGAAGTTGGGATCCCATCACTATTCACAGGATACAATACACTCTCTCGCTTTTTCCACACCCTCGCTCAACCACTTACACCAGCGACGAAACAACTGCGACAACTCTGTCCCATCGAAAACGCACTCTGACACTCGCTTTTCTCCATACCAGCCTCCGCGCACTTTGCGCGTCCTCTCAACGCTTTTGTACTACTAGGATACAGTGAACCTCTCAATCCCTCATCACCACCACCGCCACCGTCGTCAGCATCATTATAATCTCCACACACAAACTTCATCATGCAGAGCTACGAACAGAAGCGCGGCGCTCCCCCTTCCAACTTCTATGAGGTCGATTACGACGAGCCATATGTCCGTCCCAGACGCGCCGTGCAATCCTCCATGCCATGGTGGAACCCTCGGTACTGGACCAAGCGGATCTGGATCATCCTGGGCATTCTCCTCGTGGCCATCGTCGTCGTCGCCGTTGCCGTCGGTGTCACGCAGAGTAAATCCAACAATCGCGACTCCTATCCCAACTACACAAACCTGACCTACAATCTCGTCGACACGTACGGCGGGGAGTCCTTCTTCGACAAGTTTGACTACTTCACCGGCTACGACCCGACCTTCGGCTTCGTCCACTACGTGCCCCGTCCCCAGGCCCAGCAGCTGAACCTCACCTACGCCACCTCCAACTCGGCCGTTCTCAAGGTCGACACCTCTGTCGGGCCCGAGTCGGAGCCCAATGCTTCCACGGGGCGCTTCTCCGTCCGCATCACCTCCCAAAAGACCTACGAGAACGGCCTCTTCATCTTCGACATCCACCACACTCCCTTTGGCTGCGGCACCTGGCCAGCTCTGTGGCTCACCGACCCCAGCAACTGGCCAGAGCACGGCGAGATCGACGTCATGGAGGCCGTCAACCAAGCTGACGACGGCAACATGATGACTCTCCACACCAGCCCTGGTTGCGAGATGGACGTCCGTCGAAAGCAGATTGGCACCGCTCTACAGAACAACTGCGATGGCCTGATCAACAACAACACAGGCTGCGGTGTCGAGGGCGCCGTCGACACCTACGGCCAGGCCTTCAACCGCAACAACGGAGGTGTCATGGCCCTGGAATGGCGAAACGAGGGCATCCGCATGTGGCAGTTCCAGAGGGGCAAGGTTCCCGGTGACATCACCGACCAGAAGCCCAACCCGGCCGGCTGGGGAGAGGCTCTGGCCGATTTCCCCAACACCGACTGCAACATTGCCAGTCACTTCAAGAATCAGTCCATCGTCGCCAACATCAACCTTTGCGGCCAGCTGACTGAGCACGCCTACAGCAAAGATAACTGTAAGTTCCATTTCTTCCCGGAGGGATCTAACCGAACCCCCCCGGTCTCTCCCCCCTTCCACCCAAGTAAGTTCAACCACTGACATGGTGTGAACACGAACAAAAAGGCCCCAGCAACTGTACCGACTATGTTGCCAACAACCCGCAGGCGTTTACGGACGCATTCTGGGAGTTTGGATCCTTTGAGGTGTACCAGAGCGTGTAGGCTATCTAGACTAAGGTACTCTTTGGCAGGTTTGCAGCGGGGGCTGAACGAGGAAGCGGCGGCAATTTGTGATTTCCGAGGATCAAACTAGCGGGGCGTTTTTGAAATACTCTAGAGGCGTTTCATGGGAGGGAGAATGATCAATGCCCTTTATTGTAATACACACGAGCTTGCTCTTCGCCCAGGGCAGCTCTTATTTATACATCTGTGTTCCGTCCCCTCAACCAACATGACCTAGGAGGATCGTGATCGACACTCATAAAAGGTCGAGATAATCCAGTGAAAGGGGTTGATGTATCCCAAAAAAACGCCAGCCAAATGCTCGATATCCCAGAAAACGCCATAGGCGGGCATAAGAAAACACACACCCCGCCTGTATGTTCATACAATCCATGTTTCCCAACAACTTTTCAGCTGCAAACCCCCTTCCTCCCCTTCACTCATCCTTCGGCGGCTGCCTCATGTACATATCGATGGCCGCACTGAACGCCGCAAAGGCAACACACCCACCCGCGACAGCCTGCGGCCCGGCGCTCTTGGCCAGGATGCCGCCCGTCAGGCACCCGGCGATGGTGCCGTTGGCCAGGTCGTTCTTGGCGCGCAGGCCCTCGACGCCGCACTCGATGCCGGCGAAGAGGGCGCCGACCTTGCCGAAGTTGCGCGCCATGGAGTACGACCGCTGGCCCATGTCCTTGAAGCCCATCTTGAGCTGCTGCTTGAGCGGGAGGGAGGAGATGGTCTGGCCGTTGGGCCCGGCCGTGGGGGAGCCGAAGGGGGTGTCGTAGGACATCTGGTCGAGGGCGAAATATCAAAAAAAGAGTCAGCACAAGCTGTGTCGCGATGGGGTGAGCGATAGGGGGGAGGGGGTGTTTAAAGGAGCTTACCGAGGCCATGAACATGCCGAAGAGACCTCCCATGCCGAACCCCATCACGCCGGACATGATCGCCTTGCCTGCGCAGGAGTTCATCGCTTCTTGAGCCTGCGAGATGCCTTGTTAGCCCTTCGGATTCGTGCGACGCTCGAGAGACAGAGAAAGAGAGAGAGGTCTTCTTACGGCTTTGACACCTGGATCTGGACCGCCCAGACCGGCGGCAGGTGAAGGTGATGCCCCTCCTGGGAAGTTCATTGTGTCTCGTTTCGGATCGTGGGGGGGTTAGAAATGGTCGTGGAGAAATGTGCAGGACTTCGGTCGCTTCTGGTGGAAGACCGTCTTCGTTAAAGTTGGCGGCTCGGAGCGTCTGTGTCTGGTTCGTCTGGTACAAGGCAAGGAGTCGTAGCTGAACCACGCGCGTGAATGCGACTTTGGAATAATTTCTGCCGCTGGGAACGGGTCCGCCTTTTCCCGAACGGCACAGCGGCCCCACTGTTCCACACCCAAGGGGGACCATTAGAAGATCGTCAGGTTAGGGTTGGGCCAGGGTTCCGCCAGATCGCCATCACAGTTTATTCCTAAAAGCAGTTCATTTTAGTGCTCTGGACACGAATAATAAATGATTCCCTGCCGGAGATTCTTTCCGCTGCTCAGGTGGGCATGTTGAGGTGTGATGTTTGGAAAGCAAGTCTTATTAGTGCGGCCTGTTCTACAGCAACTGACTACCCATGCGTTGCATAAAAGGCTCCTTTATGACTGAACAAACCCATTCGAAATAACTTCAATGTGTGCCGTGGTGGCTACAACCGCACTTCCAGTAACTGGAATCAAAAGGCCCATCCAACCGGCATAGAAGCCGCTGCTCACCATACAAATGAATCGACTTGGGCAAGACCAAGCTTTACTCCCTCTCCAATCAGGTCGGTTTTCTTCCAGCGGGCAAAAACCCATTATTTGACCCATGCCACCATCTCACAAAGCTCCAACTAGCATGGAGCAGCGGTTTTGTTAGTTCGGACTGTCACCCTGCGAGCCGCCATCCTGAATCTGATCTTGAGGCTGCGAGATTGCAACGACTGAACCTGTGCCTCCAGCCCCAGATGATGTGTCAAAAGAAGGCCCATAACAGGCTGTGTTCGTTGCAGCCATGGCAGCAGAGATGTTTGCAGTATGGTCCATGGAGTTATGAAAGCTTCCAGCCGCGTAGTCCAGGGAAGCTGCTGTGGCAAGTGTGTCAAGTGGATGAGCTCGTGGAGCTATTAACCTTCGTTTCGGTACAGATGGGTACACATTACTTGGCATGGTGTCGCCAATCTTGCGTCTATTGGTATGGGGCACTTGCGACACATTGAAGCCGAGTAGAGGCGGTGTGGACGGCACCGGGCCAATTTGACTGGTCGGAGAGGATTCGGTGTTCGACATAGGAGCTATGGGAGCCCGTCCAAGACCGTACATAGGGAAGGTTGAGGGAGGTGGATATCCATGAATGTGAGCATGACTTTGCAGCATGAGTTGTGGAGGACAAGGCCAGAACGTCGGGAATTCCGTAATCGGGGAAGAGTCGTATGAGCCAGGGGTGGAACCGGTAGGTGAGAGATTCGCATGATGAGGCTGGTAAGCCGGGATATCCAGTCGTGGCAACTGTCTATTGTCTCTTGCAGATGGCAGTCCCCAGGCTGTCGTAACGTCACCAACATCAGCCGCCACAAGGGCCTTCGGTACCTTGACAGTAGTCTCGATGTTCTGAATGACGGCGTCATTCTTCTTGGTTGGCTCTTCAGTCTTCTCCTTGGGGGGTTGAAGCTCAGCAGCTACTACAAGTCAGATGCATTAGACAGACTCACTCACACACAGAAACGAAGAAAGTGCGCGGTGTCGTGACTCACCGAGCTGGCGCTTGTGTTCATTCACAAAAGCAAGGGCATGCGGCGACATGTGTCCAGTAGACACATTCTGGAAATAGTGCTCGACTGTAGACCATTAGGAGCTGTGTTGATACAAGTGCAGGTATCTGCTCACATAGCATCAACTTCGTATACTTGCGTCGAGCTTGAGGTCCCATGGCGTGTTGCATTCGCCGGGCACACATGTCCCAGTCCAGGGTTCTGTCGAGAGGATTTGCCCCTTTCGGGGACAGTGGGACGATCTCGCGCCAAAAGAAGCGCTCTTCCTCGAAAGACCAAGTTTTGCCGCCCATTTTGAAATGATCTCAGCTTGGTTGAAGTACTGGCTGGGAAGAATATCGAAAGCACTGGGGATGTGAGCCGTGTGTCGTTTGTTCTTAGCAGAAGCAAGGGCAGTGTCCTGATAAATAGAAGAGTCTTGAAACGAAGATGAATGTGAGAGAAGTGTGATGAGCATTGAAAGAAAGGGGATCGAGACCAAGATCAGGTCGGTCTCCGCGCGGCGGTCAGGGGACTGAAGGCAGACGCCTGTGAGATGTTGAGGCCTGAGTTCAGATGACATTGATTCACGACTGGCCACGGACGTGTTTGGCTAGGCTTGCGAGAGCCACAATCCAACAGGTTGCAAATTATCGGCGCCGGAAAACAGATGATCGGCCTCTGCCTGAAAAGCCGTAGAAAGGTATCTCAAGGCTCCTCGAAAGGGCTGATTGGCTCAGGGGGTGCAGCTCCTCGACGAAGCAGAAACGCAGCCAGTGGCCGTTCAATACGCGAGAACTGCGATGCGTCAGATCGTGATGACAGACTTTCGTGTCTTTGATGACCCACAAAGCTCTTTTCCCTCATTGGAACGACACCGTCTCTTATCCAGAAGCCGAAGCCTCCCATTTTGTTCGCGAGGAACATATCTGTGGTCAGGCGGTCACCCACAACTGCGATCTGTGCAGGGCTGGTGACGCCCGTCTCTGGATGTTGTTTGAAGTACTCCATGATCTCGTCGCCGCAACCGGGCTTCTTGACGGAATGTGATAGAACATGGACCCCAGTATGCCTGTGCACTTCCTCGGCGATCTTGAAGCCTTTATCCCAGCTTGACGCACCAGCTGTGTTGGAGACGACCAACAATTTGCGGCCCGGGTACTGCTGCTTCAGTGCCTCGAAGTGTCTCTAGAACCAGAATCAGTCGCTGGGCTGCCTATAGACGGGGTTGGACTGCTCACTTGGTACGGTCCGTACACCTCGCTGTCATCCGGAATCGCGAAGCAATCATCTTTGTCCAACACTACCGCCTTGATCTCCACTTTGCGGCCCTCTTTCAACAAGCCATTCTCAAGGGGGATAGGCAGATCGTTGAAAGTGGCGACGGTGTGATGTGGGAGACATAAGCCTGGCTTGAAGAGAAGCTTGAACACATTCAAAGAAGCTGATAAGTTGAAGTTGATCATGGCGAAGGCCCGGCTAACGTGCCCTAGACCAAAGCTCTGGGTGCTTTCGAGACTTTGGTTGATGTGCTTGATAATCCCACGATGAATCGGCAGGGTACAAATGGCTAATGGTGTGTGCGAGACACCGAAGCTGTCGCGATTTCGTTAATGATGCCTGTCCGAGAGCTAACGCCACACTCAGCCACAGCCCATTAAGTGCGACGCGTCGATGACCGCGCTCCACTAAGCTCGATAGCTTCAACTTCTACACCACAGCGCTTCAAAGAGACCAATCGTTCCTGGTAATTGGGGAGGGAACATTGCCAATAACGCTCGAAGATCGACAATTCTCATATCGAATTCGCCCCCAGATACCTCATAGCCGGACGAAAGACCCGATCTGTGCTGACGAACGACCACACCCCCAGCGTCTGAGCACATGGACGCCTACGATTTTGAAGATGGAAGCGATCTGCCAATGTCTGGGGTTGATGCAGTTGCAGAGGAGTCTGAAGATACACCAAAAGTGACGCCGCGGAAACGGGGTCGCCCGCCAAAGTCTAATGGCACGCCCACGCCGAAGAAGCACGAAGCCGCAGCAATCCAGACACCTGAGAAAGGCATGAATGGCGTTGGTTTCACGCCCCTCAAACAAGCTGCCGATCGCTCTGCTCGAAGGAAGAGCGTCAAAGCGATGATACGGAGAACTGTAGGAGACGAAGACAGCGATGAGGCCGACGAAGCGGATCACCTTGCAAGGGAGATCTACGGCTCGAGTGACGAGGAAGACCTAGACGGGGAGACCAGCGAACGAGCTACAACAAATGGGAATCGCACTGAAGATGATGAAACAGCATCAGTGGCCCCCACGACTGGTGAGCCAGACACACCGTCTAGGGCGTCGGGGCGTAAACCGAGACGAAAGCGAGCCAAGTCTCCCACGCCTCCACGCGATCTCCCCCCTCACGAACTATACTTCCTACACAACAAACCGGGAAGACCAAAAACATCGGACAACACTTTGGAATCACTTGCTTTGTTATCGCATGACGAGTACTTTGCACTCCTCCAGAGCCAGGAAGATCCTCACCACGGTGATGTTGAGTACCTGGAATCCCTTCACTTTGAATCGTTCCCACAATGGACATTTGAACTCAGGCAGGGCTTCAGCATTTGTCTTTATGGCTATGGCTCAAAACGCGCGCTGATGACGAAGTTTGCAAAACACATCTACGAAGCTGAGGCAAATCATTCGGATCACCTTGTCATCATTATCAATGGCTATGCTCCGACTACAACAATCAAGGAGATACTCAACACCATTAGAGGAGCTATGGATCCTACGCAGAGGATACCACAAGCTCAACCCGCGATCATGGCTCAGAGCATTCTCTCACATCTCTCCACTGGCTCTCAACGCCTCACCTTGATCGTCAACTCGATTGATGCGCCAGCACTTCGCAAAGCAAGTAGTCAGGCCATCCTGGCACAACTGGCTGCCCATCCCAGCATTCAACTTATCTGCTCCGCTGATACCCCCGACTTTCCTCTTCTGTGGGACATTGGTGTCCGCTCAGCATTTAACTTTGTGTTTCACGACTCGACCACCTTTGCACCATTCCAAGTGGAACTTGATGTTATTGACGAGGTCCACGAACTTCTGGGTCGCAAGGCGAGAAGAGTCAACGGCAGAGAAGGTGTGGCATTCGTGTTGCGCAGTCTTCCAGAGAATGCGAGAAATCTCTTTCAGCTCATTGTGGGCGAGGTGCTTATCGCAATGGAGGACGATGATATGTCGGCAGAGGAAGTCGGCATTGAGTACAAAATGGTTTACAACAAGGCCGAAGAGGAATTCATTTGCAGTTCCGAAATGGCGTTCCGGACTCTGCTCAAAGAGTAAGTCAATCCTGAACAAGGGCTTCTTGAGATTATAGCTAACACTGTACAGATTCCACGACCATCAAATCATCACTAGCCGCAAAGACGCTTTCGGAACAGAACTATTGAGCCTTCCTTTCGGCAAGGACGAGCTTGAAGCTATCCTTGAGGACTTGATGTCATGACAATGAGGGGGATCGCTACCCCACGCTCTCTGCGCTTGGCTGGAGAAACCCGATCGACACACACTACTTAGATGTGTGTTGGGCAACTGCCCATTCTGGCCTGTTTCAGCAGTTCGCGCCTAATGTCAGGATCATCGATCTCGCCATCGGACAAACAGCTCCTAGAGCCCTGCAATTGATGCGGGACAATGAAGAGGGGTTCGGGAGCTACATCGGTTGTGGAGTCCGCCACTTGAGTATCTGTATGATTATAAACTAACATCGAGACGCTCGCTTGTAGTTTTCCGCCGTCTCTCCAACACAAACATATTCTTCGCTCAATTCATAGTGAAAGTGTTGCAGCACCTATTCTCATATCACCGCTTCGGGAATCTGTTATCATGTCTTCCCAAGAAACGTCAAAGCCCGCGACAGACCTCGGCGTGCTGAGGGTCCTAAGCCCATCTGCAGGCATCCGCGTCTCTCCTCTCCAGCTGGGTGCTATGTCAATCGGTCAAGCATGGGCTAAGGGAATGGGGTCCATGGACAAACAGTCATCATTTAAGCTTCTGGACGCCTTCGTCGAATTCGGCGGAAACTTTATTGATACCGCCAATGGCTATCAGAATGAGGAGTCAGAGACCTGGATTGGCGAATGGATGGCAGAGCGTCAGAATCGCGACCAACTTGTAATAGCCACCAAGTACACATCTGATTACCGTGCCTACAAAGTCGGGAAGCGCAATGCGCCAAACACTTCCGGCAATCACAAGAAGAGCTTGCATGTGAGTGTTCGAGACTCTCTGCGCAAGCTGCAGACCGATTACATCGACATCATGTACGTACACTGGTGGGACTGGACGACTTCGATCCCTGAGGTGATGAATGCGCTTCACATTCTCGTCGAGCAGGGCAAAGTCCTCTACCTGGGTATCTCTGACTGCCCAGCCTGGGTTGTAGCGGCCGCCAACGTGTACGCCACTTCTCACGGCAAGACCCCATTCTCCATCTACCAAGGTCGATGGAACGTCATGATGCGCGACTTCGAGCGCGACATCATCCCCATGGCTCGCCATTTCGGCATGGCTCTTGCGCCCTGGGACGTTCTCGGCGCCGGTCGATTCTTCCCCAAGAAAGCGCTCGAGGAGCGGAAGAGTCGTGGCGAGGGAATCAGAACCTTCATGAAGCCAGTCCTGGAGCAGACACCAGAGGAGGAAGCCATGGGCGAGGCCCTCGCAAAGGTCGCGGCCGAGCACGGAGACGACGTGTCCCACACCGCCGTGGCTCTCGCGTACGTCATGGCGAAGACGGCCAATGTCTTCCCCATTGTTGGCGGCCGCAAGGTCGAGCATCTCAAGGATAACATACGTGCGCTCAGCCTGCGCTTGACGGAGGAGCAGGTCAAGCACCTCGAGAGCGTCAAGGAATTCGAGGTCGGCTTCCCAACGACTTTTGTGGGAGAGGATCCTGCTGTCACAGGCCAGAACCAGAAATTGTTTGATTCGGCGCATATCAAGTTCCCAAATGCGCATGGCTTGACAAGTCTCTAAGTATCATTTGGCTCAAGCATTGTCGGCTCTCACTCAGGTCACATGAATATAACATATGTGAAGTAAATTTGTAATTTATGTACTGTCGTGACATCGTTACGTTCAGCGAGAATCATGCTAGCTGCCGAGAATCATGCTCACAATGGCAGGCCGGTCAGCATATCTATGCATTTCTCTACACCGCTTGCAGTTCAAAGAAGACTCTGGCCACCAGTTTCTTTCAGATGCCTCTTCATGAGTCTAAACATCCAGAGCCTTGACGCAAGTCCATAGGACCACCGGGACAATGACATTGTCATTGCCGCCTGTCAACACGGCCTCTGTCACACTCGCGATAGATGCGCAAAATGCCGTGTTGCGCACGTACGCCACAGGCCCAAGTCCATCGCCGGACTTGACCCATCCGCCAAGGTGCAGCCATGCGCCTGCGGCAGCGAGGCCGAAAAACACAGCAACAGCAAAGGCAACGCTGCCTTCAATGCTCTTGCCCCCACCCCAGAGCCACTTGCGATGGCCATATCGCCTGCCGATGAGCGAAGCGGCAGCATCACCTAGGCCAACGCAGACTACACCAGCAACCATGCTTACATCACGCGTCGGGACCTCCCAGCCTGCGAGATAGCCGCTCCCTGTCCTCGGTAAGGAGGCAAGGGACAGCCAAAGAGGTATAGCGCAGCCAATGAGGAGGAAAATGTGGGAGATGACGACCGGACCACGGAAGTCTCGCCCGTCAACATAGGGGGCGAGAAAAGCGGCGATGGGTTTGGATAATGGCGGTAGTTGACTGGCGCGCAGAAGATCGAGGATGAGAAAGACGGCCAGGACGAGGAAGAGAACAAGAGCGGCAAATGTTGGGTCGACAAAGGTCGCTGGTAGGAGCATGCCAACCATCATAAAGTGGAAGACTTTTCGCCTAGTGTCCACTTCGTAAATGTCCTTGAGGCGAAAGACGACCATCAATCCTGTGACGAAAATGACAAACCAGTACCCTGTGATGGCCAGACGTGTGTTTGCCTCTCCTAGATCGTGACGAAGTCGGGCTGCGATTCCCTGATCGCAGTGCTTCGACTCGCCGTCCTCAGTCCGAGGGGGCAAGCAGATCCATCGTTCCAAATTCGCATTCACGACCTTGAAGCGGAACCACGGAAGCTCCCCAAAAGCATAGCCAAGACCCCATCCGATAGGCTCCTCGCCGTTGAGCGCTTCTTGCTGGATGAAGACTCGGATGCCAAACACGATTGTCAGAGCCATGCATATGTAGACATAAGACGCGTAGAACCATTTTCTCATGACAGCTTGAGTGTATGTCAATCTGAGAAACGGTCGAACCGACACGGAGGTCGCTCTCTTACGGCGTCCTGAGGGTGTATGTGTATTGCGTTTTAACTGCGCTCCATCAGGATGGGCCAGCGTGTGACGGCGAAGGATTGCGTAGCCATGTGGGCTTTCGGGCGAGGATGGAGAAGGTTCTCCGTCTGACCTGGGATCACCTTGGAGGCCCAAGGTGCGTACACGGGTCAGAGCATTGCGGGTGGGCGATATTGCCTCACCATCCGACGTGCAAGGGGTATCATATACCCCCTCATCGTATGCTGGCCCAAGAAGATCGTGCTTTGTTTTGCGCCGCCAGGTGATGACGGCATACAGATTCCTCCAGAATGTGGGCTTTGACGAGGTAGTAGCTGGTCGAAACCGCCACCTTGGCACCCGAGCTAGAGTAATGCCTGATCTGATCACTCCGCCGCAAGAGACGAGGATAGCTAAACCCCCGACCCATAGTAGACTCTTGAGAATCTTGATTTGGGGAGACACTGCGAGAAGCAGCACGTTGATCAGCCCAATGGACAAGAGCTGAAGCTCAGCGATCAGGAGACTTGTAGTAGTCAGATGGTGTAGTACACCACACAGTGTTTGGTGAATGGGGTAGAGAAGAACCAGTGTCTCCTCTGACAAAGCTGCCGGTAATTGCAGCCCCAGAACGGGCTCACCCGTCCATACAGCTCTGACCAAAGGGCCGCATGCTATAAGCCAGTGTAAAGGATCGTATGGCGCAAAGCGGTCGACTGTCGGTATCAACTGTTGGGGGATAGACGAGAGTGCCAGAATGACATTTGGGAGAATAACGGAGGGCGTGTCGGTAGCCACCAGGAAGGCGACGAACAGGGTGATAGCAGGGGGATATAGAAGGGGGGCAGGGTCGAAGTTGTGAGGAAGTTTTAATGGTAATGAGGATGAAGCTGGCTGTTTCCGATGATGCCATGTAATGACGCGGAGAGGGTAGAGTATCAGAAGACCAACGTAAAGCGCTACGCATGTTTGCAGATCTGAAGATGATTAGCATCAAATCAAGAGAAGAGCTGGTTTTGTTCTCACCTTTGCTCCAGGTGCTCACAAGCGGCGTGACCTTTAAATTTGATGCGACGAGCCCCCCCAGCGCCGCCAGGATCCCCGCTTCGGTTGCTCGTCGAGACAGATTCTTATTGCGTCGCAAGATATCAATGATGCGGGCCTTTTCCACTGCAGCCCTCAACTGCTCTTCATGAGCAGCAGTCTCATCCTCTTCACGGATCGATGGAGACGGCAACGGGGAGCCAGATCCGGACAAGGGCTCATTGCGACCTCTCAAGCCCTTGTGCAATCTTGCTTTCGGCGCAGGCAATCCTTTGAGGAAATGCTCATCGTCAGCCTCCGTGCCGCTCTCGCTGCCGGGCGTGGACTCCTTCGAGAAGTCGGGGTATTTGGTGTATCCGTTGGGTCCGGGACTCTCGCCCTCGTCCAAGTCTCCTCCGGCCTTCGATGCTCGAGCGGTGCTGTTCTGGAACTGGAAGCGGTCGGATGGGTGTGGTAGCTCATAGCTTTGGTGATGGTAAGGATGAGGCGAGCGATTCAATGGCCTCAGATGGTCCTGCTCGTCTGGATCGACCGCGATGACGTCGGGAGAAAGGTGCGCAGGCATGGCGTGGTGGTGTCAACGGTATGCGCCGCTGGAACCATTGAGGTCAACGGGCGCGGGACCATTGGGTGGGAAGATGCCAGCGTCTAGATATGGAGGGAGGTTTAATCAATCAAAGGTGGAGGTTCGAAGGGAGAGCTGGCGGGGAAGAAGCAAGCGTGGTCGACTATGATGGGCGAGACATGGATTTTCTTTCCCATGAAAAGGGAGGTTTTGGGCGGTTCATGTCGGTCGATGGTGAAGAGTACACGCAGCACGGAGGTGGCGCATGCTGCCAAAAAGATTCTGGACAGATCGTGCAGCTGATCACCACATGATGATGCACTTATTATGTCAGTTGAGCTTGGCAACCCTAACCCTCTACTCCATCTTCACATGTGATTGCGAAAACGCGGTCAGTCCAGATGCTGCATCTTAATCTGCATCTTGGCGCCATTTTCGACTTTTCCTGCCATTGGATCAATCACATGTGAAGTGCATGACTATCACGATTGCGTTGACCCATATCATATCTCATCTCTCGCAAGGCGATTATATGCTCATCACAGAGAGTGCCAACCACTTTGAGGGCTGCCCCAACAAAGCGAGATTCATCCACACTGTCAACCGCTGAGCCTGGAATGCCACGTCAGCCCAGCTCAAGCCAAGAACCGATACCTGAGCTACCCTGTGATCTTCAAGCACACGATTCAAATCTGCAGCTTGTCTGTTTGAGGTGCTACATGAACTGGGGTTGCCAGCCCGAACTCATCGAGTTCGGTCCCCCGTATATTGCATAAAAGATCGCTTAAAGAGATCTACCCTTAAAAGCAAAAATCTAATATAGGATAGCCTAGCATTTATTTATAGGCTTATTACAACCTAATATTAGTGTATTTATAAAGAGATATCCTAAGCTAGGGGCCTCTCACCGGCCCCTAAAACCCCGGCTAACCTATCTAACCCTAACCACTAACCCTAACCCTCCTCTACTAAAAACACTGTTATTAGATTAATAGAAAACTGATATTACACTCATCGGGTTCGTTAGCGTACCCGAGGTTCTGCCGCCCCACCGCCCCACTGGCAACCCCAGGTGAGGTAAGCCGGGCAACCCCATGTTATCTACCACCTCTGTTTGATGTGACGAGATCATACAACTTAGTTCATGACTTTTGGCATTCCAGCTTTCAATGGGCCGTGCAAGGGATGTGGTCGGGCACATGGCAGTGCCTAAATCATCAACTCTGTCTTGACCTGACATGGCCAGCAACTCAGTGCTACAGTACCTACATCAGGATGGTTTGGCTGAGAATAGGTAGCATCATGCATCTCTGACGTCCTGGTTATGATAATTTGAGACCATGGCAGCTTCAGGTTCAGCTGGAGTTGACATGGCTCCCTGTGGCTTTAGGGCTGAGACATTGTGCCTCACAGCCTAGTCTTCAACACCTGCACCAAGTTCAAGTTGTCCTTTCACTGGCGATGGCCAGTAACGACTTTCTTTGATTGGTATCGCGTACACCGAGGAGGTCTCGCGAAGCATCGTAGACTTGGACAGGGTCAAACAACAGGCCGACAGAAGCCGATAAGCACCTCCCATTGCCTCATAGTTTCGCTTCTCCCAATGAACAGCTTAGGATATTGCACGATGTGGATTTTCGCCATCACTCGTCATTTTGGAGACGTAATAATAGAGGCTGTGCGTGTAACTACGGGTGCGTTTGTCCTCAGCTAATCACATACCTTGGATCGCTGTTAGGGTCATCGCAGGACATGCTACTATATTTATAACACGATGGTGCAAGTAACTACATATCTATTGCAGCACCCCTCACCGAGCTTCACATTTCCCATTTTAGCGGTAGGGTGTGTGCTGATCTTTTGGCTGCTGGGCCCTGGAGCGGCTGTGGCTTGCCTACTGAGTGCGTCGCTGGCGATCGTCGTGCATTGGCTGCAGTCTGGTAGGCAAGCATGCAAGCGACACGCAACTCCCGACCTTGATGGTTGTTTATACGTGCATGACCCAACACGCATCCGCCCGGGCCTGAAAGAGGCGCAAGAGTGTTTTGACAAGTGGTTGGACAAGGTATCGCGAGGTCTGTTGATGGTGTGGCGATTGCACCATGTTCTCCTTCCTGTGGCAACGAGCGGGTCACAGGGAGGGAAAATACGAGAACTGAGCTCGAGGCTTCATTTTTTTTATTCGAAGGTCCGTATCAGGAACTCGGTGGACTGACTCTCGTTGGCCCGTACGGCTAGGCGGGGTCTAGAAGTCGCGGACTAGTCAGAGGGGACGTAGCTCAAACCCAGTGAGTGATGTCACGATCACGAAGAGGCTCAATCACCTCCGAGCACGGACCCCAAGAGGGTGAGTGACGCTCGTATCCTGCCGTTGTGCCGGGACGTGAGTTTCGTTGCCTTGTCCCTGTGTGTCGTGGATTGGAACATCTGAGCGCAGGTCTGTCACTCATCCAGGAGCTGCAAAGAAGAAGTTCAAGAAAACAGTCACCCAACCAAAAATCGATTCGATCGGAAAGAAACAAACCCATGCAGCATTCCCCACCCTTCGTTTCGGTTGAGATTCCCTGGTCAGCGTGGAAAGATGACACGAGCGGAAGGGGGGCCGACTTCGAAAATAGAGGAGGCGGAGGTCAAAACCAAACCAAGGCAGCTGGAGCTGGTGTGGAGTCGCAGAAGCTGGTCCTCTACAACGCTGGGGCGTCAGCTCCGGGACATTCTGTGGGAGAGCCAATAGTGAATATGATTTGTTACCGACGCAATAAATGCACAGATGATGGATGCATGCCGAGAGCAATCGGACGGAGGCTGACTGTGCACTTCTGCAGCGTTGGTCAGGCTTGACGTCCTCTTGGTGGTCCAATTATTCGGCGATGGTATGTCTTTGTCAATGGACTCGAGTCTCCCTTGAATATTTCGACCATCCATTGTCTCCCACTGCGAGGCCAGCCTGAGATGCAACCGCAATACTTTCGCTTGACCACACAATAAACTCCCGGCAAATGCATTCCAGCAGTCCCTTTTGACGGAGAACAAAGTCTTCCAAGTCAGACAGCTCCAGCGCATGCTGCTTGCCCCGCTGCTGGTGTCGTGGCCTTCAGCTCGGCATTGTCTTGGAGATGTGGCTACAGTGTACGGAGTACCATGGGCCCCCCATGTCGACCCAGCACAGCGCCTCAGCAAGGCAAGGCACCTGTCATGTCTCAGTCCCCTAATTATGATCTGGCGCAGGCTCCAGACTCGAAAAATATGTGCTGTAGACTGTAGTGCAAGTCGAGGCAGGACACGGAATGCGGCTTCCACGATGGATCTACCAAAAGATTGGAGACCGGCAGTAGCGCGTGTGTGGACTGCGACTTCGCAAATAGTGACCTGACCTTATCGTTTCTTCGGTTTGGAAACGAAGCCTAAGTGCAAAACGAGCACAGCCAAGCAGTACGAGAATGAGCCGCTTTCCGGCCTTCCCAGCAAGCTTCGCCTCTCTTGCATGGGTTTATCGTCTACACCGTCCCACACATCCGTTCGGCCAGTCTGCCCAGCCTTCTTCTTTATAGCAGCTTACTCTCTTCTTATTCTATCTAGCTCGCCCTCCCCCCTCTTATTTTCCGTCCAAAGCTCTTCGAACGAACCAGAATCACACGCTGGGCAGCTTCCTTTAAATCGTGCTCGACACCCTTCTCATCACCGCCTTCGGCTGCACCACGACCGTACCACTACCTGTCAGACTTGTTCGCCACTCTCGGAGGCTCTGTCATCTGTTCGCTGGGATCTTTGTTGTTCTGCCCTAGGAAACCAATTGCCCGCTTTCCTGGTTCGTGCACAACTATCTTGGCATTCCTGGTGGTTGCAGCTCGTGTGCAAGTCGCCATTCGCCTCTCCGCATCTCCCAAGCTCAGACCATCACCGACCGTCATCGCCTGGTGTCATATCCTCCTCAGACTCCTCTCGGCTTCGTCACAAAACCGTTATTACCCACACCCTCTCCTCTTGGCCTCCTCCGTTGATTCCTCGCTATCCATTTCTCCTCCTCGGCACCTCTTATCTTCTACCCTCAGTTTCAACTCCTCATTGGTCCCGTGCACTTTCAGCTCAGACATGCAGCATCGCCGCTAGCACATCGCCGTCTTTCTTGTCATCCTTGGTAGCACCGCTGCACGCCAACACGCCTCTCCATACACCGCATCGTACGCCTAGCAATTCCACAGCGTTGTGCTTCCGGTGATTACTTCTGCGGCTGTCATTGATCGACGCGTTGCTTTTTTCTTAACCCTTCTAAGCCATCCCTCATATTGCCATACTACCAAGAGGCCTGACCTCTTCCGCTGCCTTCCGCCATGGCTCCCACCAACCACCAACTCCAACAAGAGAGGCACCTCGAGGATGGACTTTCAACATACGGCAACGAAAAGACTGCTCTGAGAGGAGAAACATCACCACAGACGCCCGATCAATCCCCATCACCGCCCAAACCCAAATTCCGTATCATGAACCCAAGACGCTTCACCGTCACCTTCGGTCTTGGTCTTCTGGTTGGCTTTGGCCTCGTTGCCAGCCGATCACGGCCACACCGAGCTTTATGCCCGCAGCAAATCCATGCTTCAAATGAGCACGAAATCAAGGCTCTTGTGGAGCAGACCAAGGATGATACCTCTGCTTTGTCTGAGATTCTCCGCTGTGCATCACCAGAGACCTTTCATCGCATGGTCAGCGTCTACTTCCCGGAGCCGGGCAAGCCAGAGTCGGATAGTGGCAGGGCCCAGGCTATTGGTAACGACGAGACGTGGCTTCTTACTGCGTGGGAGAAGCTGGTGAAGAGGCAGGATGACGGCACTGGTGATCCTTCGACCCCTAGCGGGTCAGCCACTGACGACGGTGCTGTTGTCACCCATACGACTACAGTAACCGCTGATGCACCGACATCGTCTGACCCTGTGCCAGACCCAGCTACCACAAGCTCTGAGCCGGTGACGAACACTGCAACTGGGGTTCCAACCAGTACGGAAGTTCCTCAGCCCTCCTCTACATCCGAAGTTCTACCCGAATCAACCACCGAAGCACCTATCTCATCTTCATCAGTCCCTGTCCAAGAGACCTCCAGCAGCGTGGTGCCCGTGGAGTCGACGACTGAGGCTGCATCCTCGACGACATCGACTTCCAGCAAGCCCGAGCCCCAAACCACTACTTCTGAAGGTACGTCCGTTTCCGAAAGGGGCTATCCCTCTTCGTTTTCTTCTTCTTCTTCAATATTCTTATCTTTCTTTTTCTCTTCAGTCCCGTCTTCTCCTTCTTCTTCAGCCTCCTCGTCATCGAGCAAAACCACTTCGACGGTGGCCCAAGTGACAACGAGCACTTCTGGTACGTGCTCCAATGCAATGTGGCTTTTTTTTCAACATTTCCTTATTTCCCTGTTGATTTAACGTCTCTACCTCCACAGCACACGTACTGACCACAATCGCAGAGGAGCCAGACAGACCATCGAAGACTACCATCCACATCAGCTCCAGTGCCGTCAAGCAGACCATTACCACTGTCAATAACCAAGGCAGCGCCACCACCATCACCTCCACATCCTGGGTTGCCGTTGATCCTCCGGTGCAGACCGGAGAGAGCGAGAGCGACCCCAGTCTTCAGGATGCCAGCCCAAGCTTGCGTGCCAGCGTTGCCCCTGCTCTTTTTGTGGGAGGCATGGTCACCATGCTCCTGATGTCCTGAGCCAAGAGCGTTTGCATTTTGTTTCCAGCATATTTGATTTTGCAGCATTTGTGAGACTGTTCTACATTTGTGCATGCTCCAAAGCGGAGGGGCAGCTTATGAACTTATGACTTCAGCATATGTGCCATCTAGGCACGGGGATGGGATTTAGACTAGTAGAGTGTTCAGAGCATCATGGAGGAAAGGGTTTATGGTCGGTACCGCGACGTAATGTTCACAGCATAAAAAGTATAGAGCATCAAAACAACATACACACCGTACCAGCAAACAACTCCTTATTTCCATCTCTTTCTGACTCGGGTAAAATGGTAGAAACAGGGTATTCCGGAACGCCGAACAGACTCCCCTGCCAGCCAATATAGAAGCCACCGACCGACACGTATCTCGCACACAATTGCCATTTGGCGTCCTTCATCCCGGTCCAATCTTCGGCATGTCGTGGTGCTCGCTCAGCTTCGACAAGTACGTGTTGAGCTCCTCTACCCTCTCCTTGTGTGTCTTGAGCAACTCTGGTCTCGATCCCGACGCCTCAGCCAACTGCAGCAGCTGTTCGCAGACACTATGTTAGCAGCTACAATAATCTCGGGAAGGAATCACTCCACATACCCTCTTCCTCCTGATCTCCTCATGTCTCCTCTCCGCTTCTGTCTTCTGCGGCACGAAAGTCTCGTATTCGCGCTTCTCAGGTTCTGGGGACTTGGTCGTCGATTCGTCGCCGTCGGGACCCGCGAGGTTCTTGACTAGGTCGGACTTGGACTTCTTCTTTTTCTTCTTCTTCTCAACCTTGACGCCTTTGAGTTTGAGCGCGCCGCCGCCGCCGCCCAGGGGCGCATAGTCGTCGGATGGCATGGCTTTTGTTGGATGGGGGGGTCACGAAAGGGTGTATAGGCGAAGTTGGCCGAGAGGCATTTGGACGGAGAAATACATTAGGTAAGCATGAAAGCGTGAGACTTCGGTCGTGCAAGACTGCACGTTTAAGCCTTAAGCTGGTAGAAAGTCTGGAAACAGGAAAGAGTTTGGAGGTCAGGTTGCAATCGAGTCTATTCGAAACCCTGTCATGTTCTTGGTTCTGGGGAAGCCATCTGTTTCATATGTGCAGGGCTAGATCTTAAAGTCGAGGTCTATCTGGTGTACGGAGTAGTGTGTAGACTATCATATATTGCCCAGCTCATCTGCCGGGTGTCTAATCTACTCCAACAAGATCCGTCGAATTCTGTGTCAGACCAGGAACTGCAATCACAGGCAGTCAAGTATAAGAATTATAAGAGATTCATTTATTGATCAGCACCTGTGAACCGAGGCCTTGCAGGAATGTAGGAACCGTGAAACGACCATGCACGTGATAGCTACTGCCCCCAGTCACAAGAGTCCAGGTGTCGCCCAGGGTCCGTTTAGCGAGCCAGAGGCCCCTAATTGTCCCAAAATCCATGCAAGCCAATTGTTCACCATCCCTCTCAATTGCAGCTTCAACCCAAACATCCATCTTTGTTCCTCCCCCTTTCCAAGTTTTGACTCTTCACCACACACAGCATCTCCACCTCATAAGCAGCTGGACAGGGCTAAACTCATCTCTGGACAGTCATTGCAGCACGTATTTGCACGGTATATTCTCCTAATCTCAGCTCTCTTTGCTCTCTATTCAGGCTGGCTCCCTTGACGCAAAGTTGAGCTCTACGTCACGATCTCCTTCAGCGCGGGGGGCTTGAAGCACCCGACACCGCTCACGACCACATACTCGAGTTACGACGAACCTTCCTCCATATCCGAATGGTCCGCTATGTGCGCGACTCTTTAATCAGCAACATACCCGATCGAGCGTTGTCACACGCTTCCGATAATCCCCTTGCGACTCGACGACTCGAGGCTCATCCACCATGTCATTCTACAATGGCGCAAATCATGCGCAAACCCGCGATTCCCTAGAACTCGCATCGTTAGCTTCCTCCAGCCAGCTGCAAGATGGCACCGCAGTCTCCGAAATCTCCTCACGACCCAGCATATCCTCTTCGCGCCGTCTCTCCCTCGTAGAAGAGGAAGATCCCCTGGACGACAGCAACCCGGCAACCCGTGGCCGTCTTACTGGTCGGTCATACTCAGTATCCTCAACCTTCGATTTCGCCGCGAATCTCTTCCCTCTGAGCTCGACTGCTGATGCAGGTGGATATGCGCCTATCGGTGCGCCGACGTCATCATCACGACCGAATGGTGGTTTGGGGGGAGGCTCTCTGGAGAAGAACAAGACCCTGACATACCTAAACGGCTTGTCATTGATTATCGGGCTGATAATTGGGTCTGGTATCTTCTCTTCGCCTAGCCAAGTGAGCGCAAAGGTTGGATCTCCTGGTGCAGCTCTCATTGTATGGGTTGTTGCTGGCGTCCTCGCTTGGACTGGTGCAGCGTCATATGCGGAACTCGGCGGTGCAATTCCTCTGAACGGAGGCGCACAGGTCTATCTTGCGAAGATATTTGGTGAAATGGCGGGGTTCCTCTTCACTTGGGTCGCGGTCCTAGTGCTCAAACCAGGGAGTGCTGCCATCATCAGCATTATCATGGGAGAGTATTTGACGAGAGCGATCCTGGGAGCAGATGCACAAGACATCAGCCCTTGGGTCAACAAAGCTGTTGCGCTGGTTGGACTGGCGATCGTCACCTTTCTTAACTGTGTTTCGACAAGGGTTGGAACGAGGGTCAACGACGTGCTCATGTTTCTGAAATTTGTGGCTCTGCTCTTTGTCACAGTCCTTGGCATTGTCGTGGCATTCACAGGTTTCTCTCTGAATGGCGAAGCGAACAAGGAGTGGAAGCAGAATTGGTTCAGAGATACGACATCCGATGTCTCGGGTTGGGCCGTTGCTTTGTATGCTGGGCTTTGGGCATACGATGGCTGGGACAATGTAAGTCGCATATGTTTTATGGTCTTTCCCAAGGCGATTTTATTTGCTGATGCGTACAGACGAACTACGTTGTTGGCGAATTCCGCAACCCTTCGCGCGACCTCCCACGAGTCATTCATACCGCCATGCCTCTCGTGATTCTCTTCTACGTTATGGCCAACATCTCCTACTTCCTCGTCTTACCGATGGCGACTGTGAACGCCTCCAACACTATTGCCGTCATGTTTGGTTCAAAGGTCTTCGGATCTGTTGGCGGCCTAGTTCTGGCACTCATTGTTAGCGCGAGCTGCTTTGGTGCTCTCAACTCCACAGCCTTCACCTCCAGCAGACTTGTTTACGCAGCTGGAAAGGAAGGCTACATCCCGGCTGTGTTTGGGCGACTGGGCGTTGGTGACATGGATCAGACACCTGGTGGTGGAAGCATGTCGACTATGCGTTCCACAGGCTGGTTCAAGAAGAAGGTTGCTGCCATCTTTGGGGATGAGGATGCAGGGCTATTCTACACACCGGTCTACGCCTTGATTCTCAACAGTGTCTTTACAGCAGCGTACTGCGTAGTTGGCGAATTCAGCACGCTCGTCACCTTCTACGGCGTTGCTGGCTATACTTTCTACTTCATCACGGTACTGGGCCTCATCATTCTTCGTGTTAAGGAGCCGGACCTTGAGCGGCCTTACAAGACGTGGATCACGACACCAATCATCTTCTGTTGCGTGAGCCTCTTTCTCCTCAGCCGCGCCGTCTTCGCACAGCCTATCCAGACACTTATCGTTGTTGCTTTCGTGGTGGCTGGCATTCCGGTATTTTTCTGGCGGATACGAGGCAGAGACAAGGTCTCAAAGGGCGTTCACGACGATGACAGGAAGTGGTGGCAGTTTTGGAAGTAAAGTCTGGAGTTTGTGATACGGACGGGAGACTTGGATGGTGCATTGCGTATTGAATCAACATGTCACAGCGAGGATTGCATGGGAAGTTCCTGCAGAACTGTATATAATAACATAGACATGACAACCCTCACGTCCTCAGGGTAGGCGCTGGGTTTTGCATCAAGTCTTGAACATCAAAGTTGAGGGGTATCGATTGGACAGCATGAGAGCAACCAAGCGTAATTCGAAAACCTTTACTCATCAGATCGGGCACATCTACATTCTCCGTCTCACATGTATCACTGCTATGCGCGGAGAACACTGGAAGAAATAGCCAGCACCATCTCGGGACGCGGTAGCTTCACCATTATAACACTGAGTGGCGGCAGCATAGGAGCTTTTGTAGAGTAACTTTCAACATGTGCACGCTTTCGCGGCACGATTTGCATTGTCAATCATATCCTGTGCAATGCTCGTCCATTCGATCCTACATGATCAAACGAACAATACGTATCAAACCCAATGCTTACAATTTTCATAAATCCCGTTTCCGAGCAAGTTCATAAACCAATTATGCAGAATAGTGAATTTTCCTCCCGTCACACCTTGCTTTACTTGGCGATCTTGGCACGCTCACCGTACGCCTTGGTAGCGTAGTCACCACCGTGGACGATCAGATCCTCAGGGCGGTAGTCGTGCTTGCCGGTGAGGTAGCTGGTGAGGATAGCCTTGGTGCCGTCGGCGTAGCGCTTCTGGGCATCGAGGGAGGTACCGGACATGTGAGGAACCATGGCGTTGCCGCCACCGAAGGGGTTCTTGGCGGTGCGCAGGACGTGGTCGCCAGGAGCGGGCTGGGGGAACCAGACATCACCACCGTAGCCGGCGAGGTGACCAGACTTGAGGGCAGCGGCGACGTCCTCCTTGACGACGATGGCGCCACGGGCGGTGTTGATGAGGTAAGAACCCTTCTTCATCTTGGCGATGAGGTCCTTGTTGAAGAGACCCTTGGTCTTCTCGTGCAGAGGGCAGTTGATGGTGACGACATCGCACTGAGCAAGCATCTCCTCGAGGTTCTCGACACGACGGCAGCCAATCTCCTTCTCCTTCTCGGGGCTGAGAGGCTGGTAGTCGAAGTACAGGAGCTCCTTGCAGTCGAAGGGCTTCAGCCTGCGGAGGACACGCTCACCGATGCGACCGACGGCGACGGTTCCGACGACCTTGTTCTCGAGGTCGTACTCCTGCTTGGCAACGGCGGCGACGTCCCACTCGCCGCGCTCGATCTGCTCGTGGGCGGGGACGAAGTTGCGGACGAGGGTGAGGATGGTCATGACGACGTGCTCAGCGACGGAGACGACGTTGGACCCAGTGACCTCGGCGACGGTGATGCCGCCGTTGGTCTTGTTAGCGGCGTTGAGGTCGACATGGTCGGAACCGATGCCGGCGGTGATGGCGATCTTGAGGTTCTTGGCCTTGGCGAGGCGCTCGGCGGTGAGGTAGCCGGGGTGGAAGCTGGACGTTTGTCAGAATGAGGGATGCATAAGGTGGGATTGATGAGGAAGTGAAATGGCTTACGGAGTGGTGATGATGACCTCGGCGTCTACGAGCTCCTGGTCGAACTTGGAGTTCTCACCCTCCTTGTCGGAGGTGGTGACGAGGGTGTGACCCTGGTCCTCGAGCCACTTGCGGAGGCCGAGCTCGTTCTCAGTTGTGCCGAGAAGCTCAGGAACCTGGAGAAAGAATCAGATATTAGTGTCTGCTTCATGATGGCATGTTGTGTTCTCCTCGTCCTGCTCTGCTACTGCTGTTGCTGCTGCTGTTGAAGTGTGATGCCGGCGAAGGCCGAGACGGGTCCGAAGGGAGAAGAATGTGGAGTTGAGTGGAGGTCTCGCTCTCAAGCCGATGTTGAAGTCGCTGTTCGGGGTTCGCGCTAGAAGCTGTGGAGCCACTAAAAAAAGTACCGAAAGCTCCCCGAACCGATCGCCTGCAGCTGACGTTACAGGGGGTGGTTGCGACCCCGCAGTGCGCTGTTGGCGACGTAACTCTGACGGGACAGTCGTAAGAGCTGGGGTGCGTAGCATGTTTGTCGATTGGCGAATTGGATGACCGAATTGCTTGGTAGGGATGTTGCTGAGAAAGATGGCGAGCAGTGTCGAATTGGAAGCATGCGCAGGAGCAGCAGCAGCAGCAGCAGCAGAGAAACGCTGGAGCGTCCACAGACGCCGAAGAGCACCTCAGGGTTACTCAGGGTTACTTACGTCCTTGGCGTGCTGACCGCCGTCGTACAGAACAAGAAGAACTTTGACCTTTTCGCGTTGAGTTGTCAGTCCTCGGACGGAAGTCGTAGAAACGCGTGATTTGAGGGGAGAAGAAGAAACAGAAGGCAAAGCCGCAGGCGATGAAGAGAGCTTGGAAGAACAAGACACAAATGGGGCAGCTCTGGAGGGAGCAGAACGGGCAAGGGAGGAGAAAAGAGCAGCTCGCGGCATAGAACGGGAGATAGGGCGAAAAGATACCATTTTGGATGAGGATTTGTATAGAGAGAGAGAGAGAGAGATTGATGGATGAGAGAAGAAGCGTAACTCTTATGGAGAAGAGGTGACGAGTGATGAACTGGGGTTCGACGTGTCGATGACGAGGACCTCCTTTTGAGTAGTGACGAGCAACCAATCAATCAAGTTAACCAGACCAGGTAACCTCAATTGAACCTGACGGAGTAGTAGTAGTGATAGTTGCAGTGCTGTAAGATGATGAAGGGAGGAAAGAAGGAGAGAAGAGAAAAGAGAAAAGAGAAGAGGAAGCTTTTAAACCACCAGGCGACGAACCCCGTATTTAAGTTCCGTCATACGACCTCGTCTTTCCCCTCTTTCCTGTCCTCCATCGTTTCCTCTACTACTGCTGCTGCGTTGCCAATTACTCCTCGTCTCATCTTCGGACAGGTGGGAAGCTTGTCTGGCGTGTCTCTCCGAGCCTCTCCCGCTGGAGGCTGCACCAGCTCGGCATCTCGCAGGGGCACCTCTCTAGTTCGAGAAGTATGGACCTGTGTGGTTTCACTTGTTAGCTCCCAGGTGGGCGTCCAGCGATTTCGGAGGTTGTTCTCATTCTAATTCCCGGGCGACTGATGGTGAGAGAGGGACAGACCTGCTTCGGGGGTTCGGGATGGCGGGGGGGTTTTGCCAGTGAAAATGCGGGGTAGGCTGCCACCACAGTACGACTTGCAGCGTAGAGGACACCATCGAGGCCAGCAACTGTGAGATCGGCAAGGCCCTCGGGTCCCAGACTCTGAAGCCACACGACATTTGGGCTTGAGTTAGAGGGAGTGACGCAAAACGAATTCATCGATTCTGGTGATGAATATATGCATCAATGAGCCTCGAAAATGCGAAAGCGTGTCAACTAATTCATCAACTCTCGCTCTTCTGCCTTTGCTCCAGTCCCGGATTACTCTCGAACGAGCTGCCTCTGTGAACTGACTACTCCAGAGTGGTGATTCCGGTTGCAAGTCCACCCAGTCCAAGTCTCATGCAGATTATCTCGGACTTCCGATTACCCACATGGCGAGCTCATCGAGAGCACAACAGGTCATGAGGCGCGGCATTGCAGAGTCCATGAGCTAGGCTTAGCTGGCGACTTTAGGTGACAGTAACTGCACTCGTCCAGCTGGAGGAGACACTTGCCCAGCACCAATCTAATTAATCCCTGGTTAGTGAGAGCCACCCGTCGTGGTCACGCATCTACACGATATTCCATGACTCTGACGATCTGAGCATGGAAACGAGTTGACATTTGCAGCGACTGCGCACCGTCGCCATCACCAAGGAGAATCAACCGAACAGCAACCAAGGTTAATTCATCCCAACCAAGCACTCCCAAGCTTCAACAAGAGCTCGCCCTTCAGAAAACCGCCAAGACAACGCCATAGCGGCACCGTCCCTGAAAGCCTAAGGCGGCTACTGCACCGCCTCAACAAGACCCCGAACCTTAAAAGTCTCGCGTGCGGCCATGCCACCACTGGAAACATTAAGAAACATGCCGACCATCACCCGAAGAAGAGCTTGTGTGGATCTCATCTGGCGCCATGCCGGACGTAAGGTCTGGCCATCTCTCCGAGCGCACTCCGTAGACGCCGTGAAACTGCATCGTGAGGGGGGAAGCAGAACTGCCAGTCGTGCCGTGTTGGACGGCAAGATTATTGGTGTCATTCGTTTCCGCAGTGAGCGTGTCTTTGCTTGCGATTTTTTATGTAGGAAGTCTGGAACCAGAGTCCAAGATGCATGTTCCTGAACTGTCGGGTCCATTCAACAAGTGCAATTAGCTTGGGCGCACATGATACAGCTTGAACCAAAGAGGTGCCGACGACATGGGAATGCTGATCGAGTGACCCCATCGTGATCGCATTAACGCTCGCCATGCTTGACACCATCTGTCCACGAGACAAGGGATCCTGAATTGTCTACATGAAGCACACGATCAGTCTCTAGATCATCTTGTCTCATTTCTCTCATTTCTCTCGTCTATACATGCTCATCGTTCTACACCTCGTGTTCCTCAATGCCCTAACAGACAGCGTACGTGCCCCTTCCCTCAGTGCCACTCGCCGTCAATCTTCTCCCAGTTATCGAGGAAGCCCTTGAAGAACTTGACTCCTAGACCAGGATCAAGCGCTCCCGTCGTCGCACGAACTGAATGCATGCTCAGCTGCGGCAGGCCCGCGTCCGCAGCTTTGACACCCATCGCGGTCGAGAGCATTGGGCCAACAGTGCCTCCGCTGCGCGAGTCGTTCCTGATCTGGAAGAGCTGCGTGGCACAGCCGGACAGCTCACCGACGCGCTGCAGGATGGCTGTTGACACAGCGTCAGTGGTCATGTGGCCGTTGCTGTCGCCGCAGATGACGATACCGACGTTGAGCTTGGGCACGTGTTGGTCCAGGTAGTTGCCGAGGAAGTTGGGGTGGCCGGCGTGAGTTACGTCCGCAGATAGGAGGAAGGACTTCGCATAAGTCTGGCTGACGAGATTGGGGCCAAACGACTTCGGGTTCAGGGCCTCGACAATGCGCTCAATGGTGCTGGGAAGGAAATTGCCCTTGGCGCCCTGACGGAGCTGCGATCCGATTTCCTCGTCGTCGAAAAGCGCGACAAGCTTGATGTAGCCCTCATCTTCCTTCTCTGACGCAGCGAGAAGACCCATGAGAGCGGCCCAGGAGCAGAGTTTGTCGTCGATGCGTCCAGCCGTGATGAACTCCTTGTCCATGCCAAGAGTCTGCGCAGGCTGTGTGTCGAACAGTTCGAGCTCCCAGTTCTTGATGGAGCTGTACGAGGTGATACCGAGCTCCTTCGCAATCAGCTTGACGAGCTTAGGGGGCTGCGTGGTGACGAACGAGCCCGCAGGTCCCAGGCTCTCCGCTTCCGCGTCGCTGGATGGGCTCTCCAGGCCGATGATCGGAACGGCCTCGGTCTCTGCATTGTTCTGGCCCATCATGCCAACACCAAAGTGCGGTGCAAGCGTAGGAACTTTGGCAATGGGCCAGTCCAGTTTGACGAGCTTGGTGCTCGTCTTGCCCGTCTCTTCATCACGGACGATGACCCTGCCGCCAATGCTGAGATCGCGATCCCACCAAGTTTGGTTCAGTGCGCCAGCATAGGGAGCAACGCCGAGCTGGACGTAGCCAGCCTTGTTAGGCTTGGTGCTCACGGGCTTCAGCTTGGCAGTCAGGGCATCGATGTGGCCAGCGATCATGCCGACACCATTTCCAGCCTTGTAGTTCTTGCCGACCGAGAACGCGATGAGAGACGAACCGTTTCGGCTAACCCAGTACTTGCCACCAGCTTTGATCTTCTCTTCCCAGGAGTCGCGCGGCGAGATCTGAGCCAACGTTAGTGGGTGTCGCAACGCTGGCCTGCTGCGGGGACTTGTGACTTACCTGCTCGTAGCCAAGGTGCTCAAGCTTGGTGTGGAAGTAATCAACGGTGTGGAAGATGGTGGGATTCTCCTGCAGGAAGCTGCAGAACGGCTTGGTGAATGCCTCTGGCTTGCAGTCGGCGACTTCACACAGGCGACATGCCTGGTCCGCGGGAAGGTGCCAGTTCACCTGATCAACCTCGCTCGGCGCAAGCTTGCTAATGCAAGAGGTGCAGACTCTATTCTCCCGAGTGCTGCGACCTTCCATATCGGCGAGGACGAAGCTCTTGGTCCGACTGGGCGTCTTGGGCGGCTCGGCGTGGATCGTCGGTGTCGAGGGCTCGGAGGCTAATGACCTTTGGCGCAGGGACATGATGGAGGAGTGCTTCGACAGAAACCCGGGAGTGTGCCTGGTCATGATGACTTTCGAACCCGTTGATGTCTGCGATTGTTGATTGCGAAGAATGAGTGTCTATCACCAACCATGAAGCTTGCGACACAGCGTGAGTTAGGAGAGATGAGCGGCAAAGGTGGAGGACAGGAAGCAACTATGACAGCGTCGTGGTCGGGTGACGAGGCCCACGTTACCCACCTTATCGCAGAGGTCGGCGTCTGGGATCACGATAAGCCTGCTGCTGGGCAACCCCCGATGGCTGGACTACCCTGCATCCAAATGGCACGCCCGGGCAGAGCCTCGGTTCCGGTCAAGAGCTTCTACGGATGTATAGTATTGTACTTGTGGTAAAGCCTTTCAGGTTCCTGACATGGATGCAATAGCAAACGAGTAGTTGATATGCGCTGCTTGAGTGGCACGGGCTGTAGACCTTCTTCCACGAGTGCACTTAATACCCACCAATGTACGTGGCTATATCAGTGAATCAAGTCCATAGTGGACTGAGTCAGATCACATAGGCTCATCGCGATGCCGCAGGTGGGATGCCTCGTTGACCTCGAACTCGTCCTCATCCTCATCCTCGTCATCACTCTGTCCGTCGACTGCTCCCTCCTCCTCCTCTGCCTGAGTGTCTGGCTTTCGCTTCTTCTCAAAGTCTTGCTTGTGTGCTTCTGCCAGCATTTTGGAGAAGCTTCTCCCAATGTGCGCAGCCTCCCTTCTCCTGACTGTGTTCGACGTCGTGGGACCCAATGCTGTCGAAGTGGCACTCGGTCCCTCCTCCCCTCCTGCTGCCTGCGATGACTCGCCGGCCTGCGATTCCAGAGTTGGACTGCTGTTAGCACTGGCTTGAGCCATGAGGGGTTCGATGCGATACGGCAAGGGCACATCCCGCGAGGCTTTGTACTGCGACACATTTGCGCAGTGCTCGTTCTCCACACGAAAGAGAGCCCACATGCCCCGACGCGCCACCTCCATGAACGAGACAAAAAATGAGACAACGGTCGAGTGTTGCGTGTTGTGTGTGAAAATGCCGTAGAAGATCCATGAAAACCGGAGTATGGGGTCGACAACCATGATGGCATAGTACGGCCAGCGTTGTTTCAGTGCCAGAATATCGCGAAGGCCGCGGTGCCTCGACTGCGTCTGCAGCAGGGAGAAATCCATGAAGATGTCCCAAATAGCTGGATGCGAAAGTCAGCAATCCCGTGTCCAGAAGAAGCAGGCATTTCAGGAGACATACAGCAGTAGATGGCATTGATCGTGGAGAAGGTGATGAACAAAGCAAGATGGGTTCTGGTGCCATTGATTCGGTATAAAGAAAGCATGACAGCAGCTGTGATGCTCATACTGTACTTCCCGCAATTGACAAGATGGGGGAAAACGTTTCGTGTGTCTTTGTAGCGTCTTATGCATTGCAGGAAACGCCATATGGGAGGCAAAGCAGTAAAGAAACCCAACAAGCGAGAATGGTTCGAGTTACACTGAACCGGGTTCTCCCAATGATTGGCGTACAAGCAGAAAAAGAGCTCAACATTCTACTTCGTATTAGGATTATGAACTGCCACAGGCCAGAGAGTTGCTTACCGCAAGGGCATATGTCAGCGAGCAATACATATCGCCCAAGAAGAAGTCTCGGAACTCAACAGGGTACAGACCTGCCAGGAGTAGTCGCCACTGGAGAAGTTAGCCTTGTCAAGTGGTTGTAGCATGGGCGGGAACTTACATGTGAGTAAGCGAGCCATGAGCGGCTTTTGTGGCCCACGAGAGGTACCGGCAGGAAAATTATGGCCACGGTAATGCCAATGAGAATCACAGGATAATAGAGATATAGCTCCGGTGCCCCATACTGATTGAAGTTGATCCAGATGAAAATTCCAAAGAGGAGCAAGAAGAAGCTGGGGAAGACGGCGAGGCGTCTCCAGTCCAGATGGTGCCGCGGGTCGAATTCGAAGATGAACGGATAATTGACCTTGTTTGCTGTCCAGATCCAGCAGTTTATGCAGAACCAGGAGAACAGCATCAGCATGAGGAAGTACCCACCATATATCTGCATCAGGTAGCTTGTCCGTACACGGAGCTCGTGATCATCGTGGAAAAGGAGCTGAGCCCCGTCGATCAGCCCTTGGACAGCAAAGACGCCCCCGATACCGATCATTAAACCATTTTGAAACGAGCTGCCACCTTCGTTACCAGGTTTCTTGCTCAGACTTCGGAGTTTGCCAACAGCGAGCTTGTGGTTTCCTCGCTCAAAATAACGTGCATAAAGGTCTTCCACAGCTTTGATGTGACCATCAAGGGCGTCGCTATTGACGAACCAGGCCTTATTCACCCTTTCGTTCATGAAACGGTAAGGCGGCCGGGCGTTTGCAGCCTTGTCAAACTTCTTGTTGAGTTTTCGAAATGCGGTCCGGTTGAGTAGAGCGTATGACTTGAGCAATTCCAGGCCGCGGTAAAACTCCTGCAATGCGAGCTTTAGCTTTCGCTTGGCTGTGCGATAGGAGACGTCGTGATCCTCCGGTCGACGAATGTAGTCCCTTGAGGCGTCGCCTCCTCGCCGCCCATCCAGATGAGGAGTACGAGCCATTGCTGACAGGGCTTTCGTGTTTGGTCCAGGGCCAAACAGCTTTGCCTTCAGCGGATTCCATACAGGCTGGTCACGCTTGCCTTGACCCTCTCCATTCTGGTTATGATCGATATGAGCATGGTATTGCAAATCCGCCACCTCTTGAATTCGCCGATTGCGCATTTCATGTAGTTGCTCGCGGAGAATGTTGAGTCGCTGTCCTGCTTGCTCCTCCTTCATCTTGTAGAACGACTCAACTTTGCTGAGCTCCGATTCCATAAAGTCATAAAACTCGGTCTCTCGTTCGCGTACGAGGTCAAATGGCTCCAGTCCGAGGTCAAGGCGCGACTCGCGAGACCCTAGACCGCTCCTGTATGTGCCGAAGCCGCCAACGTGTGACATCAGCCTTCGAAGACCTGGAGGGGGATCTCTCGGAGTCCCCTGCGTCGAGATCTTGGCGAGTGGTCTTGCGAAATCTGGTGTCGATGTACTTCCGTTTCCAGCAGGTAGGGCGGCCATGGAAACGCTGCGTCTGGGGTTGCCCCGTTCCTTGGGTGTTTCTACCGCCTCCTGACTCTGCTGAAGTCGTAGAGCAGGCGCAGGCAGTTCAAAATCATTGGTGTCGCTCTTGTCCAGAGCCGGACTCGCAAGGGGCGGCGTTGCGACAAAGCTGCCATATTGCATTCGATCGAGATCCCGCGTCAGGGCATCCTCTTCTTGTGGTCTTGGAATGGATCGGGATTGAACGTTCGTCCGGCCAGAACCCTGTTGGCTTTGCGAGACGGCATCGTAGACTGAGGATGAGCGTTGCAGGTATCTGGGACCTGACCCTGGTATGCGGGAATCGTGCTCGCGAGGACCGGTCCGTGGTGTCCGATTGATAGCCCGGCTGACAGCTTTGACATACTTCTTGCCGGCCTTGTAATTCAGATACTTGATGCGCCATTCTGTGTTGAGAACAGGTTAGCTAGTGGAGCCAGACAAGCCTGGGTAATTATGCTTGGGAGGATTCCATACCGGGGACAGCGTCACGCTCAAGCTCTTTGGCGAACTTCATGTTGAATGGATGCGGGAGCAGCCATGTGATTGTGTATCAAAAGCATTGAGCGATGCCGAATTGACTCGATCGACCCAGAGGCTCTAGGTGCGACGGCCTCAGGCGAAGGCCATGAGATGGTGCAAAAGGCAAGTCGGGTTGGCAAAGTCCATGTGCTGAGGAGAAATGTTTCTCGCATTGAGGAGCTTGACGCGAAAAGAAATCACTGGCTGCAGAGAGAAAGCAGCGCCCGCCATGGATTGGAGTGGCCCCGGAATTGTGCCTGACGTCAAAGAGCCCCAGGTCTCTTTAGCGCGCCGAAGGGCGTCTAAGACTCTGGCCGGCAGATGGAACGCTGCCACTTCACATCATCCTCCCTTATCAACATGACTGCTCTCTAGGTTTTTTCTACACAATTGACAGCCTGGTTCACCTTCTTCCATTGCCCTTGTTAGCATCGTCATCAGAAGTCACGATGACCAGCCTACAAGGTCTTCACTACAGACATGCCAGGAAGCAAGCCTACGGCATTACCTGGTCCAGCGCCGTTGGAACCGAAGCACGTGGGTGAAGTGACTGGCGAAAGCTAAAGAATTACATTAACTGGACTGAACCTTCGCATTTCCCACCCTCGAGCACGCGAGTCATGCTCAGTAATGGAGCTGAAAGTCTCTCGGGCTCCCCATGAGTTTAGCACCGCTTGCCTCGAAAGGACATCCTCTCTCCAGACCTTCGATCAATTGGCGATGCTTCTACTCCGTGGTCTGATCGTGAACTGGAACGCCGATGGGTACGCCAAGGCCCCAGGATTCGGCTTTACATCTACATCTATCTCCCGGCCATTTCCTCCGACGGTTTTTTTAATGTTCATAGCAGCAAGAGTCAATGCGATGTTGAGGTATAGGCCATCGTCGGCGAAGAAGCGACCTGGGCACCTTCTACGCCCAAATCCAACGGCCTCCGGGCTGGGATCAGGCTCGTTCCTGAGTGTCATGTATCGGCTTGGATCGAATGATTGCGGGCCAACGTACACTTCTGGATCGTGAAGGGACCATCAAACAGCATGCATCTTTGGGGATGCGATGACCACGGTACTCGAATTCCTCCATTGACACGTGTGGGAACCCCATGGGTGCTACCGGCCACCACCGCGAAGCTTCTTTGGCCACTGCATCAATATAAGGGAGACCGCAGACGTCCAGGGTTGGCAGTCTTTTCATCCCAATGGCGCTATCAATCTCATCCTGTGCTTTCTTCTGGACGTTCGGAAACACAGTCATAGCCAGGGTGAAGGCCGTCAGCGTGATCACCATCGCATCAGCTGCAGCTCCGTACAGGCTTGCAGCTGACCGGATCACTGCTTCTCCATCCTCCTAGATCAGCACTTGGTTCTCAGAACCGTCCAGATTCTCAACCCGCTTCGAGACGCAAGAAGATCGGTGTAGCCCAGATGACATCTACCGCCCGCACAAACTCATACGGCAAGTATGCCGAAGCCTGGATCGACCTTCGCCACTTACGAGCCGTCTCCTTGGAACTGGCTCCTGGGAAAGTCTCAGGGATGTATTGGAGCGCCGGAATGATGTTCACAGGGGCTTGCCGCAAGCGAGAAGTCTTCCATCATCTGGTCAACCATGTCTACCAGCACGTCGGGCTCATGCTGTTCAATGTTGTAACCGTAGGCTATTATCAAGGCACTGGCGGCAGTAGTGTCAAAGCCCGAGATCAGCGGATGAGTTTCCACCCACCCAGAGGTCGCTCACGTTTTGTAATGACACAGCCATTTCGCAGGCTCTCTTAAAGCTCTCACTGCCTGCCGCTTGACTTCCGTCTATATGCTTAAGCAAATACATATTCACGGGCATACCTCCAGGGGGGAAGTCGGCGACGTTGCCCAGCAAAGGGAATGGCCTTGGACCAGGAGGCAACTCTCAGTACCCATTGGGACTCGTCTGCTGATACACAAGGTATCCAACGACCAAGCTTCCCACAGAACACGTATATACTACTACTGCCATGACGTTGTGCTTCGATATCGAACGTTTGAGTGAGGACAGAACTCGGGGGAAAGCGTGGTATTGCCTAGAGCACGGAAAGGTCGTTAACGACAGAGCGGCTGGACAGACAAAGAGGCAGGGAGGTTGCTGCTCTTCAAGGCAGAACTGGTGCCGCAATTTTCACCCGACTTAGCCTGCCAACGGATTCCCATCTCTGGTGACAGGCCCTTGTGTAACGAAGCATACTTCAATGCCCATGTCAAGACATTTGGTGATCCATGGAAGATCAGCGAGTGAGTAAACCAGGGCCACGGCGTTGGACCGTGATTGACAGAATACAAATGCGTTTTGCGTTGTATCACTACCCAAATGATTGGTAGTCATGGACTTGGAAACACGGTCAGCATGTATCTGCAAGTCAAGTCTACAAATGGCGTTGATCGATGACCAGCTCGGCCTATTTCCATCGATGTCCTAGTGAGCACTGTCAATTCAAGACATCATTCAATGTTAAAAGTAGTACTCTCGCAAGGCGAAACACGCGCGCGATCAAAGCTTAGAGCCACTGCAAGTCTTCTTGAGGAACCATGGGCTCACAGTCAGAAGGTGAGGTCTCCCTTATTGCTTCATTTCTTGCACATAAGGTGCCAGATTATCGTGCGGCCACTTACTGCGTGAATTTGGCAGCTCGCCAAAACCCTTCGCTTCCCAATACTTGATCTAAATCTACGTGGCCTTCATTATCCAATTTGCATGACCAAGTAACGGCTGATGCAAATCTCGTCTCATCTTACAACTAGAAAGCATGCCGTTCGAATGGCACCAAAGGCCAATGGTCGTTCAGGATGGGCCAACCAGGGGCCGTACAGAGATCGAGCGAAAGATCGAGCGAGGAAAGTAGGGATTCTCCGAGAGTGTGCCAGTTCAGGTATACATGAGTGGCGATCCCCCACAATGAGAGCCCATTCGGCCGGTAGGAGAGTAAGAAACCCACCAACTTCATGGTGATCCAGTGCTGAAGATGGACACCGGAAGTGGTGTTGCCCACAAGACCCTTGCTACGCACGCTGCACCTGTTCTTGTGGGAAGCGAGTGCTCGTGCAGGGAACGCTGAGGCAATCGGAGCTGTTCACTTGGCAAGTTCAGTATACCGCAGAAAGCTACCAAGCAAAATACTCTCAGGCCAGGCTGACAAGATGGTGAATCCGGATAGTCATCTTGACGTCATCATGGGGTTGCATGCGGTTCCAGTGGGACCGAGATTGTGAACAGAAAGCGGGCTTCGAGTGTCACCGCTCGCAAATGTGGTCCTCAAATTGCAACAAGGTTCCATGCCATTCACATCGTGCAGTCTGGGTTCAACCGGAAATGCACGGTTCCTGGATTGAGCGCAACCAAGGTTGGTTGGTCACTTACAGAAAGCATTGGAAAGTCTACCAGCCCACTCGGTTCGACGGTGGTGGGGCTTCCTACAGGTTGTGCTCCGTCTAAACGGCCCAAGCCGGAGAATTTGCTGCTTGTTGAGTCGATCCGATGCTAGTCCCCCGATGCTATCCTCACCAGAACGTTGCAGCGTTGACTTTTGGCTTTTGGCTAGTCTGTTCCTGGCTGTGGGCTATCGCTCTGAGGCTTTTCTTGCTCGATCTAACGCATTCGAAGGCTGTCTCAGACGGCGTGTCCTCTGACCTCAAAAGTTAACAACTTGACTCGAGATGCGCAGCACGTTGGCTCCCTTCCTCCAGTGAGTGGGGGCTGAGAAGGTACCTTGGCTAGGATCAAATTGAAGTTTCTATTCGAGGATATCCGCTTTCGAGTGGTGGTGACATGGCTAAGACAAACATGTCAGCTAGGGCCGTAGGGCAGCTAACGGCGCACCCTCACCGCTAGGCTATAGCCCAGTTCGGCATAATCAGCTGAACACATTCTATCTACTCCGTACCAGCCTCGAGTGCCCGATGCTCAAGTCCTTTTCGCCTAGCCGAAGCCTGAGTGCCATCATGTAAGGCTAGCATGGCTCGACGGGAGCAATCGACGATGGTCCAGACCATCATGGCCAACTTCTCAAAGCGACATGGGTAACGTCCTAAGCAAGGCCATGCGACACGATTCCATGGAATATGACAGTCGCGCGAGCAATTGAAAGCACGGCAGCGGACCAAGCCGAGCGGATCAAGACTCGAATCTTGGCACATGTCCTTATCTGAAGGAGCCACAGCAGGAACGATTGCAGAGTACCAATATTGAATGGAGAGGACTGGCAAAGTTCGAGGGAACTTCAATCTCCAACACCGTGTATACTCCTTCCTCAGTTAAAGGCCAGAAGAAGACCAAAGGCGGGGTTTTGTGGAGAGTTAGACGGAGTGCCCGAGTCTGTCTGCACAAACCAACAGATGGAACTTTTGGCCCACAAGATAAACCTCACAACACTTTGCTGACCGCATAAATGCTTCAAAGTGGATCGCTGGCAAGAAAATGGCCATGCCCGTACAGCACTTTCACCTGAAAGCCTCAATGTAGCTCTGGTCCGTGTCAGAAGCACTGAGCCGACTAAACGCTAGAAATCACTTTCCAGACCCTTCAGAGGGCTAGTCTTGCTCTGCTCCAGGTCCCATCAGGGCGGGAAGCTGCAGCCATGGGTAAGGAAAGGTCGACGAATAGCAAAGTCCTCGTAGTCCTTTCTTTTATGATGGAGAGTAGACCACTCAGTCGTGTTTGTTTGCAGGCCAGCAATGGGCATTGCTACACGAAAGGTGCTATCGGCGATAGACTCTTGCTTAGCCGTTGAATGAGTGCATCTCGATGCAGAGGACGGGGTGAGCCCATGTAATCAGACAACTACATCATTCTGGTGTCAATATCTGTGACAACTGGTTGGGGGGCGTTTAGTCCAGGCCATTATAGGTCCGGGGTTGACTTCTTCGGTAATCTAGCGACGGACTGGTAATGGAGGTGCCCTGCCTTGGAAAAGACACATGCGATACTGTACAGGCTACGCTTCCATGATGCTGTCAGATGGCCTTGCCTAGCTGGGTCGGCATCTGGTCGAACAAGCACCATGAGCAACGTTCACAACAATGCAGTGGCTGCTGCGATAAGGCCACTCGGCTGATGCGACCCTGGCTCTCTCTGGGACTTTCTGTAGCACCCTACCCTTGTCCGAAGCGAACCAGCCTGGCCGATGGGAAAGCTTGTCCGTAGCGCTGGAGAACCACGAGAGTCAACGAATGGGAGATTGACAGACTTGGTCGCCATGTAGACGGGGCCGGTGCTGTGGCTGTCGTGTACTGTATATGCATACGGTTCTTGAGGTGATGGCATTTGTTGTTTGTTGATGATGATTAGCATCGGGTGCTTGCAGGGCGATGATAGGCGGGAGTGACGGCGCAGCTGAAGCCTGCAGGTGATAGCCTGGCGCCAGAAGAGGGGCACAAGCAGTGGAGGGAGGGAGAAAGCGGGGGCCAAGCTCCAGCTGGTCCAGCCAGTCAGCCCGGAGTCCCGTACTCGTAGTGAGTGTCTGTGCAGGAATGCCCAGCGAGGCATCCATCAGAGCATGCAACGTGGGACGAGAAGACGGTCAGTCAGGCTGTGGCGCCATGAGCAGCTGGGAGCCACTAAGAGCCACCTGGGACTGTTTGGCAACCACTACGACTCACACCTCTACTGTCTGTGCCGGTAATTAGTGGGCCACACCGTTACAACACAGCTGTCGTCGTTCGTCAACCATCCGCCCCGGACACCTGTCTGGACTGGCACGCCGTAAATGGCACCAGGATGAACTGAGGCAGGCATGACCCCCGAGTGAGCCTAAGAACAGAAAGGAGGTGTCCCTGAACATTCCCACCGACACAAACCCAATCATCCCAACACAGCATGTTTCAATGCTCATGTCCTCTGCCTCCGACTCTGACACTCTCCAGCATCTGATTCCAACCTGGCGTCACAGATCAGCATCCGTACCACTTATTATCGATAGTATAGATCTCCATCGTCAGTTCATGCTTTCGTCATTGCCTACCATTTGCGCGCCGCCATCATTGCGCTAGTCCCAGAAGTCCCTTCATCGCACCAGCGCACCCACCAGCGCCGACCACTAAATCGCTTCCTAACCGCACCGACAAGGCTCGGCGGTGGCCAGTGCAAGGAACTCTGCCGCACACCAGAATTCAAGGAACTAGCCTATCGCTAACCGCCTTGGATCAACTCTTGTCCAAGTCGCACAAACTTGCCTGGTTCGTTCTTCTACTTTGCTGGCGCTGGTCCTCCATTAACAAAGTGCCGCAGACCTCACCCGGTTCAGCTAACCACGAAACTAAAAACCTTCGTGGCCCCCCAGCCTGCCCTCGCATTTCGACCTTGCTCCTCATCACTCGCGCGCTGCTGAACCGTTGGACTGTCTCAACTGGCGGCCGTCGCTGTACTGCACTGTTGACGCCGGCCTGATCCACCACCCGCTCTGGCTGACACATGCGGACGCCCCGAGACCTCCAGAAGGTAACAAACCGTACCAGTCCTTCCAAGCAAGGGTTCCCTTCCCTTTGACGAAACGGCGCTATTACTACCTATTTACTTCTCGCTCCCCTCCCTCATTCCCGCCTACGCCCACTACGACGCAGTCAGCAACCAACCTTTTGGACTACCGGGAGTAGTCCACAAAACCCATTGTCTCGCCGCTCCGCCGCTCTGCGCGAATACACACATCCCTCTCCCTGCGAAATCCTTCCCTGGACTCCAGCAACCGATCCTCGTCATGCTGGGCAACCATGTCCCTGGGCGACATATGGAACCCAACGTCTATTCGCATTCGCGAACGAGGACGACTTCGTCCAACGTCTTTCCTATGCAGCCTCCCTCCGCGACCCCCCAACACCTCAACCAACCCGCTATGAACCCTCAGTTTTCCCGGCGTTCCCCTTCCGTGAACACCTTTAGCACCACATCAAGTATGCAACCGCCCGCTGCCTACCGAACATCGTCCACAAGCGATTTACGGCGCTCAATATCGTCACGATCGGGCGGCACTGCAAGTATTCAGGCGACTAGCTATGTGGCTCTCTTGCGGAAGCAGAAAGCAACGGTCTGGTGCGACAGGGCACAATATGAGGACCCCCGCTTAGCTGCGCAGCAAAAGGCGGCCAAGATGCGTGCAAATCTCGAAGTTGTTGGGGGCAATCGCTCGTATGGCTCGAGCAGTTCCGGAAACCGTACGAACACCGGCATCAGCGCTACTGGCAAGGTCGCTGCCAAAATACGGCATCATGGAAAGACACCGGTCGTTGGCTTTGCGCCGGGGGATCATCATGTCGGCGTTGGTGGTGTTCCACTTCGCCTCAGTGCCACAGAGGTTGAAGCTGAAAGCAGTGATGAGGAGGATACCCAAACTGCTTCTCGCCTTCATCATCGTCGAACAGGAAGCAGCGGTCGCAGTAGCACGGCAAGCGGGCGTAGGGGTATTGGGTATAGAACTTCTGGAGGAGGTAGTGGCAGCTTGACAAGTCGCCGCTGGAGCCCCGGTGACACCCCCGAGCGGTCAGACAGCATGGTGGAGGAACAGCCGGAGGATCACGCTGCTACCACGGCAGACAATGCCAGCGGTAAGGCCCGGAGCATAGCTAGCGGCAGCAGTGCTGAGCGTGCAGACAATGTCGGAGAACTCGGCAACGCCCCAAGGCTAGCAAGCAACTCCCTGCTACATTCGGCATTGACGCGTGAGAAGAGCGTTAAGAGTCCAGAAGAGCTAAGGAGACGAGGCAGCGTCGACGAACGGACGGCTACCCTTACCTCTGGTCGACTCTTCATCGCCAACCCCGACTAAAGATCTGCCCCCGATCCTTCGCTTTCATCACCGAACGAAGCCAACATGGAGACATTTGGCTGCGCATTCTTTCTTGTTGCACTATACACCATCGTTTTTTTGGAGGTTTTTTTTTCTTGCATTGGAAGGCGTTCTACGGCTGTATATGACTACCATTGCGCCTACACACTCGTTGCGAAGGGCTGGGCCCCTTCACACACATAATTACCCCCTCGCTACGCAGTAATAGATGCTGTGAGTTTCGAAGCTCGAAGAGTTGGTTGGTCCGTTGTGGACAGGCGATGTAGTTGCGAACAGAACAGAAAATTGGCAAGGCCCAGAGCCAAGCGGGCGAATGAGATACCAGTATTCTCTTAGCATATCAGAGACACTTGGAACGCTCGGGTCCAAATAGATTCCATTCACTATGCTGCACATTCACATCACGCTTCCTTCATCTTGCTTTCGTTGGTTGTCATCACGGCGTTTTGTGCTCGGAGGGAGCCAGGTGCTAGTGCCAATGGCGATCGACGTTGCGGCTCGTATTCTTGAGAAGCTCGAGCTTCTCTGCGCCACCACGAATCGCGTGGGGAGACCCTGTGGCCTCGTGCCCACCAGGACCACTTGTGAAACCCCTGAATTTCTCCATGATCCTGCGTGACACACTCCCAGCCACCCAAGACCCTCCAGACGAATCATCTCGCGTTCGTGGTGACGTTCCCGCACCTGACAGTACGGGGTTGAGGACCTTTGCCGTCCCATTGTGGGTGTGCCAACGGCAATTGACCAGTTCAAGCGGTCGATAGACGATTGAAAGGAGTGATACGAGGTCTGGATGTCCTAAGACGTTCAGGATCTCTTGACCTATGTGTGTGAAAGGGCGCTCTCGTCCTCACAGTCTTGACGACGCGGTGGAACAGCAGCGCGTCTTCACCTTCACGTGGTAGGAACTGGGTTGGTGGTGAACAGAACATTCTTATTGCTTAATTGGCGCTCCCAATACATCCATTGTGGTATGTTTCTTAGGAAACTACAGAGTTGGAGCTGGCAACCACAATCATACTATGATACTACAATTATATTAATTCCCAACCAGAAACGGTCACCTCCTTATCTCAGTCTCCAGCCGCCACAGCTCATGCCACAATTGCTTTCCCAGTGGACCCTTGCACCGCCACCTCTTTGACACGGGAAGGCACACCCGCGCCAACTTAACGCGGTGGACGCGTCGTAGTTCCACCGGAGCTCCCTGAACTCGCAACCCACAACGAGCAAGCGATCCAGAACGGTGCCAACTGAACTTCAACCACCTTGCCCGGACGCGCGACAGTCCCTATGGACGAGGTTCAGATGACTCTTTTCGAGATGTCGGCCAATGTGCAAAAGACTGCGAGTCTGAAACGAAGTCATGAAGATTTTGTCAACGATAGTGTCGTCAAGACCGAGAATGAGGCTAGCCTTCGTGCCGTTCCCCCTACAACAGAGCAGCGTAAGTCTGGCCAAAAAGACGAACCGCTTGAACATACTGACAGTCTCTAGCGAGTCTTGAATCTGCCAATCTTCAGGATCAGCGATCCCCATGCCTCTCTCCTGGTTTGACAGATGGAGGGAGTAGCACACCAGCACGCCAGTCACCCTCACCACTCACACCGTTGAAGAACGAGACATCACTCAAGCCCAGTCCATTCAATGCAGCCGCACAATCATCAACGTCCCCAAAAGCCACACACGCATCTACTAATGGGCCCGCGCCGAAACGCAAACGCTTGACAGTAGAGGAGAAAGAGAAGCGCGACAAGGAAGAAGCCGAGAAGAAAAAAGAGCGTGAGGAGAAACAGCGTCAGAAAGCAGAGGAAAAGGTCAAGGCTGAGCAAGAGAAGGCCGCTCGCGCCGCTGAGCGCGAGGAGAAGCGAAAGAAGAAGGAGGAGGAAGACCGGATCAAAGCACAGCAACGAGATGAGAAAAAGCAGCAAAGGGAGGAAGAGCTGAGACGCAAGCAAGAGGCTGAAGAGAAGAAGGCGAAGAGTCAGCCCTCTTTGAAAAGCTTCTTTGGGGCTCCCCGGGTAGCCAAGGAAACGAACGCAGGACCCAGCAGCTCGCCACAGAAGGCTGCTTCATCATCCACGGTGACCAAAGCGACGTCGTCAGAATATGCAAAGATGTTCCAGCCCTTCTTCGTCAAAGAACATACTCGCATGGCCAGGCCTACGAATCAGATGGATGTGGAAACGTGCGAAGTCAAGTCAAAGATCCTTGACGAATATATCAGCGGCCAGAGAGTGCATGAGCTTTCACCATTCGACCCAGTCAAACTTCTAGAGCTTCCATCAAGGCCATCGAGACGGGGTCGTGTACATCATCCAGTTCGACATATCATGGAGACCGCATACAAGGCGATGGAAACGGCTCAAAATAGCGGTGGCAACGAGGCGGACAACATAATGCGCGAGACTCGGCGCAAGCTTGCAAAAATCCCGGTCAAAGTCATTGCATTCTCTCGTGATGTCCGACCGCCGTACTATGGAACTGCAACATACAAGCCTTTCCTTCTTGGTCGGCCAAACCTCAGGATACTTGCCCAGAAGCCCGTTGAACGGACATTGGACCTCGACTACGACTACGACTCGGAAGCTGAGTGGCAGGAGGATGAAGGCGAGGACGTCGACGTCGATGATGATGAGGAGGAGTTGGATGACGAGGACGATATGGACGGCTTCCTCGATGACTCAGAAGACGCAGGCCTAGCAAGGCGAATATTTGCCAATACAATGGAGCCGGAGAGTACAGGCGTCTGCTTCGAGGGAGACCGAAGCCCGGATCCTATCCTGCAAGAACACAAGATGGAATACATCCATGGTAAGCCTATCATTATTTATCATACCTTTTGGCTTCGCTGACCCCGTGGACAGAGCTGCTCGGAAGTGACGAAGCCATAGACCCATGGTCAACCGCATACTGGGAACCGGAACCCAAGAAAACAACGGTCACCAAAGCGATCCCTCCGACCGAACAGTCGACTAAAATGGCACCTCCACCAGCCCCTGCAAATGCATTTGCAATGCTCAGCAAGCCTGTCTCTGCATCAACTGACGGTGTAAAATTGGTCAGAGACGATATTCTAAATGATGTGAAGCGTGCTATCCTCGCCAACAAACTACTGTCGAAGGTCGGAATGGTAGACGTCGTCTACCAACAGTTTCGAGATCGCAGCTCGAGAGCTGAGGTGAAGAATACAATCGAAGTCGTGGCAGAGAAGAAGAAGGGTGCCAACAAGCTCAAGGAGTGGGAACTAAAACCTGGGCACGAGCTGAAGCTATGAAGGCTCCGAGTCTGCAGCGTCATCCTCACCCATGCTTAAAAGCGTTGCTTTTGCCACTGTCTGTCTGGAAGACGGAGTCTTGTCTTGTGAAATTGTCCGGGAATACATTAGCGCGGAGCTGGAGGTTCATTTATTAAACCCATTGTTGGGTGACGGATTTCGCACAGCAGGCATTTTATAGAGACCTATCTCCACAATCTCTGATGATAAATTCGTTCTTCACGCTTACACTACTCCGTACATAATGACGAGTTTCTATCCCTAGATGCCATGTCGGAGCACCTTCGCCTCCTAGACTGTTTTTGCACTCTCGACTAATAGACAAGGACAGATGCTTTGGCTTGTGCCGCAGTATCTGAATCCACTCTCAACTATCATAAAGCTAAAGGCTGAGAGTATGGTCTCGGGAAGGGTTTGAACAACTTCTTCGTCCTTATTAGATCCAGCATCCGTAAGTAGTTTGATCTCGTCATAGAACACCGTATTCACGGAATAGGCCGCGGCACTTCTCTAACGCAGTCTCGTTCATGTACGTGCCGTAGCAAGGATAAAGAAGAATCGACGTGGGGCTCTGGTACAGGAAAGTGCTGACAGAAAATACATTACTTGTAAAAGTATTGTCATGTGCATCTCACGGCACCCAAATATCTGGTACCGTGATTCTTGGCTATGACAAAGCCAGTTCTGTAGCTAACTTGCAAAAGTGGAACCCAAGATCCATGTGCTGTCCAGACTTCGAATGACAGTGTCAAGACGCGGTAGGAATTTAACCCATACCAATTGAACCTCAGCCAAATACACGCTGGAAAGGTTCAAGGCTCGATCGGTAACGTTGGTTCAAAGCATGGTAGGTGAGTAGCTTGGGCCGCAGGAGACAAATAGGCTGCAGGTTAGCGTCTATGCGAGAGGTGGGAACGATCGCGTCGCTGATGCATCTCTAAACTCCCCTGACCAACTCCAGTCTTGAACTCCATTTGCAAGCCCACGATCAACCATTGCTCAGCCATAGCTCACGATTTCAGACGAGAAACGGCAATTAGCTGCGAGATGCTCATGTACTCGGTTATTTGATCACGTTCAGCCCCGAACTCTCCCGACCACGCCGCAGACCTTACGCCACGCGACACAGAGGATCTGTCCAATCGACGGACAAGAATGACGCTTCATTCGATCTTATGATATTAGCACGCAATTGCTCTGACTGACACCAAACTTGTCCTTGATCAGTGCGACATGCGCGAGCATGGACGACCCATGGGGCTCGCCATGGGCTGCAGATGACACGCAGCTGAAGCTCGACCTTCCTGTCCCGCCGCCGCAAGTGCACGCTCCTCAGACACCACATAAGACCGCATCACCGTGGGCCGCAAGTGATGAAGATGATACTTGGGGTGGTTGGAATGCGGCAGAAGGAGGTCATAGCGCAGACAGCCCGGGATGGGGAAGAAGCCCAGCTCTCAGGCCGGCAAGGAGCAATACCATCTCAAGACATGTGTCGCCAGAGCCATGGGGAAGACTGAGGACGCTTGATTCGAGGTCTGATGCCACAGAAGAACGAAGGAGCGAAAAAGACGTTCCAGTTCCCGTCGATTCAGCCATCAGTCTCGGGGAGGAGGATCCTTTCGCACCAAAGCCACAGGGAGAGAAGGAAGATGCCCTGCCGCAGTCCGTTGTGCCTATCAGCTTCAACGAGGTCGAGCTGAAGACGGCACACGAAGTCCATGGCGCAGAAGATGTGAGCGCAAAACAGGAAGAAGGACCGTCTGAATGGCCTGAATCCCCTACTGGCGAACCGAGTCGAGCATCAACGGCACCCGATCGATCGGAGGTAACGCGACAGACATCCAAGGTTCAAGAGCTCGTTCACATGTACGATGGAATAGCCAAACGTAAGAACCTTCCCGGAGAATCACTCGTGGCCGGACCGCGAATTGTCCTTGTGGGCTCGGATGGTGTTCAAGATCAAGATCAAGATCAAGATCAAGATCAAGAGGATGAGGCTCGCGCAAAGCTAGCAGAAGATGGAGCTTATCCATCCGCGCAAGAGGGCACATCTGATTACAACGATTTCGAAGGAAATGACCGCACAGATGATGCCTCGGACGACGTCTTCAACGATGTGGTATCTACCATTGAGGCCACAGAATCCAGTCAACTTGACAAACCTGAAGAGCCAGGAAGCCCGGTCGAGATTGAGACGCATGGTGAACAACCACCAGAGCAACCGCTTTCCACCGACGCGAAAGTACCCTCAATACCTTACTCTTACGACCTAAAGTGGTTGGACGAGTTGTTCCCATCGACACCGGTACCGACCATCGACCCGGAGCCCGTGCCAGACGTCATCATAGACGATACCTTCGCCTCTATATCTGAACGCAAAGCGTGGTATCGCGTCTCTCGCCGAGGGCCAATGCGTCAACATAACCAGGGCAATGACGAGGATTACGTGCGCCTTGATTGGCGTTCTTCGGGAGTGCGGGGCCGAACTCTGAAGATTGTGCGGCGGTGGATGGAAGAAGATTCCATCGCAGGGCGCGTGGTACTTGGAAGACGAACAGGGCCAGTCGGAGCGAGCATGTTCAATTGGGATTCCCAAGCGCCACAGGTGGAAATCGGAGAGCTTCTCGGGAAAAATAGTCATCGTCGGTCGATATCTGGTGTATCCAAGGGATCGAAAGGTTCCCTACCATCGCCATCGAGTGCAACCTTCGCGTGGAGCGCAAGGCCTGAGGGCCCATCATCGAATGTAAAGCCTTCGCTGGAAGAGCCGAAGAGAAACAGCTGGATTGCACCTCCTCAAAGTATTATGTCGCCTGTTACACCAGATTTCGGTTGGAGCTCGGCGCCGCAGAATTCCACTGGACTTGGAGACAAACCGGCTTCGAGCGATGTAGCCCTTGATACTCGGAAAGACCCGACATCATTGGCTGCACTTCCTTCAAAGACACCACAGTCCCTGGACTCCATAACCACGACAGGATTGACTTCGGCGTCGCTCAGAGGTCAACCTATTCCAGAGGCCGAGAACGACGATGACGATGAATGGGGAGAAATGGTATCGTCCCCAACGTGGCCTCCCAATGTCACAGCCTCACAGACAGGGCAATTGGGAGACCTGGCACCCGACCCAACGGATAAGGTTCAGGACGCTCCATCCACGGCCCGTTCCCAAACCTCCAGTCCCGGTTCAGAGCCCCATGCGACTTCTACGCCTCTGCAGAGCAGGCCCTCAGAGCCTAGACCGACCACCACAGATTTGTGGAAGGAAGCAGATCATGAGCAAAGGACACCAGCAGCTGATCAGGCTGTACTGGACCCGTGGTCTGTGTCTGAGCCGTTAAAGAAAGCAGACGGATTCCTGTCGGGGGTTTCTCTTGAACTATCAAAGGCGGCCACCACCTCCGCTGAAAAAGCACCAGAGTCGACCGTCATACCGCCTTCCACAAATTTAACGGCCGAGGAGCAAGCATTTGTACAGCGGACTCTCAATGACCTCCCCGATCTGTCGTACATGCTGCGTTGAATCGTCCTAATAAGCTCCCAAATCGTCTATTTATTGTATTTCTAGTGTTCGATAGTTGGCATGTGTATCCTCATCTGGCAACCCACGAGCAATGACTTGCAAGTATCTCCTGCATCTAGCTCTCTCTACATTATGGTTCATATGGGATGGCGTTCTTTCTGGGATTTTCTTGGCATCTATTGCCATTTATGCATAACGGCCGTGGGCTAAGACAAATCAACCTCTGATTTTCGACGACCGATCCACGAGGTACTGCCAATTGAAAGATTATGTTCGTCTCATACAGCCTCGCATGTGTCAACCGTGTTCTCGTCTCCTATGTGGTTTCAACTAGCTGGTGAATGAAGGCAGAGAGGGAAAACTTGCTCATATGGCCTGTCTCATCTGCCACACCTACTATCTGCAGGACTGCCAGCCACGACTGAGGTTCTTTGACTTGGCATTCGGCCATATCCGCTGCTGATGGCCAACCCCTGCCTGGGCCTAGGTAGTAGTTCTCACGGTTCTGTTGGAAATGTGAGCCTTCTCATTGCTCGGTTGCTTGTTGATAAGGTGGTATAAAATTGGAACAGGCTCCATTGACAGGAACCCTACTGCCGCTGCGCGACCCGTGTTCTTCGCGCGAGCAACCTGAATGACAAGCTTCTTTTGGCAACCTCGCAGCTACGCGGGTCAGCTTACATGCAGAACGTTTGCATATAGCCATTGTCCATTGCTTTTCAGACACTCTGCCCAAGGCCCGCATACAAGTTCTTTGAAGCGGCACCCGGTGAGCAACAACTTGCGACCAGATGAGATCTTGAATAGTTCTAACTGCGCATCAGCCTGCTCTGAAATCTATGGCGATCCTGACGACCATCATGCGCATGTGATGACTTCGACCGACTTCCGTACTGGAGATATCCCGTCCCCTACTTCTCTTGCCTGGAGTATCAGTATCGAGTGTACCGGGTGCTGGTCGTAGCACTGATGATATCGAGGACTTTTGCGAGGACACAGCTGCTGGTGATGCTTCTGTTCAGCCGATCTGGAGCAAGTCACTGATTCACTAGTATATCTTTAAGGACTGCAAGACGGACACGAACGGCGGTTTCCGAAACTGACTGAAATTCAGAAGCATGCAATGTCCGCTGTGACTCAAACCGAAGGCAGCGCAGTGATGCCAACTCGCATCTCTTACAGGTAGCGGCTCCTCATCGCTTAGACAGGCGCAGTGAATCGACTCTGGAGCAGTCAGAAGAAGCCAGCTGAATAAGTATGTATAAGTATGTCCTGGTCCTATTGAAGGGCTACTCTGTCGGCAAGTGCGGTTGAGAATTCAAGATATTATGTCACGGAATCGAGAAGTCAACCCCTCTTGAACCTCACGGTGCGATTCGAAAAAAGCAAAATCGCGGCTAAAGGTGGGAAGCAATGCCAGATAGACATGATCGTGAACCTGGCGGGATGCGCGAACTTCAAAACATCCGCCGCGAGACGGCGAGGAGAGTCAGGGAGTACGAAGACCAACTACATCGAATGCAGCAGAGCCTCCAGAGGCTGATCCAGGAGTCGAAGGACATCGGCGTCGAGTTCGAGCGGCTATTCTTAAGACACCTCCCCAGAACGACCGAATTCTACGCTGATATGGCCAGTTTTGCGGACAAAGCCGCAGAACGAAAGGACCTGCGTAGCCTGCAACGCCTGACGAGGTTACAGAAGGAGGGCGGAGAAGTCAACCGCAGGCTGGCGCAGCAGAGGGAGAGGATCGATGACCTCAAGTACCACTTGGACAGTGCTCGCACTCAGCTTGAGGCCATCGAGGATGATGTGCGGCGGGAAGAGAACTCGCAGAGACATGCTTCGGAAAGGCGACGTGAACGAAGACATGAAGGAACTCATGATAGACGGTGGTGAGCCTTCCAAGGCCGAATCCGAATAAATGCTCCTTGCTGATGATTTGCGAATCTGGTTCTGGGATCATGCGTGTTAGCGTAGCAGGCAGTGCAACATACGCCGCACGATCAGCCTCGCCGCAGACCGAACCAATGATGCTGTGTTTCATACATGGGGCAGATCTTTGTCTGAATGAGGGCATTTGGAAAACAGGTGAATGAAATCTCCGTTTGAAGCACAAGTCAGCCTGCAAGCGATCAGCAGCGACTTTGTCTCGTTGGCTGTAGTTGTCTGTTCGTGATTGGGTGTCCTCTGGCTGACGATGGTGTAACTTGATGACCTTGTTTTTTTTTTTTCGCCTTTTCTATGGCAGGATTCTTGTAGAAGAGCGGCCAGCTGGGCTGTGCCACGGTAATCATTGCGCAGCCAGCTTGTAGGGTCCGAAGCGAGAGAGCATTGACTAAGGCCATGTTGTGCTGGGGCTGTGCTTTGAACGACACAGGAGACGCCATTCTTCTCTATCCGAATCAGCTGACGGGTGTTTATAAGTAGGCGAAGCAGCGAAATGATTCTCAGTGCCTGACCTGTCTTCACGCAATCACCTCTGGTCGAGATAAGAACAGAGCGACAGCCACCGATTGAGACCCAGAGTTCCTCTCTTCTGCCAACACTTGCAATACATCCAGGCCAGCAGTAAGATGTCTGGTGAGGCTAGAAACGATCCGCTTAGCCAGCAGGTGACCACAGACGCGCGACCAAGCGTCACTCCGACGATACTGAACCCAGCTGAGGCGATGGCAACAGCTACATCTGGAACCAACAGCACGTTGACAAGGCCGCGCTACTGGCGGGCAACACTCTATCTGCACGTCGCCAGCCTCTTCGCTTCAGTTGTCTACGTGATTCTCGCCATTGTTGTGAGTCAGCCAAAGTATGGCATCACTGCGGTCGCCTTTTTCGCCTGGATTGGTCTCAGCGTGGTAAGCATGCCATGGCCGCATATCGCACACCGGCTCGGGCCAAAGCTGACTTTATGACTCTTCTCTCCTATCTCCAGCCCGGCCTCTCTCTGCTGGTGGTCAGCGGCCCAGAGCTACTGACTCGATTCTTTCGTCGCAGCCACAGAGGCTGGATGCCGGCGGTGCACATCGGCCTCAATCTCCTGGTCTGGTTGCTTGCCGCGGGTATGGGCTCGTTCACCGCGTACACGCTGAGCTACATGAGCGACCGCGACTTTGGGGACTGGGAAACAGGTTGCCCAGACCCTGATGCATACCTGTTCATGTGTTGGGGAGTGCCGTTGTTCCCCTCCATGGTGGCCATGATTGTCTTCTTGTATATTCTCATGGCCGTGCATTTTGTCATCTTCATTCTGGCAATTCAGCAGCACAAGGAGCGACAGAGGTTGAAGCGAGACGTCGTCTAAGATCTTGGGGGATAGAAGTGTGGTGACGAAGGCCGAGGGAGGCCTGACTTGGCGTGGAAAGAGTTGAATATGTGTAATGTTTAATAATTAGTGAATCAGAATCGGAGATTGGGGATACTTGGTCTTTGAGAAGGCAATAAAAGGCATTCATAGGTCGGCATTGGTCATTGTCTTGTACCCACCGTTGACAGACTTCATCTCTATACTGGCCTGCCATCTGACATGAGACTCTGTTGATGAGAGCTGGCCCTAAGGAGGTTAAATTAGGGTGTGATTCGAGGTGCGTGATATGTTAAAAAAAAAGAAGGAAAAAAGAGAGAGGAAGAACAAGCCTGTGGAGTTTTCTTTTCGTCGAGCAACACTGCGTCATTCTAGGGCTCCACAACCGGCGTAGGTGCCGAGGCGGCAACATTGAGTCGTCAGCGATGCGATAAGATTAGATCTCCTTCAGGGCGGCCTGCCTTCTCCCACCCCCCCTCACCCCCCTCCTCCAATCCAGCCCTGCAACAAAACTCGAACCCTTCTTCCCGAAGTGGGACGCGCCATTTGACGCCTCAATTGCCCCTTTGCATCAATCCCCGTCTTTCTCAGAGCAGCCTTCACGCCGACAGATCCTCTGTTATGGGCTTTGAGTAAAGCATTGGCTGCTTTACTCTTACCATTCGGTTCTCATCGATATGACCCAACCACAGTTTGACGATGCCTCTGAAGCCGCCCATTTGCTTCACGTCAATGAACAACACCCAGAACAGCCCATCTCGCACAGAGGGGTGCGTCTTAACCCGTCGAGATGGCAGGCCGGATCACCGGGTACGGTCGTGCTGCTCGTTGCGACCGCCAAGTTCGCCGTCGTCGCAAGCGGCATGATGATCCTGATGCCCATCTATCGTCTCATTGAGGATGCCCTCTGTCACACCTACTACCAAGACAATTCTCTCGATATTATCGACGAGATGAAGTGCAAGGTCGACCATGTCCAGACCCGCCTGTCGACTCTCATGGGCTGGATCACGCTGATCAACAACCTCATGAGTACGCACAGCATCCTGTGTCCCCTGCTCGTGCTTGATATCAACTGACCAACGAGCTCAGCCTTGTTCGTGGCGTTTCCGTATGGCATCCTCGCAGACAAGATCGGCAGGAAGCCCACAGTTCTACTAAGCTACGGCGGAATGGCGGTGTCATTCATGTTCGCGCCTCTCTTGTTAGGGACTTGCCGCGATTATGTCCGTGAGCATCCCTACGTCCTCATGACAGGCGCTGTGTTCCAACTCGTCGGCGGCGGCGTTCCTGTGCTGTTGTCGACCCTCTACGCCATCGTAGCCGATGTGAGCGACGAAAAAGACAAGTAAGTGGTTCATCCCGCATGGATAGAATAGAGAAGCATCTCTCTGACGCCTCTATAGAGCTGCCAATTTCCTCTACTTGACCTTTGGAGCAACGCTCGGTGGTCTCTGCGGACCTCTTCTCGCGGGCCTTCTCATGGCGCGCTACGGCCCCTGGATGCCGATATGGCTTGTCATCTTCATCACTCCAGTGGTAGTCGCCATTCTGCTCGCCATTCCAGAAACCCTCAGCATTGCCAGGATGGAGGACGATCCTGCCGAGGAGCCGACCAAGCAGACCTTGGAAGCGCACATAAAGCGTGGCCTCGCGGACCTCAAGGAGTCACTGAGTATGCTGAAGAACATCAACATTCCGTTGATCCTCATCACTTTCCTTTCGCAGAATGCCAGATTCACGGCGTATACCGGAACCCTGGGGCAGTACATCAGCAAGCACTTTGGCTGGAAACTCGCCGAAACCAGCATTCTCCTTTCACCCCTGGGCGTGCTCAACCTGCTGGTTCTGGCTATTCTGCCGAAGATCTCACAGTATCTACTGTCGCCTCGCGTTGGACTGTCGACCTTCCGCAAGGATCTCCTCCTGACGCGCATATCGACGCTGCTGCTAATCTGCGGCGCCGTCATCGAAGGCTTTAGCCATAACATCGTTCTGTTTCTTATCGGTCTCTTCATTGGGACGTTCGGGGCTGCTGACAGTCCGTTGGCACGGGCGACAATCTCCCACTACGTACCCGTCGAGTTCACGTCACGCCTCTACGCCCTGATCGGCATAGCCGAGGTCCTAGGAGCTTTCATCGGCGGCCCGGTGCTGGCATTCTTCTTCAACAAGGGACTCGCGTGGAAAGGCTTCTGGATAGGCTTGCCTTGGTTCTATATTGCATTTACATGTATCATATGCTGGGTCGCACTACTCTGGGTGCGCCCACCAAAGGCTGTGCCGCCACCGGCAACATATCAAGACTCCGACGAGGAGGGAGCGCGAGGTGAAGAAGATGATTGAATATAGACCAGACAGGTAGAGACTGCCGCCAAATGAACTTGAGAATATAAGCTTTTGCACGATGCCGTTGGCTCTGCATTGTGAACTGCTGCCCATCGTCCTCGTCGGTATCTTGCGGTGACCTGCCATAGTGAGCAACAACCTCTGCAGGACTCGCTGCAGTCGGCACTTTCTTATTTCCATCGTTCCAGAGGCACATCAGAACGCAATCCCGGATGAGAGGACAGTTCCTGGCGAATGGACTTTCCAGAAGTCAAGGGGCGTAATGCACAGTTTGTCTCTTCCAAGCCTAGGTCCAGTCACGTTCTTTGCGGTCTCGCACGCCGACAAGCACCAGAAGAACTCTGTAATTCGTCTGTCGCAGCATCGTGGATGGTCGCTCTCAATCGATGTCAAATCTGGAAAGCACGTCGGCTTGTATGGTCGAAGCGGCAGCGGGAAGAGCTCCATGATCCAGGCAATCCTTCGCATGGTCGATATTAACAGCGGTCGAGTCGCCATCGACGGCTCGGACATCACCAGTATACCGTTGAATGAAGTTCGCGAACGAATTAACTGTCTAACACAAGATCCATTCCTGTTCCATGATGCTGCGAGGTCCAATATGGGCCCGACAAAGGAGTATCGTGACAGGGATATGGTCGAAGCCTTCAAAACGTGTCAACTTGTGGTCTTTCTGCCCGACGAGAGCGCTTTTCAAGCAAAACCGCTTCATTGTTTTGACGAGCCGACAAGAAAGTAAGTGCGTTCACCCAGGCACCCTCAGAGGAATTCGTGGTGGAATTTGAGACGGACATTCAGCAGCGTGGACAAGCAGACGAATCTGTGAATGCAGCGCCTGATTCGAGAGGAGTTCAAAGACGGGACCATCGTGATGATCGCTCACAGACTGGACCACCTTGATGGATTTCGACAAGGTTGTCGTGCTGGGTCAGGGGAGCGTCGTCGAAGTTGGTGCACCGAATGAGCCGCCGGACCGAGGGGGCGTTTTCGCAAAGCTGCACCACACAGTCGGTCATTGACTTATTTCTTGGATATTCTATGCATCTCCATGTTATCGTCAAGTCAGAACAGCAGCACATGTAAAGCTTACATGGTTGCATCCAGTGCTCTATCCTTTGTTTTAGTGGTCGTCGGGTACCGCCCCGTTGAGTTGTAAGGGCATGCCCCCCCACTAGCCAAAGAAGTAGTAACGTTAAGTTACTTACCGAAAGGTACCAGTGACATCTCCCGCGGGGTTTCCGATGTTTGATCTTGTCATTGAAAGCACTAGCCGCCAGCCGACCAGCTTCACACAGTCTTCTTCAAAACTATTCACATCAAGCCTGTGACTGAGCGCACGGTCACTCTGCCGATAGTTTTGACCATGCCTTCTGAGCCTCTTCGCATTGGCTTCGTGCCGGAACACTTCTCGACTCCCATCCATTTCGCAAAGCAGCACTATGGACTCGATGCCACCCTGCGCGAGTTCCCTTCCGGAACGGGCCACATGATCACGGCCTTGCGCGCGGGCGAGATTGACATCGGCATCGGCTTGACTGAGGCTTGGATTGCTGGTCTTGGCAAAGAAGACGTCGAGGGGGACGGCGGCTACAGGCTCGTTGGTACTTATGTTGAGTCACCTCTATGTACCTACGCTCCATCCCTTCACCCAGTCTTCGAATCAGTGAACTGATCAGTGTCTAGGCTGGGCCATTTCAACTGGCGCGAAAAGACCAGAAATCGCATCCGTGGAGTCTCTTCAGGGCAAGAAGATTGGAGTTTCTCGTATTGGTTCCGGCAGCTATGTGATGGGTTATGTCCTTGCCGACACCAAGGGCTGGCTCTCGACCCCCGGCACAGAGCCCTTCTCTTCCGTCGTGCCGCTCAACACATTCGCCAAACTCCGTGAAGGGGTCAACTCCGGCGAGGCAGACTTCTTCATGTGGGAGCACTTCACGTCGAAGCGGTATTACGACTCTGGGGAGATCCGACGAGTCGGCGAGATCTACACGCCCTGGAGCAGCTGGAAAATCGTCGCCTCCACTGGCCTGACCTCCAACGGCGACGCGAGGGTCAGGGATCTCTTCGCGAAGCTGGACAAGGGGATCAAGCACTTCCAGGAGAACCCGGAAGAGGCCGTCAAGTTCATCTACACCAGCCTGGACTACAGCGAGGAGGACGCGAGGGAATGGATGAAGACCGTCAGGTATCCGGAGGCCACTGAGGGGGTGCGCAGTGAGGTTGTCAGCAATTGCATGTCGATTCTTCGCAAGGCGGGTGTGCTGGCCGAGGGCAAGGGCATGAAGGGAGAGGACATGGTTGTGCAGCTGTAAATTCAGATGCGTGTTGGGGGAGCTGACTGACGGTTCTCTGAGGTGAGCCAGCTTCGAGGTATCGAATTCAAGTTGGAACGATGTGCTCTGCAGACGTTCTCGATCTGACAGAGAATGGTTTCCCACGACCGATGCAATGGTGCTTGGAGCTAGTTCTTCGCTCTCGTCCATCTATGCATGCTTGTCTAGCTCCCTACTCACAGGGCTTGTAGCGCGCAACAATGTATCGCTAGCTGTCCGTCAGGCGATGAAGACTCGGGCAAAAGGATCAGCAGGATACATCTGGAGCTTCGCTCGAATCAACTCGACTAAGATATGGCCTGATTCCAGGACAAACATCATCCCAAACACCGGGAATTCGCGCAATCTTTTTCGTCAAATGGATGGTCTACCGTGGACTGAGGCGGACCTGATAGGCATGAGACCCTGAAACCATCGTGACATAGCGCCAGATTGCACTGGAGCCGGTCCGTCCCCACTCTAACGTGCTCCGGCAGCTCCTCACAGATAACGGCCACCGGCTTCCGACTTCGCACTCCATATTTGCGTGATCGAGAACCCCCCCCCCCCCCCCAACTTTATCTGCGTCTTTACCATGTCGCCTTGGTAGCAGCTGACAACACGGACGTTCTTTTGTTACCTGTCGACACGCAGGACGTACAAACAGGGCCTCACGGCACGGGACGTCTGTTGAATCGCAGTCACTCGTCTCGCCTGCCAATGCACGCGCCGACAGCCGCACACTTCAAGGCCTGTCGCACAACCGTCAAGAGCACAGGAAGATAAGGCGCCCAATGGCCCCAACCACCGGTTTGATTCCAGATGATGACGCTCGCGTTGTTCATCGCAGCTTCTCCGATGATGCTGCCGACCTAGCAGCCTCGATGCCTCAATCGACAAGGGTACGATCACTGTCGCCGCCGCCGCCGCTGCAACCACGGCCAGCCAAGACCATATTGTCGCGGCTTGGTCTCAATGGACTTGCGAGGCGGACGATCGGCATGGCCTTGCTTCTGCTGACGGTGTTTCTGTGGACAATGTCGAATTTCATGGCCAGCGTAAGTTCTGGTCATTGGACTGTTTCTCTGGCTAGAGTGCAGCTAACTTGGAAGGCAGTACATCTTTTCCGACAATACATACAGCAAACCATTCTTCCTCGTCTACATCAACTCTTCCGTGTTTGCAATTGCCCTGATACCCGCATTCGTCAAATACTTGTCCGAAAACGGAGCGACTGGCCTCACGCAGGATATCTCGAGGATGATCAGGGAACACCGAGAGGAGAGAAAAGGGTCGCTTTCAGGCAGCATTGGTAGCGGAAGCTCTGGTACCGATTCCGACCGAGAAAGGCTTCTTGTAAACGAGGAGCAGACAGAAGCTGGTGGGGTCCACCGGGCCCATCACGCGCAGCTCAACTTTCGTGAGACCATGATGCTGAGCCTCGAGTTTATGGTCCTCTGGGTCCTGGCCAACTACTTCTCGGCGGCTTGTCTCGAGCACACCAGCGTTGCCAGCGTCACAATCCTGACATCAACTAGCAGCATGTGGACGCTGATCTTCGGAGCCTTGACAGGTGTCGAGTCCTTCACCGTCCGGAAACTCATGGGGGTGTTGGCATCCTTGACTGGCGTCGTCCTCATCTCCCTGGTGGACCTTTCGGGCCAAAGCGATGAGAACAGAGGCTCGTTCCCGTACAAGTCGACCGCGCAGATTGCTCTCGGAGATACCATGGCGTTTGTCAGTGCCATGGTCTATGGAATATACGTGACTGTCATGAAGAAGAGGGTGGGCAATGAGGACCGAGTGGACATGAGGCTGTTCTTCGGCCTGGTTGGGACTTTTACGTTGGTACTTCTGTGGCCGGTCTTCATCATCCTGCATCTCACAGAGGTGGAAACGGTGAGGAATCTATTCCTTCAGCGTGACGCACTAGGACATCATTGCTGACACTACGCAGTTCGAGCTTCCGCCCACGGGACATGTATGGACCATCCTGATCGTGAGTGTCTGAAGATTTTTTTCCTCGTGGCATTACTCGATTCACTGACAGCAAGTGTAGGCGAACGCCTTGGCATCTTTTGTCAGCGACATCTCATGGGCTTTTGCCATGCTTCTGACGACACCGCTGGTTGTGACTGTTGGCTTGTCTTTGACGATCCCGTTGTCACTCGTCGGTGAGATCCTTCAGTACGGACAGTATTCGAGCATCCTATACTGGATCGGAGCCTTGATTGTGTTCATTTCATTCGCCTTCATCAGTCACGAAACCAAGAAAGAGGGTGTCCGGGAGCACTCTGCAGAGGGTGTTGAAGATAGAGCAGTTACTGAACGGTTAGAATAAACTAGATAGCGCGCTGCAAAGCGTTTCAGCAGAATATTATCCCCATGACACCAAGGTCTCGTTAGTATGCACGTGCTTCATCGTGATTCTCCAGCTTCCCATGACCACCATACTGAACCTATTAAAGTGTGGCTTGACGCGGCATCTTGTCGTGGCTCGTGCCAGTCACTGCCCCCACATCGACACGGCCGGAGCATTGCTCCGATGTTACACCAAAACCTCGATCGTGGCTCACAGTCACCACCACACCGAGCCTGGCTTCGCGACGCAACTCCAGAGGGTTCTGTGCTTTCTTACAACTAAAAGAAAAACTCTCCGGACCTTGATTTGAGAAATGCCCCCCCTGGCCCACTCTTAATCAGGAAAACGCCGTGGCTTCGCGCCGATCATGGGCAAATGCGATCATTCCGCATGGATCGCACACCAGATTCCCATCTAATGAGCTCCGCGTCCCGATTATCAAGCATATCGTAGTCTAGTCTCCTTGGGAGGATCCCCGTTCTAAGATCTCGCGGCGCAAAAGGGTCCTTGCTGATCCCCCTCCCTTCTCCATCTTGTGATGCTCCCCCTCTCTTTTCATTGGCACTACCTTCCTGCCCTGCACTTTTCTATGCTCGAACCGACGTGAAAGTCTGTCATCGCACTGTTCCTACCTTATCCAGCTCTTCATCATCTTCGGCAGGCGAGCGTGCTTCGCCCCTTGTAGCTGCCTCCTCTCTAAGCGACCTTCTCACTTCACTCAGAATCGCCAAGTGAATCATCCATCACCCACCACGCCCTCTCTCCTGAGTCGCCCCGGATCTGGAGCTCTCTCCGCCATCCTCTTCCTATCGACCTTGGATTCCTGAACCCTTCCACCGACATGTTCACCCGCCTGTAACCATGTCTCCCTCCTCCGATATTCTACCAGACCGGCCTTTGGCTGAGTCTATAGCCGTGGCAACTCGCTCCTCACACACACGGCTTAACAAGTCCATTATCGCTCGTTTACCACTGGTCACTAGTGCATCAAACCCATCCAGTTACATTACCGGAATGCTTCACATCGCGCCGATATACATGACCTTTGAAGCCTGCTGGAAGACTATCCTCGACACTCCATGTGAACAAGATGAGGCACGCCAAAAAGATAGCCGCCCTTCGATTGCTGCTTTCGTTGACGATAACAACCCTGCGAATGCCTGTGCCAACAAGACTTTGCAAGTGCAGGAACCCGCTGTGTGCGGCAGGGTTCGCCCGTTGCTGCAGCAGTTACGACTTCCAGGCCTCATGCGGTCGAGCCGGCTCCGAGCAGACATTCGAGCTTTGACAGGATGGTCCGAGCGTGTCCTCGAGGAGCAGCTGCAACTGGCAGGCAGAAACGGACGGCTGGGCGACTTTACGGCACATATCAAGAGATCGGTTGAGCACAGGCCTCATGTGCTCATCGCCTACTCCTATATCCTCTATATGGCCCTTTTCGCTGGAGGTCGTTTTATCAGGGCTACGCTGGAATCGACAGGGGATGCTTTCTGGAACGCGACACCATCCCCCGTGAAGCCCAATATGGTCGAATGCAGGCCACGCTCTTTCAATATCGATACCTCTGCAGCCCAGGAAAACGAACCCGGAGCGTCACCCAGTGCCGATGGTGCTGGCAACGAAGATGGCACACCGCTAAGCTTCTTCTACTTCACGACTCCAGAAGATGGCGAAGATCTGAAGCGCGAGTTTAAGAGTCGCCTCTTGGATGCTGAAAGCCTCCTGTCACATGACGAGAAGTGTGACATCATTCAGGAATCCATATGTATCTTCGACAGCATGGAGCTCCTGGTAAGCCAGCTCGACAAGGTCTGCGCAGAGGGTGAGGGAAAGGACGGTGCAGAATCGATGGGAAATCTCTCCACCCTCATGGGCAAGTCCATAATAATGCGACTTCGTGACAGTGTCGCGGTTACAAAGGATCGTGCAGCACGATCCTCTTCCCGAATGACCTCAAGCGACGAGAGCGATAGTGATCCGGCATCGCGAAATGGCTATGGCTCAGAGAAGGCCACATCAGCAGCTAGCCTGGCCAGACACAGCGTACCTGGTCATCCACTCATCCCATCAACAGTTGGCGCCATCGAGCTTTGCCCAGCTTTGAAATCTATGAGGTTCGACTCAAACCTGCCCATTCCTATCCGAGGTGCTGCCAAGGCTACAGAGGGTATGAAAGGTGTTTACTACACAAACTGGCTGCTGATGGCAGCTTTCGGTGCTATCGTTATCGGCGCCGTTATGACCACGAGAAGACAAATGATTACGGCATGACCATGAAACTTCTTGGTATGTCCATGAGAAACGGATAGCATGACCGGCGTTATGGGATAAGGTAGCGTCAAGACTTTGGAAATACCCACACGGGCGGAACACGAACTTTGGAATTATGATACCTACAGAATACAGCATATTGAATACAGCATCATGGGCAATACGACGAAGAGAAGACTACAATGTTAATACCTGTGTAATCGCGACTGCATCTAGCCTGCATCCCATAAGCAGATGAGGATCAACATGAAACTTGAATATCTTTATTCGATTTCGCCTTTCCTCCTGTCAACCAAGAGGCATACTCCAAAACGCCACTGCTATGCAAGTCATGAAATCCGCTGGGAACTAACCATCATAAGTCGATGCAAGAAGAGAAAGAAAAAAAGAAAACGAGTCCACCAATAGGCCCCCATCAGCTGTCGTCATCCTCCAGATCCCAATCGTCTCCCACATCGGCCCATCCACACATGAACCTCTCTCCACCAAACTCGCCCACCTCTCTCAGATATCTCGCCCTTCCGGCATCCTCCTGCCAATGCCTCACGATGTAATCATCCGAAGCCGTGACCAGCCTTCCCTGGCTGGACCAGCTCAGCGTCGTCACCTCGCGAGAGTGGCCACGGATTAGGGCCGTGCCGCCAGAAGAATAGATGGGGAGGAGCGGAGAAGGCGAGCTTGCGGCAGAGGAGAGAGCGCGGGAGTGTGGAGTCCGGGCCGCTTTCGCAGCGGATGACGAAGAAGAAGAAGGGAGGTGGGATGTTTGGGCGAAGGAGGAGAGCATGTAGCGTTCGTCGGTGGGGAAGAGGACTGGGCTGGATTCGCTGCTTCCGACCGCGAGGATCTCACGAGTCGGGTCGGAGGATCGACGCATGGCGCACTTGACGTAGAAGCTGTTCACACGGAGTGCGTCGTGACGGAGGCCGTACATGGGGCCGAGACCGTCTTGGCCCGTGGGGCGGTGTTTTGGGCCACCAGCTGGCATGGCCAGGTCGGGAGCTGTGCCGAGGATGAGATGCGCCGTCGAGTATGCATAGACGATACTGTCTCGACAGACTGCGTAGAGCCTCGCCGCGTCTGTGCTCAGCGCCAGGGACGTGATGCCGTATGATCGCCAAGCATGCGTCCGGGGTTGTGCTGTGGTTGCCAAGGCTACATCTTCGGCATGCCGACGGGGTTTGATGTACCTTGTGTCCCAGAGTTTGATTGCCGCATTGGCCTCTGAAGCGGAAAGGAGAAGATGCGACCGGCCACCGGGGAACCAGTGAAGAGCAGGAACCGAGGCAGCAGAGGTGACGCCGTGCACAGTGCGGGAGTGGGCGACGCGGATACAGTTGGTGGACTGGGCGGTGCCAGGCCCAGAGACAGTTCGCATGACGATGTTGCCAGTTGTACTTCGATGCGAGAAGCTTCCTGTTGGGACCGAGGGGCACCGGAGGTCCCATATCCGGATGCGACCAGCCTTGTCGGATGTCGCAAGCACGTTCCCGTTCGCCTGTCCAGGCTGGAAGGTGATTTGACGCATGGAATCCTCATGTCCGCCTTCGAGTTCCACCGCTACGGCCTGTGTGGCAACATCAACCACCTTGCCCGTCTTGTCGCCACAAGCAGTAGCCAGCCTCAGATCATCATCGGAGAACGCGAGGTCCATAACCGCGTTCTCGTGAACCTTGAAGTGGATATCAACCTTCTCGGCAGCAGTTGACGACGTGTTGAAGAAGCGAATATGGCCTTGTTCGTCCCCGATGGCAGTAACAGGGGCAGAGTTGGCACTGACTTGGCTGAAGACGACTGTACTGCCGTTGCTGTCGTAATTGTTGCAGTGGTGGAGGTCCGAAGCATCGCTGTGGAAAGACGCACAAGGGCCGCGAGGATCAGAAACGGGTCGAGCGAGACTATGACGGCTTGGCAAGGTGGAAAACCCGTGCTCGCGGTCCAGAAGCTGGGCTCCATGGCCACGGTTCCTGAATTTCCGGATTGGACGCGGCTGGTAAACCTCGAGGGGATCTGGCTGTGTAGGATCCGATGGGAGAGTATCTGGTGCCCCGAAGCTCAGGTCTGATTTTGAGTATCCAGCATGGCCACGACTGGCCTTGAAGAAATGGGTCTGGTCAAGTCAGCAGGGCGTCCGGCAGTAAGATATACAATATCCTTCATGGGTATGCTTACTAAAGTTGCTCGACGCTTGTCTGCAAGTTGCTCATCTGTGGCATCTGCCGGATCGGCATCCATCATCGACACATCGTGTCTCGACCCACTGGCGGAACTCAAGTTGCCCAAGTTCAAGCGAGGAAGCGGCGCATCATCCGGCAGGACACCTCTCCTCTTTAGAACAGTTTCTGGCCGGTGCTCGCCTCTCCTTTTCCTTGTGTTCGGGCCATTGCCGAGATTCCTGTCAGTTGGCGAAGAAACGATGGGATCGGAGGACAGAACACCAGCATCTGAATGGTGCCATTGTCGGTTGACAGCCGCATCGTCAAGACTGCCGAGGATTCGTCGTCCAGGGAGAGACTGGATAGAAGGAAGAGAGGAACGAGGGGTGAAGAAACGGCCTAGTCGTCGAGGAGTGACCGAAGGTAGACGCCTTTCTTTGCGTTGAGAGGACCTGACTGGAGAGGATGGGAGATCATCGCTTGGGAGGTAGTTGTTATGTGAGATTGGCGGGCTTGAGGGCACGGTGTCTGGTGTGGCTCGGCCATTGTCGCCCATTGTACGGCCTTTCGAGGTTGCTCTGTTGGCTTGTCCAGTCGTGATGGTGTGGATGTAGTGAGTAGCAGGCAAGCTGTCGCGTGATACGAGTCCGGGACGTAGATCAGGACAGGCCAATTCGATTATGGATGATTTGCAATCGAAATAAAAGAAAGGATCCAAAGCTTGCAAGAGACGTCACGGAAGGAAAAAGGCAAGACAACCGTTTTATCGAGTGGGACATCAGAGGAGCAAGGCCCGAGGCTGGAACAGCAACCAGGATAAGTTCCTGTCCCTGTCTCTGTGGTGGAGAGACGCGCGAAGCTGGCGTCGCGGAGCGTGTAAATGGATTTTGGGCGCGTCGAGGCACGTCACAGGCTACAGGTACAGGTGGATAGGCGCTGGAAAATAGCGGGTGCTACCGAGAAGCCGCGCCCAGGCCTGCAAGGTACCTGGGGAGCACACAACCACACGCTAAAAGGGCAGAGGGCAGAGGAGAGGGATGGGCACAAATGACGGTGTCTCAGGTCAAGCCGTGTGTTGGAATTAGAGACTGCTGAAGAAGTGTCTCAGGCTTTTTTTCCAGCACCTTTGTGCCTCTCAGGGATATTTCATTGATGCGGATATCGATTTGAAGGGTGGCTTCGATTGCATTTACTGGCTCCCTGGTCTGAAGTGCGCCCTGGTCAAGGCTGGGGTTTCCCTTGTATCATGAGTAGGTTGATCCAGCCGCGTTTGCGCGCCACACTGCCTTCTGTAGACCGCCTGAAGCATGGGGCCGTGCACATGCGACAGACGCCATGATGTGAACAAGGTGCAGCTTATCATGGGAGGAAAAGGCACCTAAGTACGGAGCACATGGCGCATAGACTAAGGACTCTGCAACCACGTTGTGAGTTCATTGATGGGATGATAGCATTTCCAGATTACTGTTCGTAGCCTTACCGCCACACCGAGATCCGTCTTCGCTAGAGCACCCGCTAAAACTCGACGATCCTCCAGTAAAAGGCCGCCTGATTCAGCAGGGTCCAGCCACTGTAGCTCAGCCGCTCGGCGACGTTTCCGCGCGGCCCAATGACGGCTCGCACGGTGCCGATGGTGTCATCTTGCACAAGACACTTTGTTTGATTCATACTTCTTTGGCCATCCAGCAATCTACCTGTACCACCCTTTCCCCTATTTTTCTTCCATCTCATCGGCGCTTCATAAGCTTTCCCGCACCACCTATCTATTTAGATGCTCTTCTCTTTTGTTTTGCCCTCTCCAGGCCCTCTGCGCGCCGTATTCCCCTCTCACCATGTGCCGCTTCCTGGTGAGTCGCGTGCCGACCTCGGCGCTGTCCCTGACCATCTTCGATTTGCGCCTATGCTGACTCTTACCTCCCACGCCAGGTCTACAAAGGCAGCGACGAGATCTTGCTTTCGAAACTCATCCTCGATCCGACCCATTCGATCCTCAAGCAGTCGTTTGACTCCCGACTACGGCTCGTGAGTGCGCCCCGTTGCCTCCTTCCAACGTATCAGACTCTTGCTTACAGGTGGCCAACGTCTGTGCCCAACAGGACACTCGTCGAGGCCAGAATAACGCAGATGGCTTTGGAATAGGCTTTTACACCGACCCGAAGCTTGGGCCTGCGCCTTGCGTCTTCACATCGACCATTCCAGCGTGGAACTGCACGAACCTTCAGCGCATCGCCTCCAAAACTGCCTCTCGACTCATCTTCGGCCACGTCCGCGCCACGACCGAAGGTTCTCTCAGCGAAGACAACTGCCACCCGTTCACCCATGGCTCTTTGATGTGGATGCACAACGGTGGTCTGGGTGGTTGGAAGCACATTAAGCGCCGCCTGGGCGCGCTCCTCAACGACAAGTGGTACCTCGAGGTCAAGGGGGGTACAGATAGCGAGTGGGCTTTCGCTCTCTTCCTCAACACCCTGGAGCGCCATGGATATGATCCGAGTGCTTGTCCCGAGACTGGTTTCGGACCTACCGTCCTGCGCAAAGCCGTGGAGGAGACCATCGCGCAGATCAACGAGCTCACGGATTCGATACCGCAGAGCGTGCTGCAGAACGAGGATGTGGACACCAGGAGCTTGCTCAACTTCGCGGTGACGGATGGACACAGCACGATCTGCACCCGGTATATCAGCAGCGCAAAGGATGAAGCGGCTAGTCTGTACTACTCGTCTGGCACGCAGTGGGTGACTCGTACGTCAGATCCCAACGACCGACAATATCAAATGGAGCGCAAAGATAAGGGGGCAGACATTGTTCTGGTGGCCAGCGAACCTTTGACATTTGAGAGAGGTAGGTCTTCCCCTGTCCTCCAGCGGTTTCCTAGAAAGCAGGCTGACGGCAGTGCAGAGAACTGGGTCAATGTCCCTACAAACTCCATTTTGACCATCCACCGTCAGACCGTTATGGTTCACCCCATCCTTGATAAATACTACGACCGTGACCCGGCCCATGTCCGTTCGAGCGCATTCGTTCAAGCTAATGGCCTCGTCTCGAACGAAAAGTCTCTCAATGGTCCCCTCACACCGGCAACCGAGCATACCGGCTCCCTCGACATGCTGCGCAAGCAGTCCAGAAGCATCAGCCCGGACCTCAAACGCAGATCCCTTGGGCGTGACTCCTGCGGCCTGCCATACCGGGCCCCAGCCAATGGCTTAGGGCTCAGCAGTGCAAACTCACGTCGAGCGCGAGGCAGCCAGCAGAACGGTGACGGTCACGCGGGCCCAACAACACTATCTGAAGAAAAGACTTCAGACAGTGACGAGCCCATAAAAAAAAGCAGTGGCAACACACCAAAGAAACTCTCGCAGTACTTCCCAGAGCTAGCCCTGACATCACATGCCTCTTAAGGTGGCACATCAAGGGCAACTTTGTGTACAGCATGCCACACTTACTGATTTTCTTCCACGAAACCAACACATAACTGGCCTTGAATTTCTTTTTTGATGCTTGCCAGGGTATCCCGTCGATCATTTCAGATGCAAAGCGTGGGGTTTAGGGACATGGGACTTGTACCATAAAACGGCATACCGTGCCTAGCGGTTTTCTTTGGACGGATCACGAGCACAGCGGAGTTTTTGACTTGAATAGACTGCTTTTATCTTTGGCGAATAGTGTTGGAGCCGGGCCTTGCAGTTGAAAGACTGTTTTCCCAACCGATAGGAAACCGCAGCAGTGCCTTGGTTTGCGGCTTCCCAAAGTTTCTTGTGCTTACATTCACAAACTCTGTATTCACACCCGTTTGCCAATATCCATTGGAGATGCAGACCTTCGTCGCAGTTGTTCCTTTGCATCTCCTGATGTTCGTGTTGACGGCCTGAGTTGTCTTTTGGAATGGCGCTGCTTCTTCGTTGCCCAGCTTCATCTTTATCGGATCACCACGACCAGCAGCAGCCTGTGCTACGTACATAGAGGTCAAGCTCGCAGCATCCAGTACCCGCCGGCCATTCAACATGGCTTGCATCGCTTCGAAGATCACCTACGAGACATGCCGTCACTCTGAGTACCATGTCATCACCTGTCGCTGCGGCCGGGGCCGTCGAGCCTGTGACGGCAGGGCATGCCGGATCCTTCTGTCGACCTCCTACCCGGGCGCCTGTCACAACGATACCACGGCTGGACACAGCCAACGGGAGCGGAAGTTCAGGAAGTTCTTCGGCCCAAGACTCGAGAGGCTGGAAGAGGCTGCGAAGTCCCGGAAGGACGACGAGGAGCGGTTCGAGATGCAATGCTCCCAGAGCCTCCGTCATCACATCGGCCAAAGGCTGGGCGCCGACAAGAAGAAGACCGCGGCGAGGTTTGCAAAGCTGAGGCGGCCGGCAGACTGGACCAGATTCGTCGGGGTGGACCTCTACTCGAGCATGTTTGGAGAAGTACACTACAGAGAGGGTGCAGCCAACGACGTGCAGGAGTGGTGGATTCAGAAGCCGAAGGGGCTGACGGTTCTGGAGTTCGCCAATATTCCCAAGGAGGCGCTGCAGCAACTCCAGTTGAGCAGCGAGGATGGCATGGACAAAACACAGCAGAAGGCGTTGTTGAGGACTTTGATGGACTCGCATCTACCACCGGTGCCTCGTTTTCCAGGAAGGAGCGGTCCCACATGGGTGAAACTGATGATGAAGGACGCATGATGTGCTGGTCTCTCTTTTTCTTTTTGTTTCTATCGCACTTCGCACCTGCGTCACCACAACAGCTACGGTCAGATATTCGGATCTCGGGGGATCCCATCATTGTTATTATACATGAGTTCCGTCATCTTTATCACAGGCTTACACCAACAAGAAACTTCCTCATTTGGGGAATATATCCCGTTTTCCAACCCAGGTCTGCCCGCCGAGGTCACCCTGACACATGCAATGAAGGATGCGTGCCAAGAAGAAAATGTATCTGTGTGCTTTGTGATGCAGTCTAGTCACCGGCTAGACGGAGATGGGAGATGACGCTTCAGGTTCAGCCCAACATGGCCATACTAGAGCTCTTCTTGTGTGAGCAATGACCCATCATCTCCTTGTGAATGGCTCGCCCTCATTCCTGGGCAGAGCACACTCACCTTGCAGCATTCACAGAACCATGATAAATCCGAGAGCACAATCTATCGTTCGCTCAATATCGAGTCGATACCCGACCATGTATGTCTTGGGTTAGCGGGGGTGTGTAGCTCAAGACGACGCACCACCGGTGCACACATCATCGCCCTCGTCCATTTCCGCAGGCTTGGCGATTACGAGAGGTGTCAAGGGGACCTTTTGTTGCACTTCCAAGACACCGGTTCTAGTGGACCTCCAGCCCGAGCCCAATCTTGCAGCAAGGCGGTGTCAGTCTCTCTTGTTGCGAGGCCGGTCGTCGCTCGGCATTGGGTCGCGGAGCACAACAGGAGCCCGTGCTGGAGCGAGGCGAGGCAAGACACACGGCTGCCGCTTTTCTTCGGGACGGGCTGACGTTATACGAGCAGGTTATTCATGAAGGCGAATCCAAAGTGATGGGTTGCTCGAGTATGTTTAACGTATGTATATCGTGGCTCGATCGGACGGAACTCTCCGAGACATTGGACAGCCATTGTGCAATATACATAGACTAACATGAACACAGCCGAGTCACCGAGCCTTGGGAAGCGGAGATTGTTGATCATGATCTGGATGCAGGAACTCGGGCTGTCGATTCGTCCAATTCACATGCTGATACGGATAGCAGTGTGCGAAAGCATGCTTTGCCAGCCTCCTCCTCCTCCTTCGTTCATCGAACGCCGTCCGCCGGCTCCGACACTGCTGTATCGACCAGGGGTAAATCGCCTGGCAGGTTCTACCCTTGCAAGGTCTACATACAACGTATCATAGATAGCGCGGCAATCCTTCCAGAACCCACAGCTATCATAGACAAACAGTTCTTAGCATCAACGCTTGCGTGCTTCTGCCGCCCCTCCCTATCGACTCTTGCGAAAGGGGACCTGGTATCATCCTGGCTCCATCGAACCGGGGGTTGTAGGCTGTGCTTCCTTTTACAGTACACCACACACACACACACCCATGCCAATGGAGAAGCGGGGAGGTGGCTGGTCTGCCAAGGGCCCTGGGATCAGCGAGTTGTTCTTCCTGAACGGTCGCTGGGAAGTTGGAAGAACCCTTGCTACATACATACTGCATCCACTAGCCCAGGCGCTAGAAAGCTGGGTTCTGCCTCTTTCTGCCTATGATAAGGATACTGTAGTCTACGTGCGGGGGACTCGTCAGCTTTTCGTACACGCACCTATCAAGCTTCCTTCGGGTCCTAATTGGACGACGGTATTTAGACAACCCGGTAGTGTTCGTGTAGGACCGTCTAGATAACTTACCCATCCCAATTGCCTTTAGGCGCCGGGGGTTTCTTCACATCTGTCTTAGTTGCCAAGTTGCGTTCTTCCTGGGATCATCATTCTACAATGCTTGATCCACGTCCAGTGAGCACGCACCGACTAGGGCACCCGCCCCGTCGTCACTTGGCCGTTGAGGGACCGAAATGAGCAGGCGTACGGAGTACAGTAGTCTGGTTACATGACAGGAGGGATCAGCGTCGCATTTGATGCGCAACGTTGGTGGGGGGGAATCGAGTTTGGCGTTCCTGGACCGTGGCGAAGGGATGGGGATGAATGAGGATCCAACAGACAAGAAGAGACTGGGACAGAGACGCCTAGAGGAACCTCGCACGGAGCTGAAGGACATATTTGAACGTTCAGGAAGAAAGGCATCTACGTTCTATCTCGGAACAGGGAATTTGAGCTCGAGGAGAGACTCAAAGCTGCTCTAACTCGATGCAGCGCGGTCCCATCAAGCATTCAATCCTGCCTAAACCCAGGGCAGTATAGCGCTGACGGCAACTCGCTTTTAAGCTTAAATAATCCTTGGGCACACCCCCTTCTCGGTATACGACTTGTTGACTGGGAGGCGGGAGCGCAGGGGGCCCGGTGAGAGGAGCCTGGCCGAAGTCGTGTCGTTCGCGGCGGGGAGCGCACAAAGGGCTTTCCAGGCCCAGGATGGTGGCAGCATCTGTACTGGCAGACATGGGGACATGATCTTCTCGTGAGGTTTCAAGTGATGCGGTTGCAAGTCACGACAAGAGGAGTGGAAAGGAGAAATAGATACGCATGTACGTTGCTTTTGTTGCTCATATTCCACGTTATTGTCATCCATGCTAAAACATAGTCCGCTTGCTCATACATTTACACAGGAACACCTTCTGTTCCAACATTTTCCGCCTTTGTTCCCGGGCACCTTCATGTCCCAGATTCGCCAGTCGGGCAATTCGTCAAGCCTCGCTCGCTCCTTTAGAACATAATCCACTCAACATCGACACCTGGTCCACCAATACACTTGTCCCAGATGAGCGGGCTAGGCCTTGTTCCCGCGTGACGACTGCTCTGCCCTTGAGCCTGGCCTGTCCACAGCTTCTCCAGGACATCCAGTGCCGCGAGGTTGTTCATGTACCCAGAGCGAGATGTGATCTCGCGGCATTTGGTGCGAACAATCCTCTGCTGGAGTTCGTTGACACATTCCGAACCCGCAACAAAGAGTGGCCACAGCAAGAATTTCTCGGCATGGCTTCCGTTCTCGAGACTCGTGGCGTAATAGACGACTTGGCTGACCAGGTTCTGGATGTTGTTGTGCTGGCTAGTAATAGTCGGGCATGCCAGTCGCTCCGTGTATAACAGGCCAGCATAGCGGAAAGCCTCGGAAAGCGACTCAAGATCGCGAATCTGAGAGGGCGCAGCAGAGCCAGGAAGGCTTGCAGCGACCTTACCCGCATCGAATTGCCAATTCTGCAGAGCGAGCCGTGCATTCTTCCACTCCTTCCAAAACATGGACTGGTGACTATCGTCGAGTGTTGATGCCAGCAGCTCGTCGTCATTCAGTTTCGTGCCGAAGCCGTTGCCGTCAAAACAGCTATTGGCGTCCGGGGTCGTGACAGGGCTCTGCACTGGGCGCCTCTGAAACAGCAAGTTCAGACGACCCAGCTGACTGACGATTTTGAAGAGCTCAGATTCACATCCCACCAGATTCTCCGATCCATTGTGGAGCAACGGTTCTTCGGCCGTCATGGCTGGGGACACCAGCTGTGCTTCTCGGTCGTTGATGCTTGCGGAGATAGCATCGAAGTATGTGAAGAGGGATTCGAGCCAGGTTGGCTCACTGGCAAGTGGGCGCTTTTGCGCTCGTCCCAACGCAAGGAGCTTTTTGACACCCGCAAATTGGGTATGAAACTTGGCCACCCCGGACTCGGCCATGCGGTAATGGCAAAGCAAAAGGATTGTAGCCAAAACAGACTCATGCCCGGAAGTGGAAGGATCATTCAGCTGCTCATTGAGGAGGTGCACTGCCATGTTTCGATGCTGGTATTCTTCGGCGATGGCCTGGTCAAGCTGCTCGTTACCCCCGAGATTCTCAGCAGCCTGCTTTTCAGCCAGGATCTTCTCAAAAAGCTCCTGCGTATCTTGACCGAGGCTGAGCTTCCTCTTCATCCTTAGGTTGCAAGCCGCGAGAGCGCAAATAGCGTGTCGCAGACTTCGGCTTTCATCTGCGAGAGCCATGATCTGATCACGAAATGGGTTTCCTGGCCCATCTATGAAGACCATCGACGGGCAAAGCGTATTGTTGTAGTAATCCAGGAAGAATGGCATCCGTGCCGTAAGATCCTGGCTGACTTGAGGTACTTCAGACTCTGCAAAAACAGGCCAGACCGGTGTCGGGTGCTCAGAAACAGGTGATAGGAGAGCAGAGGACTTGTCGGCCCCAGTCTCTTCTGCGTGTTGCCGGTGTCGAGCTTGGTCGGGCCACATACGCCCGGTAGGTTCGGGAGTACCTACTACCGATTAGAAGGAATAGGCCATGAAAGGCACTGAGTCATGCTCACTAAAGTGATCGGCCTCGTGCATGAGCTTTTGGCTGAGGTGCGACTCGAACACGTCAATGTGCGAATGGAGGCTGGAGCTGGCTTCGGAAGGCGCGTAAACAAGGCTGGGACAGGACGTCGGAGCTCTTGTATAATCCACCGCTGGTCCAGACGGAGGGCTGTGTGAGATTGGTGAGGGCTGGCTAGCTGGGAACCCATCGTACATGATGGTAGGGCTGTGCATGAAGGGCATCTCTTCTCGAGGATATGACTGGCTGATAGGGGACATGTAGTCCATGTCGCTGGTGACTGACCCGACGGAACCCATTGACGAAGAGAGATTATCTGTGACGAGGGGGAAGGGAAAGCGGGAGTACTTTGGTGTCACATCAGGCGAGTGAACCATGCTACCAGCAGAGAACGCCGACACGGCACCCCAGCTGTTATGAGGCATAGGAGGGTGCTCCTGGTTTGAGAGTGAAAGGTAGTCGAACCCCGGAGCTCCATAGGGAGTGGTTGGGGCTGACGCAACGGTCACCGACGGGATGTCGATAGGTTGGCAGGGAGCTGCTGGGACCGATGCTTCGCTATCCGTCCATTGTTGTTGCGGCGCCGAGATGGACGCAGTGTGTGCTCTTGAGCGTGCCGGGGATCTCTTGGGCTCGCGAGGAACAGGAGGGGCTTTCGCTACAGGAAGTGAAAGTCCACGAAGCTTGCCTCGGCTGGCAACACCAACGTTCCAAGTGAGTTGAGTCTTGTATCCCGAGCACTCGTTGCCAACTTCCAGACACTGTGAGCAGTATGGACGCCGACGGTCACACTTGACGTTGCGTTTGGTGCAAGTAAAACAGTCGTCTGATGCTCCTCCGGCTGGTGCACGTCTTCTTCGCTTGCGAACAGCTGTCGAATCCTTGACCGGGAGAACTTGTTGCGCTAACGGTGCTGTCATCTTTGAGGGTGAGTACCGCAACGCCTGAGTGGAGTGAGGAGCTTGTGACGAGATAGAGGCACAGCCTTGTAGATGTTCAGCCAAATAAGCGTAACCCAGGATTGACAAACGAGTGTACAGTGGAATTGAAAGGTGTAAAGACTGGACTTGAGTTTCGAAGCAAACACTGAAGATGGAGAGTATGCGAATACCTGGGTTGAGATCAGAGGCAAGACTATGTACTATTCATCCAAGCCCACAGCAAGGGACGGGAGGAGGCGATTATGTATATGATGGCAATGAGAGCAAGCAATAGAAGCTAAGCAGAGGCATGTTCCCGGACGATTGAGGATCCCAGTCTCGTCCGTACCGATAACCTAGCGCCAGGGGAGGCCTGAGATTGGTGCAACGGCAGCGCCGCCCACACACACTTGATTCCGCTCATGACCAGGGTTGCGTTGCGCCGCTCGTGGAGGCGGCCGGGGGGTGGGCGCCTGCGAGTAGGTGCAGAGGGTGTGGCCGGGAACTAGGGTCAAGAGGGGTGTCTGGCGAACAGTCGAAATGTCGAAGTGGAGGCGGGGCAAAGGGATCGCGGCTTGTGTCTCCTAGGTTGTCGTCAGGGAACCTGTGAAAAGTACAAGAAGATCAGCGGGACGAGCGGTCGCTAAGGGGGATCTGTCCCAGAGCAAGGAGTTTATCGTCCCTTGAGATGGAGGACTAGCACGCTATAGGTCAACGTAACATGGACAAAGTGCCTAACCATCAATACTTCTGTGTCTCGCGATGGAGGTGATAGGATAGGGATGCTCCTTGTGCGAAGTGCTCGGTATCAGTCCGACAGAACATAGCCTCCTCTTTGCAGCAGGGCTCTCATGGTCCAAGAAGGTATCATTTCACGGTTTGGCATCCCGTGCTAGCCTTGTGCCAAATGCCAGGTGGGGTCGGCATGTCGCTGACCGTGACCTTGCCTAACATTCACGTATGTCGTTAGATTGCACCGCCTGGTGAGTTGATAATAGAAGCTGATGAGAAAGTCCTTGCAGACGACGAAACAAGCCAGGAGGTCTGCAGCGCGATGCCGTTGCGGTGCTGTACAGAAAGGCGCTGCCTGCAACTTGAGCACCTTGGATACCGAGGATGGATTTAGTTGTGTTGCCGAGAATCAAGCCTCCACCAGGTCCCCTACAATGTGATGTATCGTGTCTTGTCGGTTTCGCTAGTCATAGGCTTTGACCGTGATTCAATCGTAGCGTGGCTTGTCCTCGTCAAAGCCTGACCTCACACTCGTAGTACACTGACTACACTCATGCATCTCATGTTCGCCTTGGTGGAGTCATGTGTAGTTGAGCGCTATGGAGGGGTGTTGCATTGTTCGCGCCATGGTCGACTTTGCCAGTCAGCTTTGCCTGCAGCTGGCATGGAGCCTTTCGGTTTTCGATCCTTTGGTTTTCACCTTGCAGATAGTATTGGAGCCGTGTGGTGTATGTATGATAAGTCAGTGCTCAGTCGAAATTTACCGAGAGCACTCTCAGGCCCCGAGCCCCTGCCGCTCCTGCAAAGATGCCCTGTCCCACAAGGTTGACGTTGCAAGGACCGAACAGATAAGCCACGAATGAGATGCGCCACATCAAGGGATCAACGTTGCCTTCGGGTCTCACAGCGGCTCTGTCCAAGCAGCGAATGGTCGCCCACAAACGAGATCTGTCATGAGATGAACGCCTGCGTCGCTTTGCTATGTGAGTGTCTGTCACAAGAGCGATTGCATGGTTACACATCCCCCATCAGCTAGACGTTCCGTCATCCTACGGAAGATGGACTGGTAAGGGAGAGAGGTCTGGAGCCAGCGATGATTTGAAGGTATGCCGCAGTAAGAACGTGCCGACGGCGACTTCAGAGTCCCGTAGAGTTCCCTCCACCCTCCTCGATATGATCAAGAGAAACGCCACTGGGGTACCTGTTCGCCTTCCCGAGGTAGGGACTCAGAAATGGCTGGCTGGTGGTCATTCTCCATGTACTCCGTACTTTGGTTCCCCATATCGGAGCCCTCCGCTCTGCCGTGCCAGCCCAGTCGTCATCACTTGTTCAGAAGGGCATGGTGGTGAGTTTGGAGCAGGGGGTGGCAACAGCAGCATGGAAATTGCTAGTGGGATGGCTTGTTCGCAGTAGCGGTTCACACAGAACCAAGCAGAACAGCAGGAAGCAAGAATCCGGACGTAGTGGTTGTGCGCCATATATCGGCAATGGCGTCTTCCAAGCCCACCCAACACGCCCAAGCCTCCCGGGGCCGGGGCAGCAGACTGGCAGTTACTCGTCGGCCGCTTGTGTGGCCCAAGCAAAGCCTCCTGGACTTGAGACAAAGAGGGGCGCATCGGTTCTGCTTCGCGTGTCTAGCGCCGCTATTCTAGCGCGCAGCGCTTTCTCAAAAATCCCCAGCAGCATGACCTGTTGTTGAGGTCCTTTTGCAAACCCACTTGCGGGTTAACCAAAGTCATACCAGGAACCAATTCGCATAGTTGAGGACGGTGTTATCAGAAGAGCTTTCGTCATGTCATGACACGAGCTAATGCGTTCGGTTATCTGAACGACATCCCCGATATCTCCTTTCGTCTTTGTTAGCTGTTCGAGTCTGACCATTGTTCGGGCCGGCCTTCTCGCTATGTCCAGCGCAGTGCCGTGGGCTGGATGGATATTCAGTGTCTCTTGACATATCACCTATGTACCCTCGCCTCTCTTCGGGATCTGAGTAAGGTTTGGCGTCCGGACGGCAAATAACCTGTGTCAGCGCTGGGAAGTACCCGCACCCGTCAAATACCGTAACACGAGGTACGGGGAGGCTGGCTATTCGTGCTTACAGGCAACATGACAGAGGACAAGGGTTTGATCTATCAGTATGAGTAACTTTGCCAACATGAGAAGCACGCAAGCCCCATGCTCGATACGGTCACCGATCGTGGGCACCTGTTGCCTACTGCCCTCGAGGGCCAGCAACCGGCAGCCACAGATGGCCTGCAGCTTGCAGCACCTGCAGTCAGTCAACCCCCCACCCGTAGCTACCGTAGTGGAGTCATGCCCCCGCGCCGCTGCTGGCCCAGCCACTTACAGCTTGCATAGGGGCCCCCTCGCAAGTTCCTCACCCCCCGACCATGGCTAAACCTGGGCTCAAGAGCGCCACAGGACTTTCCTTCCTTTCGTTGATTTCTACGCGTGCTTCCACTACGCCTTCCTCGACGCTGATGGGCCAACGGCTGCCCACGAGGGGAATGCGCGACTGACGCCACACACAGCGTACCTGCTGCGAATACTGAACCTCCTCCTGCAGGCACGCAGGGGACTCTACCGTACTAAGCGTTGGTTTACTGCCACACGACAGCCCCTGTCGAGTCGATGCTGCTAGGTACCTTACCTCACAAGGCAAAACCTTCACTGTATCGTTCCATCATGAGCTTGAGAGATGGAAGCAGTCTCCTTCAGCGTCGTGCTGGTCTACCTATTGCCATCACCAGACCAAAAGGCGGCTTCGCGCCAGCCTGCAGCCTGATCCACCTCTGCTATACAGCGCCTCATTGGACTGACTCGATGATTTCGTCTCGTTGACTTGGCACTTCTGGAGCAGGGCAATACTCACCGTCGGCTAAGCACCACACTCGTGGCTGGTCCAATCCTATCGTCAGGAAGCTAAGGCAGACTCTCGAATCAACTTGCACGCTGTGCTGACATGGGCAGGGATGGGAAAGAAAAATCACTATGGACCATCGTGGTCGACAGGATGCATATTGTGAGAATGCTGCGTGCACAGACTATGCATCATTAAACGCTTTGGCAAGCATCATAGCTATGCCGATGCGAGTCAAACATGTCGCGGCAGGGCCATCTCTTCAGCCGCGTGATCATCAACTGCTATGGTCATATGTCACGTAGTTGTACTCACGACTTCAAGGTTGTGGTTGGTTTGCAATTTGAACGTCGGCCAGTTCCGGTGCCACTCTGAGCCCTTGCGATAGCGACCAAGACGGAAATGATCTTCCATTATCCCACCCGCACGCCTTTGTGCCTTGTTATTCGCAGTAATACGACTCGGGAGGATATCAGAAAGCGCGCCTCGCATCCCATCCGTAGGTGAGTTTGCTACGTCGATCCACGGTTTCTTGCAGCTCCCCCTTCGATGCATTTGGCGCCGTTGTGGGGGCGGATCGAACCTGGCGCCGGAATTGACACACCAATTGTGGAATGGCACACGAACATGTTGAATCCAGCTAACGAAGCTTCGGAGGACAAATCGTAGCGCAGCACGCTGAGTCTCGTATGGGATGCCCTGGCTTGATGACAGACTTTCGGGGGACACTTCTCTCATAACTCTAGCCTCCGGCGCCTGTGGTTTGGCAGCAAGTCGCGAACAAATCAACACGCCGGCCTCACAGCTTTCGATATCCACCGTGCAGAGTGATTATATACAGCTCTTTCCCGATAGGGTCTTGTGATAAGCAAGAGGAGTGTTTTATCCAATCCCTGTTCCAACCACTTGCGATTTGTATGAAGAGCATCAGCAACGCCGGAGTCATCCAGGATGAACGCACTATCTGGCGACCTGCAGATGCTGATCAACCTCGGCCAGTGATTCGCACCAAAGGCTAGCAGCATTGGGTCATGCAAAGACGAATTGTCTCATTTTGGTGCATGAAATCGCTGATCTTTGACCGGCTGAGAGCCAGGTCAGAACATGTGAAAGGCCTTCTGCTAAGAACCCCAGACGGAGTGGATGGCCTTAGCGTATCACACAAGCATACCAAGCATTTGGGCTGGCATGGGATACAAGCCACCTTTGACCCCAATACGCTAGAAGCGCCGACGAAGTCTGCGTGGAAAATTCATGGACTCCCCTCATCGACCGGCTATCCTGCAGCTAACGTTAGGGGTTCTTGGCCAGCAAAAGGCCCCTTGAGAGCCCTTTAGGCCTAGCTCCGAGCGCTGGTGCGTTAGTGGCCGAGCGGTGGACGAGTGAAATGCATCGCCGAGATCTAACTTGCATGGTTCCTTGCCCAGGGTGCCCTGACGGTGGCTGCTCACAACCTTATCAACTTGACAAACGTCAGTTAGTGTGTACACGATCAATCTACTGCCGGACACACCTCAACAGCATGGTGGGCTTTGTGGAATTGACTGCCGACCAGCGTCATCGTGTCCAAAGTTGCGCTGGTACTGGATCAAGCAGGGAAGTTTGTAGCTTGAGTTCTGCCACGTCTCGCAGTTGGCAAGGCCCCGGTAGGAGAGACAACTGGCCCACTGAGGCGAAGGACGGGAAACATGGTCAGAACCCCGAGTCTTATCATGAATGCTGACTTTTACCGACTGGTGGAAGTCTTGTCAAAGCTCCACTCCGCAGCCTATGACTACGGAGTACTCCGTACATACTTCCAAGGCGATTGCAATGCGGTGGGACCCAATGGTTGACCTATGGCGGTGAGGGAGGTCTCCTTGTTGTTTCTGAACCGATCCTCCATCAGGAACATAGGGACCCCTTGGTCGCATCCACTCTTCGGCCATGAAGATCAACCTAAACTTTATGTGGTCAACGAAGCACGAGCGACTAGTTTTCTTGAGAGTCATTCAAAGCATAGATCTCGTCACTACGCTGTTCGCAACCATGCAAGGGAGCTGAGGATGGCCTAGGGATGGGGCTCATGGGCATACGACATTGCACAGCCTCCTTGGCAATCAGAGAACTCGACTGCTGCCCAGGGAGGCTTTGGCGTTAGCTGACCACACGAATTTCATCAAGGATAGGAAACGCTCGCACTCTGACAATAATATTCTTCGCATCGCCAATCGAGCCATCCGACATCGTTGTAATGCCCTAGGCTGGCAGGGGGTTACTTTTACTGTACTTACAGTGCGTCCTGACCCTGCTCCTTGAAACTACAACTACCTAGGCTAGGCCCTCCTTCATGTTCCATGAGCGATCTAATTTAATATGCCTGCAACCGTTGACATCTTTGATCAGCGACAATGTTGGATTTGGGGTAATTTTCCTTTCAACGGAATCTCAACGTCGGGATCCTATGGGTTTCCCCGCAAATTTGCGACGCCATTCGTCAGTGGCACCTCCTCCACAGTCCGCGTGCTCTTACCGACACCACGGGAGTTTTCAACACGTAATATGTCTGGGGAAAGTCGTGCTAGAGGATATTTCTTTGTCACGATCCTGGGGTTGAGATGACGACGACCCAAAGCAGGTCCAATGATGCAGCTTCTCGAGGTCGGCGGTGTGCAACCAGGGATGCACTGGATCAGTACAGTGTCTCTGTCTACAACGACAGAAGAGATGTCCCAATTTCTGTACGCAATGCGAAGAGATGCCCGGAATGGGGCGTGGGGGTTGTTGCTTAGGTTCTGCTAACTACCTACCATGCGTCCTGGGTTCTGGGGAGTTCACGTCGGGAAACAAGAATGATGAGACGACAGCGACAGCGATGTGGCTACCTGCGCCTTGCTCGTCTCAAAAGTTCCTGTGCGCAGTGCTGCAGCTGTGGGTGCTGTCGTGGGCGTTGTCGCGAGGTCGACTACTACATAGTCTACATGCCTAGACCTGCAAGGCCGAACGTCTTTCCAGATTGAGAGCGCTGCAGCCAGACAGGACGGCAGACTATCGTTTCGGTGCCAAATTGGCGGCTTGATCACAGCAGTCTTTCGGAAGGCTTCGATTGCGGTTCTATCGCCGGCGGTCGGTACCTGCCGCTACCTATATTACAAGACAGCTATATGGCATAATATGCAAGGTCTGTGGCACTTTTTGAACCTCGGTAATCTTCAGGTTTCACCAGGCATCTTGGACAGTTGTCACCCGTGCTGGACTGTGCGGCCATGTCGCAATCTCCTTCATCACAACGCATCAAGCCAAGCCGATGTGCACTGCAGAGTAATCGGCAGTAAGTGAACGCTTGGAGTTCGAGCCAACCCAAATTGCTGAGGACGTGCAGGACATGCGCCGTGAAATTGCATTGCAGGTCTTGGTACTTCGAGAACGTGGAATGGAAGACAACCCTCTTATCAATGAGATCGCAGGGCTGTTGTGAGCCGCGAGTAGCCATCGCTAGCCCTGACGGCGAAGGTATTTGTGTGAGTGGGATGATCTCGATTTGTGCTATCACAGCTGGTTGCGCTTGACTACTGCAGGCTCAGAATCTGCTGAGGGTGTCATCGACAATTACAATAGTGCACGAACTCACTCATACCTTCCTAGTTCCTGCCGGGAAGTAAGAGAATTGGCTACCTTCGAAACTCGCACAGACACAGAGAGAGACGAGATCGAACATCAAACGCTTTTTGGGATACCGACGGCCGCACGATCGCAATCGACCCTGCCAAACCTCGCTTGTCGGGAGATTTCTGGATCTTCTAGCCGCTTGGAGCGAAAGCCCCGGCAATCTCGAATGTTCGTCACTTCCACCACACGAGGGTTTTCAGCTCGTACATACGGATACAACTAGATCGGACTTCATGCTCCTGCTCCCTCTCTGGGCCTGAGCGGGGCGAAAGTTTGATTTGCAAGGGTGACGGCGTCCTGGAACGATTGACGCACGATGATCGTCTCTACTTGTACTCCTTTGGGAGCTCAGACGAACGGAATTAAGGGTTCTTTTTAAAGTTTCCTTGCGGTGTGGCTGGTGGTGTCATGCCTTGATCCTCGTGAGGGCACGCACGATATGGGGCCAATTTAGGTTCGTGGTCGTAATTGTTGGGTAGTCATAGCTGGGCTGGCTCTACAAGCGGTTAGGATCCTTTTTCTACACAGCCCCTTCGATTCTATAGTTTTACCGAGGAAAGCAGAGGTTCTTGACCGCTTCCAAGGGGGCACTTCTCCAAAGACGCGTTGGGCCTGGCGAACCTTTGCAGCATCGTGTCTCCCCACCCTATAGAGAGTGCCGGGGAAAGTCACGATCTCAACAGCAGCTCGCGCGAGAGACTTCCTTCTGTTGATTTTTGATATCAGTTTGGGCAAGACGTTATCGACTGAACACGTTCGTGTCTTGGAGAAGAGGATCTTGCAGAGGAGGAGTCTTCTCCCCGTAAAATTAGAAAGATTGGTGCTTTTGCTCTCATTCGAGAAACTGACTAGGTATGGATGGTAGGCCGCCCGGAAGGAACGGGATAACTCCGCAAGTGTCTCCAAACTGGGTTCACGACCGCTCTGTTCTCCCACCAGGTTCATCACAGGGAGTTACCACATCATGTCAAGGCAAGATCTGTGAATTTCGCAACAGCCTTGTTTGTACACAAGCGGGAAATTGCAAAATATCATGTGTTATAGAAAGTCTCTGAAAACCTGTTTCGGTGAAATGGTAGGAAGCGGCCAATGCTGTCGTACGGTGTTCGGGTGGCCTCAGCGGGAGCACTCGCACGAAGAGTGCTCTGCACAGAATTTTGTTGTTGAGAAAATGAGTGATTCAAATCAAGATCACTCCGGTTGCTCAAGTGTTTACTGGCTTTGTTGAAAGGAAGGGTTGCAACGTGATACATGTCCTCAGCGTACTAAGGAACGGGTGTGTATGTTGGTCAAGAGGTTCCCAAACCTGTAACTCCGTTATCGTGGACTGACCGAGACGTGGATTCGCGATAATGTAGCCGAAGCTGTCATGTTCCTGGACGAACTCCTATAATGCATTGACCTATGGTCGCGACCGCCCGGTCTTCATGCGCAATCGCTTGTCTTCGGACGGGTCCGTGAGCTGGGTCAGGTAGGCATTGGTGATACCAAACAGACAGTGTATTCGACGACGATATCGAACAGCTGCTGAGACATGAGCCCTCTGCAGAGAATATGGGCAACCGCCATTCATGATCACGAGCAATCATCGAACATGTTGTACGGGATGGTCCTTGTGGTCAAGGCTCAGCCATGCGAGATGGAGCACTACCGACGTTGAGCTTACGACTGCCGCATGATCAATCGCGGGTTCGAACGTAAGGGTCAGTGCCGGCGCTGCCAGGTGACGGAAGTGGAAGCTATGAGAAGTGCATCAAGCAAAACCCAAACGCAGAGTGTCTGCCGTAGTATGAGCACCCCACGAGGCGAAAGAATCGACGGATTCAGAACATTCATGTCCGAGGGAACTGGGCAGACTGCACACAAAGGGGAAATTCTCCATTTGAAACCGGGATATCATAAATACTTCATAGTGGCCACAAGAGCAGGCGCCTTCACTGCTTACGCCTTCTTCTCAAGCTCCTTCAGAATTTCCTTCTCAATAGACTCAGGCTTCGTGGTGCTCGCCCATCGCCCCTTGACCTGGCCGTCCCTACCGACGAGGAACTTCTCGAAGTTCCACTTGACGCGCTCGAGACCCAAAAGGCCCGGCTTCTCGGACTTGAGCCACTTGAAGACGGGGTTGGTGTTGTCACCGTTGACCTCGGTCTTCTTCATGATGGGGAAGGTGACGCCGTAGTTCACCTGGCAGAAGCTCTGGATCTCCTCATCGGTGCCGGGGTCCTGGCCGCCGAACTGGTTGCAGGGGAAGCCGAGGACGGTGAAGTCGTCGCCGTGCTTCTCGCGGACGGAGGTGTAGAGCTTCTCGAGGCCCTCGAACTGCGGGGTGAAGCCACACTTGGAGGCGGTGTTGACGACGAGGACGACTTTGCCCTTGAACTGGTCCAGGGGGAACTCTTGGCCGCGCTCTATGCGGGGGAGAGGAAGAGGTCCAGGTTAGTGAACGATGCACATCTGACGGGATTCAGGCGTGGGTGGGGCTCACTGTCAAGCGGCTTAAAGTCGTAGAAGCTGGTAGCGGAGGCCATGTTGGTTGTTGTTGTTGTCAGTAGTCGAGTATGGTGTGGTAGCGACGGCGATTCTTGCAGCTGCGTCTTTCGGATGCTGGTCGCAGGGTCGTGGGTAAGATGAGAGATGCCAGCGGGATGCAGAACTGAGGGGATTGACCGATGATGCTTAGAAATTGGAGTTGAGAATCGTCGAACAGGCAGCCAGTGGTGACTAGGGTTTCGTGGCGGCCAGGTGCCGAGGCTTCCAGGACGCCGAGTGGGCATCTGAACGATAACACAACGGGGCTTGATTTTTTTTTCTCTCTTCCACCGCTGCTGCACAACCAAATCACGTCAGTCACGTCGTCGTTTCTGGACAGCTTTGTCTATCTGCTCGATGCAGTTCCACCATGGCCGAAGGACAGTCGGGGCAATTTCGATCCGGAGTGGGCACCCGCTTGGCCTGGTTTGTCCAGCATTCGTCCGAGTCATTTGCGTCATGGCGTCGTTCATGGGGTAACCTAGACTGAGGTCAAGCTTTCGAGCTTTCGAGCTTCGGTTCGGTGCGGGGTTGAGTTGCATTGAGGACCCCGAAACCCTTCCTGGACCTATAATTCTCGCACAAGTTGACTTGACCAGAATGACTCGCTGGGTTGAACAGAGCTAAGGGAAACTCGGCTTCTTCCTGCTATAGGTCTTCGCTCACGTTAATCCCAGAGAACCCATTGGGCCAGGGTGTAGCAATACCCAACCACTCGGGAGCTCATCCACCCCCTCTCGCATGCATATCACCGACTTTGCAGCACGTCTAGGTATACCTATTACTACATACTGGACGAACGGGAGTGCTCCACGGTAAGACCACACCCACGGCATCTCCTCAACGCCGAAGTTGCGCATTCCGATGCACTGCCGACGTACGACTTGCATAGGGGAGTTTTGGCTGTAGCCGAGACTGCCATCTACTTGTTCGTCAGAAACGGCTATGCATGACCAATAGTGGTGTGCAGACAGGCGTTTGGCTCAACGCCGGGAGCTGAGTCTTGCGGGCTGCATCTGAAGATGAGGCTATAGACTTGCTCCATCGACCGCTCTGTGGTGGCATGAGGCAAAGCTGCACCATCAGATGTATCCTGCTTTCATGCAACCTCCAGGGGCAAGGGACATCAATTCTGCCGGCCATACAGGACGACTTCTTCCCTGGGAGACTTTCGCTGCCTGTTTCCCAGTTCCCGATGTCCAGAGCAATAACGTTCCGGGTTGGCGATTTGACGCCTTCTTAGGCAAGCATCATTTTTTTCGTCGCACATCAGGTCGCTTGCGTACGGATCATGGCCAACCCAGGCACATAGCCAGGGGCTGCCACCATCAGTGCTGTCCAACCCACGCTGGATAATCACCCACGCCTCCAAAGTCAATCATGGCACCTTGGCATCTGCGCCGATGCCGGTGGACGTAGATGAGTATGTGCTCACCGGAAGCATTTGTGTCCTGCAAGGAGGTCGATGGGGAGAATCCAGCTGAATGACATATAGGTCGGAACAATGAACAACAATGACACCCCTGCCGCTGCTCAGCAGTTCAACGCTCTCGTTGAACCTGTACAATGAAAACTCACAAAATATGATCCGCTGATGCCTGGCAGGTCGTCCTATCAGCTTCGCTAATATCACGCGCCATTACTTCCTCTCTTGACCATGCCAGACGTTCCTATGCCGACCGCGGTAGATGGAGGTGTTCTTCCTACAACTTGTGATTTTTTGGAGACTCTTGCCCTGCCGTCTTCAGCCTCTGTCATGGCGAAAAGTGAGGGTTGCAGAGGGTTCTCGCAGGAGGACAGCCGCATACGGCACCGACAGATGTCCACAGGGGCAGCTTGATCGTCTCGATCTTATCCACGTGCTGCAAACTAAGATCATTGCCAAGATGCCCCAAATTGCACCAGTCAAGTTCAAGAGGCAACCGTAGGTCCTCTACATTAAAGTGAGCGCGGTTATGGAATTTGGACCCTGATGTGGCTGAGACTAAACCTCCCATTTCAAATTCCAGGTTGATGCCATCGAAAGCTTGTTGGGTGCCCTGCCTAAAATCTGACTACGAGTTTTGCTGGGTATGGCAGCTTGCGTTGTCGACTGGTATAAACTGGTTAGCAATATCTACGAGTAGGCCCTTCAGGTTCGAGATGAATTTTGCAATAACTGACGGTGCTTCAGTAATAGCTCTCTCGAGCAAGGTGACTGGGCTTAAGCCTACAAACTCGACTTGTGGAACTCCTATGATGGCACTCTGGCAGAAAACCACTAAGTCTGTCAGTGGAACAACTGTCTCCTGGACGCGGCGCTTGTGCTAGCGCCAGGGCGCTTTGCCAGTTTCCTCGAAGCAAGAGAAGATGATGGAGTATGTTGGGCTCACTGACATCGTCGCAAGACGTGAGATAGCGATCGGCCCGTGCACCAGGTTCAAGCCGCCTCAGGAATATCATTTTCTTCCAACCTACGCAGGTCCTGGGTGGGCTTGAGACATTCTCGCGCTACGACTATGCTGCAGCCTGTCGAAGTGGAGAGAGGATACGATTATGGTGCTTCTTGCGAATGTGTGTGAGAAGCTCAATTCGGACACGTATCACGCACATTTCGACTAGTAACTGCCGATTCCGACTCCAGATACATCAATAGCTCGTTAATTACTAGCCAGGCGCGCGCAGCTGCCGCCGTCGACAGCAGCCACTCTCCATGTCCGGTCAGAAACTGCAGTAAGAGCAACTACCACTGCGTGACAGGCTGGCAAACGCAGAGATGATATGACCATGGGTTGATACCGACGAAATGCTGTATGTGCAAGGGAACAACTCCCCCCCCCCGACTTGGCTGGGTGACAGTGGTGCTGAGGATGAAGTTAGCTCAAGGTCTAAAAGCGCAGATCAAGCATCCGGCGGTGAATGTTCTTCGCATAGATATGCCGTGGCGTGCTCTCTGTGGATGAAAGTTATAGTCACGTTACGTCGAACCCTGCTGTGGTGTGTGTTGCGATTCCCCTCCAAAGTCATGCGATGGAGATGCTGACGGACAGGCACGGGTGCGGGCCTAGAACGGGCCTACGATTGGGGGTGAGATGAAGGCCGAGGCCTCTAGAGTCTACTGTAATGAGCAGGAGTAGGCTGAACAAGGGGGAGGCAGAAATGATCTGACATGGAGGAGGGGTTCACTCCATTGTTGCACCACGCGATCGCCGTTCCCAGCTTAAAGGCGCAAGTAGTCTCGGGGCATTTTGGTGGTGCTTTCGGTGCTACTGCTGCTACCGCCCCTCGTCTAGTACGGCTACCCCACCCTTCCCTCCCCTTCGTCATGATCCGTCCCACCTCGTCGCATCAGAGGACCCCTCGACCCAGCTTCCTGGCTGGATTCTTCACTTTTCTTGGTTCTTCTCCACATTCCTGGCGTTGATCATCATTGAAAGCACTTTGTCTGTTCCTCCGCATTTTTTGTGTTCATGCCCTTCTTTCTGATGATCCTGTTCAACATAGCGGGTATTTCGACGCGCTTTTGGACAACCCCTCCCCTGCCCATATGAGCCGGACGTAGCGTGAGCTCAGCTGTCGCTAGTCATCCCCGCGGTCTATAGATAGGCTGTCAGATTTCCCTTTGAAGCTCCTTTGCTTGACTTGCATCGACCAAAGTACGCGCGTGTGAAGTCCACGGACGACCGCCGACTGCTGCCGCCATGGACGGCAAGCGGCACATTGTTGTTGTTGGTATGTAGCACCTGCAACGTAATTGGCATTCAGGAATTGCTACTGACCATGATTTACTCCATGCAGGTGGCGGTGTTATCGGCTGCGCGACCGCATACTACCTCACTCGCCATCCCAGCTTCGATCCTTCCATTCATGCCATCACCTTGCTTGAAGCAGCACCGACCATCGCCTCAGGCGCATCAGGCAAAGCAGGCGGCCTCCTCGCCCTCTGGGCTTATCCGTCATGTCTCGTCCCCCTGTCGTACCGACTACATTCTGAGCTTGCGAAAGAGCACGACGGCGCCACACGATGGGGATACAGGAAGCTTGGGTGCGGTAGCTTTGAAGCTGTGGTCACCAAAGCGAAGATCGCAGAGGTCCAGAAGATGCAAGCAAACGGACACGGCCACCTGGAAAACGGGGCCCACGAGTGGGAAAGCTTGCCGAAGAGGGACGATGCAGCCACCGGGCTGATGGAGGTCGGGCCATTGCCAAAGGACCTGGATTGGGTGGACAGAGAGATCATCACAAGTTGGGCGGAGATGGGTGCTCCTGGACGATCAGAGACGGCTCAGGTACACCCTTGGCATTTCACAACATCAATAGCAGAGCTCGCGCAAGAGAAAGGATTGGTTCTGAGAACACACGCACGAGTTGTCGACATTGGAGCTTCGGAAACAGGCGTCGAAAACGTGACGTATCTCGACCGCACGACCGGACAAACCAAGACGATTGACAACGTCACCGACGTCATCGTAACAGCGGGACCATGGACTGGTAAGGTTCTGCCAAGGAGCAAGGTGGAGGGCTTAAGGGCGCACAGTGTGGTGTACGATGCGGACGTCAGTCCGTATGCTGTCTTCACAGATATCGAGCTGCCGCCAGACTTCGTGCCAGAGCATCGTCTGAAGCTTGGGCAAAAGAGGAGACACAAGGGGAGTGTTGACCCGGAGATCTATGCCAGACCGTTTGGTGAGGTCTACGCATGTGGTAAGTGAAGTACAGCTTCCCAGAGAACTGAAAGTCACTGATGAAGTCTTGCGTAATCCAGGTGAACCTGATACCTCCGTCCCGCTCCCCGAAACGGCCGACAAGGTCGAGTGCGACGTCGCCCAATGCGACGACATCATTTCCTACATCAGCACCTTCAGTCCCGTCCTTGCTAAAGCGCCTGTGAAGCGCAAGCAGGCCTGTTACCTCCCGCGGCACATGCGTTTCGGGCAGGAGAGCGGTCCCCTCGTCGGCCCAACGTCGGTGCCTGGTGTTTTGGTGGCGGCAGGTCATACCTGCTGGGGAATCCAGAACGGACCTGCTACTGGAAAGCTGATGTCGGAATTTATCTTCGATGGAGCGGCGAAAAGTGCCAACGTGGATAAATTAGACCCGCGAAAGTTCAAGGTATAAAACAAGGTCTAAAACGACAATTGGAGGACAAGAAACGGACCAGGTAGGCTTTGCCGGGTATTAACTATGCATACACACGAGGGCATGGCTAGCGATGATGACATAAGACTCTGAGGTTTAGCCCAGAATTTGCTACAAGGCATATCATACACGAAGGAATGAAAAGACGAGCTTGATTGAAATAGATGTTTTACTTTACCATGATGCGCCACCCTGTTGAAGTATAAGCTGACCCTAACCCTTTGACTTCTTTAGGACTAGCGTCTAAGGGATCTTATCGATAATGCACCGCAGCAGAAATTTTGGCGGGCGTACCAACAGACTTTCCCACCCGCCTCTTCTCACCAAGCGCTGTTGGACCCTGACGACAAGCATTTCTCATCAACAAATTGTAAAGCAAAGTCAGCAGCCATGGGTCGCGAACTCCAGAAGAAGAAGCGCCGCTCCGGCCGCCAGCCGGTCAAGATGTCGAACAAGCCCAAGAACCCTCTCAACCCACGAGGCAACACCATCATCGCGAAGAACTGGTTCGTCCCTCAACCCCCAACCCCATGCCTGCGCCTGGACTCTTTCCGAGTTTCCAAGAAACTCAAGTACTAACGTCGGGGAAACCTCAAAAAGGAACAAGAAGGAGACTCTCGCACAGAACTACAAGCGCCTCGGACTCGTGTCACGACTGAAGGCTCCGACAGGCGGTACCGAGAAGAAGGTGGACGAGGCGGCCAGCGCCAGGAACGTCGAGCCCAGCAGCACGCCCTTTGGCATCGCGCCCACCTCCAAGGCGATCGTCTCCGAGGCGCGGGTCGAGCGCGACCCGGCGACCGGCAAGATCCTGCGCGTGTACCATTCGTCCACGCCGAACCCCCTCAACGACCCCCTCAACGACGTCGAGGCCTCGGGGGCGGCATCCTCGCACGACCCTTCCCACCAGCACACCCTCCACGGCACGGCGTCCGTCGCCGGGAAGGGGGACACCGAGGTCGTCAGGTCGCTGCTGGAGCAGAGTGCCGCGAGGGGCGGCGAGCCGAGGAAGAAGAGGCACCAGAGCGAGAGGGAGAGGGAGTGGCTGGGCAAGCTGGTCGGGAGGTATGGCGACGATTACGCGGCCATGGCCATGGACGCCAAGTTGAATCCCATGCAGCAGACGGCGGGAGACATCAAGAGGAGAGTGCAGAGGATGAATGCGGCGTAGAGGCTGGGCAAAACTTGGGGGGGATGTGAGGTGATGTTCTTATTCGGCGTTGGCGGAGTTTTGATCTGGTATATTCATGGGTGACATGACTTCATTGCAGATACACCACCCCGAGGGGGGGGGGGGAGGAACACGTTTGTATAGCCGCATTGATCATATAGACACAACTGTGGCAAAGTGGCCAAAGATATTTCCTCATCTATGTACGCACTGTCCAATGGTATCATATCCGTGACCCTTGATCTGCCCCCATCTTGAAACCAGTTCATCAAAGATCCTCTTTGCGGATAAGATTGCAATCAAATACACAAAAATATTGCACAGGAGGACGCCGCGTACTGAAGCTCACGGATGGACCGTTGCCGACCAAAAGCAATGCAATGTCTCTAGCTTCTTCTCATACATCTTTTCCCCCCCTGAAACGTCTATTTACAACGACACCCCATGTGACGTCAAGCTCATCGAATTGTGCGATCGTAGTTTGCAGTCGGGAATTGGGCGGGCTCGTCGTGGCCACTGCCGTATGGACTTGACTGTCTTGGCGGAGGAGGGTTGGCACCAGAAGAGTACTCCAAGTCACTGTCAAACATGGCGTTGTTCCGCGGTGGCAGGGTGCCGTATCGGTTGGGTTCATCGTAGTCATCCGCGCTGTAGGGATTCGCGCTGCCGTAGGTGTTGTCACTATATCCGCCCGCACCGCCGTATGATGTGCTGCCGCTTGGGCCGGCGTCGTGGTCGTCCATGTTGACACGCTCGTAGGCTTCCTCGTCGTGGGGTGCCATCGAGAAGGCGGCCTTATCGGGGTCGATATTGTTGCTGTCGTGGATCTGGCGGCTATCGTAGCCGGGGAGAGTGCCGTGGAACTTGTAGTACTGAAGGGTGTAGCCGCTGAGAAAGGTGGTACCGCCGAACAGGAGACTATTCATGTCTGGATTAGTCGGCTGCAGATACAACACAGCACAACACAACACAACACAGAGGATATGCTTACGTCACGAAGACACCGAGGGCAACGACAGCACCACTGAGCTTGCAAGCCTTGCCGCAGTCTCCGGAGGAATTGTAGGCAGCCTGGGTAGCGAAAGCCGAGAGCCAGATGACAGTGAAGAGACCGTCCACAGCAAGCATGGCATGCGGCTCTGCAAACTTTCGTGTGCGCTCCCATCGTGGCGTCATGATGAGGTAGATCCAAGCCGGGATGGACAGGAAACACTGGTTGTTAAGCCGTCGTTAGCTTCAAGTATATGTTGCTGTTGCCCAGCCAGCACTAGCTACTTACCACACCAAACGTCCAGCCGTTGTTGCCGACAAGCTTCGCATCCTCGCCTCGGAAAACTGCAATGGCCATACACCATAAGATGAAGGATAGAACGATCTGAGTAATGTGCAGTCCGAGCTTAACGGACGGCACATAGTTGGGATCCCATTCGAGGCTAACCATCGTGGGTTGTCTGTGCTGTCTTGGAGGGCGTGGCCGGACGAGCCGAGAGGGTGGTTGCCGTGGGCGATGAAAGTGCTGTTTGGATGTTTCGAAAAGCGAGGAAGTCGTCAAGAAAGCAACTTGATGCCTGGCAAGGTAATCTGCGTATCCTGTGGAAGCTGGTGTATGCTGGCCTGAAACCTCTTCGGAGGATGGATGTCAACAAAAAGTAGGCTAGGGCAGAGTAGTCGTCAAATGCCGAGTTCGATGTAAACAGTTCGCTGAACAAGTATGCCGCAGGAATGGGAGTGAACAATGTGTTGAAAGTTCCTTGCTCGTAGTAGGTATGCCCGTGAGAGGGATAGAAAAGATGGCAGATGTCTATAGAGGCAGAGATGGAGGAGAAAAAGGAGGAGGAAGCTCAAATGGTACGTGCGGCTGATGATGCTGATGGTGACGATAGCGCTGGGCTTGGCTGTGCCGGAGCCTGAACGAGGAACGGCACCGGCTGTGCTAAATTTGGGTGCAGGGCACTGAGGGGCGTTTGGGGGGGCAACGCGTGTCGTCAAGCACCATGACCAACGGTTGCTATCATATGATTGCCGCTAAAATAAAGTGACAGGAGGCAACCACTGGCACTGTGAGGCGCTAGAATTGTGAGCGCTCGGCAGTGGGAGTGGAAACAGCCCGTGGCTGTGGCTGTGGCAGCCCGGCACAGTGGCTGTGAGTTGACCAACTGCCAGCGAGTGAGACACGCAGCAATGGAAGTGGAAGCCCGCGCACCTAACAAACACCCGGTAAACCATGAGTTCTATGTAAGCCGTCCCAAATAAAGCCAAGCTTTCGTTGCTCACGCGTCCCGCGACCTGCGCCACCTTCACTACCCGCCGGATGGACTATCCCGAGCCCGCTGGAAGTGGGATGCGCCCTGGAACAGGTGCCGCCCTTAATAATTATAGCCTGGACAGCGGCAACATTATGAGCCTTTTTACAGCCTTAGTCTTCACCACTTCGCTTGGCCATCTTGCATACATATGATAGCTCTTCTTATTTTCTGGTCCACATCGAAGTACACGTTTTCTACAATCAAGGGAACAAACATACAAACGACCAACCAAACCGCTGAAGCGGAGCAGCAGGGCCTAACTATTGCATTTTAGGTCATCTCTCGCTTTCTAGAATTGGTTGCGGACCAAACCCTCAACAGTCCGCTACCTCCGAATGTAGATCTTTAGGCAAATTAGACGAGGACACTTGCTTCCTCTCTTAGATATAGTAAGTCTTTAAGTACTATCTATCGATTAATTGATTGAGAGGATCTGTTATTGGATAATCTTTTAGTAGTAGTTCTAGATAATTTTTAATAGTAATGTTATACCTATTGGGATGTATTAATTCAGCTTGGCAGTCTGGAGACGGTAGCTGACTGTTGAGGGTCCAGCGGCGCATGGTTTTACCTTTTCTTCCTTTGCCTAGGACGCTTTTACCAGAGCTCAGCGTGGGCCATGTTCAGAGGTACTGAATATGACAGATGAATCTTGTGATTACATGGGGCACTTGGAGAACAAAAGAAGAGAAGAAGAAGAAGAAGAAGAAGAAGAAGAAGAAGAAGAAGAAGAAGAAGAAGAAGAAGAAGAAGAAGAAGAAGAAGAAGAAGAAGAGAGCAAAAAGAAAAAAAGAAAAAAAAAAAAAAGGGAATTGTAGAATATGATGTTCCACAATGCGTCGACAAGCTAGAACTTTAGAAGGACCAGCAGGCGACTCAAAAACTGCTCGTTGGTCGAACTACCAGACTGGAAGTAAAGGAGCAAGATCTTTTCAGTGCTCAGTCTAAAGGTTCACTCATCATCGGGTAAGACTTCACAGGCTGTACGACGTCCACATTATCCAGGTTGTTTTCATAACCACCTATTGAGACAGCCTATCCGCCATCCAGGCACCAACGAAAACTCTCCCTCTAGTCTTTGCAAAAACACCTTTGCTTCTCGGGAGGCAACGAAACGACCGGTATCGCATGTCAAGATTTTCTGGTCCAGGCACGTGTTCATTCTCGTGTTCTTTAACGGAGCCAAAGGAGCAACCTAGATCTCGTCAAGCTCAGGCCTCAAACGAAGTCTGGACCCCACGACGATTGACTTACCCACCTATCCGTGACAATCTTCATAATATATCCCTCTCTTTAATTGTCTTCTGAACGCCCGCAGAAACCGAGGGAGGTGTTCGTGGCCCCATACATGGGAACGCACTTTGCAGACCAATACTTGCGACAATCGTCCCCGCGCTACGGCTTTAATCCAATAAGGGCCATCGCCGTCTAAGCGTCTTTACGCTATTGGCTGCAGCTCAAAGTGCCGCCTTCACCGGGCCTTGTAAGTGGCATCGTCACCACGTTTCTACGACGCATGCTATTCCACATGTAGAAATGCGAGTCTCTTAGCAATCTTCGGGGATCCACGTCTGAAATCTTATGACCCTGATGTACATGTAAAGTCATTATCGCTCTCGTGTGAAGGCTGGGGGGACCAGAAAAAGACGAAAGGATCACGAGACAGGCGATGAGGCGCAAAGGTATAAATACAGTTGCTGCCTCTCCCGTGCTCCTCCATGGCGGAGATCATCTTGACATTGTGAAGCTGTTGTTTCTCTCTCGCAAGCTTCAACATTATTTTCTTCAATCCGCGTCACCGATCCTTGGTTACACCAATCGTTGCCTCTGAAGGAGCGCTGGAAAGCCACTCTGTCGAGAATAAAGAATAAGGAAAACGTCATGCCTGGAGATGAGGTGATCGAGCCAGCCAAGCGCGTCACAGCTGTTCAGTACCTGGCGCATGATTGTGATGCGGATGATGGTAAGCGTCGAAGCTACGGTGAAGAAGAGAAGGCAACTCGGTTTGATGAGGATGACTTCAACAAGAATCACAAGCAGGTAAATGAATCACAGTACTCCATGAAAGAGACACGCTGTGGGATTTCGTTTGACATTCTCAACAGACTTATCGTGGGTTTGTCCTGCTCTGGGTAGCCTTCCAGTCGACCGGTGTGATCTATGGCGACATCGGCACCTCTCCTCTCTATGTGTATTCGTCGACCTTCACGAGCCAGCCGTCTTGGGCGGATCTGGTCGGTGCACTGTCCATCATTATATGGTCGCTTACGTTGATCGTCACCGTCAAGTACTGCTGCATTGTCCTTCGAGCAGATGACGACGGGCACGGCGGCACATTTGCCCTGTACAGTCTTCTGGCCCGCTACGCGAACATCGTCAAGCCGGATCGCACGGTCGGCGAGACTCTGAGAATGCAACGATACCTAACGACTGACCTCCAGCCAGGGGGAAAGAGTCTTCGGAGGTTCATCGAGAACTCTTCAGGGGCGAAGCTGGTGCTCAAGATCGTCGGTGTCCTGGGAGTGTCCCTCGTCATGGCTGACGGCGTCTTGACCCCGGCCCAGTCAGTCCTAGGCGCTGTTCAGGGCATCACAGTGGCTGACCCAACGCTGGAGACCTCTGCCATTGTTGGAACAACGTAAGCACTCAGCTAATCCGTCCTGGAGTCAAGACTCCTTCTTCCTTCATCATCATCATCAGATGGCTGACCCTTGGGAGCCCGTAGCTGTGCTATTCTGGTCTTGCTCTTCTTCCTCCAGCCCTTTGGCACATCCAAGCTCGGGACAGCTTTCGCACCCATCGTCACCATCTGGTTCCTTTCCAACCTTGCTTTCGGCATCTACAACCTAGTCTCTTACGACCATAGTGTCTTGAAGGCATTCAGCCCTCACCACGCCATCACATACCTCACGCGTAATGGCTACGACGGTTGGAAATCGCTCGGTGGTCTTCTCCTGGCGTTTACAGGGGTCGAAGCTCTGTTTGCCGACATTGGCGCATTCAGCATGACAGCCATTCAACTGTCCTGGCTCTGCCTCGCCTACCCATGCCTCATTGTCGCCTACGCTGGACAGGCTGCCTATATCTCCATGGATAAAGACCACATCGCCTACACGAACCCGTTCTTCCACTCCGCGCCTCCTGGAACATTTTACTACGGGTAAGACTCAAGTGTATCATGACAACGCATGCACATGGCTCTGACGTGCCCTTGCGTATCTAGCATGGTGATTGCGATTCTCGCAGCAATCGTGGCCTCGCAGGCTATGATCACCAGTACCTTCCAGCTTCTCCTTCAGGTTCGCTCAACCCTCCCTCCTCCTCATTTCACTATAGATATGCTACTAATTACGTGCTCATGCAGGTCATGCGACTCTCCTACTTTCCGCACATCAAAGTCAACCACACGAGCGAACGGTTTCACGATCAAGTCTACATGCCATTGGCCAACTGGTTGCTCATGATCGGCACCGTGACTGTTACGGCAGTTTATAATAACGTGAGTTCGCTCCAGGCACGACGATGGCAGACGTCTTGCTTTGTTCTAACCAAAGGCTAACAGACAACTTCCCTCGGCAATGCATATGGTGTGTGTGTTATTATGGTTACATTCATTACAACCTGCATGGTCTCTATGGTGGCCATTATCGTCTGGCGCATCCCCTTCTACGCCGTCCTGCCGGTATTTCTGGTTTTTGCTGCTCTAGACGGAGTCTTTATGAGTGCTGTCCTGACGAAGGTACCGGAGGGAGCTTGGTTCACGCTGGTTCTCGCCTTCATACTCTCGTCTATTTTCATCATTTGGCGCTTCGGAAAGGAGGCACAGTGGTCCGCTGAGAGTATGGACCAGCTCAAGCCCTCTGCTGTTCTTTCTCTCACCAACGATGAACCAGCTGGGGGACAGCTGTCAAAGTCTGTGGGTGGAGCGATGATCAGCACGGTGCCCGGTCTTGGGGTCTTCTTCGACAAGACTGGAGATCACTCACTCCTCCCTGCCAGCTTCGCGCACTTTGTCAGAAAGTTTGCAGCACGGCCTAGCGTGCTCGTCTTCTTCCACATGCGGCCGCTGTCAGTTCCACATATCGATCCAGGAGAGCAGGTTGTCGTCCGACGTGTTGCGGGTTTAACAAACTGCTACAGCGTGGTTCTCCGACACGGATATGCAGATGATGTCCTCCATCCTGGTATGGCAAAGGAGCTTGTCAAGGACATCGAAGGATCGGTCTCCAACGTGTTTGAGCCTGGATCAATCGAACTCAAGGCGCTGCAGGACGCATGCGAAAGTCAGGTGGTGTATGTCCTGGGCAAGGAGACGATGAAGATAAGGCGCCCAAAGGGATTTGCTCCCTGGGGATACTTCCGCATGGTTCTGTTGGAAATCTTTTTGTGGATCAGGGAGAATACAAGGGCGAAGATGGCGGATATGAACATAGAAGCTGACCAACTTATCGAAGTAGGCTTCTTGACAGAGGTGTAAGGGGTCAGGTCTTTTCTCAACAAGCAGAGAGATGTCTTTACAAGAGATACTGAGGATGAAACATGTTCTGAATTAAAAATGCTGTAATTTAATTCCCGACGTGCTGAAAATAAATCTATTCCTCTCCCGGTAATTGTTTTTGGTAATTACAACAGACTCCTACTTGTATAATATAGATATATAATGTAGATGAAGACTGATCAAGACTTGGTAATTACAACAGACTCCTACTTATATAATATAGATATATAATGTAGATGAAGCTTGCGCTAGTAATGTTTCAGGTTGGATAAACCCCCTACTCACCAGCTCCATAGTCTATAAGTTGTATAATACAATTATACGTCCGCTTTAACTTAGCCGTGCCGAAGCTAGAGTAGTAAGGTACTAGCCCTAACTTGATTAGCGAACCGGACCCTCTACGATATCGTCCACAGCCTTAGACCCACGAAGAACATATCATACTTGCTAGGGAGTCTTGCACAAGCGGTGCAAATGCCCGCAACACCAGGAATCCATTCGCAGGGTTCAATCCATCCATCCTCTGGCTCTGGCGTGCCCACCTCGATGCCATGTCTGTACCTCGCAATGCCAATGGCTGACGCCACTGCCTCGAGGCTCGCTCTCGTAGGGTCAAGCACGCTGGTCGATAGTAAGCTGACGGAACAAGGAGACACAAGGCACAGCCCTGATTGGAGCGCCCAGGCCGGCGTTCAGCAGCAGCAGAAGGCTGCCTAAAGCCATCTATCATACGAGCCCCAGGGATACGTGCATGCAGCGAGCGGGGTAAAGGAATCCTGCGTTTTCAGGTTCGCAGAGCCTCGAGATCCCTGGGCCATTCAACAGGTTCAGGTACTGTTTCCCCCTTCCTGTGTCCTCACGCTTTACTGACCTTCTTCCCTGCCTCCGTCAGCCTCCACATGATTCGTCGTCGTCAAGTTTCCTGTAGCACGTCCTCTACGCTTGGGCATAGTTGCCTTGTGTTCTCTCTTTTCTTGCTTCATGGATGAGATCAACACCGACCTAGGTCCCTACTGGGCCGAGGCAGTCAAGGCGTACGAGGCCGAGTGCGAGCATCCCATACACATCACTTCAGCAGGCGATCTGCGCACGTCGGACGACCTGCTCAGGCTTATCGAGTCTCGCGGCAGCAACTTCGTCGCGTTTCGCGAGAAACACCAGCAATTATGGACAACGCTGGCCAACTTCATCGCGCCCATCGAGACCATGGGGGATTTGATGTCGGAGATCGTCAGCGCAGCCAACCCCGGTGGTGTCCCAGTCGCAGCTGTGTTCATGAGTCTCAGCCACCTTGTCACCGTAAGCGCACCCCGACATCTTGAGGATCTGCTTCAGATTGACCAACTCCCGGTGAAAGGCTGCCTCTAAAGTGTCCGACGCATATGACTGGATCCAGACTGTGTTCTCGGAATTGCAGAACTTCTCTGACCGCTTACGGAGTCATGCCAGGACGACAGTCTCCAGCGCGATGCGACGCATCATTATATCCATCTTGGCTTTGTAAGTTGGACGTTGCGTCATGATCTATTCGCAAGTTAATTCTGCCTCCAGCATTTTGCGCATCATCGGTCGGTCGGAGCTGCTTATCAAACGGGGCCGCATCAGTAAGCGCCCCCTCCTGCCTGACCTCTAGCCTGGCCATGTTTCGGCTCACGCGTTTCCAGGCCAGTACTTCAGAACTGCATTCATAGGCAAGGACCAGAAGACTCTCGACCTGCTAGAAGATTTGAACCAGGTCATCGCGAATGAAGGCCGACTTACGGTAGCCTTGACTCACGAGAAGACGGAACAGGCCCGAGACCTTGCGGCAAAGTCTGTTCAGGTGGGACTGGAAGGGAATGAAAAGCTCGACCACGTCCATGAAGAAGTGAGAGGCTTGGCAGAGTCGGTTCGACAGAATGCGAGAGCGGCCCAAGAGGCATTCTCTCGCCAAGTCAGCCAATCCCTGCTAGAGAACCTACAGCATGTACTCAAGACCACCTCAGTTGCCGAGACTGATGATTGGTACTCACAGTTTCGGCACAAGCTGCTGGAAGGGAGTGGGAGCTGGCTTCAGCGTGAGCCGTTCTTTGACACCTGGATGCAGCACCAGGCCCCCATCCTGTGGATTTTCGGTGGCCCTGGCTCTGGAAAGACGATGCTTTCGACTTGGCTCATTAATTTGCTAGGTAAGCAATTCGAGGCCAAGTCGGAACTGTATCCTGGTGTAAGCTTGGGCTACTTTTTCCTCAAGGAGAATGTAGATGATCTGCGAAACCCCAACATCATGTTCAAGACAATGGCGTGGCAGATCCAGCAGACGGACGCTATTTTTCGACAGCACGCAGCGAAAGCTTGCGAATCTGGCAGAGCCGTCATCCGGGCAGAGGAAACATGGGAAAGTTTGTTTCTGAATTTCTATCAGGGGCCCTTCGCCGAAGGTCATCGCGCCATGCTTGTGATCGACGGCTTGGACGAGGCAGACATCTCGACACAGAGAAGGGTTCTGCGTCTTTTGAAGCAGTATGTAGATCAGATACGATCAGGCCTTCCTTCGAGAATTCAATTTGCCATATTTGGACGCACGACTTTGCGGCCAGAGCTTGAGAGAGTTCAGTTGGACCGCGAGGAGAAGATCATCGAAGTCTCGTCAATGAAAAACTACGGAGACATAGAGAACTTCGTCACCGAACGATTGAAGAACCTCGCAATTATTCAGAAGATGCGACGTCGCAAACCGAACGGTGCCAAGGAAGCGAAGAAGTTTGCTCGAAACATTCGGCAGAAAGTGTTGGACGGCGCTGGAGGTGTGTTTCTATGGGCAAGTCTCCCTTGTTTCTTAGACGCAAGTACTCATTTGGAAGTGACACTAATGTCTCGAACCTCCAGGCCCAACTTCTGCTGGATCAAATGGAAGGCAAAGACGATAGGCAGATCCAGAAAGTTCTAGAGAACCCGCCTTCAGATTTGTATGACATGATCTTCTCAGTATTCGAGCGCTTATCTCGGGACGACGAAACCGACAAGCAGACAACGAATAGGTTACTTGGCTGGGTGGCGTTCGCGAGAAGACCACTCAGCTTTGGTGAGCTGGACGTCATCCTCAGATCGGAAGTGGACGCTCCCAATTGGTTCTTGTGGGATCACATACGAGGCAAATTTTCATCGATATTCCGCTTGCGATGTCCTAAAGGCTGGGATTTGGATGATGTTGAAGCTTCTGACACCGTCACGCAAACGTCAAATACAGAGGATCCAGATGGTGACAACGCTACTGCGACTGACGTTGCGACTGGTGATGATGGTGCCGCGACCACCGCCGATGAAGACGATGACGACGATTTTAACCTTGACGACTCGAGTGGCGACGAAGAAGATGCCGAAGATAATGACGAGCCTGACAACTCCGAAGAGGAAGGCCAAGACATCACGGACGACGGTGAGGAGAAGCAAGTGCCATACGAGGCTCCAAAAGTATCCGAGGCGGATGAGCTCTACTCTTGGGCTCAGAAACATACAATTGTAGATTTCAGCCACCAGAGGTTCCGTGATTTCCTCATTATTGAAGGCAGTCCAGATCAGAGACAGAAACCTGCCTTGCCAATTGGCATTAATGTTGACTCCATTCACGAGCAGTTAGTGTTGGACTGCTTCAGGTGTCTCCGAGCCGCGCCTCAGAATGGTATGCACAGATCGATCCTCCTTCTTGGACAAACACTGATCGTCTGCAGAACATATCGAATACTACGTAGACTACCCTGCTTTTCATTTGTTTTACCACCTGGGTCTTCTAAGCCCAGACAAACTCGACCCAGATCGGGAGCGATTCCTAACTGGCGAGCTCTATTGGTTAATGCGTATGTTGAGACGTCTTCCAAAAATTTGTTAATCTCCACAGGCTAACAGAGCACAGATGAGGAGGATGGGTGTAGAGCAATGTGGGCGGCTCTTGGAGATCGGGAACACGGCCAGATGGACCACTTTTGGAGGCTGTGGCTTGCCAATAACCACACTACCTCGCTGATCCAGCAGTGGTTCTCTAGATCATTGAGTCGCGGGACGTTCGAGGAGAGCGCCGCTACTTGGATGCAAGAGGCGACCAAGTCAGTGGCAGAGCTTCTAAGACCTATAGCTATAACTGCCGCCAAAATCTGGTTAACCAAAAGGAGCTATCACGATCTTGCATACCTCGACAAGTCTGAGTTCCAAGTGGCCTTCCTCAATGGATACAGGTCTATTAAGGAGAACGGGGAGATTCCCGAAAACGTCTGTAATTGGATTGCCTCTCGTGATCTGCATTTCCAGGACATCAGCACCGAAGACATTGTTGGGCTGGCCGAATGGGCTGGGCTCGAGAAGACATCTCACTGGTATACTGGAGTGGGTTGGATCATTCACGAACGGCTGCAATCTGAAGATGATGCCAACTACTGTCGCGAACTATTGGAGAAGGCGATTGAAATAGTAAGACGAGCTGTCTAACATTACTGCTTTTAACAATACTAACATAAGATCCCAGGATGGCACTGCGTGGGTGGCAATGGAAGCCATGGCAAGAGCCATTTCTGAGATGTGGCAAAATTACAAGGAGGCCATCTCGTGGATGCACAGAGCTGTCGAAAACCTGCCAGAGCATTTCATGGTCAAGGGCTACCTCCTGTCTCGTGTGGCCTTGTGGGAGGGCCAGCTCGGAGACAGTTCTGCTGCCGTTGAACTGGCAGCACAGTATGTTCAGCTGGCTTGATTTACATTCCTCTTCTGTTGCCATCAGAGCTAATGCCGACTCGAACAGGTCTTGGCAAGAGGTCTCAGCCTCGGTCACTATCGATTCCTATGTTTCAGCACTTTTGAACATACAGGATTGGGATCGAGTCATGTACGTCCTCGAGTACGAATCGACGAATTACAACGGCCACGGTGTATCTTTCCTCGCGAAATGGATCGCCGAGGATGGAATCAGCGACCAGCTTGGACGGGTTTGTCGAGAAAAGGAAAAGCCGAGCTTCATCATCGACGCGCTCAAAGACGCGCTGCAAGATGTTGAACGGTCTGGAAATAAGGAACTACTCATCTACAGGCTGCTCAACTTTGGCGACTTCTGTCATGACTACTACGACAACGACGAAGATCCCCTCGCCTGGTGGGAGGAGGCTCTTTCTCGCATCAAGGAGTCCAACGACCCTGCCATGCGGAGAACGTTTCGAGACAGTCACATCTACTATACCAACAGAGCTGCTCAGCTCTACTTTGATATTGCGGTCAAGAATTTTCAAGGTGAGCCACTTTGGCCTTTGCAACCGCGCGACGCTCGTTGTTAACGCCTGCCTTTCAGCTCAGGTTCGACCCAATAACGCGGTCACGAAGCTTAAACAGCTATCCTTGGCCAGCACTTATATTCCCGACAGTGGCGAGAACGTCTTTGACGTATACACTCCTGGATATCCGTCCCTGCTGTATGGACGTTGGTTGCGCGACTACGAAAATGCAGCCCCGTCCGTTTGGCGCAAGTGCTTCCGCGCCCGGATTCTTGAACAGATGAACGGCCTGGACGATGACGACCCGACAAATGACACGATTGCTTGCACTCGGGTTGCGATGAGCTTGTTCCACGCCAATGATGAGGACAGAGCGGGTGCCATTCTGCACGTCGTCTTCAAGACGTTAGAGGATTACATGGCCGAGAAGCAGAGGCAGCTTGACGCCGAGGAGGCCGCACTGAGACACGTGGATGAGAACCCTGCGGAAGAAGAGCCAGAAGAAGGGACCGCAGGAGAAGAACAGGTCGAAGGAGAGGTAAATGACGAAGAAGAGGGTGGAGGCAAGGAAACAGGTGGCGCAACAGAAGGTCAAAGCGAAGAGGAGAGGCTACTTGGAGAGGTTGGAAACCCCGTGGAGGAAGCCAAAGACGAGGCAAGGGATGAATCACCTACAGACAGCCGACCCCATACGCCATCGACAGATACTTCTAGCGCTGATACCCCAGGATCTGCAATCGACGCCTATAGCCCAACCGCCATTGACGGAACTTCCTCTCAGCCGCTGGTTGGACCGCGAGACATAGCTGGCAGGAAACCCGCCGAAGGTCCAAATGCTTCTGCGGCGAAGCTACTGGGACTTTCGCTTCAGCTCGAATCTAACGCATGGAATTGGCAGTGCAACGGATGCTTGTACGACGCCGAAGATAAGGGCAGCATGTAAGTGACTACCTCCGAACACAGAAGCCTTGCCGAAAGTACTCAAGCTAAACGGGTGGCGGCCAGGTGGTTCTGCGAAATCTGCTACGACGTATCGTTCTGTGGGGAGTGTCTCGAGATGGCCAAGGAGTCGCGGCTGGACCAGAGACGGTGCAATCCTGCCCATCGGTGGTATCAGGCTTGGCCGTTGAACGAGGACAAGGTGAGCGAGATAGCCTCTAGCTACGAGCAGGGTGGCAGGGTGTACCTCAGGAAAGAATGGCTCGAGGCTTTGAGGAACGAGTGGCTGAGGGCGTGATTGAGCATGTATGCGCTTTGGACACAGACGTTGCTTTAAGGATGTCCTGGATGTGACGGTCCAAGGGGCTATCATGAAGAAGCAGCAAAGTTGAAACAGAACCACAACACAGACTCAATACATGTGCCAGTGCCAGTGCCAGCGTTGAGACTCCTAGCGTACTGGACTATGCGCTATCCAACTGGTCTGCATGAACCTGTATTCATCGTGTTGTAACCCGCTGGTCTTCAGTCACTTTGGGCACTCTTCATAATGCAGCAGCCAATGAAAGGAGCACATACGCAAGTCGATTACCATGTTGATTCAGAAAGTGCAATGCGGCCGTAAACCATCTCTATACATTCTATCTGCATATCATCTACAACGAATCACTCGCTACAAACTGTCAAGAGTGTATAACACACGGATGGCTGTGCCATCTGATCCCGCCCCTTACCTACTCCATGATCTGAGTCAAGTGTCTCGAAGGCCAGGCAGCTGGTCCAAATGCCCAAACACACTCCCCGTTATTGGCGCCTCACTCCGAAGTCGAAGGACGCCTGTCCAGACTCGAGTGGAGCGTGTGCTGCTTCAGCATAGAAATGCAGACCAGTCCGAGGACAGCCATGCTCAGGAGCGTGAGCCAGACACCGCTGAAGGCGGCCATGAAAGACCTCATGACACCCTCGTGCCAACCCTCGGGCAGGTGCTTCAGGGTGTCAAGATCGTCACGAATTCGCTTGATCCACTCCGCGGCGTGTGGCTTGTCCCCGAACTCCTCCCACAGGCTTGACTTGAGAATGTTCTGATAGACTGCCGAGCCGATGGTGATGCCGATTGTGCCACCCAGACTGCGTGCGAGATCTGCGGCGGGGGTGGGGTGTTAGTATGTACTGTCTTCGGTTCACTGTTTGCCAACAAAAGGGATGAAACTCACAAGTCGCAGAAGTGACCACGGCCTGCTGCGAGTGATCAACCGAGGCGATACAGCCGAGAAGCGTAGTGGTCAAGTGACCTCCGTAGCCAATACCGACCAGGGCAAAGGCCAGCGCAATGAGCCATTGAGGTCCGTCCTGGCCGAGGAAGCTAAAGCAGCCGATTCCGGCAACAAACACCAACAGGCATGCGATACCGATGCCCAAGTACCGGCCTGTCTTGCGCATATAGATCCCAGTGCCGATTGACCCGACAGCAACTCCGACTGGGGAAGGCAAGATCATCAGGCCGGCCTTCGTGGAAGAGTGACCAATGACTTGCAGGTACAGAGGCGCGTAGAAGACACTGCACAGCATGGCCATTGTACAGAACAGGTTGCAAAGACACGCAGCCAGCGGCGTCCGCGTGAACAGAAGCCGCACCGGCAGGATGGGCTGCGTGGCCCTGAGCTCCCACCAGACCATGGCGGCAAACGTGACGAAGGACAGAGGAATCGTGGTGAGCGGCAGCGGCGATAGCCAGGGGACGATGTTACCGCCCGAGTTGAGCCCGAGGAGGAGCAGGACGAGGGAGGCAATCGTCAGGAGGACGCCACCGTAGTCGATCCGGGCCAGGTAGGACTTGTCGGACTGCTTGGGCGGCACACGGACGAGGAACGCGACGGCGACGGCCGACAGGAAGACGGGAGGCACCTGGACGAGGAAGGCCAGCCGCCAGCCCAGCCTCGTGTGGTCGTTGAGCAGCCCGCCGAAGATGCCGCCGAGCATGGCCCCGGAGCCGTAGCAGATGTTGCCGATGCCCTGGACGATGCCCCTCTGCCTCAGCGGGATCAGGTCCGAGGCCAGGAAGGTCGATATGGCCATCAGGCCGCCGCCTCCGATCCCAGCGATGACCCGACCGACGATCATCGTCACCTCGTCCCTCGCGAGACCGCAGATCAGGTTGCCGATGCCGAAGACCACATTGCTGAACACCAACCCCGGGCCCCTCCCGAAGATGTCCGTCAGCCGCCCGGAGATGGGCTGGCAGGCCGCGTTGGAGATGAGGTACGCCGTCGCCAGCCACGACAGCAGACTGAGCGACTGGAACTCACTCGCTATCGGGGCCGACAGCGTGGCGACGATGGTGCTGTCGATGGCGCCGAGGATCACGCCCACGTACGTGGTGCCGAGGGTGAGGACTATCCGCGTCATGGACACCTCCTCGGCGATGACTGTGGTTTCCTCCTCCTGCACAGCTGCGCCGTCGGCATCGGATGCTGCTGGCGGCGGGATTGTCTTGATGAGCGGAGTGCGCTCGGAGACGGGCTGTCCGTTCTCATGGTCGTTCGGACCAGGCGAGCCAGCACGATCTCCCATGGCCGAAAAAAAAAGACAAACAGAACAGAATAATCCTAATGCCGCCCTGGCTCACTTTCCTTTGCTCTACCCAGTGCCCTTGCTGCTGCTGCTCGCCTCCTCTCGAGCTTTCGACAGCAAAGTTGGCGCCGAATTACGTGATCAAGGAATGAGGTGGGCTCGGTCCTTGGAAGTCCGCCGTTTGTGTGTCTCCGAAGAGCTTCAGCGCGTCAAGATTGGCAGGGTCAGCATCGAAGGTCGACCGAGAAAGGGCAGACACCGACGACGATGAGGGATGATAAGAAGCAGCTGGGGGGATCGTAAGATGTGCTGAGTCGAGCTGCTGAGTTGGAATTCGGGTACCTTATCTTGACGATCCAGGGTTCTTTGTTTGACTCCACCAAAATCCAAACGTGCCTCCGTGGATGTGGACGAGGGCCGGTGATCGGCTCAGGATCCAATGACGCGATCGCAATTTGGTAGAGAAACTACCCTGGAAACAGCAGTGGCAGGGCAATGCCGAGTAGTCCAATGGACAACATGGCTTCTCAAATTGTAATGCGTCTTTCAAATCAACGTCAAGTTCATGGAATCTCTCACATTTATTCCGAGAACGTGGTTAGAGCATTGCAATAATGAAGTGGCATGTCACCTCACCCTATGCTGGGGCCAGTTAACCCACGGCCACTCAGAACATACGTCTCATCACATTACATTGCGACGTCCTCCCGGTATCTACCAGCTTCCATCGCGAATATATCCAGGAACCTTCCACAGACAAGATTTCAGTGGCATATGTCGTTATGGACCAAACCGACCGCTCCGGGTTTCGTTGACGCCCAACGCCGTATACGCTCCGTCATCGGCCTCAATCCCGTCCTCTGTAACCCAAAGACTGTCTGTCGGCAACAAATGCCCATCAAGAAACGTCCAATACACTTTATGATGAAGACCATGCTGGGTAGGTACAGTCTGCCACAATCATATTATTTATCCAGGTTCTACGGCTTTTATAGACTCAATTCGACCTTCATCGCTTCCTTCGTGCCTTCTTCGATCGCCTCTGCCCTCGCCTTTTCGAGCCTCTTCAGCGGACGGCGGGGATATCCTCCGTATCCATAGTACGCCTGGATTGCATGCTTCGTACCCGCAATCGCCGCCTTGGTCAGTGGCCAGTCCCCCTTGCTGAGCACCTTCTGCAGTTCAGCCGCTTCCTCCTTCTTGCCCTCCGCATACAGGTTCCAAACGCGAGCGCAAAGCTTGGGCATGACATTCGCACCTCCTGCGATGATACCGCTGCCTCCGCTGACCAGTGTTTGCACAGTGAAGTCGCACATGCCGCCAAACGCCATGTAACCAGACCCTTCCTTCCCTGGGGTTTTCGCATCGGTCGCGAGAGCTACGCGTGTAAGCTTTCCGGTGTTGCCACAGGTGAACTTGGTGCCCACGATTTGAGGGTGTTGCGCCAGCTTGATCAGAACGTCGCTGTCGAGGTCAATGCCGGACACGGCACCAGGATAGTTGTAGATGATTATAGGAAGCACGCTTTGGTCGGCAACGTTGAGGAAATAGTTGACAACAGCCTCCTCATCCATCTGCGGCCTGTAGTAAGACGGCGGCAGTAGCAGGGTATAGTCGGCTCCTGCGGCAGCGGCCAGCTTTGTCAACTCGACTGTCCCACGAACACTGCCTTCAGTGGCACCAAAGATGATGGGCATCGACTTGAAGCCGGCATCGTCGAGAGCCTCTCGCGATGCACGGACGACGGTGACCTTTTCCTCGCGGGAGCAGTGGACCGCTTCGCCGTTGGATCCCATAATGACGATGCCAGCTAAGCCCGCCCGAGCTAGTCGCTCCGCATGCTTCTTGATCGTGGGAACATCCAGGTCCTCAGTCTCTGGGTCAAAAAATGTCATCGTGGGAGCATAAATGCCACATGGTAGCGGTCGTTGCTCGTGTGTGTGTCCGTTGACACCATTGCCGTTGGCTGTCGCCATTGTGAGGGAAAGGGAGACTTGGTTGGCTGTGTGTAGCACGCAGCTCTTTAGACGATGGGAAAGAGGTTCTTGTAAGCTCGATGAACAAGGAAAAGACCCTTAGGCAGGCACAGAAAGCAGAGTCAGAGAAACCACGCAATGTAATACATGAGTGGAAAATGTCAGAAGGAAGAAGTGGCATGTGTAGAGTCTAAGTACTGCTCAGCGTTGTACGGAGTAAAGGGTGCCATCACTCTCTTCGCATGAGGGGCTATGAAAGCGCCGCAAAGAACCGGTCAGGCACTGGACTACCGGCATTTAGTTTGATCGGGTCTTTTGACATGGAGCCCTTGTCACGGTCAGCACGTTGAAAGTCCGAATGAGCTACCATTTGGCAACGGCGTGGGTAAGTGGAGAGGCGGAAGGTGTGGAAGTCGGAAAGCCGCTAAGCTTCGTGTCGGGGTTTTGAGGGATGCAATGTTTCCCTGACGGGGGAGTGCGCTCCATATGGCTGGTAATTGGGGCCTAGAAAGAGAAGACGGAGCAATAAAGGTGGTGCAGGATCCAAAGGATACTCAAAGTGACTGGGTGCCAAAGCAGGCGTGTTGTGGCATGTACACGGTGAGGGCAGAAACAACCAAGTACGAATTCCGGAGATGCAGTCATGGAAGTCATATGGCCATAAGCTGAAGGTTGGACGCGAGTCGTGGGGGTTGCAGCCTGTACCAAAAAGTAGTCGATCGACGTGTGGGGAACGGCTTGAGTTCCATTCCGTTGTATGTATGAATGCTGAATTGTGTACGGCACGTTTGGCTTGACGCAATCTCCAGACTCTTGGATGCTGTACTTGATGTGAATCCAGACCAGCCCTCAACCAGCAGCATCGCTGGAATGATATGGACTGGGTGCTGCTTGCTTGCCGGGGAGGAATTTTCCACCAGTCAATAGAGCACTACTCATTGGTCTGATGGCATGATCTTGTCGAGAAAGGACAGGGTGGTGAAGACAGCTGTTTGTGCACGAATGGGCTTAAGGCGTCCGATGAATTTGTCCGACGGGACTGACGATTTCAGGCTGTTTGACAGAGGCGTCTGCAAAGTGGGTGGCGGCGGGGTGCATTAGCTTGGGCACGGGTGTGGATCACCAAGGCGTAAAACATCCGTTGGTGATGATAGGTGAGGTGACGATTTTGATGATGGCTTATGAGACAACAGCAACCGAAGAGATGCCACGAAGAAGGATTGATTCCGCACGACAAATGGTGAACAGATGCATGACGTCGGCGTAAATCTGAGCACGGGCAGCAAGGCAAGAAGAGTAAGAAGTGTCTAGGCAGCAGCCGCCCTCGGAGGTTTGTCGCTCCTGCCCCGAGAGGATTGGCTGGCTGGTTCTTCCGGAGCCTGAGCTACAGCATCCGAGACATAAATGAGGCCGACTCTGGCTCAGAAAGTCGAATCTTGACTTGTCCCATCCGGCATGCTACAGACCTATGGCAGAGGGCACTCTCTGCATCTATTCTCAGATATCTCAGTTACATTGTGCTCTCCGTTCAATCCAGGCATCTCATGCCGCGATCTGACTTCAGGCCACTCTCTGCAAAAATTAACCATTCACAAAACAATGCAATGTTCGATGATACAGCACTCTATTCAAGAAGCGAATTGCCAGCTCTTCCGTGATGAACGTCCCACTGCCTCTGGCGACCCGGGCCCATCATAAAACCCCCGTCTATAGCCGACTCTGCTTGAGCTTGAACAGGTCCGAAGACTGCAACGCCAACATGCAACCGGGGCCCCTTGAGAATAAGCCCATGAATGAGCGCCATATCCGCCTTTTGCCACGCCTTTGATGCGCGCAAATGGCTCCCGACACGCGTTGCTGCTCCTGACTCCCCAATCAGCCGTCCTGATATCCATCATCATCCAGAGGTTCTTCTTGGTGGGGTGGTTCATCAACTCCAAAATCGACCCCGCGTCGCGTGCCCCGCATCCATTGTTAGGTGCTACCTCCGACTCGCACTCGCCGTACTCCAATAACTAACTCACTTGGATCCCCTGGGCGCCGGTTTGCGTCAAGCTTGCAAGTATTTACGAAGCTCTCAACTTCACGAACGCCTCCTGATCTACCTGGGTCGACCGCAATCGAGAGTGTATCCCAATACTGAAGACAATTGCGAACTCCCTCAGTTAGAGAAGTGACATCATTGCATCATGGCGATGAATGTATTGATGGTGAGTAAAGCAGTCGCAAATGCTGCTGAATGGCCTCGCAGAAAAAGCTGACATCAATCAGATCGGTACCGGAGAGTACACGACCGGCTTTGTCGATGGCGCAGCATCTGCCTCCGACAAGAAGGTCGGTGTTGTCGGGCTCACTTTGTTCGATCTGCGCCGTCGTGGCAAAGTCAACAATCTCAGCATGGTGGGCGTCAATGGCACCAAATTCCCGGCAATCCGTACGTCTCAGAGTTTTTGGACATCTTGAGGGATAACAACTGACATAAACAAAGGTGAGCATCTGAATAAAAACATCACGCAGGTCTACAACGGTCTCGACACATCGTTCGACTCCTTTCCTGCCAATGATAAGAAAGACCCAGATGCGTACAAGGCGGCGATTGACCAACTGAAGCCCGGTGATGCAATCACCATCTTCACTCCCGATCCCACACACTATCCCATTGCGGTTTACGCGATCGAACGTGGAATTCACGTTCTGCTTACGAAACCCGCCGTGAAGCTTCTTGAACACCATCAGGACTTGATGACCAAGGCTTCGCAGAAGGGGGTTTATGTTTACGTCGAGCATCACAAGCGGTTTGATCCCGCATACGCAGATGCTCGGTTCCGCGCGCAGAAACTCGGCGACTTCAACTATTGGTACAGCTACATGTCTCAGCCTAAGTACCAACTCGACACCTTCAAATCCTGGGCTGGGAAGGAGTCCGATATCTCCTATTACCTGAACAGCCATCATATCGACATCTGCGATTCCATGGTCACCGACAGAGGATACGTTCCCGTCAAAGTCTCGGGCACGGCGTCCAAGGGCGTTGCAACAGATCGAGGCTGCCATGAAGATACTGAGGATACCATTTCTCTCCTGGTAACGTGGGAGCGTAAAGATCAACCTGGAAAGCGTGGAATCGGTGTTTATACCTCATCTTGGACAGCTCCCACTCGTGCTGGTGTTCACACGAATCAGTACTTCCACTACATGGGTGCCGAGGGCGAGATCCGTGTCGATCAGGCCCACCGAGGCTACGAATACGCCGATGACAACGCCGGACAGCTTCAATGGCTAAACCCCTTCTACATGCGCTATGCTCCCGATGAGGATGGCAACTTCAATGGACAGACCGGTTATGGTTACATTTCGATCGAGAAGTTCATCGATGGGTGTCGCGCGGTCAATGAGGGCAAGATGAAGCCTGCGGACTTGGATGCGAAACCGCTTCCGACGCTGAAGAACACCATCGCTACGACAGCAATCTTGGAAGCCGGAAGGAGAAGCATTGATGAAGGAAGGGAGGTGGGCATTGTCGTTGAGAATGGCGTATGGAAGCTGGTGTAAGTGGCCAGGGAATGTGGTCATTGTGATGAAACTTGCAGAGAAATATGCATGTAGTACACCTTTTGAAAAGCATCTCAATCAATTTCTTGACGTAGTTAATGCTATATTCTGCCTATCCGTTAGTCTGTCAACCACTCTATGAATCTCGAGGACATACCGATCTGTTCATGGCTGGCTGGGCCGCTCACCCATGTGGATCTAGTCCAAGTCGATGTCAAACTCGGCTACCAAAACCTCAATCCTATACCATTACAAGACTCAAGGCCCCGACACGACTTCCAAGTGCCACCCCTTCCACAGTTCTGCAGCACGGTTGTTCATTCCGATGCCTGACCCCTCGTACTCGTCCATCATCTTCCCGCTCGCCTCTCAACCATCCCCACTCACCTCTCTGAAACGTAGTCCCCTCACCGTCCACAACCGCCTCACGTCCATCGCCTCAGACGCCGCCTTCGTCGCTACTGCGGCCCAGTCAAGGCGTCTCAAAGGCAGACCCTTGGTAGCGAATGAGAGATGCGGGAGCTGGTACGTGCCGCCCGAGGAGAAGGATGGGAGTGCGTATTTTAAGAGCACCGACGGGCACGAAAGGGCGTGGAAATTCAGTACGAGGAGGCTGAACCTGCACCTATTGAAGATGATAGAGGAGCACGATGGGTAAGTATTATTACTGTTGGGCTTTTTAAATCATGGGCGATTCTACTGGTTTTCATTCGACTGTATAGCTGATTGTAAGCAGGATCATTATCGTCGATTCTACACGCCGAGGCAAGCGTACGTCCATCGTCTCCGTATTGCCTCTCTCGTGCCGTTAACTGATCATCTCTCGTCAGGAATGCCCGACGCCCTGTCGACTACCATACCGATCTGGTGCACAGTTCTCAACCTCACTCTCCTCCCTTCTCACCCCCTCTCCTCCAAGCTTCATCTTCCACCATCTGCCATGCCTACTACTCATGCCCAAATAAGCGCTCTTATTCCCGGATTCGTCGCCTCTTTGAAGAATCTCAACCTTCCCCTGGAGAAGTATCACATCTCAAAACCGCTTCGGCCGTTCTGGGTGACGAGAGACTCAAACCTAGAGGACACGGACGAGGAGGACCCAGAGGCTTCACCCGGCGAGAGGGTTGTGATTTTTGAGGAGTACAGGCCGGTGATATGCTGTACGGCTAGCAGAAGGGTTGCCGGGAGCGAAATGGACGAAGGGGGCTATATACAAGGAGCTGGCGATGATACCGAGAACTGGGCGCACGGGCTCACGCCTCCTGTTTTCTGGGCGCACTCTGCCGAGCTTCTTTCCGCGGCAGAAACAGAACTTCCCGACCTGATTGCCAGACTCGTGAAGGCTCACTCAGAAGATGAAAAGGCGAAGGAGCACGAGTGGATGGAGATCGTGAGAGGGATAGCTGTACAGCAGCTGCCGCTGGTTGCAGAGGAGAAGATGGGACAGGGGTTGATATGTCAAATCGCCCTGACATCGAGCAACACGCCAAGAGACTCATGGATCAAATCAGAGAGAACCATGGAGGTCGGCCTCGGTAAAAGCAAAGCCGCAAGTCGAAACCTCCGCACCGCCCTGCCAGACATCTGTTCGTTCGTCACCAGCTGCCTCGCAAAGCACCAGGTGGATTCCGCAACGCCTCGACAGCTTCACGGTACGATCGTGCTGGCATGCGACTCTGGCAAGGATATCTCGATCGGTGCCGCGTTGGGACTCTGGTGCTGGCTGTTGGATGAGGACGGGACGCGGAGACCCGGGAACGGAGAGGGGGTGCATTTCACAAAGGATATGATCAAAGCAAGACTGGGTATCATCATGACGAAGTTCCCGGACGTGAATCCGAATAGAGCTACTTTACAAAGTGTGAATAGCTTCTTGATGGATTGGAGATGAGAAAGTGTCTTGCATCAAGGTTTGGCACCTATTCCGCCAATCTCTTAGAGATCTGGGATGAGCACATAGATAGATCACTGAACGTGGGTAGTCAGTCATGTGTCGTTTGAATGAGCCAAAGCATAAAGAAGGGCGAATTCGCAATCGGCGCTTTTTCAACTGCATGTTATGAGTGCGTCACACAATGTTTAGGAAATAACAGGGAAATCGTTAACAACTCCTATGGTATTAGACTATCCGAAAGGCCCAGCCAAATTCCAACTCAGGCGAGTGGCCTCCGCAAACCACAATCCCCTGAAGCGGGGACACAAACCGCTCCTCGAAGCCATGCCTAAGTGTCGATAATATTATGCCTCAGAACGCCTATAACACCGTTATCCCCAAAAAGATTCAGTACATAATCATCACCGCTGCAGTTTGTCTTCTTGTTCCCTTTACAGGATCTCCTTCAGCTTCGCCTTCTGCGCCGGTGTAAGGCTCGATGGGAAGTTAACCTTGTACTTGATAACAAAGTCGCCTCTTGTGCCTGGTTTCTTGGAGATCGGCATGCCCAAACCGGGGTATCTGTCCTCGCTACCAGGCTGTGTTGGCCCACTCTTGTCGAGGTTGAGCTGTCGTCCATCGATGGTGACAACTGTGCGCTTCCAGCCCGTGAGGGCCTCTTTCAGATCGAGAGTGACGGTGTGATAAATGTCGTTATCTTCGCGCTTGAACAGCGGGTGATCTTTCTGTAGCATTGGTTAGCGAGTGATTTCACCAGACACATGGATAGGGATGTTCGGATGGCTTACCTCCTCAACGATGAAGTGAAGATCTTGGCGACCGCCTTCCATTGATTGGTCACCAACTCCAGTGAACTTGATCTTGGAGCCCTTCTTCAAACCCGGCTTGATCGGCACATCCAGGATCTGATCCGTCGTGACCCTGTTGCCGGTCTCATCGAATTGCTTTCTCTTGATCTTCATCTTCTTGTTCACGCCATTGTACAGTTCCTCAAGTGTAAGCGGCAATGGCCTTTCGACAGTTGTGACCTCAGGAGTCGCATCACGACCCCTTGAGTCACCAAACGACGATCTGTTTCGTGAGCTTCGTCCAGGTCGTCCACCGCCTCCACCACCGGCACTCGCGAACTGGGAGAAGATATCCTCTTGGCCGCCCATGCCACCTCCAGCTTGCGAGCGGAAGAATTCCTGGAAAATGTCCTCGGGGTTTGTGAAACTGAAGCCGCCAGCGCCAGCGCCTGGGCCGCCAGTACTGAAGTGGAAAGACCGCGCACCACCGCCACCATTTGGCATCCCTCCAAAGTCGAAGCCGCCAGGCATACCGCCAGCACCCGCGAATGGGTTGCCTCCAGCGGCACCTTCCGGAGGAGGGGCACCTCCTCTCAATAGGAACTCAAGGCCATACTGATCGTAGATCTTGCGCTTCTCGGGATCAGAGAGGATCTCGTACGCCTGCGAACATTCTTTGAACTTCTCTGCGGCGTTGGGATCGTCTTTATTCTTGTCTGGGTGATGCTTCAGGGCTGCTTTCCTGTTGGACACAAAAAGATGTGGTTAGCAACTGAGTATCAGCCGTGACTGGGAATTGGATGTTGCTGAGGGGCGAATTGGGCCCGACGCCAACAAAGTAGACTTACCTGTAACCCTTTTTGATCTCATCTTGCGTAGCCGTAGGCTTCACGCCGAGAGAGTCGTAGAGCTTGGTCTCTTTGACCATCGTCTCTGATGTAGTGCCTAGATAAGGCAAATGGTTGGATTGGTTTCTCGCTTGTCGAAGATCTGGGTGGATGTTCGAATGTCGCGTGTAATTGTCTTGTAAGCGAGTGAGTGTATCGGAGCTGACCGTGTAGGTAGCAAAAGAAGTGCTTGTGCAACTGAGAGTTGAACCTGATGTGTATGTAGATATGGGAATGTCAGAGGAAAGAAGTAGCAGATTGTAGAGAGTAAGGTGAGGTCAAGGAAGTCTGGAGTTGGAGAGGGGGAGTATATGGTAGAAGAGTACAGAAGAAGTGATCCGCGGGTGCTGTCGCTCTGCTGGCGGGTACCCGTGGTGGGCCGACCACAGCCTGAACCCCCGCAAGAGGGGCGCTGGGTAGCAACTAGTACAAGCCGCCCGAGGGGGACAGTGAATGCTGCTGTGGGCTCTGCAGTCGCTTGTGGAAGCTTCGGTCGCTTGCGCAGGAGTCGGTGACGTATGACCCTGCTCGCTGCATTGAGTTAGTGAGGGCCGCTGCTTTGCCCCTTTCACAGCAGAAGGAAGAACAGCAATTGAGTTTTAGTGGAGTTCTGGATCCCCCATCTAAAAGCAGCGCTTGTCCAACATCATCCCACTATCATCACCACCTCACGACTGACGGCTTAACATTTCGTTTGACAAGGCCACAAAGTCCTTACAACGTCGAACAAAACCTCTTGTGGCCAGTTGTGCTGCAAGACCAGTCTCAGGACACTTATCAACGTCGACCATGACTCATTCACAGCACAGGATCATAAGCCAGTCTGGGGCATCACAAATAGATCTTTCCAGAACCTTCCATCCACAGCCAACCAATAGCATGTTATGTTTCCCCTTGAGATTGATCCCTGTAAACTAGTGGCTACCTCCGATCTTAAACCGCAATGCAGCTGCGAAAGCTGTGAGGCAATTGCTTGCTACGTTCACGAGAACAGCATACATCACATGTTGGTTCCTGAATTCTGGATTTCACATGACCAACTCGCTCAACTATTGAACCCCGAACGCCGAGTGTCTGGCCGGGCTTACTATGAGTATATGCAGCAACACTCCCCAGCCATGCAAGAACAAATGCCTCCCAGGCTCAAAGGCAAATTAACTGTCATCTTTGGATCAAGCACCGCCAGGCGTAGCCCCTCAGGGATGATTTGATTGCTCTCTTCTTCACTCGTGGTGCTCAGGCACCACCATTTCCATCGTGTTCAAGGCCCTAGGTCCGTCGTCCTGGGAAGTGCCAGTCACAAATGTCGGGGGCCGGCTCCTCTCCTGCATTTCCGGACTCCTGGTCGACTCAACATCGGGGCTTATTGTCCGGCTGAACCCACCTGGGTGCGTGCTCGTGGGAGGTGTTGCGGCTTCAATCCTGTTCGTCGTGGAAGAATCAAGCTCCTCTGACGCCAGTGGGCGCGGCGAACTCTCCATTGTCTCTGCAACATCTTCACCCCCTTGTTGCAAACCCATCAACGCAAAAGGGCGTTCCCGTGATCCGGCATCCTCGCCGAAGTTACTGCCACGGCGGTCCTCTGCTTTTTGCTCAAGTAGATTTGGCGTAGCATCGTCGTAACGGTCTTGGAAAGGGTCCTCGCGGTCTTCCATGTCGATGCTGCCGAGTGATGCTCTGTTACTATTCATTGAATCCATGCTATCGGCACGGTGCTTTCGCTTTGTTGGCGACACCACTTCTGTAGGTACGGAAAATTGGTCGCCCTGGGTCTGCTCTTGGTTCAACTCTTGACGGAATGCCTTATTGTCCGCTTTGACGAAACGCTCCAATGGTCCGGGCAGGGCTTCTCGTGGTGTCTTGAGCGCATCCTCTGTGGCGTACACGATCAGCGGCGTCTTCGTCTCCTGCCACATGTCCCGCAGAACACGTTCAACCTCGACTTTCTGCTTTCTTATTAGCGGCCACAAAGAACGGCAAGTTTATCGATGCTTTTACCTCGACGACCTGCTCCTGGTCAGGGGCTCTCGAAAGCCTCCACCATTGATCAAGCGACTTCGGCGAATCTTCCAAATCGATCAAGTCGGGCTCAGATCTCTGGCAGACGTAAATGACATCAATGGAGGTCGCGACGCCACGCAAGAGGTACTTCTTGCAGGTCATTGGCTTTGGTCGATTTTTGTCCGGATCAGTCAGTAGCCTGCCTATAAATCGTTGCCTCTCCTGTAGTTGCGAGGATTGCGATCTCAGCCCTGCAAAAAAGTCAGTTATCTCGGAGTGTTATCACGACGACCCCTGGTTCAACTCACATTCCAGCCTCCTATCGATGTCCAGGATGAGCTTCTCAGTGACGCAGACAGCGTCATCAATTTTCGTTTGATAAGTCTGTTCTTGCTCGCTGGCCTCGACCGGCGCGGCGTGGTAGACCGGGTACTTGTCGGTGTCAAACCCTGACTTCTCCATGCTGCGGAATCTTCCAAGCCCTTGCAAGTACTCTCGGTATGTCTGCCATTGCAAGCTGGCCTTCTGTACAAGGTCCTTCTTGTTGTAGGTTTTATTATTCCATTCATCTCGCCACGTTGTCAGTGTCTGTTCAGCCTGACGTAGGCGCTCTGCCTGTGCTTTCGTCTCGGCCCAAGCAGCCTGTATTCTCGCGGCTTCAGATCTGCGACTGGAAAGGTACTTCTCTGGATACAATTCGAGTGGAATGTCGATTGAGTCCTCTGGACCGTCGCCGCTCACTTTGAGCACAAGGGTCTCTCCTATCTGTTTGAAAGTAGCCATTTTGGTACCTTCATGGATCTCATTCCAAGTCAAGGCGTCATTCCACATGACGTGATCGAGGGCTTCATACAGAGTCTTGATGGTGCTGTAATCTGCTCTCGGGTGCTCCATCTCTAAAAGGCCGAAGTTGGCTACCTCCTCCTCCGTTGTATTTGGTCCTTGAATTTCACAGAGGGCTGCGACCTGGGTAAGTTGCTGGATTTTGTCTTCGTTACGGACAGCAATGGTCTCATAGAACTGCTTCTCCGCACCACGACCAGCGTTGATCATCTCGGTCAATACGCTGACGGTACCGTAGCCTCTTTCCGTAAAGTCCAGGAAGGCCATTATTCGGTGTATCTCTGCCTCTAAGTTCGGAAGAGACTCGTTGTGTTCCCCCCATTGCATCTCGCCCGAAGCGAGCTTGGCAAGCACGTGCTCAGGTAGAATTGCCTGACCATTCCACCACTCACGATTGTGACCATACGTCGCCGCTGGTTCGCCAAGTGACAGTAAGATGTTACGCGCAAGAGGTATTTGGTGCAGAATCGTTAATAGTCCGCCAAGATGATTCAGGCCATGGCCCGAGAATCCTTGAACTAAGAAAGCTGGCGCTCCAGGAACGCGCTTCCTTGCCGACGGCAGAGCAGTGCTGTCGAGCGCCGATTCTTGAGCACCGGTAGGCACCATCGCCCAGTTGTTTTGATCGTAGGTATCGCGATTCGCCGGGCCGAAATAGGGCTGTGACGTGGAGGTATCCGTCACACCAGTTTCCTGAGCAGGGACTTCTATGCCAGCTTCTTGTGCAGATTCCCGGATAGCGCGTTGCATATCTTCGTCTTCCTGCGCCTGAGTGCTCAAAACACCTGTTTGGAATTAGATAAGTCTGGACAGCAGCAAGACGGGGGAGGGCCAAAGTAGCCTACCGTGGGTGTCTGGGGCAGCCCAATCGACCATCTTTCCGAGCGGCGACTTGGTATTCGTTCTTGATGGCGGTCTCGATGGCGCGCCTGGCGCACTGCCATCCATAGGGCTCACACCATGGATGATTTCGTGTTGCGCCGGCGCCTCGACATGAAATGCTGGACTCGTCAGCTGACCGAACCTCCTCAAACCAAGCCTCAGGGTATCACGAACATATTCCCGCATTGTTATCAGCGCCATCTCTGTCGCCTCTGAACATGCGCTCGTCCCACTGATTCGAGTATTTGCTGCGGAACTGCACCCTGGTCAGCATCAGGTTGTATGCGGCGGCAGGGTATCCGTACGCTAGCTGAATCGTCATAATACTGCGACACCACGGCCTGAACATCTCTGCTGTTGGCCTGTAGTCTATCAGTATTGTTATACACCTCATTTTGACTCTTTGAATTCAGGAGCAGTCACCTTCAGAGCCCTGCTAGCCAAGGCCCGATCCTCAACCGGGTCAAGGCCAGCGAAGTCGAGGACCTGCGAGATCTCCTCCTCGGTCGGCTCCATGGCAGGCAACGTCTGCAAGAGCAGTGGCTCAGCAATCGCCCATATGTTCGCAGCGTCGTTTTGTCTCTTCGGTCGAGGTTCGCACGTGGTGGCGGTTGGATAGATCTGGGCGCCGTTCGCAAGCTACGGAGAGCTATCTGCAACGAGACCCTGGAGCAGCTGCGCTTCTCAGCTACCTGGCGCCGAATTTAGTAATGCTCCAAAGAATAACTCAGGGAGGTCTCGCACGCGCAAGCCGCTAGAAGAAACAGAAGTGCGTGGCGAAGGGTGGACGGTGCAAAACGTGGCTCATGACGCGGATGCTTAGCAGCAAGTGATGGCTTGAGGAGCTCGCCTGTGTCGTGACGCTGGTGCTGATTGACAGTCACTGTAGCCACCTCGGTTTAGTGGAGTACGGCGGCAGTTGCGATAAGATAACAGGGCATCCCCAACCTGATCCAACCTTGGTGACACTCAGTCCGAATCAAACAATAGGCACGCCCAATTGTCTTTTAGGTAGTATAAAAAATCGGATAAACTTGTCTATAGTAGTTGGGAATGAATTCATAACATGCCAGGTCCAGCGCCAGAAGCAGATCCAAGACTCACGTACTTGAGCCCCTCATAAACCAAATATACTCCCAAAACACCGTCAAACCTCCATCGGCGAAAGCCGACCGTCAGTGTAAATGTTCCAAACGCTATGCCTTCCACAACACCAAGTATCATGAACTTAGGTCGAGACTGCTGTACTAGCTCGTTCATGTGTCCGATGGAGAGTCAAAGCTTATGGTGTCTTCCTCTTCAGGTCGTCGACATCATCATCATCCTCCTGATCGTCATCGTCATCAAAATCTTCCATCTCGCTATCGCTGCCTCCAAAGTCCTCGTCGTCGTCCGACATATTCCAGAAATCGGCGTCGTCTTCGACGGGCTTCACTGGTGCAGGTGCAAGTTCGGCTGAGGTTGGCATGCGACCACCTGGGGGCACATCGGCCTTGGTCCGTTCAACGAGCTCCCGTGCCAGCCTATTATACTGTTCTCGATGGTCCCTGTACAAGACACCGGCGTCCACGTTTGCGGGGGAGTTGATCTCAGGGTCATCCATGAGCAAAAGCACAGACCGCAGAACAGATTCTACACCGTGCAGGACGTTCCATCTTTCGCTCGCCAGTTCACCGGATTGGGCATCGTCGCCGGGCTTGTGAAGAATCGAAATGCAGAGGTTACCGTCTGAGTAGACGTTGGGGTGAATGATGTTCTTCGTGAGGAATCGGAAGGCTGGGGGAGCGTAGGGATAGTCGCTGGGAAACCGCATTTCGGCCTACACGACGCAAGTCAGCCAGATCCTTACACACACATGGCTCGGCATGAATGAGGGCTCACCTTGAGATATGCTCCGTGCCAGATACTGTCAGGGTTGACGACCCAGAGGCCGAGTTTCCAGCGAAACAGGTTGGATTCGTCGGCCTGGCGAACATGTGTCAGCAGTGCCCGATAAGGTGACGGATAAAACTGTCCAAGCATACCTCAACATCAACCCATTTCTCCTTCTGAAGAGGCAACAACTCCTGCATCAGTCTCTTCTGCGCCATGATGGATGTGCTAGTAGGGTCTCGTGTGGTTGATGACTTGTTTCTAGAAAGGCGTGCGAGTGATGGAAGTGACGCGAGCGTGGCAGTCTGCAAGACAGGAAGCGTCGCTTCGAGAAATTGGCCTTGGCTCACCACGGAGAGGGTTCGTTGGAGCAGTTGTCGCGAGTCTGGGTTATGTCGTGGCGAGATCAAAAGATGAAGAGAGGTGGCGGTTGCGGGTGGCTCCGGCTTTCGGGGCGGATTCCAAACGTAGTCGACGGAGGCAGTGACGTGGGGGGAGACGCAAAGGTTTAGGTTCAAGCGCCAGCAGGAGGACGTGTTCCTGATTTCACAAACTCCTGCGAGTACGCAGCACTTAATGCACGATCGAAAGCCTTACGCCTGAGAAAGGGGTCCAGGGGAAGAAGTAAAAGCAGAGTGAGGAAATCAGACGAAGAGGTGAGGGATAGGCGTGTCTGAGCCAGCCTCCCTCCCTCAGATCACTGCGCTAACCAAAGGGCGGTCGGTGATCATCGCTGCGGCCTGATCGGCCGAGGTGCCAGTGCCAGAGGGCTTCCAGGTACAGTACAGTACATTGGCGCATGTAGTCTAGTTGTACCTTGCTTGCCTCATCTCATATCCATTACCAATAGACCACTCTTAGCAAGAACGCAAATTTCGGTCCCTGAGCATCATGCGAAGGCTCGTCCATCGAGTCAGCGTTGGGCACAGCAGACAGCCCATGATACCCACCTTCTCATCGGGATTAGCCGAACTTGCGTCAGAACCTGACTCGCTGTTGTCAGTTCTCGCCCTCTTTAAGAATAATGCAGATGACCCGTGCGTTTGGCCTGCGGCGCCGCGTGATGGCCTCTGGTGAGGTTATCCCCAATCCCGACTGCCCACCCACTCTGGGTCACGCGTAGCGCCAACCGTGTAAAGCACCCTGACGGCTATGGAGACCGACCCGATCAGCCACCTCACCCTCTTACGCAACTTGTGACATACTTGATCTTGTTCCCCCGATTTCGTTTCAGGACGACATGAGACTCCAATTTCTACATCACATCGTGTGCCCAGTTATGATCACTGTTCCCGGATGCGATCGAGCTGCAGCTTGAGGGGGATAACTTGCACTGCTTTCAAAGTTCCGACACTTTCACTGTTTAAACATGACTTCGTTCCTGAGATACATACTTCGTGCCAGGACTCTGGCCTCAAGTTGTTTATGATTGAGTTCCATCAACCTCCTAGGTCGTAGTACACAGTATGCCCAGACCTGAAATTGTAAACAAACGCATGTCGCGATCCATTGTCCTTCTCATAGCTGAATCGCCAGGCATCAAGTTGGTCGTGAATCTCCCTGATGTACTTCTTCTCCATAGTCGTCACCGCATGCTCGACTTTGCGCCAGCTCTCTGGCTCGCTCAGGCTCGTCTCCTGCACCAGATCCATCACTTGATCTGTCGTTTCAACAGCCAAGATCGGCCCGCCCAGGAATGTTCGCACCAAGTTGGCTGCGCTGACCTGTGCCTGCTCCACCACAGTTCGTCGATTAAACTTCTTGCTCTTCGTCTGCGACACCAGGACCTTGACGGACTGGTCCTGGTCTTTATCGGCGTTGCCGCTTGCATTGTCGGAGTTGGAGCTGCTGCCTCCTCGTACCTTGGTCAGAGCCCTCACGTCTCGATCCCGCACTTCACTTCTGAGCCACGAGATCAGTTGTGTGGAGGGTATATCCACGTCAGCAATGTCCTTCTTTCCGATTGACTTGATCTTTAACATAGCGTCTTGCTTGATAATGATGATCCACGAGTACGAATCATCTCTGTGCTTCGCTATCAGATCTTCGGGTGATCGCGCGTCCTTCGCAAGCTCGGCACTCATGTTATGAGACCACAGAGTTTGCAGCAGCTCCACGCCGGCAGAACGCAGCAATGCGGCATCGAAGCTCGCAACGAGTACATCGCACTAGTTTGACATGTTAGCCCAGTCACTTGCATCATCCTCGGGAATCTTACCCTCTTCCCGTTGAACAAGCCACTGGGTTCTTCTTCAGCCTTCTTGAGGAAGGCCTTACCCCCCAATTTGGGCACTCTGGCAAGGCGTTCCCATGCGAGACTGAAGCCGACTGCGTGTCTTTCTTGCAATTGCCCGCCCATCTTTGGTCTCTGCTCCTTAATCAGATTGTCGTAGCGTCCGCCGGCTGCAAAGACATCCCGTCCCCTCTTATCGTAAAGGCAAGAGAACAAGATACCACCAACGTAGAAGTTCTCCTTGAGACTGTTCAATGGGTTGACGTAGATCTTGGTACCTACGCCGAGCCGTTTGCAATACTCTGCAACCTCTTTCAAATGGGCGATTGTTGGGGATGCTCGCTGATACATATCGCTGCCGTCAAACAAGATTTTGAGTTTCGAGAAGGCCTTATTTGGCGTGTCTAACCTCAATTTTAGAATGAATCTCAAACTGTTTTATCATGTACTTCTCACCTCGAAAGTCAAAGCGCTGAAGCTCGTCAAGGCTTGTTGCAGAGACCCCAGCAACAGTTCGCAGCTCGGACTTGATCTTCTGCCAGGTATAACTATGAATGTTGAGCTTGCTGAGGACATCAGCTGCAGTCCGCCGATTGGCAGGCTCAACAGCGCAATGCTCAAAGATCAGTTGCAATAGGTCCGAGTGGCCCAGCTGAAAGCACATTTGTGACGATGATAGGCTCGGAAAAGCTTCGATGACTTCGTCGAGTACCTTAATAACTTCAGCTTCCTTGAGGGCAAGGTCTAGCGCGTCAGTGGTCACGATATCGAAGTCAACCTCGCCAAACATTTGCGGTTGTCCAGTATCTTGTCTGTCTCTGAAAACGCTGCCGAAGGCGAATGTGCGCTGCATGACTGGTCCACTTGACTGTTTTGCCAACATTCTGGCATGGCCCATGGTGAGGTCAAATGGTAGCTGAAGTACCGTTCCGTTTTGGTCGAGGACGTTGAAGACATTCTCACCGTAGTGAGATGAGCGGGGGTATATCGAGCTTCTTGAACATTCCAAGGCACCATGCCGCCGAAAGATCTCTGTTAGTGCCTGCTTGACCACACCCTGGTTGAGGAGTTCAGATGGCGAAGTTGTGGTCGCAAACATGTCCCAAGCGAAATCTTTGGTGGTTTCAACTGGGCGAGCGAAAAGGGTCGAGAGCATCTTTCCATAGTACGGTGAGTTGGGATCTGCGAGGCCAGCCAATGTCCGTCGAATAGTCTCGCTCTCCATCTGCACCGGTAATTTCCCGCTTTTCAGAAGCTCGGCGCTTGAGGGGCGCTCTTTGGGGTTGTGATTGATCAGTGACAGCACGATGTCTGTCTGAGTTTTCTCGGCTGGTTTGAAGTCGCCAGGGAGCACCGGCTTCGGTTGCCGGAGCTGGCCGATCACGTCCGCTTTCTGCATGCCAATCATTGGCAGATAGCACATTTCGAAGAAGATGATGCCGAGAGAGTACATCTGCGGGTGTTAGTTGTAGTTCTGCGACTCGACAGAGTGGGATTGCTTACATCAACTTTGGTACTGTACATGCCATTCGCCGAGGACTTTATCTCAGGGGCGGAGTAGTATACAGTACCGATACTCCTTGTCATATCATCACTTTCAATGACATTCGCGGCAGACTTGTCCACTGAGAACTGGCCGCTTGTGGCAAGGCCAAAATCTCCGATCTTGACATTGTCAACGCCGTCAGCACTGATGCTGATGAAAATGTTCTCGGGCTTCAAATCTCGATGCACAATGCTCAGGCTATGAATATGCGCAAGGCCTTCAAGTATTTGACGGAACAACCTCCATATTTCCGTATTGTTCTTGTAGAGCCCACGAGATATCAAATCACGCAATGTCTTGAGAAGTAAGTATTCTGAAGGGTTGCCACGTCATCAATGAGGCAAGGCTTACCCGCTTTTCGCAATACTCCATGGAAATGTACAGCACCGTCCTGTACTGTCTCTGAAATCTAGCACGCTTTTGGATGAAGGCATTGCGCTCTCTTTCGGGCGAAAGGGGCTGTTCTCCATCCTCGACATCTGATGAGTCTTCCTCGTCCGTAGACTCATCATCCTCCGCATCTGAATCGGACTCCTCACTGTAGTCGAACTCTACAGCCGCATTGGATGACATGAAGTCCAGTCCTCCGGTACTTGTGGCGAACTGAATGTCGATACCTGCGGACGCTGTATCTTGAGTTTCTGTAGCTGTTGCAGCCTCAGTCGATGTGTCGCCTTCGGTATCAATATCGTTCGGAATTTCTTCCACCCAAGTGTTGTAGTAGCGGACCACAGCAGGGTGACTAAGTTGTGAAAGGAGGCGGACCTCTTTAAGTATCTCAGTTAGACTAGCCTGCGATCTCTGTGTGATCTTCTTGATGGCATAGATTTGGCCGTCAAGCTTCTTTCGAGCCTTGACAACCTCACCGAACCCACCCTTCCCCAGTCTGCCTTCCTCAACGAAGTCTTCTGTGAACCTGGAGGAAACGATGCCGCGTGTTGTAGAGTCTCGTCGGAATTTTCCAGGCATAGAGGGCATAGAACTCAAGGAAGCGCTGCTAGATATGACTCTCGAGGTCTCTTCCTGAATGACAGGCGCATCTGTTGCAAGAAATTCACTGGCCCCAAGTTCGAAGGCTCGTGGTCGTTTCTGCTTGTCTTCTTTGAAGAAGCGGCTCACTAGCTCTTGAAGGGAATGGGACAAGAACAGCGATTCCATTAGGTTTCTAGGGGATGAGTACTTTCGCAGCACATCCAGGCCGAAGATCATCTGAACGAACACAACACCGAAGTCCCAGATATCGGTCTTGTGAGTATACTGAGGCTTAGAAGTTGCCGCAATCTCTGGAGGTAACCAGTAAGCAGATTTGGCAGATCCAAAACCAGGCGGCCTCTGTTTCTGAGCGCTAATCGTATGTATCTCCCTCTGGTAAAGAGCATCTGAGATTTTGGGTACCACCTCACCAGTGGGTTCGCGAAACAGCAGGATGTTTCCAGGATGAATATCCTGGTGGGCCAGGTTCTTATTGTGTAGAAAGTTTAGTGCGTCGAGAAGGTCTCTGGTCCAAGACCTCACTTTCCCAATGTCGAGTTGACCGGCTAGTTCGAGGAGCTCCTCCAGTGAACCCTTTTCTGCAAGAGGGCCCAGTATACTGACAGTCCAAACATTCGGCGCAGCCAGCTCATTGACGAGTCCGCTTTGTACCTTGAAGTCAAAGATATCGACGATGTGTCTATGTTGAACCTTCTTGCTAGTCTTCAGATCCTGCAGATGGGACTCCAAGGACTGCAGCTGCTTTTTGAAGTCTTTTGAGTCTTTATCTTTCGGTCTCAGGACAGCCTCCTTCAGTGCCATAGCTGAGCTGCTCTGGCCATTGGAAAGAAGCGGGCGCACGGTATACACAACCGTCACAGGGCCTTGTCGAGGATCGCTCTTGCCAACAACTGATCTGAAAGACAGGACATTACCCGTCTTATCAATAGCATTGCAGATTTGATCAAAATCTACCCTGTCTGGGGGGTTATCGGCTGATATTGTCGGGGTTGGGTCGTCGGAGCCATTGGGTCGTTTGCCATGCTTTGACTCTCGTTGCTTCTGGCGCTGACGGTCGAGCTGCTGCTGAAGCATCTCAGCAATCACGCGTTCCTCTTCTTTCGTCTCCTCCAATTTCTTGCGTTCCTCTTCTTGCTTCTGTTCCTCAGCCCTCTTGGCCAGAGCTGCTTCGTGCCGTTCCCGTTCCTGTTCAAGGCTAGGGAGCAAGGCTCCTTGCGCTTTTGCTAACGCGGCGTCTTCAAGAATGTCGCGAACACCTTCAACGATTTTATCGACCATTTCTTGCGGTTCGCGGGCGAATATCTTCGGTTCGGTCTCGAGGAACTTCTGAACTTTGAACGCGATGGCAGGCGGTAACTCATTGTCTTTGACACTCAGCACAGGCGGCGTTCGAGGGTAAGTCGCAGTGAGCACGAAGCCGATGGTGACCGCAAAATCTTCGTTGCTGGATGCTTTGACGCGAATATCGAACGTCGGTTCTGTTTTCTATGGACCGGTTAGACTTACAGTAGAGGATATAGAGCAATGGCCCGATTACCTTCCACGCGCTCTGCTGTTCGCTGGTGTGATTCACAAAATCGTCGGCATAAATAGCCTCTAGGGCCAGCACTTCGTTCTGCTGCAACTCCTCATATTCGATCTTTGCTCCCGTCTCTTGGCCTTGAGGCCGCAAGCCTGGGAAGCTGGTGTCATTCTTCTTGTTGGGCGAGGTCGCGATGGGAGTCTTCCAGGCTCCAGCTGCGTTCCGAGCCATAGCTGGCAAGAGTATCCTTTTGAAGTGTCACAGCCTAGGCCGTGACACTCAACTGGAAGAGGCCATGGTCAAGTCAGTATTCGGATTGTATCTGGGTAACGAAGGTTGGTTGGCGAAGGGATGGCAGGGCAGGAGGGGCTGAATCCGTCAGGCCTCCAGTCTACATACTAAGGCAGCCCAGGGTCTCTGACGATTGGCGGGGTCAGGCAAAGCTTGGAGGCGAAGTTTTAGCGCGAACATCGCTACCGTCATTCATAAAGCTCTGGTGGGGCAATTCGGTGTAAGCCAGCTCAAGGCAATCAGACACATGGGTGATGGATAGGCTTGCATATTTGCTTAGTGGACAATGAGATAGATCAACGTTCGCTTCAAACCAAAGGCTTCCTTTCTTATTCATCGTGTATCATCTATTTGTAGGCTTTAGGAGGCAACAACGAAAACACTGTTCCCCGCACTTCACCCTGGTCCATCTTGTGGCTCTATCTGGGCTGCACCGGGCTTTCAACACATGTGGCTCGTATTGAGCTGAAACAAATTCTCTCCGAGTCAAGAACCTTTCGGTTTAGACCTCGCCAGCCTCGATCTTCTGCAGAGCAGCAGGAAACTCCGACCAGTTCCGCATGATGACAACAGCTCCTGCATCGCGAAGAACCTGCTCCATCTCGGACTTCTTGTCATCGGCATAGGGGCCAACGTAGCCAATGACCTTGATACCGGCACGGGTGCCGCTGAGGGTGCCGCTCTTGCTGTCTTCAATCGCAACAGATTCCTCAGCAGTCTTGCCCAGGTCCTTCAGAGCATGCAGGTAGATGGCAGGGTCGGGCTTGCTGGTCGGCTTCGGCAGGCTTGTAGCTGCAGAGTAGATGAGGTTCTTGCCTTCAGCAGTCTTGAAGTACTTGTCCTGGCCGACCTTGTCGACAGATGCCTGGACACGGCGGAGGGCAGAGGAGGAAACAACAGCCATCAAGTACTTCTTGGATGCAGCAAGCTGCTCAAGCTGTGTGTCAACGCCCTCGCAGGGACGGAGGGAAGCCTTAAGCTTAGCAATGACGGCGTCCTCCTCGCGAGTGACGTACGACTCCATATCCTCAGGGCTAATCTCAATACCATGCAACTTTTGCAGGGATGTGAGCATGCCCCGGAAGTTCTGGCCAACGAACTCCTTGATCAGAGTCTCGCCAGTGAAGCGGACGGTGAGGTTGCGGGAGACGCAGATCTCATTGATGAGATCAGCGCAAGCCTCGAAAGCGAGCTCCTCGGAGAGGACGAGGGTGTTGTCACAATCGAACAGCAGGGTAGTGATCTGTGGAGAGGCATTGTGAGCATGGGCTTTGACCAGAAACAGAAAGATAACAGCAAGTAGCGGTCTGGGGTGGAGTGAGAGCTGGAGGTGGGAGGGGTGACGACAGCCAGCGGTAGATGGCGGGGTGGATACTTACTTGAGGCATGGTGGCGGTTTGTTTGGATCTGGTGAGTATTGGAGGGGTTGAAAGGTAGTGAGAGTGGATGGGATGCTCAATGACAAGACACGACGTGGGTGGAAGCGAGAGGCAGATATGGGGCGAAAGAAGGAGCTGGGCAAAGAAGAAGAGGAGGTGAGGGAAAAGGAAGCAGAGCGGGCGTAGATGAGGAGGAGCTGGGAGAGGATGTGAGAAACCTGGGGAGGGGCATCGGGTCGATCGACGTGAGGTCTCGGGCGGCTTCTGAGCTCCTGTGTCCTCTCTGGCCTGACGTGCATTTGCACCTGCGTTGTGGGACGGGTGGCAGGCGGCTGCCAGGGCCGAGTGTGCCTCCTGGTGCTGGTGGGCGCTGCAAGCAAAGGTGCGGGATGATGCGTGTGCCCCCACCAGAGCACTTTAGTGGCCGCTGTGCTTCTTTTGTTAGGCCGCGTTTGTAGAAAGTACAGCACCCACCAAAAGTAAACAAACGCCAGTCCTCCACCAATGCACCCTGCGACCGACTCAACTTGATGTGCGCCTGACCACTCGCATCAAACAACGGATGCGTGCGGCGCCCGTTATACAACCAGACATCGAGGAACTTGGATTGAAAAGGGCCAGAAGTTTCCAACTGCTGTAAGGCGCAATGTTGGGATGGATGCTGAAGCGTGGTGTCAGCGCGCCAGGCCCTGTTGCCGATGGAGGTGAGTGATGTTCTGGCAGAGATCAGCCAGTCGTTACTGACGGGTAGACCCTCATAGACACGACCCTCGCCGATCAGCCCGATACTCCTGCCCCGGTATTCGCCGCTCGCGCATTTAAGAGCGCCCTCTTCGGAGGCCCAGCTGCTCCAGCGAATCCCAAGCTCCCCGCGCCCTCACCCAACGACATCAAAGATACACCTTCCAAGCCTGCTGGCATTCTCTTGACTCCTGGAACTGGTACATCAAGGAGGAAACGCGTCTCGTTTGGGCACGATGTCGGCCAGACAGGTAGTAGCGAGCTGGCTCAACGCATTGGAAATGGGGCTGGACGGAACAGAAAACGTACGCGCTTGACGACGGCATTGGAAAACGCCAGCCGAAAATCGAATGCAAGTCAATCCAGGCAAAACAACAATGCGCGAGAACCAGAAGCTGAATCTGACAGCGAATGGGAAGAGGAGGACGAACAAGATCCCCACGATATCACCGTGGACTTGGCCGAACCGCATTCTGAGTCGGGCAAGTACTGGAAGCAGGAATTCCACAAGTATCGCGAGGATGCGAAGGCAGAAATGGACAAAATGCTCAAGTACAAAAGGCTGGCGAAGTCGTACGCCAAGCTTAAGGATGCTGAGGCAATGGAGCTGGCCGAAAAACTGAGGGACGAGCAGCAAAAGGTTATTGCGATGGAGAAGAAGATCTCTGAGAGCGCATCGCACATCGCCTCACAGCAGAAGCGCCCGCTCTCTGAAAAGTCCATGACAGACACAATGGCAAAGCTCACCAAACAGACCGCCCTTGTGGTTCAATACCGACAACGCGTGCAGGATTTAGAAGATCAACTGGATGAGCTTGTCCGGAGGAAAGATGGGGAAGAGATGAGCACCTTTGTTGGTCAGCAAAGTGACAAAGCGACTGCCGACCTGCAGCATGAACTTCGAGAGGCCCGCGAAAAGGCCCATGAGAACGAAGAGTTGCGCAGGCAGATCGCTGATCTCAAGGCAGAATTGAAAGAAGCAAGGGCCACTGCAGGAGCTGCTCCTACAGACAGTGCCCGAACTCGTGAGCTACGATCGCAGCTTCGCGAAGCAAAAGAAGATTCTCGGAATAAGGATGCGGAGCTCAGAAGGCTCCGAAAGGATCACGAGATGTCACTGTCTGCATACGAGACCCAAGTGCAGGAGATGAAAGACCTGCTTACGCAATCGCAAAGTAGATATGCTGAGCTTAAGAAGGAGATAGCAGCTTTGAAAGCGGATCGGTCTGCTCCGGCATCTCGTCCCAGAAGCTGGCATCCGCCGGCTGGGGCGCAGGTTGACGAAGCTCCCGAGCACATTGGCGGAGATACCTTGGGTTTGCTGCGATTGGAACATCCTTCGCCCACGCGAGCGGCTGCGTCATCGAGACAACAAACGCTGCGAGAGAAATTCAGGAAGGATGCTGCAACAGCAGCTGAAGTGCCCCAGCTGGACTCGGTGAAACCTGCTGCAGACTACAAACAGACGATCCTGGAGCCAATAGCCAGGCAACCGTATGTTCGCAGATCACCTCGTAATAAGGCTTATGATACAGGAGACTCTGTCAACAACGTCCTCGGCGACATCGCTCCAACAAGAACGCGAGCAAGGGCGATCGCCGCGCCTGATCTGCCAACCGTCAAGCCGAGCGAAGCCTCAATGGCTGCCGATATGCTCGATGAGGGGGTTGACCTTCTCAAGACACAATTCGCGCGATTAGGGGGACCAGATAGTGCGGGAAATAACAGCACGATAACAGGCAATACAACGGCGAAGGGCACACTACCCCCAGAGAGGCGTGCAGCAGCTTTAGCACGGCTAGAACGCAAACGTGTGGAGAGGCAGAGGACGAAGACGCGACTTGGTAGTAATAAGGAGAACGTGCGACCGATTGGGGCTTGATTATGTTAATGAAGGGTTTGGACAAGGCGTTAAAGGGACAGTTTTGGAGTGCTGAGGAAATTTTTACTCGATCTTTCATTGAGCTTACAGTTTTATGCATATGAAGTTGCGCAGAGCGGGTTGGCGGTTGCCAGAAATATATGCCTCCATTATTTTAAGTCCTTGGTGATAGTCTGATACCAAACCTAGCTTTTGCACTGAGCCGGGCGTATGGATCTCAATGGCCACAAAAGATGAGTCGGCAGCCCAGACTGAGGAGCAGCTGAAGCACCAGATCCAGGCTCTGAGGGAAAAGCTGGAAGCCGCCCAGATTGCGTCGCAAACTGCCCTGACGTCTCGTAAGCGCTCACCAACAGTCACCACCCCATCCCCATGGCACCGTAGCTGATTGTTGAAACAGCTCCCACAACCTCGTCTACGCACTTTCTCCTGCTCCTGTCAGACTCTGCCCTGCCTCTTGGGTCGTTCGCATTCAGTAGCGGCCTCGAGTCGTATTTGTCGCACGGGCCGAGAGGCACCACCTCCTTCGCCAGCTTCCTCCCTTCCTCACTATCTACCTATGCGTCCACGTCGTTGCCGTTTGTGCTCGCCGCGCATCGCGAACCAAAGCGGCTGGCTGAGCTGGATGACCAACTGGATGCAGCAGTAGTGTGCACCGTCGGACGGAGGGCGAGCGTCGCTCAGGGAAGAGCTCTGCTGAGTATTTGGGAGAGGTCATTTCGGGCCACCGTCTCTCCTGGTGCGGAAACGGCAGTGCTGAAGGAGTACTCTGCGCTGCTCCGATCATGCAGCTCCGACGAGATACCGGTTGCGTCCGCACATTTGGCGCCGCTGTTCGGCGCTGTCTGTTCGGTCATGGGGTTGAGTCTTCGGCAGACAGCCTACGTCTTCATGCTCGGCCATGTCAAGGCTCTCGTTTCTGCGGCCGTCCGAGCTAGCATGTTTGGACCCTTCCAAGCACAGAAAGTGCTTGCGAGCGAGAATGTGCCGAGGTGGATCGACATGCTTATAAAGCGAGAATGGTCGACACCGGTGGAAGAGGCGGGACAGACTGTGCCCGTGATGGATCTCTGGATTGGGAGGCACGAGGTTCTGTATTCGAGGATCTTCAATAGTTGATTTTACGCCGCGGTCTACCCAGCTTCACCCAAACGCCCTTGGTATCATTACTATCATACAGGTGCAAATGCATCGGTCCTGAGACTTTACCCTACTCGTCACTGTCACTGTCGTAGGCTACTAATGGCCCTGACGGTGCGGTAGCTTTGGGCTTTGAGCTGACAGAGACCTTGCCTCTGCTCAAAGCCGCCAGCGTGCTCCCTGAGAAAATCCCGCCGCTCTCTTGACCTTGGTGCTGTTGATCTTGTTCCGCTGGTGTCTCATTGCCACTCGGAGCCTCGATCATAGCAGGCTGTTGGTATTCCACGAACCCTTCGCGCCCCAGAGGATTAACCGCATTCGTGCCGCGGGCGAAGTGGACCTCGTCAGGGGCCTCATATCCCTCCAGTCCATAGCTGCTTTCTATTTTTCTCCTCTTCCGTGCATCGGGGTCCTTGCCTTCGATCTCAGCTACAAAGTCCGCCGGAAGAGCTCGCCGGATAGCTTCGGCAGCCTGTTCTTCGATTCTTCTAGCTTCACGTGCCTGTGCCATAGGGTTCGGATCCGCTGTAGCCCAACGGACGTTGAGAACCTCTTCATGATCGAGCGACTGATGTGCCATGGCCTCTTTCGCAAACTGTGCATTCGCCTCATTTGAATATGTGATGAAGCCAACGCCTCTGGTGTTGAGCACGCGAACTGGGGACCTGTTAGCAACACATGTAGCATCGGACTGAAAGAGTACATACTGCGCTCAATTTGACCCCATTCTGCGAAGTGTCTTGCGACGATCTCCTCGATGTCGTCTGTGACGTGTATTCTTCCGACGTAGATGGTGCGATTCTGCCTCATGAAGCTACCCACACCACCCATATCGTCTCTGAAGTCGGAGAACTTGTCGCGCCCAAAGCAGTCGACATTTGGTTGGAACATGTCGTAGGTGGTCGGCAGCCTGTGGAGATAGCTGCAGTCTTGCCCGTGAGGGCAGATTCCGCGCGCAAAGAACAGGCAGAAGTAGCTGCCAGGTACTGAATCTGCTTTTGTGTAGCCACTGTCTTTGGCGATGTTGCAGCGTCCTTTGGCATGGGTTTTCGAAAGGTACTTGTCCTCACGATCACCGCCGGACCACTTGTTATACCAGATATTGAAGGTAGTTCCGGTCTGTGGCGGCGGCTCGGAGGAAATTTCGCTGGGATCGATCTGAGGCCGCGCTGGGCGCTTCTTCTTCCTGATGATCTTCTTGACGACTTTTTTCCCCGTCGGCGCCGCGACCTCTGTATTTGTCGTGGCGACAGCCATATCCTGATCGTTCTCCTGTCCGGCAGGCACAATGGCCTGGTTCTGGTCGATGTCTGCCATGTTCCAGGCGTGAATGATGGTGTAAGGGAATGTGTCGGTAGGTTGACGGTCCTTGTTCGCGCGCGCGAGACTAATTTCTGGCGCGACATGTCGAAGAGAAAACGGCAGGCGGTGACCAGGCAGCAGTATGGTGTTCGCCCCCACCATCATTCTGCCGCTTCAGACAGCGACTGGCCAGTAGCCCCACGTTGAGGGGACAAGAAGAAAGGCTTCAAGATACTTTGTCGGCTGGTTCTGAGGAGCAGTGCAATATCTGGGGTATTCGGTTCGTCGCGATATTACAGACGGTACGCCGTCTTTAAATAACTGGACTGAAGATGGTCAACATCACAGAGAAGATCAAGGAGTATGATTCCGTACCTTTCTGCCCCCAGCAGCAACTGACCTCGACTTAGGATTGAAGATGAGATGAGGAGGACGCAGAGTGAGTTTTTGGCAGCATGTTATCAAGTCTTGTTTCAGGATACTAACGAGAGATGTAGAGAATAAGGCAACTGGTACGTTGGCAAAGATCTCGGCGATTCCGTTTGAGTGCTGATAATGACTGGCGTGAAGAATACCATTTGGGTCTACTAAAAGGGTGAGTTGACCCGTTGGCTGATGAAGCAGACGACGTTCACTCACATCCCCCAGAAAGCTTGCTCGACTAAGGGCACAGCTCCTCGAGCCAGGTCCGGGAGCTGGAGGTGGCGGCGGCTCGGGTTTCGATGTCAGCAAAAGCGGCGATGCCCGGATAGCTCTTGTCGGTTTCCCTTCCGTCGGAAAGTCGACATTTCTCTCAAAGGTCACCAAGACTAGATCAGAGGTGGCACAATATGCATTCACAACCCTGACGGCCATTCCCGGTGTGCTCGAATATGGAGGTGCAGAAATTCAGTTGCTTGACTTGCCGGGAATCATCGAGGGTGCGTCAGAAGGAAAGGGCAGAGGACGTCAAGTTATCTCAGCAGCAAAAACGAGTGATCTCATCCTGATGGTCCTTGATGCAACGAAGAAGGCCGAGCAAAGGGCTCTGCTAGAGGCTGAGTTGGAAGCCGTCGGCATCCGACTCAACCGTGAACCACCGTAAGTACACACTCTACCCGTCAAATGTGCCTGCAATTCTGACAAGTGATTAGGAATATCTACCTCAAAGTTAAAACTGCTGGCGGCATGAAGATCACTTTCCAGGCACCGCCAAAGAGGCTCGACGAGAAGATGATCTACAACATCCTTCGCGATTACAAGATTCTGAATTGCGAGGTCTTGGTCCGAGATGAAAATGCGACGGTTGATGACTTCATCGATGTCATCATGAAGGACCACCGAAAGTACATCAAGTGCCTGTACGTCTACAACAAGATCGATAGCGTATCACTCGACTTCCTCGATAGTCTCGCGAGGGAGCCGCAGACCGTTGTCATGAGTTGCGAGCTTGATTTAGGTATTCAAGACGTAGTCGACAGATGCTGGAAGGAGCTGCGCTTGATCAGGATATACACGAAGCGCAAGGGAACGGACCCGGAGTTTGGCGAAGCCCTGATCGTCCGCAGCAACAGCACCATCGAGGATGTGTGCGACAGAATTCACCGAACGCTCAAGGAAACGTTCAAATACGCATTGGTCTGGGGAGCGAGTGCACGACACATTCCACAGAGAGTCGGACTGGGTCACAAGGTGGCCGACGAGGATGTCGTGTATATCGTCAGCGCATGGCGCGCCTAGGCATTTAAATTGACGGCTTAAGCAAAAAGATGCATTGAACGGCAGCGTCTCGGCAAAGGACCTTGAGAATAGAGCGAGTGGGCAATACGCGACGATGAGAGCACAAGTTCATGAGATGAGCATGTTCTTCCAGAACCACAGTAAGGTACAGTCTATGACAAAAGAAACGCCTCCATCCTCTCCTCCCAAGGCAGGGTGACAACTCTGTTCCGTCGTATCATATCATATCGCATGCTCACGCATGCAGCAGGCCCTCAGCCGGGCCGATCATCAAAACGCCGTAATCATATATTTTGCCTGGGATATGGTACCCGTCCAGAAGTGAAGTTTAAAAGCGAGCATGGGTTTTTGCTCCTCCCTCGAAGGCGATGCAAAAAGACAATGAATGAGAATGGAAAGCCAAGTGAAATCGAGGAGGCCTTCACTTCTGGATGGACCTAGCACCCAGAGGGTTTTCGCCGCTCTGGAGCTTCTTTGCGCTCGCTTGTGCGAACAGCGACTTTGGCTTGGCCCTGCGAGACAGCACGGTTAGCATCAGGGCTCCAATATGAGCAGTGAGTACATGGGGGCAGGCAGACGAACTTGCTGGCGTGCTTGTTCCGCAATGCGTTGATCTTGGCAGTGCAGGGACTCATGATATTGTCTGATGGTGAGATGTACTGATCAGATCTGCGCATGAAATATCGTTAGCTGTTGAGACGCATCCAAGAAACAGACGTCAAACGCACGGCTCCTCGGCCTTCTTGTTTTGGAAGACCTGACGGTGGTACTCCATGCTCTTGACGTCCTTCACGCCAGCCTGCTGCGGCTCGGCCATGGGTGCATTGGGGTCCTTAGCAGCGAGAACCATTGTGAAGAGGTTTCGCGTGAATGGTGGAGAGGTGATTTTTGGACAGGACAGGGCTTCGGCAGTGACAGATGCAGCTTCAGTCTTGATGGTCGTCGTGTGGTCTGATAGCAGGTGTCGGACTTTTTAAGGCAATTATGTCGTTGGCAGCAGGGGTGCATGTTTCGTTCTGCCGGACAGGAATGACGCTGGGGTTCTGCAGTGAGTGACGTTGACGGGGCAACGACCATGCAGGCAACCACACCACGCAGTGCCCACATCCTTGGGGAGGGACGAAGCAGCCACAATACATACTGTACACACACCAGGGCTGAACAACAGGCATGCCATTGCTGCTACAACGTATGTTGACGACCAGGGATTGAGTTGTCTAGCATCCTGGAAATTTTTTGTCTGGCATAAACGTCATTTGCTCGCTAAATTCTACCTTCACTGACGTGGCGCTTCGCAATCGCATCGTGGCAGTGGACTCGATTGGTCCATGACGAGCTTTCCACGAAGAGATCCGTGTTCACGGTGCTGACCATGCCATGATCAGTCTTTCGCATCGATATATCGTCCATGACCACTGCCGTTCCAACTTCTACTGCTCCACCGTGCATGAGTCACAGAGAGCACGGTCAATGCGTCCCTGGTTGGCTCTCAGGTCCCTGACACCCTACACGCGACTGAGCTTCTGTCTAGCAGAGTTGGATCAGACGACAACAGGATGAGAGAACAAAACAATCAACTACGAAGGAGTCAATTGAGTTTCCTTGAACTACCATGACAGGAATTCGCGGAAAGTCTCTCTGCATATTGGCTGTAGTTGCGGACTGAGCCTTTGGCTTGGTGACGGTAGATGAAGGATCCGGGATTAAGTTGCGGTGCTCATATCACCTATGATACACCTGATGCTTGGACCATCTTCCACGTTTACAAAGAGAAAATGGTGGGTTTTCCAATTGAGATTTGACTATCAGAACAGGGCAAAGTCTTCACCTAGACTTCAGAGATTCCGGCCACTACTTTAGATCTTAGACCTCTGTATTCTGGTTCCAGGCTCTGCGATGCTGAGACCTTGCTTCTTCAACAATGTCGCAGACTTCTCCTGCTGCCACTTGATCAGTTCCGCCACCGCCTTGCCACGCTTATTCTCGTTCCTGCCCATCTGCTGCAGATGCACCTCGTCCGGTCCATCGGCAAGTCTCAGAGTTCGAATACCAGCCCACATTGCTGCGAGCGGTGTATCCTGGCAGACGCCAGCGCCACCGTATGCCTGAACCGCGCGGTCGATGACATTGAGGGCTGTCTGAGGGATGAGGACCTTGGCCTCGGCGATCTCCCTGAGGGCCTTCTTGGGGCCCTGCTCGTCCATCTTGATGGCTGCGTTGAGAACAATGAGGCGGGCGGCATCGATCTCGAGACGAGACTTGGCAATCCACTCCAGGATGACACCGTGCTCGCGAAGGAGCTTGCCGAAAGGCTTCTTGCGTTCGTCATTCACGCGCACCAGCATCCAGTCAAGGGCTTGCTCAGCCTGCGCGGCGTTAGTGATGCTCAGATACAACAACTACTTTCGGGAAAACGTACAGCGCCGATGCTACGCATAGCATGATGAATTCTACCCGGACCAAGACGACCCTGAATGATCTCAAAACCACGACCCTCACCCAGGACCATGTTTGACACAGGGACACGGACGTTGTTGAATGAAAGGTGTCCATGACCATGTGGCGCATCGTCGTAGCCGTAGACCTTGAGCATGCGATGGATAGTGATGCCGGGGGTATCAGCAGGGACCAGAACAACAGACTGCTGCCTGTAAGGATCCTTGTTGTCGGGGTCACTCTTGCCCATGACAATGTAGATGCTGCATCTCGGGTCACCTGCGCCACTGGACCACCACTTCTGACCGTCGAGCACGTACTCATTGCCCTCGCGACGGATGCTCAGCTCAATATTGGTCGCATCCGAAGAAGCAACTTGTGGCTCAGTCATGAGGAAGGCAGAGCGGATCTTGCCCTCCATAAGCGGCTTCAGGTACTGGGCCTTTTGGGCATCATTACCGTAACGAGCGAGTACTTCCATGTTGCCTGTGTCTGGAGCAGAGCAGTTGCAGGCCTCGGAAGCATAGCGAGAGCGACCGAGCCACTCCGCCATCAGGCCATACTCAAGATTGGTCCATCCAGGGGACTCCTTGTAGTGACCCTTGGGGAGGAACATGTTCCAAAGGCCGAGCTTCTGTGCCTTGGCCTTGAGCTCCTCGATGCCTGCGGGGTGAGACTTCCATCGTTCATCGCCTTCCCCAACTTGGGCATCGATCACGGGGTCCATGCTGCAAGAGGTCAGTACAACCGTTGCGGACTTGGGAGCAGAAGAGTACTGACGGGATACACTCCTCCTGAACGAATCTGGCGACGACATCTATAGTCTTCTTCGCCTCGTCGCTCACGCGATTTGACACCTTGCCTTGAGGTTAGTGGTGAGATGCGTAACCAATCGACGTGTGTACATACGATGGCTGGGAGCTTGGCTGACATGACGGGCAAGCAGCTCCAAGTGAGAGCGATCGAGGAGGAATATTACAAGATTCAAGACCGAAGCAGCCAATGACTCTGTTCTGACCAGATGCGATGGTTTTCTAGGTTTGGAAAAATGATGAAGGAAGATGGATACTGGCTGCCATCGACTGGGACGTGAAGTGCAAGGTAGCAGCTCCCAGTTTGACCGCTGGGTGCCGAGGTTCATTTACAGCGGATTGAGGAGCTGGGGATAGCGCGGCGACAGGGTGGCGGGGCCAACCGCGCCAGGATGGGGTGGGGGAATTGCTTTTCTGGGGAAACCAGTCGGTAAAGCAGAGGTGAGACGAGCCCGTCCAGTCCAATGATCAATCGGTCGTTACCGAAGGAACTGGCCTTCTGCGTTTATGACTGGCCAGCTGCTGGAGACAGTGGATTCGTGCCTCGGCCAGGAACTTGTTTCCCACCACTCCTCGCACCATATGATGCCCTGTATATCTCCAATAACTACTCCATGACTGCCGCGGTTGACAATCCCGAGATTCCAGACGGTGCATTGTGTGTTTTCTGGGGCGATAAGGCTATCCTCAAAGCGAATATTATGCATAGATTGATCTATGGCCAATGAAGCACAGCTAAAGACTAACAAGGCGCCGTATGTACGAACAGCAGACAAACTTCAAGACAGTCCTCCCTCAGTAAAAAAGCATATCTGTACGGACATTTCCTTCCTCGCACCGACACTCAGCTTCTGTTGACGCTTTCGTAAGCACGTACATGGTCTTCGAACCAGAATCATGCTCAGTGCCCATCATGGCAGGGCCTCAGAACTCAAGTCTAGCAAGCGCAGCCATCGCGGTCGTTCTCGATGCGAATGTTGATCGGGTCGTCGAAGTCTCCACTGAACTCCTCTGACTCTTCCTGGGCCAGGGCATTTCGGGCGATCACTGCGGCAAGAACCACTGTCAGCCAGACTCGTTCCCTCATGGGCAAGGGATGTAAACTGGACTCACCCTCAAAGGCCTGGTCAATGTTGATCGCCTCCTTCGCACTGGTCTCGAAGTACGGGATATCGCCCTTCGATTGGCAGAAAGTCATGGCACGCTTGTTTGAAATCTGTCACAGTATGTGTCGTTAGCATTTCCAGCGCCTTTTAACAGCCGGCTGCAACCTACCACACGCTTGCTATCTTCAACATCAATCTTGTTGCCTAGGACGACCTGGTGTTCTAGATTAGCACGGGCACGCTGGAGATCCGCCACGCATCAATGCCACTTACGAACGGGAAGTTTGCGGGGTCACGCGGAGAGGCCTGGATCAGGAACTCGTCTCTCCAGCTGTCCAATGCTTCAAAACTCTTGGCGTTGTTCACATCGTACACCAGCACGCAGCAATCGGCTCCGCGGTAGAAGGCCACGCCAAGTGATTGGAAACGCTCTTGTCCGGCAGTATCCCAGAGCTGTCCGCAAAAGTTGTGGTCAGCTTTATCCCTCTACGTCCTCGATGCGAGGCTCCGTATTTGTCTCCTACCTGCATCGTGACTTGTCTATCGTCAACGAGCACCTCCCTCGTCAGGAAGTCGGCTCCGATGGTCGCTTTGTAGCTTGCGCTGAACTTCTTGTTGACCTATCGTTCGCGTTTTGTGTCAGAAAGAGGTTGTGTTTCAATATCGTGTTTGGGTGCCTCCGTACATATTGGTTCATCAAACTGGTCTTGCCAACGCCGCTGTCACCCAGGATGATAACCTAAAGTTATCTTCCATCAGTAACCTGTGCCTGAGTTGATTTCAATGATGAATCTATCGTCACGGTACCTTGAGAAGGACCTTCTTCCTCGAAGACATGTTGGGCTATGATCGCTCGAAGTGGTCGATGACGTTAAGGTGTGTGCTCGCAGGACGCAGTGTCGCGTGTTGGTGTGGAATCGCCGAATACGTTCGCAAGGAGAGGTGGAGTCGTCAAAGAACGTGAAAAGTGTCGCTGGCAGTGTACAGAAGGAAGATAGTGACGATGAGAGATTGAGAAGAATAAGAAGAACAGAGGTAGCGGGTCGCCGATTAGCCATGAAGCTCCGTATCAGGCGGCGGCGTCACAGCGTCTCTGCGCTAGGCTTACTTCAGTGGGAAGCGGTGGCTGCACAATGCCGCATAAATGATGCGGATTCCCGTTTCTGGGTAAGTTATGCAGGCACACGTGATGCACTAATCCTACGCCAACCACCTCAACCCCCGACCTGGCCAACAAGCTTCTAACATGGAGGCTTAGACACATTGTGACGTCTACATATCGCTAGGCGCCAAACTGTCTCCAGCTCCCCTACGGCATTGTATCGTCAGTAACACCGCCGATGGAACTCGAACGCAGCGCTTTGGTTCGATGATGGCGGACGAGACCATCTTCGACAAAGTCAGCGACTTGACCGACCTTGAACTCGCCGTACTCCTTTGCCTGGTCAGTCGCGAACATTGTCTGATCAGCACCTCCCCGGGAGATGCCAATGACCTCATCTCAGAGCTTCAGCTCATCGCCACGAACACCTTCGGCCTGCATTGTGTCGTTGTGGACTGTCACACGCACACAACGCTCGAAGATTTCGCCGCAGCCCTTCTTCTTCCCAAGCATCAGAACGTAGCAACTCCTCGGTCTATCTCGCCCTACCAGACACGAACAAGCTCTGCCGGGGCGTCCGAGTCATACTTCGTCGCGAACCCAGCTTCTCATCACCGACCTGGTGGCATTTCACCTTTAACCAGTATATCGGCTCCCTCATCACAAATCGCAAATTGCGTTCTCGCGAGGAACCTAGACCTGGCGCCACAAGCTGTTCAGATTCAGGCATTGGAGCTGTTGCGAACCCGACGTATCTTTACAAGGACTTCGGTCCAGGCTGCCCCGAAACAATTCATCTTCATACCAGTCCTTGAAGCGACCAGTGGTGGGGCCGCACGCGTGACGAAGCATCTGAATGATTTCTTCTTCATCGCCCATTGGCACGATCCCGATGACGGTTATGTGAATCTGGAGGAGAAAGAAGACGAGGATGGATCGGATACTGCATCGACAAGCAGTGTTCTGAGGAGGGCAAATTTCGCCAGCGCCCCCAGCCAAGAGGCTCTGATCACCGAAGGTGTAAGTACCGATACTCACTTGGTACCGTATTTCTCCTTGAATACTCGCTGACCACCTCACAGGACATCAGTCATCTTGCAAAACTCAGCCAGCAAGTCGAAGTTGACATCGAAGTCATCCGCTATCAGATGAACATCGTCTCCTTCTTACGCATGCACCGCGCCGTCGCTGATGGCATCAGCCCTACTGCAACGAAGCACTTCGGCCAGTTGATGCGATGCCTGGCTCCCCTCCACCATACCGATTTCGTAACGCCTGCTCTGGTTGGCTTGGCAGTACGGAAGGTCTACCTGCATCGCATTCGGATCACATCACCTGAGAAGGAAAGAAGTATGCACTGGGGCAGCAAGCTTGACGCCGTACAAGCCTTGCTCGAAGGTATTGGACCAGAAGAGGTAATTGAGGACGTGCTTGAGATGGTGACAGCGCCGTTGTGAGCGTGCTCGAGGTTTTGTTATATTAGCTCTATCATGATACCCCTGGTGGCACAGCGCCACGATATTACAACTGCTTTGTTCGTGAACCTATACTTCTCGAAGAGCCTGCATCGCACAATGCATCTTCCTTCAGGAGGCTTCGCTTGCTGGATCAACCGACGCCCACTCATTGCCATGACCTGTACCTTCATGCCCTGTGACCCATTTCCCAGCATGCGGACTAAGGTGCGTAATAAATAAGGAAAAAGAGACAACGCCGATGTGATGATTTTCGTCTGCCTCTTCATCATGAGAGGCACATACAAGCTCCTCTCTGCTGCGCTATTTGTCGTCCGCGGGATCAATACGGACAACCTACGCCACCTGGTTGATCTTGCAGCTCCAACCGGATCCGGCAGCGAGCAATGGCAGACTACATGATTGATTGTCGTCAGTTGAATGTTTCACAAAAAGGGCTGTAAATGCAGCGTAGACTCACCTTGCGCCCAGGCACCAGCCAACCTCGTTGTTCTTAATCTTCTTCACGACCTTGACCTCACGGTCAATGGGCATCTCATAACCTGTGTGAAGCAAAGCCATCATGAAGCTCAAGTCGAGGCACCACTCTGGCCTGTCGTTAAGCTCCTCCAAGGCCTTGGGAACAGCCGCAAACACGTTCCAGGCTTCATGGCCCATACAGACGGTCTGTGTCAGATCCTGCATTTCACGCAGAGAGAAGGAGTCGGGCATGCCGAGCTCCTTGGTGCGTTCGTAGAAGTAGGAGAAGATGTAGATATCCTCGCGCGAGAAGGTCTTCGCAAGGGAAGGTTGGTGCACGCCACCGAAAGAGCAAGGAGCTAGGTTGCAGGCGGCATCCTTCTTGAGAATCTTCTCAGCAAGGCCACGGCATTGGGCGGGAGAGGGCTCTGAAGGACCGACGAACTCAATCGACTTGGTGTTGTCCTTGCTAATCTCGACATCGATGGTCTTGGTCATGTTAGGTGGGAAGCAAGGATGAGTGATTGGCTTGGAGAGCCAGGACTTGTCTTGCTGCCCCTTCTTGGCCTCCACCAGATCGTTGATGAGGGTAGAGTGGACACTCTTGCGGGCAGACATCAAGCCGAACCCGAGATGGGAATGCTGGTAGAGTTCAAACTTTCTGCCGCCAAAATCAAGGTCATACTTGTGGTCACCCTCCTCGAGCTTAGCAGGCATGCCGCCGTGGGCAGCCTCCTTGAAGGTGGGCTCGAAAACGATCTGAGTTGAGCCACCACCAAGGTCAAAGACCGCAGCAGTCTCGCTCTTGTCTGGACCACCAATCTTGCCAAGGAGGTAATTGAGAGTAATCCAAGCGTATACACCCTCCTCAGAGCCGTCCATGATCACAACGCCCTTGTTTTCCTTGGATACAACAGGGAATGGCTGCTGTTCCTCGAGGTACTTGCGAACCTCAGCGAGGATCGCGTCAGCCTGCTCAGCTCCTATCATTCGCAGGCCAGCGGTAGCCTTGACGGCGATGGGGCTACAGCCCTGGAGTTTCTTGGGAACCTTGCTGCGAGCGAACTCGAGGAGAGGGTCCAGGCTGTGCGAGGCGCCTTTGGCATCGGAACCGAAGGAGCTCAGGCCGCCAATACTCTTCTCATTCATCATGAAGTCTTCTCCCTCAAGCTCGGGCGTCGGGCCACAATTGTTGAACTTGTAAACGTGGACGCGAGAGCCGGTGCTGCCAGCATCGATCATGAGGACATACTGGACGATGGGCTTGTCTTTGGAGTATGACCTAGTACACTTCTCAGTGCCGTATGAGTCGTCCATGGGAGCTTGACCATTGTTTTTGGCAGCGCCGGAGGCACCATTCTTGTGAGAGACTTCGTTGTAGATCTCGACACCACTGGGAGAGAACCAGTAGACGAGGAAGACGACGCTGAACACGATGGCAGCGGTCTTAAGCCAGCGGGTCCTCTGAGTAGGAGACATGAAGGCTTCTTTCATTGTGCCGAAGCGGCGTCGTTCGTCAGGATATCGGTCGGGTTTCTCGTGAGGATCATGCGCAACTTGCTTGGTCGGCAGCGACACGGATTGCCTCCGCATGGGTTCAGCTCGCGAGGGAGGTGAAAGTCGTTGATCAGATACCGGAGTTAGGCATGTGGATATTGCGACTCAGGGTCCGTGGATTTCAAGGGTCAGGCGCGCAGAAATCGAGGGGCACGGGCAGCAACAATCGTTGCGGAAGGATCGACAAGGAAAAGGAATGACGGTCGAAGGGCTCGCGGATGAGGAGGAGGAAGAGCGTGATGATGGAGGCGAACCAGGAGTCGCGAAAGAAAAGGAGAGGATGGAAGCAGCCACATGAAAATAACTGGAGCCCATAACGTGCCTCCGTCAGCTAGTCTAGTGGAGGGGCATTGATGGATTGTTATTAGTGATCGCCACATGCCGCTCGCTACCTTTGCAGATGCTCTTAGGGGGCCCGCCACCTTGTAGCAACATCCCTGAACATCACTATCACATCCCCCCTGGGACGCGTTGAGCTCTTTACCTAATGCGTCGCGATACGTGTCATGCCTGATCTCCCGCTATTCCTTCTGCATGCGAACCGTCATGAGGACTTCATGTGTTCATAATGATCAGGCCAGTCCTAGATTATCGTGGTTCTGACATGTGCAGCAAGTGTCCTTTCGGACATAAGGGCGGTGCCTCGTCTGGTGCTGTCTGCTGGATTCGTCGGCCACTGGTGCCTTGCCTCCGTGACGCACCATCGCCTCCAGTCCGCTGTAGACCATCCAAACTCCGCTCCCAATTGTGCCTGTAAGCATAAACCTGCGACAATATAAGTTTGAATATCCACCACATCCAGGTTGCTCAATATCAGAAGATCAAACTTTCCCCGGACAAGACGTACAGTACAGTACGTCACTGAAGAGAACATTCGTTATCCAACTGTGAACTACTACGTTCAAATATGGACGTCCATCTGCTTGTCTATGACCTCTCACGGGGACTCGCCAAGCAAATGTCTATGGGCATCCTAGGCTTTCAGCTTGACGCCATTTATCATACATCCATACAACTCCAAGGCCGTGAGTATGTCTACGACGGCGGTATCGTCTCCATTGTTCCCGGCTCTTCGCACCTGGGACAGCCCATGGAGAAGCTTCACCTCGGAACCACGAGCTTGCCGATGGATATCATCGAAGAATATCTCGATTCCGTCAGGTCAATCTTCACAATAGAGGTACTTGCTCCCTTTGCTGAGGCGGCGTCTTCCTTCGATTCCCCGAACGCTGACATGTCATAGGCCTATGACCTCTTCCGCCACAATTGCAATAACTTCACCGACTCATTCTCAAACTTCCTGCTGGGGAAGGGAATCCCAGCTCACATCAGGGACATGCCCGAAGCTGTTATGAATTCTCCCATGGGTCGCATGCTTCTGCCTCAACTCACACAAGGCGTTAACGCCAGCCGCCAGAACGGGTCCATCCTCGGCCTTCAAGACACATATCGCCCAGCACAGCCTGTCAGCCACTCTTCAACGAGCACCGTCAAGATTCCCAGAGACAGCGCAGAAGCACAGGAGCTCTTAGATGAAGCATCAAGTTCCTGTGCCGCTGTATTCTTCACCTCCGCCACCTGTGGTCCATGCCGTCCATTCTATCCAGTCTTCGATCAGGTGGCAGAGGAGCTTGGCGAGAAAGCCACACTTCTCAAGATCGACATCTCTCAGCCGCAAATGATGACTATCGCACAGAAGTACTCGATCCGTGCCACGCCAACCTTTGTGACGTTCGTCAAGGGCAAGGAAGAGGATCGCTGGAGCGGAGGCAACCCTGGCTCACTGCGTAGCAAGCTGCAGCTCCTTGTTCACATGGCATTCCCACCACACCCCCATGAGGGCCTACGTCTTCCAACATTCTCAGGCTCCGACCGAAAGCCAGTGCTCTACTCAAAGGTGCCACCAATGGAAAAGCTCATGGCGAAGATGGCTGTAGACACTGCTGGCAAGCCTGAGATTCGGAGCTTGAGGGCGTACCTGGAGGCCAGAGAGAAAGACGGCCTTTCAGATGCTGTCCTGCCGAACCTATCACAGCTATCCAAGCTTGTGCAAGACTCCCTTAAGAATTTGCCCATCGAAGGCCTTTTCCCAATTGTCGACTTGTTCCGTTGCGCGCTCGCCGATCCTCGTATCAGCGCGTACTTCGTCGAAGAACAGGATCACCAAGCAATCCGTGCCGTTCTCCAGTTCGTGAATGACAGCACCGACTGTCCATACGCGCTCCGACTCGTCACAATCCAAATGGCCTGCAACCTGTTCACAACACCTCTTCTGCCAGACCAGCTCCTTCGTAGCGCTGACCTACGCCGAGGCGTCACCATGCTCATCTCCTCCAGCTTCCTAGACGAGGCTCATAATAATGTCCGCGTGGCAGCTTCATCTCTGCTCTTCAACGTGTCCGTTGCCGTCAGACGATCAAGTAGCGGGAGCGTGAGCGAGTCGGTGCTGCCGGAGGAGGATCAGGTCGAGCTCGCAGCGGCGGTTGTGGAGGCGATTGGCCAGGAGGACAAGTCTGCCGAGGCTCTGCACGGGATGCTGCTTGCCCTTGGTCACTTGGTGTATGGCACATCCATGGATGGCGAGCTTGCGGATTTGCTGAGAGCGCTTGACGCGCAAAGTACAGTGTCCAGCAGGAAAAATGCGTTCGCGAATGAAAAGTTGATAGCAGAAGTTGGTGACGAGTTGCTGGGCAAGGGGTTGAGAAGACCGTAGAAATAAAATCTCGAAGCAAATGATTCGACTCCAGTGTCAGTGTCGTGCGAAGCATCAGGCGGAAGAGCGTTCAATCACGTCAATTATGGAGAGTATAGGTATCATGTTGTGATTCAATGCGCTTAAAACATCTCCTCTAATTACCCCTACTCCAGAGAAAGGAATAACCCCTAATGAAATGCATCTGTCGCTTATTTACAACCTGTAATGTGCAAGCTAGTGAAAAACAATTAAAGAAAACTTTACGTCGGCGAAAGACGTGCATATGTGCTCGCTATGGGAGGAGATGACAGGAGTTGAAGCCATTCTCTTTCCGAAGCATGTGCGTTTCGGAAGATTAGTGACCAACTTTGTCACAGTAGCCAGGCAACTTAGGTCCCTCGTCCGCCCAATTGATGATGGTCAAGCTCGTTGTGTATGCCATGGCCACGAAGCCAAAAATGCAGAGGATGATATCGGAGTATTTCCAGAAAGCGTTCCTGGCAACGCCACGGTAGTGCAGCAGGGGCTGTTGTCGTTAGCAGACGATCATGTTGTGAAACACCGAGTTGAGAACTTACCGGATAGATGTAGACGAGCGGGATGCAGGCAAAGTTGCCCACAAGTGCCACGAATTTGTCAAGATGATCCGCGCCACCCCATGCAATGGCTGCACAGAGCATCACTACGCAGAAACGGAACACGTTCTTCTGCCACTTGATGTAAGGATTGTATTTGCCGCTCCTGGTGAAGAGCTCCGTCTCGGCGATACGGATAGCGGGGAAGATCTGCAGAGGTGTCGAGAGCAAAATAGCGCACGAGTACAGAAACTGCACACCATTGACCATCTTGTTGTCCTGAGGCAAGTTGAGTAGGACGACAGTCTCGGTAGCGGAGCCGTAGGCGGCGTACGAGATTGCACCCATGACTGTGAAGAGAACCGTGATGATGACCATAACGAGGAGGAGAACGCCAGGGAACTTCTCGGGGTGCTTCATCGATTCTTGAATGGGGATAATGAGCCCAATGCCCTCGAAAGTGAAGATCGCTGTGCCGATGAACAGTGTCCAGTTACTCTTGTTGAACATGATGATGTCCGCGAGGCCCTCTTTGCTGAGTGTGAGGACGTCGTAGTAGAAGAGGTAAGCTAAGCCAATGAGGATGAATGCGTCCGCAATGAGGGCAGTGAAGCCAAGCTTGCCAATGTCTCTGAGAAGTGAGAAGGGCAAGAAGATGACCATTTGCATCAGAATCAGGTATGGCACGCTGATCAGTGTCTTGCAATGCGACACAGCCAGAATGAAGGCCTGGAGGTTCTCGGATGTGAAGACAATGTAGGCTGCAACGAAACCAATCTGGCTGACAACGATGGAAGACAGGATCAGATTCCTAAGCCACCTGCCGTATAGGATACCGCCCATATCACCGAACGACCCTTCGACCTTGAGTCGCGTGCTGACCAACAGTACGAAACAATAGTAGCTGAGAATGGCGACACCGATCAGGACGAGGTTGCTGAAGAGCATGCCTCCGTTGAGGTAGGCACGCGGCAAAAACAAAACCCCCGTACCGACAAAAGACTTCAGGAGAAGCAGCATAGCGTTGGTAGGACTGTTCTGCCCGCTGCCTCCACGGACCTTTCTCTTGCGGCGTCGCCTAGATGGTGTCAGAAGCGTGCTGTCCTCCATCGGCTCACGCTCATCATCGCTGTCGTAGTCGTCCGTATCCTCGCCGGATGAGAAGTACTCGTTCGGTCCAAGCGCCTCGTCATCCTCTTCCAGCTCCTCACCAGCGAAATGTCCATAGATGGAGAGGAACTCCAAAAAGCTAGACGTGAAGAGTGGAGGCTCAGGCCTGCCAGCCTCGATCGTATCCGGACGACCACGATGTGAGCCGGTGTGGGGGCTCACAGCCTTCCTTCTGAGATGGTTTCTCCTGAAACCACCAGGTACTTTGATGGAATTGATATCGAGGACCTCGGCCTCGGGTTCTGGTCTCGCCTCGTGGAAACTCTTGCTGCGCTGCACCTTGACCCTTGCATCTGCTTGCTCGGCCCACTTGTAGATTCCTCGGGTGATGTCTCCGCCCTGCAATCTCAAGCTTGAGAACTCCTCGTCATTCAGTCCACTTGCAGAATCAGCGGGCTGCTTGCCTTTGCCGCCCAGGAGCGACGACTCCTCAGAAGCCGGGGTATCGTTATCGCTGGGCTGAACAAGATGCCTCTTCACAACCTCCGGGTCTTCGTAGGGGCCAGTCTGGCTGCCTGGACCAATATGCGATCTCGAGGTGAAAGAGCCGTAATTCGTGGGTGTAGCAGAGCCGCGGCCAGCCAACCCTGGCGATAACGATCGGAGCGGAGGGGTCGATTGGCGAACAGGCGGAGTGCCATGACGGGTCGGCGAGGAGCTGAGGCCGAGCGAGTCGGAGAGAGCAGCAGCAATAGCAGAAACACCCGGTCCCTGGTGATGAGGGCTTCCACTGGGCCCCGGCCCGGCGAGAGGAGTTACATCATCGTGATAGGCTTCGCTCGGCCGCGGCGAGCCGGTACGCGGCGGTGTTGTGCCGAAGGCAGACTGGGGGATAGGTGACGCAAGACGGGCAGTGACCTCTGCACGAGGAACCGAACCGACGATAGAATCAGTGCGGAGTCGACCAGAAGCTGGCGAAGAGGAGAGGTTCATTGGGTTGGCTGTGTTGTTGGCCGCTGGGGAGGTCATGATAAGGGTTTGGAGGTCGTGCAGGAGAGATGTTGCATATCGCCGTGAGACCCAGGACTCGAACGAAAATTGGGCAGCGATGGAGGATGCAGAGAGAGGAAGTGAGCTAGCAATAGTAGGATAGTGGGTTGCTTATGGCCGAACTCAATTGACGATATCCACGCGGAGCAAGGGCTTGGGGTTGAGGGCAAAAGATGGAGCTTGACTTGGACTCAGGCGACGAGCAGGCAGCAGAAGCGGCGAGGACGGCAACTTAGTGATAAGCAATCACAAAGGGCCTCAGCAAAAGTGCCCTCCACCTGCTCTCCACCGCCAGGAAGCTTGCTTGTCGGGTGACGTTCCATTGAGACAGGTGCAGTGCAGTGCAGTGCGGTGCGGTGAGGTCAGCCCCCCACCGGACAGTGGCTGGGCTACCAGGGTCTCGCCGCCTGGGGGATGGGTCATTGGTGGGCGGCTGACCTGGTGACTAGAGGTCATGGGGAAGAGCTAAGGTAGATAGACGAAGATAAAGGGTCTGAATCTCAGACGGTGTGCTCATTTGATATGTGTTTCTATTGTATCCTTCACAAGGTAGTCTGGTAGGTGATGGGACTGAGCGAGGCAGCCCAGGCGTGGCTGAGGATACCAACAAACACTTTTACGGGGCACTCGAGAGTGGTGGACATGGCCAAACCCCCCTGAGGGCCCCAAGGCAGCCAAGGTACCTGATTTCGTTCACCAGCTGCACGTTCAAATACGTGTTGTCTGACTGGCTGCACAACACTTGCACTTGCACCTTGATCCACCTCACGATGCAATGCACGCATCTCCACGGACTCATCGTGGCGGAAGACCCTTTGGAGCAACACGACTTGTAGGTTTGGAGATGCAGCTGTCCGATATTTGCAATTCACTGTAGCTAGCTGTAAGAGCTGACTGGTATGGTTCTGACAAACACAGCGCAGCAGACAAAGCAGAAGCAGCATCCAGAATCTTCAGCATCTCAACGCTTTCATGCCCATCGTCGAGTCGGTGCGCAATCTACATTCCCGTGCAATCCGAGGTCTTCCTCCGTACTGCCATCTGTTATCTCAACGAAGTTGCACTGAGGGCTATCAAGCGAGTTGTAGAATCCCCAACACGACGGCGGGTAATAGTAGTATGCGAGAATGGCGCGCGGCGACGTGATAGCTGCCGCCGCGTTTCGCAACCGAGCGCTGAATCGTGAACGCCTGGGATTCCAACTCCAGCAACACTCCCTGAGCAGTATCCGAGTCTGCCGCAAAGAGGTTCAGGCTCTGGCTCTGGCTCTGGCTCTGGCTCTGGCTCTGGGGTTGACCCAGGACTTGGTGCTGAAGTCAGCTCAGTCGCTGGTTGTGATACAAACTCGGTGACTGGCTTTTGTGTGATTTCGGGCTCTGTGGACAGTAAAGGTTCGCTAGTCGAGTCACTGATGATGCTGGTCTTGGTTTTGAACCCGGATTGCGAAGATAACTGAGGTTGTTGCGTGGATAGATACCCGGCTGAAGAGTCGAGTCCAGGGATTGACCCGGAGTCCACGCTCGCATGAGAAGAGGTGGAAGTCCACTTGTCTGTGTATGCTCCATCTGACTTCGGCTTCGTTGAGTCATATCCATGGTTGATGCAGATGTTGACATGGTTCTCTGATCCGCAGGTTTCTTCCGCATTGCCAGCACAGGGCGCAGCACAGGCACCTTCATCGGCTTTTGCATGTTCCAGGATAGTGTTGCCGCAGAAACAGTCTCTCCCGTTCTTGGTTCCGAAATATTTGAAGTCGACGCAAAAGCTCGCGCAGACACCATTGGTCATATGATCGGCGCGGTAATATTGCTTGGCTCCAAGCGCGTGACCCTCGCCGGCCGGGACCTCAAGGAAGCATCCATGGCTTTCATATGTTTCTTCGAGAACTGGAGGGCGACATAAATGGTCTCGAGAATGAATAATGCCTGTGTAGGCGAAGGCCAGGGGCGAGAAGCTGGCAACGAGCGACAAGCCTACAAGGCTTGGGGGAGTCGAGCTGAGCATTCTCGGCAGCTGGGCGATCTTCAGATCACCGAACAAGCCAACAGCAACGATGTGGAGTTCCTCACTCCCTCGCTCCCTGAGCATACAATTTCTATCTGGCGGCTGCCAGACACCTTATATTTTGAGAACATCACCTTTGGTCCGGGCTTCCATCACCTAACGAGTACCGGCCTCAGGGGAGATCTCCATGTATGGCAATCTCCACAGCCATCACTAGAAGGCAATAGTCCTGTGTCCTCGCTTGCAATGAGATCTAGATGCTCAGCTGGGACTTGGAAAAAGCAACATGCTTGTATATATAGCAACGCTAGCCATTTATGGCCCTTTAAGCCTGTTCAAGCATTAGAAAATTGCTTTGTTTAGGAGTACCGAAGTCTTTCAAACATCCATCGCGATGAGACAATGTGGGCAGCGGCGCCTCTCGTAGGCGCAAACAGATCAACTTCTTCCGAGACCATTTCATCGTGAGTAGTGAGCAGAAGTTTAGTGTCAGGTCACAGTCGATACTTTCGGAGCCCATGGTCACCCACACCCATATTGTGGTCGATCTCGTCAATTGCTTCAAGTGGTAACGGTCAATACTGAGTAAGTAGGGGGGTTGCCTTTCGAAGGACTCGGACAAGAAGATTTAAGTACTTAGTTATAGACCAACTGCGGAATGGATTTAGATACCGTTGCAAGATGTGATGCATCTGATGGTCTGGATGGCTGCAGACATAGGCTACGCTGCATAAGGTGAATTAAAGCTTTCGCTCATCTAGTAATGGATGATACCCCCTGGCGATGTTTTCGCAATACATCATTGACACTGTGACTGTTTGGGGCAGTATTCTGATTCAGCCAACTTAAAAAGCAAATCGATCGTGCAGAGCCAACTTCTTCTCCATCGTCGAACATAGCATTCGTTTTAGTCACGTATCCTCGGGGGCCAGGACGTTGCATTACACGAGGGAGGTGTGCACGGTATGAAGGATGAGTTGTGTGACGATGGCCCACGGCAGGCAAATTCCGCATCATCATTCGGATTAACAGGAAGAACATTGACCATAGACTTTAGCGCAGTATTTAAATTCTGGCTCGCCCAAGTTCTTTCTTATCTTTGGCATGTGTCTTTGACATGTATCATGCGTTCGCTGGCATTCTACTTGACTGGCCATGTCTCTTCGACCTAAGCCTGACCAAATAAGTGAGATTTCAGGACTAGATTGGCTTTAACTCAAAGAGTACAGAATCAAGTCAAGAAGTGAATAATAGCAGCGGAACGTGGTTGTGCTGGCGGCAGCATGATCACCTCGCGGTTACCATACCCGATATCATAGCTTAAGTCAAATTGCACACATTTGTATGCCGAACAATTCCTTCCTATCTTAATGGGCAACTGCAGGTTCAGTTGACGGTGTATTTATCCAATACAGAACGTCAACCAAAGAAAATGAAGGACTAGCATATCGCAATATATTGCATTCATAGGCTCTATCGAAGGAATGCTGGCATTCATCCGTGCTGTTATTTTTTACTGTGAGCCACTTCCTTCTCTTAAAACGCTTCAGAGCACTCTCATAAGGCAAAGGCCGAACGAACTCCAGGTGAACCATCGAAAGCCTCATTGCATAGCAGGCGTGCAGGGTAGGTTTTGTAATGTGTGAGTGGCAAATGCTGACTTGTGTGCCTGTGGAGGTCATGAGAGTAAGATCTATCTGACCTCTTGGCTACGCCTGAGAAAACCTCTCCAGTGCACCTCACAGGATCGGAATTGGGCATACGGAGTTGTCGCCGAAGTAGAGGCATGTGAAGGCGCAACAGCGGAAGAAGGACTTCGATCTGTGGCACTGCCTTTCTCAAGGAGAACAAGACAGGGTATTGAAAGCTAAAACCATCTGCTGGTTTAATGCCACGCAGGCCAGGTTCCAATCATGCTTCCGGGGATGCCGCCATGGAGGTGCACGAGTTGGGTTTGCTGAATTTTGTTCGGTCAAGGATTGTATACGCCATGCTCTGCAGGAGTAGGTATAGCCAAAACCTTGACCGAAAGCCGAAACCTGACCTCAACAGTGAGAATCTCATGCAGGATATGATATGGAAGGGATGGAGGGAGGGTCTGGGGGTGTTCTCCATTGGCGCGGCATTATTGCACCGGCAGATGCGACAGATGAAATCTCCCCCCTTTTGATAGCCATTTGGATAGCCGACGCAGGGTTCCTTTAACCTCGTTGTCCTCAGTACATAGTACATGAATATCCTTACCGTTAAGCTTGCCGCTCAGCCTCAGAAACCAAAGCTAAGGAAGGGTGGTCCAACCCTATCGCGCGGCCCCCTTGTCCAAGCTCAAAATGCATGGACCACACTATGCATGTTCGTCACGTACAGTAGGCGCTTGTCGGGATTGTCGACTGGGGTCGTTTCAAGTAGAAGAGCGAGTGGCGTGCCTGCAATTAAAAAGGTGGGAGAGGTTTCAGAGAAAAAGCGTGCAGCTGAAAGATTATGCATCAAACAGTCATCCGTTGTCAAGGCCGATTAGCTTTCGTTAGCTGCTGCACAGGCTGTTTCCCAAGGTTTCAAAACACCACACGGGCACTGTTGATGAGGGGAGATACTGTAGGTACCTTAGGTACAGCAGATGTTGATCGACAAGAACGGGACTGCTCGGGCAGAGTGGGGTGGAGTGAATGGAAATAAAATGGTGGTTGTTACAGAGTGACAGACTGACCAGCAATCAAAAAGATTGTCGTTGTAACAGAGAACATCTTGAATAATACAAGCAGGTACAAGTCTCCATGAGATCCACCATCAAAATCACATCACATCACACATTGGGCAAGGGCTACAGTACTGTAGGCTACCATCCGATCTCTCGACGATCAATGTCATATGTTGGATGTTAAGGGTTACAGTGGTGCTGTTCTGGAAGCAGGCCCCCCCCCCGTTGCGATTGGTGCAGAAACTCCAGTGACAGTTGGCTCCTCTCCAGTGCGCTAGGCGGGTCCCGCCAGGGGATGGATGACAGGGGGTTCTCACACCTTAATCAACTGTAGAGGACTGCTGCCTATGCTTAGGGAATAGCCTCAAACACTCAAAACACGCCACAACCGAGACGCCGGCCAAATGGTCATCGATGCCCCTGCTCGTGCAGCACTGGAGCCCACGCCACCACGACAGATGCGAGTGCAGAGCAGCGAGCTTTACTCTCCACGGTCTGGTGATGCCTTTCTCTATCAAACTTCATCCATCGGTTGGGTGGGCCACTGACTCGATGGACGAGGCTCACGTCGAGTATATAAGCTGCAGGCTCCCAGAGGCAGCGTCTACTCTTCTGGAGCCTCTTCACGGGCTTTGATCCTTCTCTTACTCGGTCCCTTCATCTACATCATTCATTCATTCATTCCTTCATTCTTTTTTCATCAGTCGCTACTCGCTGGACGACGTTCTTTCGCTTATACCACCAATCCCATCGGATCCCGACCTTCATTCAACCTTGCAGTGCATTCGACCCATCTTCTCGCCATCTTATCTCTAAGACCCATCAGTATTCTCATTCTTCCATCAAGATGAAGACCTCTGCTCTTTTCCTCGGAGCCATTGCTCAAGTAGCATCCGCTCACTACTTCTTCGACACCACTGTCCGTGGCGGTGTTGCCGATCGCCAGTGGCAGTACGTTCGCGAGTTCACTCGCCCAACTGCCTACAACCCCATCAAGTTCTCTTCCAACCCGCCTGCCGACATCCGTGACAACTCCTTCATCGACGGCGAGGATGCCCGCTGCAACCAGGGCGCTTTCACCAACGCCGGCAAGACCGACGTCTTGACCGTCAAGGCTGGCTCCGAAGTGACTGTCAAGCTCGGGGTCGGCGCCACCATGCAGCACCCAGGCCCGTCTCTGGTCTACCTTTCTCGCGCCCCCAACGATGATGTCAAGTCCTACGACGGCTCTGGCAAATGGTTCAAGATCTTCCAGGAGGGCGTGTGCAACAAGGGCGGCGACTTCACCAAGGATGCCTGGTGCAGCTGGGACAAGAACACCATCACTGCCAGGATCCCCTTGGGCACTCCCAGCGGCCAGTACCTGTTCCGTGCTGAGCACATTGGTAAGTCTCTCACTTTCTCTCGCTCTCTCTTATTCAACCTCAATAAGCTATGTTGAAAACGTATCTAACCAAACATTGTGCCAGGTATCCACCGTTCTCACGTCAACCAGCCCGAGCACTTCGTCTCTTGTGTCCAGATCGAGGTCACTGACGGAGGCTCTGGCGTTCCCACAGACACCGTTGAGTTCCCCGGCGCCTACAAGGACACCGACGAGTACGCCAACTTCAGCATCTACGGCGGCTTCAAGGACTTCCCCTTCCCTGGCCCCCCTGTCTGGTCTGGTGCCGGCAGCAGCAGCGCCGGAACTGGTGGTGCCAGCACCTCGTCTGCTCCTCCCGCTGCTTCCACCACCGAGGCTGCTGAGGCGGTTCAGCCGACCACCCCTTCTACTACCGAGCCCGCGGCGCCCGTCGAGGAGCCTTCTGATGTTTCCCCAGCTCCCCCGGTTGAGACTCCTGCTCCCCCGGCCGGAACGCCTATCATCCCTCCTCCGGCTGAGACCCCTGTTGTCCCTACTCCTCTCCCCAGCCTCCCTACGCCTCCTGTGCCAGTCGCCCCGGCGCCTCCCACCGAGACTGGCTCTGCTCCTCAGCCTCCGCCTTGCGCCGGCCGCCCCAAGCGCAGCCTGCGTCGTCGTTCTCGCAAGGCTCATCGCGCTCAGCACGCTCGCCGCTCTCAGCGTACCTTCTAAAAGGTAGAAAAGCAGCAGCCCTCCAGCTTCGACCTGATGTCAATGTCAGGGGGACTATACATCAGTCATCCAAGGTCTTTGGTTTCATTGGGTTCTAATCGCAGCGCATGGAAAATTGCGGGACTGGCTCTAGTTCTATTCGTGTTCCCCCTTTTCTTATCTTTTCCTTCGCCTGGTCTCTCTTTGCTATTTTGCAATATGGATTGGCTAGCCGGATGTTATCAGCTTCAGCTGATTCACTTCTCTTCTTTTCACTTCTTAGACATCTTTTTTTATATAACAACTTTGTACATTAACTGAATACAATGGTCGTCATGGGATCAACCAGAGACGTTGGGACGAGAATTTGAATATTCGTGCTGTGACTCTTGGGTCTCGTAAAGCCCCCTTGCGTAATATCTGGCTGAGCCTCACATAAGGAAGACCCGAAACGTTCAAACAGGAACAGGAACAGTTTTCGAAAGCCAGCAATAGACGGCCAAGCCATGCAATGAAAGTTTTGATAATCACTTGTTCGTGAGATCCTCAGCTGTTCTACGAATTTTGCTGCCTTTTCGACTTTTCTTGCACTTGCTAAGTCTAGCTTTTTTTTTTTTTTCGTTTGTGCCTTGGGCAGGAATCAAAAAGAAATCAACAGCAACGGGAGAAAACCTGGGAAGCGTAGAACTAACCATGTTCAAATGTTGCAAGGAGAACATAATAACCCCAATACGCAACAGATTTCCAACGAAAAAGGGGTAGAATTGCAGCTCAAAACTGCAGAGATTGTCGAGGTCCCCGAGGACAAATCAAGGGCACCAAAACCGGCGATAATGCTGGTTTTGAGAATGAAGATGATGGAGATGGGACCAAGTTGATTTTGTTCGTGGCTTATTCATAGATACACTTAAAGGTAAAAGGATTGGTCGTGGCAAGCAACCAAGTGGCCTTGTAACAACTAGGTAAGTAATCACAGCGTGGCCTTGATACGTCAACATCGCACAACAAGCAATCTCTTCGCTTGAGAATTATAACAGAAAAGTCGATCACGCTTCTTGGTTGTCATTACTTTGTGATGGTAGACAGTCCCGGGAGGCCAGCTTCAGCGAGATCTGCCTTGATCTGATCGAGATGCTTGAGCAGGCCCGGCTCGAAATCATCCCACTTGGCCTCCTGAACGGGCTGCAGACAGCCTGTTCTCTCTAACGCATACTTTGTGAGGGAGCAGTGTCCAGAGACATGCATCATGAAGCCCATGGTATCCTCGCCGACTCTCGCTGGCTGCAGGTCAGCTGCCGTGGCCTCTTTCCACCTCTCGTAGCTCTCTCCGTGCGGCATGTAACTCGGTTCGTAGGTCAGGCCGCCGGGGCTCAAGTGGGTGGACGAGCCTCCCCAGGTGCCGTATATGACGCCCATGATCTCGGTGGCCACGTTGCGATGGTAGTACGGTGGCCGGAACGTGTTCCTGGTGACGCTCCACTTGGGGGTGAAGACGAGAAAGTCGCTCAGGGAGACGCCTGGCATCTTGGACTTGGCCGTGAGGACGCAGTAGATGGAGGGATCGCTCTGGTCGCGGTCCACGGTGGCGGTGTTGATGAACTTCTCCAGTGCGTACTTGTACGGTGCGTAGTTTCCGTGCCAGGCGACAACATCATAGGGCGTGTGGTTCTGGTCGTAGCTGAACAGTTGCCCGGCTAGCTTGACAACGACCTGCCACTGCGATCGATCAATGTCGAAACTCGCGACGGGGTACTCGAAGTCGCGTGGCAGTGCCATGCCATTGGATCCTACAGGCCCGAGTTCGGGAAGTTCGTAATGACTGCCATAGATCTCCTGGATGTAGCCACGGCCAAGGCCGTCGGGAAGGCTGACAGTGAACCTCATGCCGGCCTGAAGTACAACGAGCTCTCCGGGTCGAACCATGAGGTGCCCGTATTCCGTCTGGATGTCCAGTCTTCCTTGCTGCGGCAGGATGAGCATGTCGCCGTCGTGATTGCAGAAGGCTCGGTTCTGCATGTCACAATTGGCAGCGAAGATGTGAATGGCGAGTCCATCCTTGGTGGTTGGATCTCCGTGACCGCCGATGGTTTTTAAGCCACAGATGAAGTCAATGTCCTTCTCGGCATCAGGGATGGGAAAAGGATCCCACCCTCTGTCCTGAGGACTGCATAGAATCTCGGGGTTGGACTTCGAAAACACGGCCTGGAGGTCGACGTTTGGAGGCAAGTTTCGAATGTGCCCATGTACAACTGATGGCTGTATGCGATAAAACCAAGCATGTAAGAGCGATGCCCTGGGGGACACGAATGGAGTGCCGTTGAGCTGCTCGGATACCAAGTCGTACTTGAGTCTTTGCGGAGTGTTGCAACTGTTGGGAAGCACCCCCGGCAGGGCTTCTGTTGCAAACCTGTTGCCAAAGCCACACTGGTACACGTAAGGATCGCTCTCAGTTGGTGATGCGGCGAAGGGCAGTGTGGCGCTGAGACGGCCGGGCCCTGTGGCTTGTGAGATGACGGAAGGCATCGCATGCAATAGGTACTATATGGGATTCAGAATCAATTTTTCCACCTGAGAGACTCAGACATGAAGTCATCGTGCTTTCGTTTCTGCCTCGGACAAAGACGCGAGAGGGGAGAACTTATACCCCTCGCGCGGGTACCTAGTTAGTGTTCATCACGAACTACACGTACTCCGTAAAGTTTGCCGAGTTAGTACCACAAGATGATTGCGAGAGTCTGCCTTTTACGGACAAGAGCAATCAGGTTGCTATAGGTTTTAAAGTTCGAGGGAGAAACCGGCAAACGGTGTGGGCAATGAAGCTCAACCTAGATGCTGCACGGCCCTGCCTACTTGCCGGAAGGGCTGGCAGAAGCGGAGCCCTCCATAGGGTTGCACTTTACAACTCTCAGTTGACTACTTGCCGAGGCGTCTAATGGCTCTATTTTCTAACTCTGTATTACTTCTCAGCGGGCGCTGCTCAATTACGATCATGTCTCTCTTTATGATATTCTTAGAAGTGCCGTTGTGATGGAGTGCTCGCAGGTGCCCACAGCAGGACCCTCTGCCAACCAACCACGCAGAGTGAAGTATACACCACGCTGTTTGTACTCTATTTATCCTGATCTGAGCAGTTCATGCATCAATATAGGGGTTTCTATATGCAATATGCTTTATTAAATTTTTTATCTGCTAGTATCAAGAACAACCGCTATTCGTGTTTTATCTCTCCCGCGCACATATCTAACATGTATGGCTCACTCTTCTTCCCGTTGTCTTCTTAATACTACTAGGTACTCCGTAGTAAAAACGTGTTTAGTCTTTGTAGGAAGTCGAATTATAGCTCCTCACGGAAAAGATGCTTTACTGAAATATTGTTCATCTCGTGAACGCATCAGCTTTGGGCTTCAAGCTGCTCCTTAAATTCCCAGACCGACCGCTGATATGTATTAGTGAGAGATCCTTTAATAGTAAGCGAACTAACTCACATCTTTCGTCTCGATCCAGAATGTTGTAATGAAACGGCATGCGTATCATGTCTACAGGAAAAGAGTGCCTGAATATAATATATTACAATCATGGTGGATCACGGGCCAACCAAGGTGACTTGCGGCCCCATATGATGCCGCCACTGGCTGGCTTATCTTGTCTTCGGACTGCTGGGAGGCAGATAACAGAAGATGGGGTATCCATACTCTGCTCAACCTACATTTTGGGAGTCATTCTGGAGACTCATCGGTTCGCTTCCGCTCTATGGCCTTTCCCCGATGCTGAAATACATCTGGCAACCACGATAGGTGTGTTCGAGCTTCAATCATAGTAAAGTAAACGCCTGCTACAAATCATCTGATGAAGTCTTGCTTTCGAAATAATCGGTGTCGACCGCCACTGAGGGGCAGTAGAGTGGTGGGTGTCGAGAACTTCGAGTGATGAATGGGCCAACCCGATGCGAGGTGGTGCAGGGGACCACACCACCTACCAGGTCTTTGAATCCATCAGCCGTAATCATCAGGCCTGCGGAGGTATATCAACACCTACATACAGCATCTAGACTACCAACCACGAAGAAGAAGCCGCTCCGAGTGCGTGACAAGGTTCGGTCTGCGTCTGTTTTGCTGCACGGTGACGCGCGCTGCCGGGAACAGGGCGGGGTTACAGCGGGGCATCATGCCAATTGCCGCCTGTGTGGCACCCCGTTACAGCCGACCACGCCCTGTGGCAACCTGTCAAGCTGCCCAAGCCAAGGGAGACAGTCGTGCGTCCAACTTCTTCATCATTGTCGCCCTTTCTCTCAACCATTAATTCCTCTTGTGACTATCAGGGCTGTCTCACGATCTACTCGTGAGGTACCTAGGACGTTGGCTTAGGCTGGGAACTGTCTTCCTTCAAGGGCTCTCTGGCGTTTGGTGTTGTTGTCTCTGATGGGGCCTCCCAGGCTGATGAACCCCTTTGCCTTCCATCGTTCACCTGTGCTTCACGTCCACATCCATCGACAACACAATGCCGCCTCTGGTCGACAACAAGAGCGATGAGGTCCTTGTGGAGGCGGAAGCCGGCTCTTCCAAACCACGAGAAAAGCTGGGCATGGTCTCTGGTGTTTACATTCCCGTCTTCCTCAACATCATCAGTATCCTCATGTTCCTTCGTTTTGGCGTGATCCTGGGTCAGGTCGGCTTTGTTGGCATGTTCGGTACGCGTCTTCATGTTGCTGTCGTCTTCGATCGGGGCACAACCACTGACTCTGCTAGGTCTCCTTCTTCTGGCTTATCTTGTGAACCTCCTCACCGCCCTGTCCCTCTCAGCCATTGCGTCCAACGGCGAGGTCAAGGGTGGTGGTGCCTACTACCTCATCTCACGCTCCCTCGGCCCTGAGTTTGGTGGTTCTATCGGCATCTTGTTCTATCTGGCTCAGGTTCTCAACACCTCCCTCAACATTGTTGGTCTGATTGACTGTATCCGTGCCTTCGTTGGGGTGTCCTTTCCCAAGGGTTACTGGACTGGCTATGCTCTGCAAACTGGAGCCCTTGTGGCTTGTACCGGTATGAGCTTGCTTGGTTCTGCGACGTTCTCCAAGGCTTCCAACGCTCTGTTGGCTGTTCTGAGCCTAGCAATCATCAGCATTCCCATCTCGGCTATTTTCAAAGCTCCTTTTGAGGATGAAATCACTGGTGTGACATTTACAGGACCCAGCTTGACGACTCTGGCTGGTAACTTCTTGCCACATACCTCCAGTCCCAAGTTCGAAGGCATAGGTACATTTCGCACCTTCTTTGGCATTCTCTTTCCGTGAGTTGCAGCCTCGTCGGTCAATCTTGAACCGACTTTGTGCTAACATGCACCACGCAGTGCTACCTCTGGCATCTTCGCCGGCGCGTCCATGTCTGGCGATCTCCGCGAACCAAGTAGAATGATACCCAAGGGCACCTTATGGGCTATGCTCACTACATTCATTGTGTACTTTGTCATCATCTTCTCAATGGCCCTGAGCACCACACATGCCTCCTTCGTCGCGAATCCCGATGTGATCCCTCTGACCAATCTCTCCGCACCGCTCATCTTGGCTGGCGAATGCGCTGTTTCGGTCTTCTCCTCTTTGATGGGAATCATTGGAGCAGCAAAGCTATTTCAAGCTCTCAGCCGTGACAAGCTTCTTCCTGGCCTTCTCGTGTTTGCCAATGGCACGAAGCGTGCAGATGAGCCTATTGCCGCCATCTTTCTCACATACGCTATTGCCCAAGCTGCTCTCCTGGCTGACCTCAACCAAATTGCTACGCTGATCTCTATGGGCTACCAGGCAAGTCTCCATTCTCATCTCGATCGTACTTAGCGTGGCTGACAAGATGGTAGATGACTTTCTTTGTCATGAATCTGGCATGTTTTTTGCTCAAGATTGGCTCAGCGCCAAACTTCCGACCGAGCTTCAAGTTCTTCAGTTGGCAAACCGCTTTTCTGGGTAGCCTCATGTCAGCATTCGCCATGTTCTTCATAGAAGTGACATACGCTGCGACTGCAATCTGTGCCCTGATCCTTGTGTTCCTGCTAATCCACTACCTTTGCCCGCCGAAGAAATGGGGCGACGTCTCGCAGAACCTCATCTATCACCAGGTGCGCAAATACCTTCTTAGACTGAAGCCTGAACACATCAAGTTCTGGAGACCGCATATCATTCTACTCGTAAACAATCCTCGACGCCAGACGAGGCTTATTAAGTTTTGCAACTCGATGAAAAAAGGATCCTTGTACATCTTGGGTCATGTCATTGTGACGGACGATTTCGATACTGGAGTCGAAGAAGCAAAGATGCAGCAACACGCGTGGACGAACTATATATCGGAGGCGTCAAAGATCAAGGCTTTTGTTCAACTTACGATGTCGCCGTCCTTCAATTGGGGGATTCGCAATCTGATCCTGTCCGCTGGTCTCGGTGGCATGAGACCCAACATTGCAGTCGTCGGGTTCTATAACATGGATGACCTGCGACTATCTGGGTATTCGGTTCGTATACCTGACGTACCATGCACACCGACCACAACAATGAGGAAACCGCCGACCAGGAAGGCCTCCGACAAAGCGCCCACGCGACGACGTGGAGACACCTCAGCACGCCTCCTGGCAGGGTCCTTGCCTACCGATGTCATTCGCACCGAAGGAATGCTTTCACCCACCGAATACATGACCATGATGGAGGACTTGACCCTCAAGCACAGAATGAATGTTGCTGTTGGCTATGGGTTTGAATCACTCGAAACACCACAGGATGATGGCACGAACACGAAGCGCTATATTGATCTCTGGCCTATCCAGATGTCTGCCGCAGTGAATGCTGATGGCAAGAACTTCGTAACTACCAACTTCGATACTTGTGAGTCAAATCATCACCGCTCAGGATTGCGTTTCCTGCTAACATCTCTCAGATACGTTGATCCTCCAACTTGGCCACATTCTCAGTAGTGTCCAGGCGTGGCGGCGAGCTTATAATCTGCGTGTCATGGTTTTTGTGGAGTATGAGAATGAAATTGATGAGGAAATGGCCCAGGTCAGAGCTCTGCTTGAGAAGCTCAGGATAGACGCTGAAGTAAAAGTGTTCTGGCTGGCGGCGGGGCAGCTACAGAGCTACGAGCTGATCATCAACGGGAGATGCAGCGACATTGATTGGGAAATCATCGTGAATGAAGCCCTGCGCGATGAGTATTGGTGGGAAGAGCTTCAGGCCCTGCGAGGGAAAGAGGAGGCGATGACTTCGAGCCAAGAGATGAACCAGCTTGTAAACATCATCGACTCGACGTCAGGTAGACCGGGTGTTTTTAATCCTCATGAGGATTTCTCTGACTTTCGAAGGAGCAGTGCGTCCGATGCGTCGGAGCTGCCGAAGAAGCCAGCAACGGCACTGCTGGCAAAGATGGGTGTTAGCATGGGCATACACACACAGCACCTGGGTGATGACGTCTTCCATGAGGTGAGCTCTGAATCGGAATCCGAACTCGGTATCACGGATGATGAAGACATGGAGTCACCTTTGACGAGGACTGTGAGCGATCAAATAGGAGAAGGTGTGGAATCTACGAGACAGCCACTTCTTGCAGGCATTCTCCGCCGCCGGAGCCGTCGACTAAGCTCCTTCTCAAGGGGTCCATTGGATGACAACGATCGTGAGACGACTCAGATCTACCGGCCGCAAGGCGCCACGTATGGCACAATGGGCACGCCATCCAGGCCGCACACCCATGACAAAACACGGTCAATGGGGCTACATGGTGATTCTTCACAGGAGGTGCCTGTTATCACCGAGCAGCTTGCATCGCCAGGGAGCGTCCCAACTTCAACGGACACAGTCAGACCAAGCCGGGTAGACTCATTTCCCTCGCTGGACCCAGAGGACACAGACGCCGTGTCGTCCAGCATGATGGCCCAATCCAGTTTCAACGTGGGTAGCATGACTCAGCTCGGCCAAGATCTACCAGAGGATATTCCAAGCCCAGTGAGACCGAACATGTCACGTCAAACCTCTGGTGTCAGATTCTCCAGCCGCCCTGTTCCTGGGACTCAGATCGTTGATGAAGGTGACGCTTCGAAGATACGCTTTGCTGCAACTCCCACACTCGAACGACCATCGTTTTCACGCCAATCCTCTGTCGGGCGGTTCTCCAGTCGCCCGGTCCCTGAGACGAGAATGACTGGTGACGGCGACAATCCACGTACAATCACATTCGCAGAAACTCCTATCCAACAAGCCTCGGCCGCGCACTCTCGCCATCATTCGCGTCAGGGCTCCCAGTACTCCAATTTCGGGCAGGCCGATGCCAGCCTTGACATTTCTAGCCTCCTCGAGTCTTATCGTTTCGATCAGGAGCAGCAGCATCTCGAGACTGCAGATGCTGGCGGTGGCTCACCCTACTCGACACAGGGCTTGGCGCTGTCGTTTAATGACCTTCCTAGCCGCGCCCAGCATCTCATCTTGAACGAACTGATGCGCCGCAACTCGGCAGACACAGCTGTGTTGATGACAACTCTCCCAGTCCCATCCGAAGGGACTTGTTTGGACGATGCGGCTGCGATTCAGTACTTGTCGGACATTGAGGTGCTCTGCAATGAGCTACCCCCTGTGTTGATGGTGCTGAGCAACAGTATGACGGTGACGGTGAACCTCTGAAGAGACCTCACGATTTTATGATCTGCATTTGCATATTGGAGAAGTGCATCGTCGTTGGTGTTGATAGAAACTTGATATTCGCATCATCAAGCGTCCTTTTCGAGCGCTTTCGTGTCTCTCTCTATCTATTAGGTACAAGTATCTAGCTTCAGTCTAGTCATAGTATCATCATCACATCATCAAACGCCGTTCAAACAACTCTTGTCACGACAAGCTCTCCCTTGTCCTCTCCGTCCAGCTCCACCAGTCCTCCTGCTTGCAACTTCTTCATCCACTTGCCACTCTCATATCGTCCCAGAATCAACGTGATGCGTGCGATGCTCTCTTTGCTTGATTCGTGCTCAGGTGTGCTACGGACCAAGGGCGTGAATGTCCAGCGCCCGAACGCCCAGTTGAGGATATATCGCCGTGAAGGGCTAGCCTCTGGCTGCGGACCGTCCGGGTCGGAGTTACGAGGAGGCGTGGAGAGGGTGAGGATGGACTTGATGCGGTAGACTTCATCTTTGGGGGCAGATTGAAGGAGGTTGGTGAGAGCTGATGTTGAGGCGGCGGCAGAGGGATCGGTAGATTTGAGCTCGACGGAGAGGACCTCAACCTCGCTCTGGTGCGAGTGTTTGTGGCCGTTGGTGTCGGCACCATTCTTCTCGTGGCTATGGTCGTGAGAGGAGACGTCTTCCTCAGTGAGCTCCTGGGCCAACCCTCCATCAATGCCGAAGACGACATCCATCCCGACAACGCCTTTGTCGCTCTTGACTTTTGCAACGTCCACGTCCAAATCACCAACCCTATCGAGACAGTCGTCATACCGAGCCTCGCCAGCAGTCTCCCATTTGTTGAAGACGATGAGATCCGTATAGCGAGCCTGGATCTTGGCCGTGTAGCTTGTGTCCTCGTATCCCTGCCAGTTCTCGACGTCGATGACACTGACCACGCCGTCGAGCACGAACTGCTTCGTATCGCGCGCGATGCGGTTGACCTCCAGCGCAAGCGTCGCGGGGAACGCAGACCCGCTCGTCTCGATGATGATGCGGTCCGGCTTCACGGAGCCGACGAGCTCGTCGAGGGCTGGGCCGAGTTGGCCGACGAGGTTGCAGCATATGCATCCATTGAGAAGCTCCTGGACGCCCGAGATGGAGGAGGAGGCGGCAAGCTGCGAGTCGACGGCGAGGTCACCGAATTCGTTCTTGAGAAGGGCAAGCTTGTAATCGGGGTTCCGAGCGCGAAGTTGGGGTATGAGATTGAGAATGAGGGTTGTCTTGCCGGATCCCAGGAAACCAGTCACGATGGTGATTGGAATTGGCGCCATGATGGAGGGGTCGGATTGATAAGTTGGTCGGGTCGCGTTATGAGGAGATCGAGCCGATCGGGATGTGAGACGGGATCAACAAGGGAGCAATAGCAAAGATCCCGCAGCGGATGACCGAAGAGGCTGAAGCCAAGACGCGAAGTTTAGGAGAGACCCGTCCGCTGCCTTTGGTCGCCCTCCATGTGGGATCGGGATTTATTTTTTGGGATGGAGGGGCACGTATCACCAATTTGACGTCATGTGGAGGGACAGCCAACAAGCAACGCCTGAGCAGGCGTGCGCGTTCCAACAGGTTGCCGGATCAGGAGGGACGCCTTTATCAGCAGCCTTGCGCCTGCCTTGCTTCAGACTTCTTCCATTCCCATTTTCATCAAAGTCACCTCTAGTTATCTGAATCTGCATCGCACCGCACGCACAGTCATCTTCTACAACACGACATGGCATCAAACGGCAGCAATGAGAATGGCACACCCACGGAGCCTGAGACGTACAAGCAGCAGCTTGATCGAGTGGCCACTGAACGTCGCAACGCGGAGCAACCGCAGCAGATTCATCCAGTAGTCGAGAAGAGTAAGTCCACGCACGGCGCAAGGCCTTCCTGGCTGGAATCGTGAGTGCGAACACAGGGCCCAGCATGACTAACAGGACTCCCACTTCTCAACCTCTAGTCATCGAATTCGTCCCTCCAGCTGCGCCATTGCTGGGCGTCAAGCAGGATGACAAGGACAAGAAGGAACCGGAGCAACCGTCTGGTCCGCCTGAGCGTCCAAGTCATGATCCAAGCATTGCAGAGTTTGTGAGAGACCAGCACAGAAGCAATGGCGAGGATGGTCTTCTTGCTGGCAAGGAATAAGAGTCAAGGGACTACCAGGCTGGAGGGAGGACTGACTGGGAGGACATGAAATCCCGTCAGTGATTGATACCTTGGCAAGGCATAGGACCCTCCACTTAAGATTGAATGAGAAACGGCCTTCATTACAATGCACCGCACGCACTGTTTCGGTACGTGGTGTACTGACAGTGCAAGATGACATGGCTCGTGAGGCATTCTTGCCATGCTTGCTAAGGGACATCCGTCAGGAACGGGGTGTGCTCAGCAGCATGGTCTGGTACTTCAGCAGTCTTCACTGAGTCTACGCAGTCTTCACTTAAGGGCTTCGAATGGCCTGCCCCAATTCATCATCAAACTCCTTTTCTTCGTGGAGGAATGTCCCCTCTTCTGGGCATTGTCTCGCCGACTGGATTCTCAACGCGGTCCCCGAAAGTACTGGCGAGAGGCTGACGAGAAATTTCCTATATCCAAGGGATGGTACTCTTCTGAGCTATTTCTCAAAAGAGAAATGGCAACTCGACACCGTGGGTTAACTAGGTGAAGGTCGTGGCTGCTCAGTTGGCTTTTTGATGAAGAAGAGAAAAGGAAGAAAAACAGAGCAAAAATGTGCGGCGGCAGATGCGGTTTTGATGGTTGAGGAGCTGGTGTGGAGAACGGGTGACTAAGCGAAATGCTCCCCCCTCGAGAAAGGTCGGGGGCGCTGTGAGCCACTGTAATTACAGGCGTGGTTGCTCTTGGTGTGGTGCTCGGCCGCCGAGGCCATCGAAGTAGCCCAGGCCCTGACAGAGAGGTTCTTCCATCTTCAGGCCGATCATCCGGGCGGGCAATGTCCGCGGTCCTTGTCGTCGTCATGCCGTTTCCTCCTTGATTCATTCGCTTCTCATCTGCAAGCCTTCTCATCACACAATGGTCTCTCGACTCAGCTGCCGAAACCTGGCCAGGTCGCTGGTCGCTATCAATAAGACTCGCCCTGTTGGAGCTTCAAGACGGAGCTTCGCTTCACGACCGCCGCCACCACCGACACTGCAAACGATCCCGACGTGTCCATCTCCCACATGCGGGTGCGCTGAAACGCCGCCTATGCCTGAAGGACTGGACATCGATCATGCGGGGAAATTGAACGGCGTCATCACCGGCTATGCTGAGCACGTCCTCGTCTGCACGGGGCAGGACGACTGGCCCTCCAAGATCGAGGAGGACCAAAGCGGCGACAATCTAGCCGCGGATTTGAAGGAGCTTTTCGGCCGAGGTGGAAGATATTGTGATGTAGGTTTTGGGTTGTATCCCCATGGTCACCTGTCCATAACTAACTCTTGCGACAAGCCGTTCCATAATATCTCGGTCCTTAACTCATCCTTTCCAAGCTCGGTTCCTCCTCGACCTGAAGTCCAAACATCATCTGTATACCTCTTACCGAGCTTCAAATACGTTCCTTACCTCCCCCGAGTCTCTTTCGATAGCGTTGAGGCTCTTGCGAAGGGCTACCTCCTCCCTGAGAAACTACACTCAGCACACGACGGGCTGTCTCCTATCCACAGGGATCGCTTGACTCGAAGCGAAGCGTACAAGTCTTTGTTACCAGGCGTCAGGGATGTTGATGATGTGCTTGTCCTAATCTGTGGCCATGGCGGCAGGGACATGCGCTGTGGTGTGATGGGCACACCTCTGAGGACGGAGTTCGAGGATAAGCTAAGCCGTCTAGGCTATAATGTTCTGAAAGGCCCGGTTCAAGACAGCCACGAAGAGACATTGAGGATAGAAGGAGGCTCTGTTGAAGCGGGTAAGACGGCCCGGGTAGGCCTGATCAGTCATATTGGCGGGCACAAGTTTGCTGGCAACGTCATCATATATATGCCTTTGAAGCTGCGGTCAGAAGGCAAACTTCATCCCCTAGCCGGACATGGAATTTGGTACGGGCGGGTCGAACCGAAGCATGTGGAGGGCATCGTGTCTGAGACTATAAACGGAGGAAGGATTATAGCGGATATGTTCCGTGGAGGTATAGATCAGGATAGACGAATACTCAGACTATAATACCCCGTGTTTTCGACTTTCTTTTTTAGGCCAATGAGGACACAATACAGCTTCTTTAAGCGCCAGTCCGGCACAGTTCACATCAGATTGTGGTGAATGCGATGCGATATCACCACCAACCAGTCCACGTGACCGCGCGTAGGGCCGGTTCAAGAATTCGCGTTTCGACCTGCAACTTCACAGCACGACATGCCACATTTTCTCATTACACCCCGGAAAGGACAGTCGTTCTCAAGATGAACGGCTTGACACATGTCAGATCAACCTTATGTCGAGGCTGTGAGTCGCGTCTCACCAAGCGCGCAGTGCTGACGGCGCAATCCCGTCTCAACTGTCCGGTATGGCAGGCGTCAAATACACGAAAGGCGAGTCATCAGGCTCGATGGCATCCATCGGGGCACGCTGAGCCCCTGCGCAGTGGCATTGCCATCAGATCGCTCCTCGCCATTGCAGCTCTCGGGGGCGCTTTTTTCTACATCTCTAGCTCCAGCACCTCCAAAGACACTCTCAACGACACAGCCTTCACCCCATACACCATCACCGCCCGCGAAGCTATCTCACCAACCTCGTTTGTAATTACCATTTCTCCAAACACTCCGCAGCAAGATTTACCATACCTCCTTCCCGGATCACCAGCATGGCGATATCCTCTCTGGTCCGTGGAGTTCAAGCAGCCCGAAGTCCAGATCGCTCGGCATTATACGCCGCTCCCTCCTCGAGAGGGTGATGACCCCCGCGACGGCACTCTGCGCTTCTACGTCCGAGCTGTGGGCGATGGAGAGATGTCAAACTACCTCAGCAGGCTGAGGCAAGGGCAGCGAGTCTGGCTGAGGGGACCGCATCGTGGATTTGATGTTCTGCAGAGGCTAGGGTCTCGGAAGCAGCTTACGGTCCTGGCGGGCGGCACCGGTGTGGTCCCCGGGATGCAGGCTGCTGAGGCTGTCCTGAGTGCACGCAAGGACACCACGGTCAAGATCCTCTGGGCTGTTCGCAAGAGGGAAGAGCTCGAGGGCGCCAAGCCAACAGCTCGGTCTTCATGGTGGCCTAGTGCCAAACCGACCGAGATGAAAACAGGACTGGGATCTCCAAGCCCAGTCGGCCAGCAACTGGAGGAGATGAAGCGCAGATTTGGCGAGCGCCTTCAGGTTTATCTTGCTGTAGACGATGAGAAATCTACCTTCTCTGAAAAGTTCCTAGCGGATGCCCTGAAGACAACTAGCGGAGAAGCTGACAGCCAGATGTCAGGGGAAGCTGGCTGTAGGCTGCACAATCAGAATCTTCACCAGACAGTTTCGGAGTTCGAGGGCCAGACCCCCGACTGCGCTTGCAGCGGTCGCGGGAAGAACCTCCTGCTGATCTCAGGTCCCGATGGCTTCATTACGCACTACACAGGGCCCAAAGTCTGGCTTGGGGGTTTGCAAACTCAAGGTTCAATAGGCGGCATCACTGGCAAGCTCCAGGAACAGAGGCCCGAACTTCAGAGGGAATGGCTGGTTCTTAAACTGTGATGCACCTGGCAGACAGCATAGGAAGCCTCGCATCATATCATCCAATAATGCCTGCGATGTAAACGACTTGTACCATAGTATTACGACTGATAACCAATACACCAGGGGCGCTTCACGCGCTTCTCAAACACCAAGGGTATGCAGCAGCAAAGTGAACGCTTTCCATCAACACAGCAATTTCTACCCCCTGACGTCTGCCCTAGACCGTTTCCCTGATATTACGTGCTCTGAACCTTCCTGTACGATGGCGGCTTCATCGTTCTCCTAATGATTTTGCCGACATAAGGTGGTACTAGCGAGATTGCACCGATAGCCAGTACACGCCAGACGAAGCCCCTGTGATGAGATGTTAGTTTTCTGGGTTCTATGAAAGAAGAAAGTGCGTACTTACCACGTTATGACATATGCAAGCTCGAAGTATCCTCCGAGGAATGGGATAGACCCAATATACGCGACGAACGTACCAACGATGCTCAATATCATCAGAGGGTGCCACGTCGTGATCTCAATGGCTACCATGAGCAGCTCGTTCAGAACAAGTACAGTGTAACTAACAGCAATCATCTTCGGGCCATCCACATCGACGAGGATCTGGGAGAGGCCTTGAATCATGCCGCCTTGATAGATGGAAACAAGAACCCAAACGAAGAATGTACGGTACGAGAGAGACCGCCCGAGTGTAAGCTCTTTGTAAAGCTCAGGGTACAGTGTAGCTACATTCTCATCCACGTCCTTGTCGAGAACTAGAGACAGCACTGGAGCGGCTGTGTAAATGGTAGCGTAGCCCACGAGAAGCCAGTCCTGTTCATTTAGTCAGTATGAATGTCGCTTGGGTGTACTGAGAGAGGCAATGCGTGTTTACCTTGTATAGGCCCTCAGGCTCAAATTTGAGGGCGATACTGTACATAGTCTGACACACCGCGACGATGAGGCCACGATGGATGACAAATTGCGCAAGTTTTGCACTTCGCTTGTAGCTGTTGCGACCATGCCACACGAGCAGCTTCACAAGGTGAAAGAACTGTTCGATTGAGAAATCAGCAGCAAGACTGGCCTGACGACCTTCCTTGCCAACAATACCCACTCCAACATCCGCAGCTTGGATCATGGACACATCATTGCCACCATCCCCGATGCAGCACACTCGCTTCTTGGTGTACTCCCGGATAAGCTTGGCGACTTCTGCCTTCTGGTTGGGTGAACAGCGGCAAGCAACGACGGTCGGTAACTTGACCGCAATAGAGATAAAGTCAAGGCGGAAATGTGTGAGGAAGAGTGACAAGCTTTCACCGTCGAGGAGAAGGCAAGCATCGGTCTTGCTTCGCAAGAAGTCCAGATGATCCTGCGCATTGTCCTTTCGCTTAAGCTTGGCGACGGTGTAAATGTACTGTCCACGCGCAACTAGCTTGGAGCTGACAGCAACACAGCGAGCGGTCTCAACTTTGTCGCCTGTGAGCATCCAGATTTTGATTCCAGCGTTGCGAAGCAGTTCCAACGATGGTTTCACGTCCCGTTGGAGTTTGTCTTCGACGCCTGTAACACCGAGCAGCTCCAGGTCATTCTCGAGATAGTGAGAAACAACCCTTTGCGTTCCCGCATCACGCCCGGCCAAGGCCAGCGACGCCTCCTGGTACTTAGCCCCAAACTCCTGGTATTGTTGAAACGAGAGCTTCTTGCGGCCAACGACCAGTGTACGCAGGCCCTCACGAGCCATGTTCGCCGTCTCCTCGTCTAACCAATCATTTGCAGCAACAATGCTGCCCATGACAGTGTCAGCACCCTTTTGGTAGAACCAGATCTCACCCGTTGTCAAATCCGGGCTCTTGCTTTTGAAATCAGTGTGAAAGTGAACGATTATTCCCATGCGCTTCCCTTCGGACGTGAAGGGGAAAACATCGAGAATACGAACTCGGACCACCGGACGACCAGTCTCGGTAGACTCCAAAATCATGCTTCGGCGGTCTCTGTGGGACAGGCGAAGACCGACTGATTCGGTCCATTTTACAATAGCAATCTCATCTGGCGAGGATGCTTGGTACGATCTGACTTCTTCCCCATTCTCGACATCGACAGTGGGAGTAACGTTGTGGCACAGTGCTAGCGCAAGGACAACGTCTCGAACTCGTGATCCAATCTCTCTCCGGGTCCGGGTTGCGCCCGCATTGGCTGGAGCAGAGTAAGCCGAAGACGGCGTGATGAGCATGCTGTGAGTGGCAGGGTCTGTGGTCAGCTGGATATGGAAGCCCTGCCGCACGTAGGTAGTGACCTCGTCCATAGCCTCATTCGCATATGACACAGTTCCCACATGGATCTTCTTCATTTCCATTTCGTTCTGGGTCAATGTACCGGTCTTGTCGCTCAGAAGATACTCAATTCGACCCAGGTCCTCAGGAATCGTGCTGGTCCGAACAACAGCACCTGGAATTCCTGGATCACGGTGGATGAACCAGGAGTAGGCACTTTTGCCCAGGTCTAAATTGACTCGAAGACTGATGGGCACGATTGTCGAAAAGAGGACGAGAAATCTCATGATCTTCACATACCACTCATTCCCATTGGTGCTTTCGAACCCTTGAAGAGCAACAAGTACCACAGAAAGCGCCAAAGTCAAAGCACACAGGATCTTGGTCAAAGAGTTGATCTCATACTCCAGCAAACCAACCTTGGATCGGGCAGGCGCTGTTGACAGCGCTGATCTGGTTTGTGGTCCAGTGTACAGGATAACGGCGAGTGTGGTCGCCTGAGATGCGATAATGGTGTTTGCCCAAGCTGTATTGTCGATAGACAGCGCAGCGGTTTTTGTACCGTTCTCGTCATCAGAAGATGGCAATGATGCTTGTTGGCTCATCGCCTCTTGTCGTGAAGGGAGAAGCTCAACTGTACCGAAGAACTCATTCACTTTCTTGTCAGGTTTGCCGCCCGTGACTCGCAAGCGCACGAATTCCTCCGCTGGTAGCCCTTGAGTAATTGGTGAAGCAAGCCTTAGCTTCCAGTCGGTCTCTCCATCAAGCTGATCTGTCCTGATGAACGTCTCGCCAGAGCTGCCGTTGTCCGTGTCGTTGGACGCAGCTTCAGTCGCTGGTTGCTTCCCTTTGCTGACTTCACTTTGTTCGCTATCGCCAAACGCCAATAATGACTCGTCTTCAGCCGGCTCCTTAGCGGCAACTTGTGAGACACCTTCAGCGGTGTAACATTGAAGAATTGCCACATCAGCTGGGACCCTTTGACCCTTGCTCAACTTCAGGACGTCGCCAACTTTGAGATCCTTCGATTTGCGGCTGACCTCCTGAACATATGAGGATGGCTGCGGCCGGTCTAAGTGTTCGTCCTCGGTCTCTTCACGGATATCAGACAAATCGTGTCGAGAACGGCTCTGTCTTTTTGACTTCTTCCGGGATGACTCGGAGCGAAGAGGGCGGCGGGGTCTGGCTGCACTAAAGCTTGTTTCGGGGTCGCTGAACACGAGCACTTTGTACTCTTCTGAGTTCGCCTCCGTGTCCCGTCGCCTTCTTTCGATATCATCCCAAGCCTCCTTTCCCATCGTAATGCAAAGTACAAAAGCCAACGGCGCAATGTACGTCAAAAGGTATCCGATTCGTAGAGCTGGTATCGCTTGCGATAACGCAACAAGCAAGAAGTACATGTTGAAGAAGAAGGAGAATTCGTTGTAAAGGGTAATGGGAAGGAACGTTAACGCTGTGTACTTTGCATTGGAAATCATGTTGCTGGGGTATCGTGTCGACTGAATGGCTCCGACCGCCACAATTCGTGAAGCTGACGGGTCATCCTCTTCTTGTTCTTCCGCTTGCTCCTCTTCCTGATTCTTGCCGCCAGACATGAAGCTCGGGAGCTTCAGATTAGAGCTAAAGGATGACAGCCGTTCGCGGCGGCGCGACGGCTGGCTGTCACCCAGGAGGGGTTCGTCGTCTTCTCCGTGGCCATCAGACCATCCTGAACGTGACCCGGCACCACCTAGAAGTGCCTCCTCGTCACCATCGTCACGGTCTCTGCCAAGTTCGCCATAGACGCGGCTTCTCTTATTTGCGCGCCTTGGGCCGCCCATGCGCAAATTCCGTAATGCTATCCTGGAAGACTTGGGCTCAGCATCAGACGGCGCGGGCGCCGAACCTCTTGCGGGTTGTGTGGATATGGGATCGAGCTCTTGGAGGTCAAGGTCCAAGTCCGAGTCCGAGTCTTGTGCTGGTGAGAGAGGCCGCTCGTAGGATGGCGAGGGAGGCATCACGCATCAGGTTTTGGCCACGACTATCCGTCTCGAGGGTGTGAAAAAGAGCTGCAACTGCTCGGTTTGTATGTAGAAGCTGTGGTATTCGAGGATCATGGAAGGTGCATGCTGTCGTCGCGACTTTGATCGGGGAGCGGGTTCGTTACTGAAGCTCGTGAAATCGACAGGTGGTCACAGATCGCTGTTCGTGTCGCGCGCCAGGCACAACCTCTTGGAGTACGGGACGTCAATGTCGGTCTTTTTTGCAGCGAAATCCGGCCAAAAGCAAGGGAGTCCTGGCGTGAAGGGTAAAGTAGCAGTTTTAACGAGAGCGGGTGTTGAATGAGGACAGCTTGGACGTAATCAGGAGATCCGTGCCGTCCGGGGCTCAAGCTGGTGCCTTAAGCAGTGACGACGCCCCCGATGATGGCTGCCACACCTTCCCGTAGTGGGGCTTCCAGGACCCTTGGGTTCTTCAGATCTCTAACTATGCTGCCGGCGGGTTTCGGACAATGACTTTCTATATCATGTAGCGCGAGTCTTTACTAACTTCGTTTACGCGTTCGATATTTCCTTCCATGCTCCATCGCGGCAGTCTCATCTGGGAAAGCCACCGCATATACTCCGCTGGTGTCTAAGGACCATTTGTCCGAGCCTGCTACAATTTTGCCTGAGCCATGTCTTACGCCTTCGTCTGGATAGGTAGGTCCTTGGTCTCCTTGTCCGCCTTTGGCTTAGGATTAGGATTGCCCCCCCAGTGTAACTTCCTCGGCTTCATGAAGCTCTCCAGGACCTCATCCGTAACCTTGGCGCGACGCTCCTGGAAGTCGGCCACAACCTTCTGTAACGCCTCGATAGCCAGCTTCTTTAGCTCTCCTGTCAAAAGAGCACCGCTCTTGTAGTCCTTGTGAAGCTGTTCGAGCTTCGCATCGTCCTCTTCAAAGTAGGTCAGGTAAATGTATGAGACATCGATGTCAGGGTTACCACCCAGTTCACGCTGAAGCTCAAGAGTCTCCTGGCCACCACTGAAAGCATGTTTGTTGATCTTGGCCTGGACATCCTTGTCAGTCGAGGTGCAGAGTATTTGCTTCTAGCTGTCATCAGACTCACCTTGATCTGTTTGGCGGTGTCGGTCATGAAGATGGCCGAGTTGGGGTTGGAGGAGGACATCTTGCCGCCAGCACCTTGCAAAGCAGTCAGGAACTTGGAGTGGATGAGAGCAGGCTTCGGCGACGGGAACCGCATCCTATGAGCATTGTCCCTCAACAGACGGAAATAAGGGTCCTGATCAATGCCCATGGGGATCAGGCAGGGGATGCTAGCAATCTCCTTGGTGCGCGTCTTGGCTGGCTCATCCGACCAGATCTCTGGGTAGGATGTGGCGAAGGCGGCGACACACTGAACGGCTGGGAAGAAGATCTTTCCGATATTCGTGCTGCAGACTGTGAGCGTCTCTTTGACTCCACGTAAGACATATATGCTCACCTTCCATCGAATCCGAAAGCACCACGGACCTGGTTGAAGGGAATGTACTTTGAAAATTCCCAGGCATTCATCAGAATGTGGTTTGACACGTACTTGAGGTCGCTGTACAGGAATGTTTTCTTGACATCAAACCCAAGGGCAATGATGTCACGGGCATTCTCCATGGCAAATTCAAGTGCAGTTTCAAAAGTCAGCTTCTCGTTGAAGAGCGCCTTCTCGTCGTCCGTCAACATGAACACAAGCGGTACGTCGAAGACCTCCTGCAACCAACGTGTAAACTCGAGAGGGATCGTATGTCCGAGATGCAAACTTCCACTACTGGGCCCACGACCTGTGTAAAGGAAGAACGGCTTGCCCTCCTCGTAACGGTCGAGAATGCGTTCGAAATCGCGATGGCTGAAGAAGAGACCGCGGCGCATCCAGCGGTGCGGCTTGTGGCCGGTCACTTTCTCGAAACGTTCAAGAATTGCATCGTCGATGAGGGAAGTGTTCCATTTCCTACCATCGTGGTCAGTCACGAAATGTGCATGGCACAGACGGAGGGGGTTTCGAGGCGGAGGGGTAAGACTGACTTGGAAAGGGCCAGGTAATCGATGGCCACAACCTCACCCGCCTCGTTCTGCGCACCAGCAACAGACCACGGGTTCACGTCTTGCTCCTGGTTGGTCTTCGGTTCGGCGTCAGCCATGTTGAGCTCGAGTGACGTGGTAGGTAGCGTGATTGGCTTTGGTTGCGGTGGTGATATAGAAAGCTGAAGCTGAACTCAATGGTGGGGTTATGGAATTTGGGGTGCACCCCGCCATCAGAGCCCGTCGCGTGAGTCAACGGATGGTCTGGCACCGGAGACCACTTTACCTCATCAGCTACATAATGTTTAGGCTGATTTGGCATCTTCAGTCCTCGCCAAATGGCAACGCGAATATCAAGAGATCCTTAAGATGTTCAGGTTCATGATAAGACAGAAGCACATGGCCCGGCCATCGACATTCCATGCCCAGTCCGTCTTGCGAAAAACGTGGGTTGAAATCAGTTCAAGTCATCGCGCACCGCGTTGGCCTACCCTGCAACTAGAAATATGCCCCTATTTTCTGGATGAGAAACCACAGCACGAGAAGGCCGTTTGTGATCAGCATGGCATTGTCAACACATACCTCGTTCCGGTGGTCTCATTCTTGGGGAAGGCTTCTATACCTAAATGGAGCTCATTTCAGCTCATATGGACTTTTTGCAGCTCAACTTGGACCTGCCACAGTTTGTTGTGGGTTTTGAAAGGGGCCACGTATGACTTCACCTGGTGCGACCGAGGTCAAGTCAACATAGGCCATTCGCAACACTGGAGAGCTCGAGCAACCCGAAGATCGCATGCCTGCTCCACCTTGCGTGACAATCTTACACGTCACGGATCGTGATGCGGCGTTGCGGTACATAGGTTGCGATCACAAGGATCTCTGATTTCCAGCGACATACTGTATGTAACCTTGCCAAGGTACTAGTTGTACAAAATCGACGATCCACTCGAATTGACCAAACCGTATTAAACGCGGTCTATTCGGGAAGGCGAGTAAATGGCCAAAGCTCAGTGTCTTGTGTCTATCAAATGTCCAGGAGTATTACTATTTGCGCATTACTTATGTGCGCATTAGTTTCGAATTGATCAGCTACTATTTTTTAATTAGCTGATTTTATCTTTACTACGTACCCCGTAATACACACATACTGCACCAACTATAATAATTGAGCAGCGATTGAAATAGCGATTGAAATAGCGATTGAAATAGCGATTGAAATAGCGATTGAAATAGCGACTCAAATAGCGATTGAAATAGCGACTTGAACAGCGACTTGAATAGCGACTTGAACAGCGACTTGAATAGCGACTTGAACAGCGACTTGAATAGCGACTTGAACAGCGACTTGAATAGCGACTTGAACAGCTAAAGGCAGTCACTAACCGCTATAATCTGTAGCAGTAATAGTATATCCTCTTACTGCTTAGCGGCGCACTAGCTCAAAAAGGTAAGTAAGGCGCAAATAAACAATGCGCAAATAGTAATACTCATGTCCAGCCTCTCCTATCATGGCAGCGAACGACGACGAACGCAGACGATGATCAAGATTCGACTCGACTATTGAAGAGTTTAGTGCGGCGCTAGAACGTTTCAGAGCCTCGGCATCAGACATGGACCCGTGCTCTGTAGCCTGTCTTGCGGCTATTATCTTCCTATGTACACCGTATCCGTACTCCGTACGCCCATTCCATTGCCCTGTTCAAGCTATGTACGAGGCTACTAATTACTTTCAGCACGTTCAGTGATCAGCAAGTTGGTACTCACCTGAAGGGGCTTCTTCGGCGTTCCTTGACCCTTCGATCGACACTCATTCGCTTAGCTCAGTCAGCTCACAGTAGTGGTACATACTGATGATGATGCTAGAATACTGTTGGAAAGAAAGGGCTGCATTGTTCTAATGAAGGCGCAAGCCCCGTGAACATGAGGTGCGGAGGATCCACTGATATCTATGTACTCCGGAGGTACATAGCTACAGTAGCGCCATCTCCCAGCAGCTGACCAGGGTTCCAAAGATGATCTCCACTCTTGGAGCCAGTGAGCAAGCTAGATCTCGCTCCGTGCTGGGGCTAGGAACACCCAAGATTGCCAAGAGTGCCAAATGTGGCTTGTCTTTGCTTTCCGCCTGCTGGGTCGTCCTTTCTTCGCTGCGCTAACAAAAAGGTTTTCGGGGTTCAGGGGAAGCTACTACCGCATCTTGGATTGGGGCCTTCTGAGGAAACCCTCATGCGATCTCACACGCATTCACGCATGGGTCGGCAGAACCTTCTTCTTCCCACTGTCGCGCATAGCTAGCCGCGCATCCCGCCACGAGCGAGTCATCACCTCATCACCGTACGATGCACAGGTGGAAAACATCGCCGACGCCTCCTGACGATCCCAGTGCAGCAGATACCTAGCACGGATCGGCTTCGTAGTCGTAACACATTCCAATCTGAGCATCCCAGTCGAGCTACGGAGTACTCGGTCCTGATCTAAGCTAGCAGGCATCGTTCGTCAAAACTCTCCACCCACATGCTCTCCTTCGGGGGAGCCACGAGGAGTTGTGTGGCGACTGCGATGCAGCTAAATCCTGATGGTTGTGCCTTGACACATGCCTGTCGGCGCTTTCCAAGACGATGCGCCGTACTTGTTGTACCAAGACTTGTTGCCCGGGTTCTTTGCTGCCTCTTCCACATATGATTCGATCAGTGGCCCCCCGCAGATAACCAAGGATCTGGAGATGCCAACGGCTCGGTTAAAGTTGGCATTGACTATTCAAAGCCCGTCTTTGTTGTGGTCAGTCATTCACCTGCTACTGATCAGGTCTCAGACCAAGCATGTCGCTGACAACTCAGATTCAGATTCTCCGACGCCGACTCGGTCTGTCCCAGCTAGCCTATCAACCGTCCGATCCTATTCTCGTCTTAAAGCAAAAGCAAAGGGAGAAAAGAAAATCATGCCGTCAGGAGGCAGGCTGGCAGCAGGCGGGCAAAGTTGCATGCCCGCCGCCGCCCCCTCTTCCACTGAGCGCTTCCTTTTTCCCTTCACACCCTCTTCCTTGATTGACTGGTGCCATCTGCCCACACAGGCAGGTTGTTGTGGCTGGCTTCTCCAGGGTCAATTGTGGCCGCGTCTGCATATTCCCCAACACCTTATTATGAAAACCTTGCTACTTGCACATCTGAGGCTTAAGCTAACTGAGGTGCTATGTCATTGATTGACGCTCGACACCATTTTAATTTGATCTTGCCATCCCCCCCCCCCCCCCTCAAAGTCCGACGGAGGGCGTTATTTGAACACAGGTCATGGCACATGCTAGGCTTACGTGCTCCCATTTTCCCTCCCTCGTTATCGCTAAGGTTCAAGTAGCTTTAAGCTTGCGACTCGATTCCTCATCAGTACTGGCTGAAGATCAGCGAAGCCCCCAGTCCGCGTGTCCCTGACCCATACTGTAGGGTTTCGATACTATCGTGCTCATACTCGACCAGACCCACGCACGAGGTCCGAACTAATTTGGGAGCTTGGTTTGAGAGGAGGCTCCATGAAGCTTGACGTAGGCCCCTTCAGGGGTTCGCAGACTCAGGCAGTGAGTGGGTGTGGGCATTCTCGGCGCAGGCGCAGGCAATCCACTGCCGCCGGGCTTTTCTATCAACGCGTCTCCGTTGTCAACACCCCCCCAGGTGCGGATTGTGCGGTTGCTCATTTGCCTGCCAGCCAACATTTGATTGTTCTGGCCACCTTCCCGTGGTGCTTCCCGAGGTCACACGGTACCGTATCATAGACTGTGGCGGAGTGGCCGTGAAAAGCCTTGGGAGCGGGTACCAGACAGGACGTACCACACAGAGAGACGCCCGTCCACGTCCCCGTATGTCCCCGTACCTAGGACGGCGAGCCCACAAGCCCACAAGTCCAGACTCCCTGTTTCATCAAAAAATCAGGGTCTTCTTGCCATGAATCGGCCAGTAGCTTCGCGTCCCAGATCCGCCTTAATCTTTAAACGGTGGTACTTTGTGCGACAAGGGGCAGTGCGCGCCTTGTACAGGAAATCCAAAGTATCCAAGTAGCGAATCCCGCCTGTCCTGGCACCCGGCACCTGCCATTACGATCACCCGTCTGCCCTGATGCCCCCGTTCTTGCACGCCTGCTCGTAGGTCCCCCAGTAGAAAATCCGGTAGTCTGGTGTTCTCCTTTTGAACGTGCTGTCCCTGAGGTGTTTGGTAGTCATCCTCTGGTCTCTCGTTCTTTTGGACTCCTCCACCTTTCCTCCCAAGTTCACTTCGTCTTCGACTGCGACACCGACGTTCCAACCTTTCACGACCGAACTAAATACTGTGCCCCGGCGGCTCTGTTCTCGACACTCGTCCCGCTCGCCTTTCGAAAGCCACTCGGCCAGCATATCCCACTTTGCGCTCGCAATCATGGGTCGCGATGAGACCTTGACGCCTCGGGCGGTCGAGGGCATGATCGCAGACGGCGGTATCCTCGTAATCTACGAGGAACATGTGCTCAAGCTCAATGGCTGGATGAGCAGACACCCTGGCGGCTCGCTGGCCATCCTCCACATGGTTGGTAGGGATGCGACAGACGAGATGAAAGCGTAAGTGAAGTCCAATTTTTGTTGCTCGGCATAGAAGCCCCCCAGTGCGTCGATACTTCTGAGTGTTGCCTCGAGAGAATTTCGCGGTTGTACAAGTATGTTCCCGTTGCGGTTCGAATTTCTTCCAGTGCGAAACCCCCTTCCAATTCTCTTTCGTTTATTGCTTCCCGTTTCTTCCCTTTGCGCAAGATCCGGCGCCGGTGTGTCGGCCAGCAACGTGACCACTGCAAGCACTTGTCTGCCCATGTGTCAATCAGGCTGGGTATTCCTGTGTCGTTGTCAATTGTGACATCGGTTTCGCGCCTCGGAGCAAGCCATCTGGCGAGTTTGAACGGAGAAGAACAAGGAGGAAAACTGGCAGAGTTGAAAACAACTGAGAAATCACGCGAACTGATTTAAATGAGCCCCAGAGAGTTCTGGGGTCATTTGTGATGCAAATATGACGCTTGGTTGCGGTGCAGCATTGCTTGGTGGGAAGCGAGCAACTGGCTGGTATTTGTTGATTTCAGGGTCGCAATCGCCCATCTGACAAATCGAACCAAGCCCGCAACACAAGGGATAGTTGATTCGTCCATCGGACCTGTCCCACCTGGCTTTATACCCTCATTGGAGACGCTTACTGATCGCCCTGCTTTTACACAGATTGCACTCCGCATCGACGCTGCAGACGATCAAGGCTTTTCGGATCGGCCGGAAGCCTGCGGGACCATGGACGAACATGACACCGCCAATCAGAGGCGGCGTCTACCGCAAACCCCAGACAATAGACGCTTCCCCGGATCTAATAATCGATCGAGCATACCTTTCCGAGACTGATTCGTCCGTCTCTGATTCTGAATCGAGTTCGTCGCCGCACTCCGCAAAGGATGGTCTGGCACCCCTGGACGATCAACGTTCTCTAGCCTCTTCTGTCACTTCAGTCTATAACAGCAGCGACGATGACAGTGTCGAGGCCCTCAAGAAGAAAGTTTGTTCTGCATCTGACCTCCTCGGTCCAGATATGACTGGATTGCGGCAACGGGCCCTCCCACCCCCAGCTCGTGAAGCCAAGCTGGACGCCATCCGTCGCCTGTCCCCGACGGAGTATACAGCTTGGGCTGTCGAACAGGATATCGACCGTGATCTGAGCGAATACCCTTCCCTCGAGCCTGCTGTACAGCAGGATATTACACAAAAGTACCGGGACTTGCACCAAAAGGTCCAAGACATGGGCTACTATGAGTGCCCATATACCGAGTATGGAAAGGAGTGCATCCGGTACATCACGCTGTTCACAGGATTCATAACGCTTCTCCACTACGAATGGTATATTGCCTCAGCTATCTGCCTCGGAGTTTTCTGGGTACGTCTTGGCCCTCCCTCATGCGCGTCTTCGATATTGACAATGTTTGCTAGCAACAAATCATGTTCACGGCTCACGATGCTGGGCATCGCGCCATCACTCATGTTTTCTGGATCGACACCCTGATCGGCCTCTTCATCGCTGACCTTTGCTGTGGCCTGTCCATCGGATGGTGGAAGAGCAGCCACAATGTCCATCACCTCATCACGAACCAGCCAGTGGGTGCCCCCATATGGTGTTTCTGCACCTTCCTCCTGTAATAAGGTGTGCTAACATGCTCCAGGAACACGATCCCGATATTCAAAACCTACCTCTTTTCGCTACCAGCCCCCTGTACTTCAGGGGAATCACATCATCCTACTACAATGGCTTTGTGTTCGCTTGGGACAAGGCGGCAGAGCTGCTGGTTCCTATCCAGAAGTACACATACTACCCCATCATGGCGATTGCCCGCTTCAATCTCTACCTTCTGTCCTGGTTGCACGTCCTATCATCCAAGTCGACTGGTTTGGGTAGCACCAAGGCTTGGTGGATCCGCCCTACCGAGATGGCCTTCATGACTGGATACTGGTTCCTGTTTGGATATTGCCTTCTGTGGAGGAGTCTTCCAACCTGGACTATCCGTGTTGTCTTCGTTCTGGTATCTCATGTGTTCATGGCCCCTCTGCATGTACAGATCAACCTGTCCCATTGGGGCATGAGCACTTCAGATCTCGGAGAGGGCGAGTCCTTCCCGCAGCGCCAGTTGAGGACCACCATGGACGTTGACTGCCCCGCATGGATGGACTTTGTACACGGTGGTCTTCAGTTTCAAGCCATTCACCACCTGTTTCCTCGTGTCCCGAGACATAATCTTCGGAAGGTCCAGGGGCTAGTACGCGAGTTCTGTCAGGATACTGGAATTCCGTACTCCATCTTGACATTCGTGGATGGAAACAAGAAGGTCCTTGGCCGATTGGGCGAGGTGGGCGAACAGGTGAGCATGCTTGTGAATTGCCAAAAACATATGGCAGAGACTGGTGAGATGGGTTTGCATTGAGCGACTATAATGGCACTTGAGGAGTTTGGGGTTCGAAAATTGGGTCAAGCATATGATAGATTCTTTACAGACAATCGTTGTCCTTGTTTCTTTTGTTCTTTCAACATCTTAATTAGTGCGGCTGCTGGTGCTGTTGGCACTGATGAGTTCTCTTACCTGTGCCGAGATAGATTCGATATGTTGATAACACATTCCCTGAGAAGTACATTTAATTTGGTACATCCTATTGGGACACGTGCAGATTGTAGTTGTGCCTGAGGATGTCATTGTTGTTGTATTGGACATGCAGAGCCAAATGACGGTGATTGGGTCAGACCAGATCGAGGATGTATTGCGTAGCTGCTTGCAAGGCAATTCTTCGGACAACCAAGTTTGAGTACTCATTCACACGAATAACAGCAGATCAGCAAAAAAAAAAAAAAAAGAGTATTACCAAGTCCAAGACCATGTATAAGCGGACATAAGTTAATTGTGGCAGGGCAGAGCTTCAATACCTATCCCGGGTAGCGACACGGTCCACGTCGCGAAAATACTCGATGACTCAGCCAACTCGCTAAGGATTCCAACTCCTAAACTGGGTCCATCGGCTCTAGCGTCGTGACAGCTTGCCTTTGCGAATCCGTGCACCTCAGGACAAACTCAGGATCACCATCCAACATCGAAATTGCTGCATTTGATCATGGCGACGCGGTGTTTTATCTGACAAGCCCCTTTCTATTCGATCTGTATAAGTACGTTATTTGCCCGTCATGTCTTATGTGAACCGTTGAGCGTGTTTGAACTGGCTCTGGCGTCATCGCCCCTTTCTTGCGTCGATAAGCTGACACGTCTACTCCATACAGTAGTACTTCACTCTTCAGCTCAAACACAATTTAATCGCAATACCCCGACGCTGCCATCACGCGATGGCAGCTGAGACACCACACTCGTCATGGCATCCGGCGCTGATGCCAAATGCTGAGCCCGCGCCAACTTCACTTGCTGTAAATTCAGATGCTGCGCCGCCCCCGAACGAGCCTTCGAACGAGCCAACACGGGATGGCCCTGAGGCCCAGCCAATAGATCTCAAATCAGAAGATGTACGCCATACTTATGAAGAAGAATCAGGAGCGGATGCCGGGTTCCAAGACGACGGCGAGATGGGAGACGCCGCTGCTGACGCGTGGCTCGCCACCGATCAGTCAGAAATACAAGAAGCGATTGCCCAACCCGAGACAACAGCTTCAGCGGAAGCAGAGCAAGTGATTAGGGAGCCACAGGCAAAGCAAACTCAAAGCTCAGGCGCGCAACACGGCAGCTCAATGTCGTTCGCCCGAACTGTGTCCCACGACCTCAACTTCAATGACGATGATGAAGGCGATTGGAATGTGTCCCGCACGGATACCGACCCCTTCAAATTCATGCCACCATCTGATCGGACAAACTCATTTCCTGTGGTGTCGACCCAGGCGATAGAACAGGAACACGCCGTTGAAGAACCACTAGCAAGAAATCAAGCGAGTGCTGTACTAGAGCAAGCTGACGAGGAGCTTGTCCACGAGCAGCCTGCGGAAGACCGTCAGCAGAAAGGCCCCTCGGGGTCCATAGGGGGTCAAGTCCCTGACTTCGAGGGCCAGGCCCTGGACGAGCGGTACGAAGAAGGACTCCCTTTACTCTCTCAGACCAGCGGCAATAATGACCATGGCATGGGCTCTGCTGGCCCAGTTGCAAGTTTCGATGATGAAGGTGGTGATGACGACTTCTTCGGAAAACTCTCACAAGGGAAGGAAGACCTCATTTCTGAACCTGAGCCTTTTCCCCTGGAGCGCAAAACAACGATGCAAGTGATGAACGGTGCGCTGGGACCAAGCGACTCACCTCAAACTTCGGTCTTGCAGGAGTCAGTCCTGGAAGAGGAGGAATCTGCACCGGCTGGCAACGCCTCAGAGCCTGCAGAAGACGTTGCTGCCAAATGGCAAGAGGCTTTTGCTGGAGGTGACGACGATGATGACTTCCTACTCGACGATGCAGCGCCAGGTGACGCCCAGATGGACCCATCAGCCTTCTTGGGAAGTGATGACGAAGGACTTCTCGACGATCTCGAAGACCCTGTTGAGCCAGCACAGCCTTCCGTCGTGTCTGCAGCCTCAACCCCATATCTGCCGCAAGGCGCGCCTATTCAACGCAGTGTGTCGGCCTACACACCCGGCACCGTTGCCTCCAACCCAGCCGCGAGCGGCCCTTTCTACAAGCCACCAGTCCCCTCAGCATCATTTGGCGCAGCGCCGCAACCGAAGACTCTGCCAGCCGAACCCACGAGGATGCAAAGCTTCGCAGACAAATCCAAAGGTGGCTACGCTTCACCGTATGACCTGCCCACTGATCTAGTCACGACGGTCGTGAAGCCCAGAAAGCGTCCTAGCATGCTACAAGCAAGTGAGCCTACATCATCTCCAGGTCCGCCTCCAGGTAGCGCCCGAAGTGCCAGCATGTTCACGCCTGGACCACCTACGTCGACCATATCGCCTCCATCCTCGAGTCACGGACCGCCGCTGACGACCAAGGCCTCAGCACCTGCCCTACGCACCAAAAGTAGTTTCTTCGAAGAGCTTCCAGTGGTGCCGAAGCCACGCCCGAGCTCAAGACACAGCAATGTTGGACCTGGACCTCCTACTCCCCAGTCTGCTGGCCAGAGCCCGCCAACTGTTCATGGACAGATGGCGCCTCCTCCTGCTCCCGTGAATGCCTACGCCGTCTCTTCACAACCCCAGTCCGCCTTGAGCCAAGATCCGTCAAACAATGCTGGGCTTGTTGCACCAGAGAGGGTCAGCCCTTATGCTGCATTGCAATCTGGCGCTCCTATCATGCCTGCTCCAGCAGCCAATGCGTCCCGGTACTCTCCTGCTCCGGCGCAACAGCCATCTTCGTCTGTACCCCCGGCTCCAGTATCAACTCGTTACTCACCAGCGCCTTCATTACCGCGATCACACTCCTCCTACAGCGCTGTGCCTGCCGCTGCCGCGGCAGCTCCAGGGGGACCACCGATCCTGCCACATCAGCCGCGAACCTCTAGCCCTTTGGCACACTTCGAGATCAGTCGTACAAAAGCTCAATCTGAAGTAGGGGGATCCAGCGGCGAACATGGGCTCCCGGAGCGGAGAGCTAGCGCGTCCTCGTACGAGCCGCGGCTTCATAGAATCGCCTCGCTGCCCCCGACCAGAGAGGTGGAGGAGGAGGAAGACAGACCTGCTATCAGGGCAGCCAGTGCGTCGCAGACATCACCGACAGCAGCCAAGTCGCGCTACAGCCCAGCTCCAGCCCCTTCTGCCCTGGCAGCCCAGACAACCCCTCCAGCTGCCTCAGTCCCAGGCCATCAACCGCTATCCTCTACCAGCCGTTCCAACTCAAACTACTTGCCGCAAACTCCTCTTGCTGGCCAGGCTGGGTTCGTGCCACCTCCCCGAGCCCAAACACAGTCGCCTAGCGCGGTTTACGGTACGACTCAACAACCGAGTACACACGCAGCACGTCCCGCTTCAGCGCATTCCCATGCACCACTGAATCTTGCCAAATCTGCACAAGTCGCTCATGCACCAACTACGCGCCCCCGTGGGCAATCTCTGGAGTTCAACATTGTACCGCCAAACGACGAAAGAGCTCAGGATCCTCTGCAACGGTGGAGGGGAGCTGCCCTGCTCACGTGGGGAGTCGGAGGCACCGTGGTGACATGTTTCCCAAAGAGCATTCCTCGTTATGGCCTCACCCAGACCACTCCATCAATCATTCGATCACATGGCGAGGTCAAAGTGCGGACAATAAAAGACATTGACCCCCTTCAGGATCGGCTTGCCAAGTTTCCTGGCCCATTACGAGGCAAATCAAAGAAGAAAGAAACCCTGACGTGGCTTTCTGCTGGAATTGAGTCCCTGGAGAAGGATTTACCGGACGTTTCTTTCAACTCCGAGCTGTCTCTTGAGGCCAAGCGTAGCATCGAGCGACTCCTATTATGGAAGATTCTCCGTGTCTTTATCGAGCACGACGGAGTCCTTGAAGGCAGCCCAGTAGTTGAAAAGGCCGTGAGAGATATTCTGGCACCCGGTGTGGCTACTTCAACGGCCAACGATGATACTCTCTTTCCTACCAACAGTGGCTTCGGGTCACAGAGTGGATCGATTACTGCCATGGCGTCGGATGGCGCTGATTCTTCGGCAATGGAGCAAATTCGCACAGACCTGCTCAAGGGCGACCGCGAGAGCGCAGTCTGGGCTGCTGTCGACAAGCGTTTGTGGGGTCACGCTATGCTTCTCTCACAGACCATTTCCCCTGACCTATACAAACGCGTAGCACAAGAATTTGTCCGAAAAGAGGTCAACTATCCAGGACATGAAAATGAGAGCCTTGGTGCATTGTACAAGATCTTGTCTGGGAATCACGAAGACTGCGTAGATGAACTTGTTCCAAGTCATGCACGCGCCGGTCTTCAGCTTGTGTCAACTGCTGCCACGACCAATGCGACCGGGTCAACGGCTGATGGTCTTGATAAGTGGAGGGAAACCCTGACACTTGTGCTAGGCAATCGCAGTGCCGAGGATGTCAAGGGCCTGAAGGCGCTCGGGAACCTGCTAGCAAGCTACGGCCGTGCAGAGGCTGCTCACATCTGCTATCTTTTCAGCAGGTCTGTCTCTGTCTTTGGAGGCTTAGACGATCCCACTGTGGACTTCGTGCTCCTTGGGTCTGACCACAGGCAACAATCCGATCAATTCGCAAAGGAGACCGAAGCGCTTGAGCTGAGTGAGGTGTACGAATATGGCCTTACACTTTCGGGAGCAGCAGCGGCAGCGGCCGGAGCACCACACCTGGCGGCATATAAGCTCCAGCATGCCATTACTCTCGCCGAGTACGGATTCCGAGACCGAGCTCTGCAATATTGTGAAGCTATCTCAGCTGCCATGACTGCGCAGACTCGAAGATCGCCGTACCATCATGCGGTTCTTGAAGGTGCAGTTGACGACTTCACCCGCAGACTCAAGCAGGCCCCCAAGGGAGAGTCTGGCTCTTGGATGTCCAAGCCAAGTATGAACAAGCTCTCTGGCAGTCTGCTGAGCAAGTTCAACACCTTTGTATCAGGAGACGAAGGGGATGGAACTGGCAATGGTGGAGAAGGCGAAACCGGTCATTTCGCCCGAATCGCCACCACACCAAATATGAGTCGCTCCCCTTCGGTGTCCAACTTCGAGATCTACGGGACGTCGCCAGGCTTGGCGCCGGGCCTCATGTCTCCGCCTGCAATTGGAACCACCGCCTCAAAGTATGCTCCTATGGCAGCCTCTACAATGTCCACGAGTCCTTATGAACCTGCTCCACACGTACCCGCACAATCGGCAAGTATAGAGCGCAATTCGGGCGAGTATAACCGCAACGCATACACCCCAAGCTATCCTGGCGTAGATTCGTCAGCTCAAAATACAGGACACTTGCCTCCTTCCAGCTCAGATATGACCTCTGGACACCAACCGATGGCTTCAAGTCCATCTTATGGTGGTTACCAGCCACAGGCGTTTGCACCGTCGGAACACACTGCACCCGCGCCGCATGTCAATGGCATTGCAGAGGGTGGTTCTTCGCACCCTGTGTCTTCATACGAACCACCGTCATACGGCTACCAAGCGCCGGATGTACAAAGTTCAATTCCAGATGGAGAGGGGAAAGAGCACTCTCAGGAAAGCTCCTCAGGCTTCGAGCCACCTTCAGGATACGAGCCACCTTCGTATGGCTACCAACCCCCCTCGTACGAGCCTGATGAGCCAGTCAACTCCGCCGACGATGATGCACCCAAACCTAAACAGAAGAGTTTCATGGACGACGATGACGACGATATCCCTGCCTTGCGCCCAGCTGAGCAGAAGAAGTCTCGGGCCGAGCTAGACCGGGAGAATGAGGAAATGTTTCGAAAGGCAGCAGAAGAAGACGGTTAGTTTCTCAAAGATCAACATTTCGGTAATTGTACTAATATAGTATAGCTAAACGCGCTGCTGCGCAACAATCACAGAAGAAAGGCTGGGGCTTCGGCGGATGGTTTGGTGGAGGCAAGAAAGCCGAGAGCCCGTCCCCTGGTGAAGCCAATCCCAACAAGCCGGTACGAGCCAAGCTCGGGGAATCAAGCAGCTTCGTGTATGATCCTGAGCTCAAGCGATGGATCAACAAGAAGCCTGGCGCAGAGAATGTCGAGGCAAAAGCTGCAACGCCACCACCACCGAAGGGTGGTCCGCGATCTGTATCAGGAACACCACCACCAATGTCCACTGGAACGCCTCCGCCTCCGATGGCCATTGGAGGTATGCCACCACCTCGCTCTGTCCCTAGCTTGGAGAAGAGCCCTTCCATGGACAGCTTCGGCGGCGCAAGGCCCATGGCTCGTTCCGTATCCAGCACCAGCACCAGCGCCGCTGGCCCGCCCGGAGGCCCATTGAGCAGGCCTCCTAGCCGACCTACGACGAGTATGAGCAACGCGAGCAGCATCGATGATCTCCTTGGCGCAGCTGCACCTAGGAAACCTGGACAAAAGAAGCCGAGGAAGAGTGGGCGTTATGTCGATGTTATGGCGAAGTAAGATAGCCATTGAGGGTGCACTGGGAAGAGGCCCTTTGCTTGCACGTCCTTGAACAATGGCGTTGGGAAACTATGCATAAGACTTGGTGTCCTTGTATGATATATCATGTGTGAGAGTGGGCATTTTGTGCCTAGTAATATTATGTGATGCACACGTTGCACCTTTTGTTTGGATATAATTGCGACAAATGCAAATCAAGCGCCTTTCAAGATGTTACTAGAACGTGTTTCTCATCTCGGTTCTGAAACCCAAGCAAACGTCGTTACATGCTGTATGATTGTACGTAATACTGTGAATTTCTGTGAGCATACTAACGTGACAGAGGAAGGGTCTGGTGTATTACGAACCGTGACCACAGAGTCTTCCGCAGAGGCATCGTCGTACTGAGGAACATAGACATAGAGGATCAAGGCGTGATCATCTGCGAAACAAGCGATGACTCTTCCCTCCAGACGTCCAACGCTGAGCACCTTACTCCAGTCCTTCCCGTCCACACGCACTGTAGCCCAACGACCCGGTCCATCCTCCCGGAATTTGGTGCTCGGATGCTCCTCGACAGGCCGATCAAGCTGTGCAGGATCAAGTTCCGGGTTCTCGAGGTTGGACCAAACACTGCAGATGTCTGTCGTTTCTGTCGCCATGCGCAACCTGAGCCCGCCATGCATGTTGGCGCTGAGTTCAAGCTTGGGCGCCTTCTGCGGGGTCGACGACGTGAGAGCGAGCTTGGTGAAGCGATCAGAAATGGCCTTGAGCTGTAGCAGTGGGGGCAATTGGATGTGGACGTCAGGTTCGCGAACCTTGGGTTGCATGATCGTCTCGACGGTTTCTGGGTGGAGGACACGGACAGGAATGTCCTGAGTGATGATTTTCTCGTGTTCTCGACGCAAGGACGTCTCGAGATGCTCAGGCTGAAACATCTCATCGTCGTCAAATGGGTCGTCGGCAGTTGAAGGCCGTGCTGGTGCTGGGGCGTTGGATGTGCTCGACGTTGTGGTGGTGATGGTCATGGACAGCACCGGCAAGCCATCTTTCTTGGTGAGGCGAAGGGAGGCTGATATACTGTTCAGGGCTGATTTGAGAGCCCGTTGAAGAGGCAGAAGGGGAAGCTCGAGATTGATTGTGTTGGATGCCTCGGCAGATTGTATGTGATAGCCATCGAAGATGAAGTCCATTGCAAGAGAGCTAATCATCGTGAACGTAAGTGAATTGGCCCATCTAGGCCGCCATCGGACCGGCACGCAAGAACTGCACGATGTAGTTGGGGAACTTACGCCCAGACTTGTGAGCCCATGTCAGGGATCACGGTGAATCGTGCGGTGTCATCGCTCAGGCGCACCCAGGCGATCTTCTCGAGTGATGCAAGGGCCGAAGTGAGTTCTGTCGTGACAACGTCAGCGTGGTCGCGAGACTTGGCCTCTATGAAAGTTTACTCGCAAAAGTTCGAATATTCTTCAGCTCGGTCTTGAAACGCATTGTGCATAGGCGTTAGAGAGTCTCATTCGAGCACGGCCGTGACTTTTGAAGGGATGACTTGATGATGCGCCGAATACATATTGTGACACAGCGAAAGCAGGTCTCGTAAAGCTGAAGTGGGGGAGGCACGCATCAGACGCAGACAAGCTTAGCGTACCTACGTAAATATCATTTCCCATGCTCACAATACAGACACAGCCGTGGCGATGATTAAATTTTACGAGATGCTTTTAGCGGTGCTTGGGACTTACGCACCTGCTTCTATTCTGGTGGTAAGCTTGTTTTGGTGCGAGTTAACCCAAAAGCCCTGCTCAACACCAGGTTACAAACACACGCACAACCTTCGCATTGGACACATTGCAACATGACATTAGTCAAGGCGAAAGCACACCTTCACGAATGACTGGGGAGTCGAGATCATAGCCATGGAACACGCCCGAGGGTCGGTAATATGTATGTGCTTGAACTGAATGCATACTCTATGGAAGGGTAATCATCTTAATCGTTATCACTGTCGTCGCTACTGTCATCCCGGAAGCCTTCCTCAAGGCTGGTAAAAGTCAGATGTAATGCTCCCGGGGATGTCGTTTTTTGATCAAAGAAGACTCACTCTCTGCTCAAGCGTCTCGTATTGTCCGGCCGACGGGGTTGTGATAGTTGCTCAAGTCTCCGTGCTACGTCCTCGTCCACATTGCCGAGTTCCTCACCATCGCTTAGGTCATGATCCCTTTCGTCCGTCGCCGTTACGATGTCACGGTCTCGACTCCAGGGAAGTCTAAAGCGTGAGAGCCGGTCTGCGATCCGGCTTCGGATGGAGGATGTTCGGTCGGAGAAGCCGTCGACGGGAATGTACTGGCTGTAGCGATTTCGGTATCTTCGCCAGGCAGGGAGGAGCGCGTATGTGAGGAAGAGGAAGAGGATCAAGGAGATGACAGCAGGAACTAGGAGCTTCTGTATTGGGTGCGCAAACGTCAGTGGGATGGATGCTATTTCAACGTGTGTGATATGGCCACCGACCTTGATAGCTTCCACAGCACCGGCCATCACGGCGCAATTAGGGACAAGGTGCTCCCAGGGCTCTCGGTGTTCCGGTTTCGCAATAGTGATGCTTGTAGGCCACGCCTTGAGAGGAGGTCTCGGTGTTGGGTGTGGTTTCGATTTCGCTACTGCGGTTGAATGAATGCTTTGTCCAGTAGACCACGTCACGTAGCCGCACCTGGAAGAGGCGCAGGTGGATGTGTTGGGCAAGAATGGAATAGCGTGGCACTGGTCATTTACAGGGTCCGGCTTCGAGACAAGACGACCACGGTCCTTTGCTGCACCACACCAGTCAGTCGATGGAGCAGCATCATTAAACTCCTCGTATGATCCTCAACTCTTGTTCCTTGTTGCCATACACATGAGTAAAGGTTTCATAGCCCATTTTGACAGGGTGTGCTCCTATTTACATTGTACCTAAAAACTATCACAGTGCAAGGTGTGACCATGAAGGGAGATTGCCGTGCTGTCTGGGAGCACAATGTCCGCCCTCTGAACCTTGTGTGTCCGAAATGCAAAGGGCTCATCAACATATGCCTATCAATCTTTCCAGACGACTCTGTACATAGATATTTCTCAAACCCATGCAAGAAAGGTACATAAGCATCAAGGCTCAATACCCGAGGTGGCCTTCGCAGCGTTACCCCTGGGGCCCCACTCTCGAAGGTTGAGGAATTCAGGGGTCGCGTCTTGTCACGATGACGGGCCGTTCGGTATAGTAGTTGTTAGAGTAAGAGTAATCTATCGTGGATGGTTGGAGGCTGGCTTTCTAAAAACTTTCCATGAAAGGGCACGAGTCTCGCTTCTGAGACGCACAAAGCTGAAGAACTCGTACTGAAACGTGGTTCCACGTGTTGGTCCTTTGCGACAGTGTCCCTTCCGTGGTGCCGAACGTAGGCTATCGTTAGTGTACACTGTAAGGTGTGGCTTGTGTCCGCCCTACGCCGTCTGTGCTGCCTGCGCTTGCTTTGGCATGACGGCAAGAATCCACACATTGTGGTAAGCCATCCTTTTCTAGTGTCTATTTGAGGCCCACGGTTGGTCCTTTATATATATATATGTATGAGCCTAGATGAGAATCGCCCAATGTAAGGTTAAGGTCAGTAACCACGGGACAGTGAGAGGCACTCCAGGATACTGAGCACAACGTCATAGTCGCTTGGTTCGCCCGGCTATAAATTGCGACCTTATCCTTCCCTATTCTCGTCCAACGAGTTCTCTCAGCTTTCCACAGAAAGTGCTGTGGACATGTGAGGACGCGAGAGAAGAAAGTGAGAGTCTGGCAAACCAAGTGGCTTCCAAACAGGTCACTCTCGTCACTGTTGTCACTGTCATGGCGCACACACTCGCCAATGCGTTCGCCATCTGCATCCCACTCACCAGTGTTCTCTGAATTGGCCTGCTTTTCCCGATTGTGTCGAGTTCATACATGTTACAAGACGGGAGTTCGTGCGAGATAAACCCTCTGAGTTAGGAGTTCTCCAGCCCAGCAGCAATCCTGGCTGCCTGGTCGTGAAGGGCGAGGTTTACCTAGCTGGGTGAATCCGTACTGATAGCCGGGCGGCGTCGAGTATGAATGATACGCTGTGCCTGAATTCGAGAGCTAGGATATGCTTGGAGTGAGAACAACTTAGTCGAGAACTGTGTGTCTTGAACATCTAAAGAAGCCTCTCAGATTCGGCCAAATGACAAGTAAATTGGCGCAGAGATGGCAGGAAGGACTTGATGCCCTGACAGAAATGAAGCTTGTGCTGGAGTAATGACCACAGACGACATCAAATGAAGTCGAATCTAAAGATGGTTGAATTGTGAGAGACGGAAGATCAGCCTGAGGGGCTTCTTTCAGTTGAGCCGTAGACTACAGTACCTACTGTATGATCTAAACGTAGGGCACTGCGCTGCCTGAAGTACGTTTTTAGGACACTTCGTAGAGGGGGGGTCCAACTGAGCCGAGCCTACGCCTCGCCAGTGAGAGCGCTAACCTGGTTGGTCTCTTGCACCCGGCCAGTCAGCAACAGGGGTTCGCTAGCCCCCAACACATGGATTACACTCCTCTACCCCTTGAGCCCGTGTCCGAATCAACGTCTTGACCCCGGACCTTGGACCGCCACGCAATACACCTCTCGACCCTGTCAAACATTTTCACGAGCTGGACACTGTCTCTGCCTGATCTCCGACAGCTACTCATGGCACAGAGGGCTACATATTGTACAAGCCCGTAAGTACGTCGCGTCGGAGCCGAACCTCTCCCCTCCTTGCTGGAGTTTGGCGCTTCCGTACATGAATGCTGAGCGCCTGGTTTATGCGACAGGGCCCAATCTTCGAAACTTCCGACACTCAAGGTCGGACTGATACTCCCCGAGCCTACAGCCTCCGATCTCAAGCCGCAGTTTGTCTGGCAGCGCTGTGGCCCTCGTCATGCGAGCGGGCCTTGGCCCAGCACCTCTCGCCTCGCAGCCTCAACCTGACTTGACGGCCGATCGCGACCCCTACTTCCACCATGTCTTCTGCAGATAAGTCGAGGCAGTCGTCAGGGGGACGGTCTCTGTTCTCTCGAAACAAGAACAAGGACCGACGACAAACCGAAGCCGATAACAGATACCTCGACCAACACGATGCTGCTAGCATCATGAGTTCTCGATCGTCCAACCACCACAGGAGAGATTCCTCTGTAGTATCCATCGATCGCCCAAACTCGGCTGATCCGGCAGCCAACCTAATGGCCGGCATCATGACCTCCATACCATACGATAGCGTCGCCTCTGGGTCTCGATCGCCCGTTCCCGTCGAATACCTCCCCAAAGGCGAACAGATGCCTGTAAGGCGAGAGCCTCTGCCGCACCAGCTCAACAAAGGCGACTACCACCAATATCCTTCATTCGATTCATCGTCAATGTATGCGCGCCCTGGTCCCGCGAGCAATGTGACCATGGCGTCCACGGGCAGAAATGCTCAGTTCCAGCAATGGGGACCTGCAAGGGGGAGCATGGCGAGCACGACCAACGGATCCCACACTTCGAGATACGATTCATATTACTCTGCGGCGTATGGCAGTAGACAGTCTGCAGTGGACAGTCACACATCAGGTATTTCTATCCAGCAGGCGTATAAGCTTGGGATAACTTGCTCATTAGTCAACAGCACTGCCCAGCGCATCTTCTCAGAGCTCTTACGGGTCTCATACCTCCCACCGTGATTCCCACCGACTTACAAAACTGCCTGTTGGGACACCCGATGGCTTCTACTTTCCTAAACCGGACGATGACAATGTGGTCCACGAGATGTTTCTACAGCTGATGCAAAAGCGAGGCTGGCACAACCTACCCGAGCAAGCACGAAGGCAAATGGTGGCGTATCCACCACAGAAGAAATGGACGCTGCTCCATCAAGATCGACTTACAGAATGGCAGGGAGAGCAGAAACGACGACAGACCGCAAGACCGAACCAGTATGCTGCACCAGACATCACGACCTACTCAGACGAGGAGGGCACACCAGAATACTACGTCCGCAGGGTCATGGAGGATCGGCTTGACGCCAAGGGAATGGGAAGCTTGGAGGTCAATCTAAGGACACAACAGATTGGATGGGTTAAGCGCTTCATCGAGTGCCAGGGCCAGGTCGCTCTCATGACTCTCTTACTCAAAATCAACCGCAAGAGTGCCGCGGGACCCGCAGCACCAGACGGTAAAGGGAGCGAGAAGACGCTGGATCGTGAGTACGACATTATCAAGTGTGTCAAGGCTTTGATGAACAACAAGTTCGGTGCCGATGATGCTCTTGACCACCAGAAGATCATGGTTGCACTGGCCACATCACTTATTTCCCCTCGGTTATCGACCAGGAAGCTTGTCAGTGATATCTTGACATTCTTGTGTACATGGGGAAAAGACTCCGAAGGACATCTTAAGGTGATCCAGGCACTGGATGAGGTCAAGACCGCTACCGGCGAGAATGGCCGTTTCGACGCCTGGATGCGACTTGTTGAAGTCACAGTCGACGGGCGAGGCAAGATGGGCAGCCTGGTTGGCGCAAGCGAGGAGCTTCGCACTGGCGGTATCGGCATGGAGAACCTCTTGATGGAGTACGCTGTCACCACGTTGATACTCGTCAACATGATTGTCGATTCGCCCGAGCATGACCTCCAACTGAGGATCCATATCCGCGCCCAGTTTACAGCTTGTGGCATAAAGCGGATCCTCAATAAGATGGAGGGCTTCCAATACGATCTTCTCGATAAACAGATCGAGAAATTCAGGACCAATGAGGCTATCGACTATGAAGATATGCTGGAGCGAGAGAACAGCAGCATCAAGGACAATGTCGAAGGCGACACGAAAGATCTCACCGACCCTGTTCAGATCGCGGACGCCATTCAAAGCAGACTCCAGGGCAGCAAATCTCAAGATTACTTCGTTTCTGCGCTGCAGCACCTGCTTCTCATCCGTGCGAACGATGGCGAGGAGCGGCTTCGCATGTTTCAATTGGTGGATTCCATGCTTAGCTATGTTGCTATGGATCGCCGACTGCCAAACATGGACCTGAAGCAGAGCCTCAACTTTACTGTTCAGAGTCTCCTTGACAAGCTTCACACGGATTCAGAAGCTAGGCAAGCCCAGGATGAGGCACTTGAGTCTCGTCAGATTGCCGAAGCCGCCATGGCCGAACGCGATGAGATGAAGGCGCGACTTGAGCTCGGTGCAGACGGTTTGGTGGCTAAGCTTCAAAAGCAGCTGGATGAGCAAGCGCGGTTCATTGAGGCACAGAAACGCCAGGCTGATGGACTCAAAGCAGAACTCGAGAACCTTCAGACGGCAAGGGCTAGAGAAGCGCAAAGAAATGAGCTAGAGACTCGCGAGCTATATCTGATGCTCAGAGATGCACAGGACGTGGCCGCTTCTAATGCTGTCAAGGGCAACATGCCGAAGGGGATAATCGAGGAGGACCCTGCCCGCAACCAGGGCATTCTTGACCGCGAGCGCCTCATGGAACGTCTTCAAATGCAGATTGAGCGGCAGAAGACCCAGTTCAAGCTCGAAGGCAGGGTCTGGGGCGAAGCCGCAGGGCCGTCAGACAGGCTCCGTGCTCTTCGCGAAGAGATGGATGCCGAAGATCCACAAACCCCTGTTGGAGGCGGCACCCCCCCACGCGACTTTACGAACAGTGTGCTTGGAAGTATCAACAGGCAGACTAGGATTGCCCGGAAGCCTGTGCGTCGACCTGCAGACACGGCCGGCTCCGTAGAGGCTGAGGACGTCCTGGACGAGCTCGAGGAGGATCACGAGGACAACGAGGAAGCTGTGGTCTACGAGCGGCCGAGGATAGTTGAGATGAAGCGTCCAGTAATGGATGAACTGAAATCGAAGATCAAGAAAGAGGCTGGAAGCGACTCAGAAGAAGGAGACGGAGTCACAACAGGACCTTCGCACCCAAGCATGGATTCATCGACCCCAGAGACACCCGCGGACGGCGATACTCCCAAGCCTGCCAAGACGGAAATCCCTGGCCCTCCTCCTCCGCCACCTCTACCTGGACAGCTGCCTGGCGGTCCTCCGCCGCCCCCGCCGCCACCACCTCCTCCGCCTCTCCCAGGCCAACTTCCTGGCGGCCCACCTCCTCCACCTCCACCTCCGCCTCCGCCGCTTCCAGGTGTTGGAGCTATAGGAGGACCGCCACCGCCGCCTCCGCCTCCGCCTCCGCCGTTGCCAGGTTCTGCTGCTGCGGCAGCGGCAGCGGCCATGCCACCTCCACCTCCTCCTATGCCGGGTGCTATCGCTTCTGGTCACTTCCTGCCGCAGAAACCAACCTTCTCTGGCGCTTCAGGTATCGGATTGCCCGTCGTACGTCCGAAGAAGAAACTCAAAGCATTGCACTGGGACAAGGTTGATACCCCTGAAACAAGCCACTGGGCGGCCCATGCCCCTTCAGCGGAAGAGCGGGAAGAGAAGTACAACGAGCTCAGCCGCAAGGGTATCCTCGACGAGGTCGAAAAGCTGTTCATGGCGAAGGAGATCAAACGTCTTGGAGGAGGTTCCTCCAAAAAGGACGACAAGAAGCAAGTCATCTCGGCGGATTTGCGGAAAGCTTTTGGTAAGTACAGACACAAACGAAACGAACCACCTGTTCAGCACTGACGCATCTTAGAAATTGCGCTGGCGAAGTTCTCACAGCATTCTGTCGATAAAGTCGTGCAGATGATCATCCATTGTGATGATGAAGTGCTTCACAACCCAGTGGTTATGGACTTCTTGTCCAAGGATGACCTTTGTAACATCCCTGACAACATCGCGAAACAGCTCGCTCCATACAGCAAAGACTGGACTGGTCCGGATGCACTCAACCAAGCTCGCGAAATGGACCCATCAGAGCTCACTCGACAAGATCAGATCTATTTGTACACGGCCTTTGAATTGCATCACTACTGGAAGAGCCGTATGAGGGCCCTCGCATTGACTACCAGCTTCGAGGCTGAGTATGACGAGATCAACGAGAAGATTCGACAAGTCGTAGGCATCTCAGAGTCCTTGCGCGACTCGGTCTCACTCATGAATGTGTTGGGTTTGATTCTTGACATTGGCAACTACATGAACGATGCAAACAAGCAAGCCCGAGGCTTCAAGCTGAGTTCTTTAGCACGACTGGGCATGGTTAAGGATGACAAGAACGAATCCACATTGGCCGATCTCGTGGAAAGAATCGTACGCAACCAATACCCAGAATGGGAAGGATTTGCCGATGACATCAACATGGTCACCGTTGCTCAGAAGATCAATATCGAACAGCTGCAGGCAGACGCGAAGAAGTATGTGGATACTATCCGCAATGTTCAGATGTCTCTTGATTCAGGCAATCTGAGCGACCCCAAGAAATTTCACCCTCAAGACCGGGTAAGCCAGATCGTGCAGCGTGTCATGAAGGAAGCCCGACGGAAGGCGGAACAAATGGAGCTGTATCTGGATGAGATGATGAAGACCTATAAGGATATCATGGTCTTCTACGGCGAAGATCCAACAGATGACAATGCCAGGCGCGACTTCTTCGCCAAGCTTGCTTCGTTCTTGATGGAATGGAAGAAGTCCAGAGAGAAAAACATACAATTTGAGGAGCAGAGGAGGCGTAACGAGGCTTCGATGAAGCGTAAGCATGCTCAGCAGAAGGTCCAACTATCTTCTGAAGCTGGCCCTGCTTCGCCGACCAGTACAGGTGCGATGGATTCATTGCTAGAAAAGCTGCGCGCCGCCGCTCCGCAGGCACGGGATCAGCGGGATCGCCGCCGCCGAGCACGTCTCAAAGACCGACACCAAGTCCGCGTTGCATCTGGCCAGAAGATCCCAGACCTGAATGAGATCCCTGAAGCAGAGGCCGGCTTGCAGTCGAAGGAGCCTACTATTGACGAGGAGGGAAATCCTCTTAGCCCAGGACTGTCATCCCCGCGAGATGGAGACGATGATGTTGCAGACAGAGCAGCAGCTCTTCTTCAGGGCATGCGAGGAGGAGATGGTGCTGATGAGGATGACAACGAGAAGCGAGAAAGCTTAAGAAAGGCAAGGCGACAGACCGCAGAGGAAGAGCGCCGACTGCGCAGAAGGAGGCGGGAAAAGGTCACGTCCAAGGACAGTGAAGAGGCCGGCATGGGATCTACGCATGCAGATGAAGAGCCACCGACGCCAGCCACGCCGGCTCATCCAGAAGGAAGCATGCCAGAAGCGGAGGATGACGAGGCAACGGATAAGGAAACGGAGTAAGTTGTATCCATGCGGATGCATGTGTCTGGAGAAGGCACCTGTCAGCGAGCATAATCAGTATATAGCGCAGGGAGAACAGCCGCGCATAATGTTTATACATCTACGAGGGACGCATGCATTGAAGCGAGATGTTCAGAGGGGCGTCGCGAAGGGATGGGCAGAGTGGCGGTAAACAATTGTTGAGATGCATCTTACAAGTAGAGAAGACACTCAAGTGTTGGGCTAATAATCTTTACCGGAGAGTAAAAGAGCTAGCTTTTGATAAGTGAAACGAGGTATCTCAAAGAACCTGACGCCGAGCCTTGTGTGTATGAAATCCCTCCAAGCAACATCAAATGTGCCTGCAAGCCAGAACTCCGATTCAGTGCGCATGATTGCCTTCAACGAGACGGACTGAGCGGTCTGTTGAAGCCGCCCACGCGATTCATGTACTGCCTGTATTCCGTCTTCTTCTCCTTCTTCACTGCGCCAGCATTATTCCCTGCCACCTTCTTCCCCTTGGTTGTCCCGAACCCACCAAAGCCTAGCATTGCCTGCATGGCTGCAGCGTCCTCGTCAAGCTCCTCCATGGTCTCTTCGACATCGGAACCCTGCATGCGATCTTTTGGTGTAGGCTTTTCATCGCGAGGTGGCGAGCGTGCCGCGTGGTCGGGCAGTTGTGGTTTTGGATCGGTGTTGCGAGGACGGGAGGGAAGAGATGATGGCTGCGGTGAGCGAGAGCGGCTGTCTCGGATATGCCCTATACATAAAGTCAGCACGCCGTGGTCTTGAGGTTTGGGAAAGAAAGGGTTGGGTACCTTTTCGGTCCAGGCGATCATCGTCTCCTCGTCGGTCTCTCCAGTCGCCATCGCCATGACGTCTTGCACCGTCATGTCTTCTGTCTCTGCCAGATCCGCGGTCTCGGTCCTCGCCACGGTCCCTGTACCTCCTATCAGGCGAGCGTGAGCGGTGTCTGGGACCTACGCGATCTCTGGATCCGTCTCTGTATGCTCGTCCTCCTCGTCTGCGGTTATCGTGGTCGCGATCTCGATCATGATCTCTTGGAGCGCGCCTATCGGAGTCGTTCCATGATTTCCGGTTGTCGGACCGGTCATATCGTCTGTTGTCGCTCATGTTCATAGACTCAGTCGGTTTGCTTTGGTGACGGAGGCCGATTGTGCTGCCTGCGTGTGACAAGGCTGGAACTTTTAGGCGCTGATGGCCACGGCGACTTCTAGAAGTTGAGATGGCGGGTGGACCCCTGTAACGTCACCCCCCACCACCACCACCACACCTCAACAAGCTTCACTCCTGAGTGTCTCAGGAAGCTTCCAACTTCCATCAGCAACAGCTTCGAACTGTAACCCTTCTTCCCAGCCCCCAGATGTGTTCGACCACGCGGGCGTGATTGAATTTCCATTGAGTCGACAGATCTGACTTTTCAAGATGGCCAGGCTTTCGCAATGGGTCGCTACGGCGGCCCTAGTGGTGTCAGCTACTGCCGCCGCTGGTCCTGAGGCCACATCGCACATCGAGATTCAGAAGCAGAACAACCAAAGCCTGTACTGGGGACCATACAAACCCAATTTGTACTTTGGCGTACGACCGAGGACGCCACAAGGGCTATGGACCGGATTGATGTGGGGGAATGTGGACAATTATCCAGAGGTCCAGAGCAGTAAGCTATCTCCAGCGCTCATGCCACGCGTGAACTTGCCCGGACACTATTGACTGATTACGCGTCTTAGACTTCAGGTACACTTGCGAGCAGGGCGAAAACATCCACGGGTACGGCTGGGACGAGTACGATGCTCGAGATGGTGGCATTCAATCAATACATGACGATGGCAACCATATCGATATCACAACTTCCTTTGTGAAGATTGCAGGTGGTGAGCATGGAGGAAGCTGGGCGGCACGCATCAAGGGCCAGGTTCAGGATGGAGCACCAGCCGATCTCAAGACCATGGTATACTACTACATTGCGCAAGAAGGCGATGGCAAGCTTGTACCTCAAAGCACCGGGGACAAGCTGGGCATCGATGGAGACATTGAGCTCAAGGGCGATTCTAAGGCTCTTGGAACCTACAGTATCACAGTCACGAAGGGCAAGGGTGACCATCCTGAGGTTCAGAACCAATTCTCGAAAATCCGCACAGGCGACAAGACCTTGCTACGCAGCGTCCAGGTGGCCGACGAAAACCTGTGGCAAGGGAAGGGACTGCTGTATAATCAGCTCCAAGAAGCGGTCAAGACCCTCCAAGATGACATCGATATCGAGGATCCTCCGCCTGCCTGGCAAGTGTACAGACTCGAGCACCGACCAGCTGTTGGAAACGCTCACTTGGTCCAGAAGACGTTCCAAGGATCGTTCGAGTTCGACGTCATCTTCAACTCGGGGTCAGCAGGGCACACATTGGGATCTGATGATGTGACGAAAGAGATCAAGAAGGTCTCTCAGTCCTTTTCTGACCGCTTCAAACAAGTCTTTGAACTCAAAGCCCCTTTCAACGGAGGCAAGTACGACGCTTTTGGGAAAAGCATGTTTTCCAACCTTATCGGGGGCGTTGGATACTTCTCGGGTGCTCAACTGATTGATCGGTCTTACGCCGATGAGTACGAAGAGTTGAATGAAGGTTTCTGGGAGGAGACTGCTCGGGCACGTGCTCGGAAAGCTCAGCAGCTAGAAGGGCCGTATGAGCTCTTCACCAGCGTCCCGTCGCGTCCCTTCTTCCCGCGCGGATTCCTATGGGATGAGGGATTTCACCTCTTCCCCATTGCTGATTGGGATGGCGATCTCGTTCTTGAGATCATCAACAGTTGGTATAATACCATGGACGAGGATGGCTGGATCCCTCGCGAACAGATCCTGGGTGCTGAGGCCAGAAGCAAGGTTCCCGAGGAGTTCCAGGTACAATACCCTCATTATGCGAACCCGCCGACACTCTTCCTCGTCATCGAAGACTTTATGAAGCAGTTGAGCAACGCCAAGGTGTCAGGCAACACCAAGCCTTCTGCAGGTCTTCGCACCGCACACCTTGATAATCCTGAAGCTGGGGAAGAGTACATACGCAAGTTGTACCCCCTGCTTCGCCGTCAGTATGACTGGTTCCGTAAGACCCAGCGAGGCGAAATCAAGGCTTACGACCGCGAGGCATCCTCGTCGAAGGAGGCCTACCGCTGGAGGGGACGTACAGAAGAGCTTGTTCTTACCAGTGGACTGGATGACTATCCACGAGCAAGGCCTCCTCACCCGGGTGAGCTGCATGTCGATCTGATGGCTTGGGTTGGCCTAATGACGAAGTCTCTGATGAACATTGCTGGCGAGCTTGGTCACACCGAAGACGTGGCTGAGTTGAAGAAGAACCTCGCCGCTATTCAGCAGAACTTGGATGATCTCCACTGGTCTGAGAAGGAGGGTTGCTACTGTGATGCTACCATTGACGAATTTGAGGAGCATACACTTGTCTGCCACAAGGGTTACGTGTCCCTTTTTCCTTTCCTTCTTGGCCTCATGAACTACGACGACCCCAAGATGGGAAAGATTCTTGACCTGATCGGCGATGAGAGCCACCTCTTCAGCCCCCACGGCATCAGGAGCCTCAGCAAGCAGGACCCTTACTACGAGACAGGTGAGAACTATTGGCGAAGCCCTGTGTGGATGCCGATCAATTACTTGGCTGTGACCAAGCTCCATGTAAGTTGCCTCGCTTGACGATTTCAGAGTTCGTTCTGGATGGCTATGATGCTTACGAACGCACACCAGGACGTGGCCACCCATGATGGACCGTTCCAGAACAAGGCGCGGGAACTTTACTCCCAGCTGCGTAAGAACCTCGTGGATACGGTGTACAAGAGTTGGGTCGATACCGGTTTTGCCTGGGAACAGTACAACCCTGAGACCGGGGCGGGGCAACGGACGCAGCATTTCACCGGTTGGACAAGCTTGGTTGTAAAGATCATGGCCATGGAGGACCTGCCTTCGTCCAGCACCGGTAAGGATGAGCTGTGAAGTGGCGGACTACATCTTTCGGAGCTGAAATCTGCCATTGCCTCGCACAGGAGGCCACTGTACACAGACATGTAGAGTTCTACGACCCGACAAATAAGCAAATGCAAACCAACACAATAAACTATGGCCACGTCGCGGCGCTGCTAGCCTATGGTCATAGCATCAGCGACCTCAACCACTTACCTGCCTACATGCGCGCTGACATAGGTATCCGGGAATAGCCCCCAACGGACGCGGCCGCCCAGCGCCGCACTCAAAAGGGACCCCAGCATGGCGTGTGCCACTCATCTGAATCCCTGGGGTTATCTCGGCGGAAAAGAAGCTTCGGTGACGGTTCTGTCGCACTACACCTGCATTGCTGAGTGTTACAAAGCTGAGACGAACGGTAGTAATCCTCCTGCGACTACACCAGCTGCCTGTCACCGGCGACGCAGCTGGGGCCAAAAGGCGTCCACCGAATCTCCAAAATGCGCCTGCTCAGCCCTTTTCTCACTCAAGTGTAACATGTCAGTAATTTCGTTATGCAGAGCGGTGATCGTGAGCTGCCGAGGCTGTAAACAACCCCCAAGGGGACCTTTGTACGGTGTGTAACGACTACACCACAGCTACGAAACTATTGCTCGCATGGAACCAGCCTTACATACTATCAACCAGGGATCGAAGCCTCTGCTGTTGCTCATGAAAAGGTGCATTTTCGTGACACAAGCAGGCAGTGTAATGCGATTGGCTGGAGCATCGGTTTAGGGTGCGTACGGACCAGGCATTGTGGCGATGCAGATCACTGCGGCATAGCAATGTCACATTCTGAGAGAGGAGCGCTCCATGAAGATCACGACGTTATTAATGGCTGGTTTGGGCCAGTGAGTCCTGGAATCCTGCCGCTGTGCCTTGAAGATGATACTTTGGAGACAACGATGTCCCGGGAGGTGAGGTGAATCAGCATTGGCAGGGTGCAGTGGGCAGGCTGAGAGCTCACGTCCCTCTTTCGGTGTATTGAGGCAGTCCTGAATACCAGTAAGAGGTTCTCACGAGTCATGATTCAGTCAGACTCAATTTGTTACCCAACTAGGCCAGACATCATGAGTCTTCATGCCGTGCAGATTAGGAGAAGATGACCAATCCGCTGCAGAATGTGCTTATAGTCCTTGGCTGCGCCCGAATGCCTCAGCCTGCAGACTTGTGAGCTTGGGACGGAAAGATGTGACTTTGACTTGCAGAAGGTCCATGCTTGCCTTGTGTCGCTGGATGCTACCTGCATGTCTGGCAGACACGCGGCGCTTGGGATCGCAGCCAGGATTACGCAGGTTACACACGCACGAAACATGCTTTCCGCCTTTTCGCTCCCACCCTGGCCTGTGAGGAGCATGCAACTCAAGCGAAAACTCCTAACTTTTCCCCATAAGAAACTAAAGGTTCACAGTCATCGCGATCTTGAGTCCTCTGATACTACGCTGCGGCTGGGGTCCCATTGTGGCACGGGTCCCGTGCCTCCAATATTACACGGACCCGTGCCTGCAAGCCCGATCGAGATTAGCGCCCCTCCACTGAGCCCTCTGTAATAGCTAAAGAGCCACTATAGCTGCTAATAGTTATAGTGACTGCTATGCCTACTAATATAATAGTTACTAATACCTATAGCAATTACTATACCTATTATAGTAATTACTAATAGCTATAATAATTGCTATACTTATTACAGTAGTTGCTAATAGTTATAGTGACTGCTATGCCTACTAATATAATAGTTACTAATACCTATAGCAATTACTATATCTACCTACTACAATAATTACCAACAGCTATAATAATAATTATACTTATAATAATAATTACTAATAGCTATAGTAATTACTATACCTACTATAGCAGTTGCTAATAATTATAGCAATTACTATACCTATTATAGTAATTACTAATAGCTATAATAATTGCTATACTTATTATAATAATTGCTAATAGCTATAGTAATTGCTATACCTAAGTAAATATATAATTACTACCTTATAATATTTTAGCTTTGCAACTGCTATAGTAGCTGTAGCGGCTGCTACAGCAGTCTAGTTACAAGGGCAATGGGGGGCCTTATCTCGATCGGGCTTGCAGGCACAGGTCCGTGTAATATTAGAGGCACGGGACCCGTGCCACAAATGGGCCCCGCTGCGGCTGAGGAGCTGACTGATGCGGGTTTGGAGCCAGCGATTGGACACCCTAAGCGCCTAGATTCTACGGACTGGGGTGGGTTCCCGCGCAATGATTCTTTTTTTAGACTGCGGTCCCAATTCGCGCTTGTTGTTTCCCGCACCTGCGCTTGCCGCGCTTGACGCACAGGCGCCCTCCCAGCGCTGTGGTTAAAGACACCAACGGAGAGCTTCCAGAACGGTTCTGACAGTATACCACAATGGGCGGCTCGGTTTTAAACGGTGTGAGATTCCCCGTGTCGGCCTTATTGCCCCCTGCTCGCTTTAGACAAAGGTACCTTATTTTTGGCCTCGAAATCGACCTTTTATGTTTGGTTGGATTTGCTTCAGCTCACAGGTTCGGCGATATCCGTATCACTGCGCTGAGCTAGGGTGGAAGCACGAGTCGCCGAGGTTCATGCCGCCGCCGGCTCGTGTTCCAAGCCTGGTCTTTCCAACCACCGCTTTCGATTGTGATGGTTCGGTTGGGAACTACTGGCTTACCTACGCACTATGCCACGGCAATTCTCAATTCCGTGGCAGTGAACAGCCCCCGGGTTTGCGCTTCCGGCCGGGTGCTGACTCGGACGAGTTGGGGTTGGGTTAGATGTAGACTACGTTCATATCGCGACCTGCCTTGGTGCTGAAGCCTGTTCGTACATCCCTGCTTGATTTTGGCCCCCAAAATAGCTAACATAATCACCTTACATTAGACACGCTCCTCTTGTGGGTTTATCCTGCTTTTGCGCAGCTGTACGCCCACGACGCAAGGGTGGCAGGGCCAAGGCATCCCACACCCCCTCCACCTCCGTCCTAACTTGCCCTGCCATGTCTGCACTACCTACCACTGCTCCGGTGCCGTCAGAGATCGGCTCACTCGTACGAGAGCAGGAGAACGATCCATGGAATCCGCTCCCAGGGCCGTGGCGCAGATCGAACAGACTAGTGCGGCACGCGGCGCAGGGATCTGACGCGGGTGTGTGTGCCTGCCAGGACTGTCATCTCATCCCGCACCATCACATGCCCGCCGTCCTGTACGGAGTATACGTCGCCGTTTGCTATTCTTTGAGACTTTCGACACACTTTTTTTTTTGCTGGCGAGAAATTCTGTCGACCTGGGATGCTGACGCTGTCCTCTCCGTTCTAAGTGCGGTCCAAAATCTGATGAGGGCGATGACTCATGATACGCTGATCGAAATGCAGGCCATTTGAGGCTTCAAAGCTGTACCAGTGACTTCGTAGCGATACTGGCCCCCATGTGGGTGTCAGACAAATGCAGGTCACAACACGCTCGGATCAGGCAGAAACCGCCGAAGCGAGCGAGGGGTGCTCACTGGTAAACGACTGGGCTGTCTGAGGCTCTCGGCCGATTCCGACCTGTGCAATTTGGTCCTGTAGGTCTTAGATACATCCCATACTGAGTGTTGAGGGTTGGCACAAGTGACCGACCACAGCCGCCTCAAGCCGACCCTTCTCCCCATGCCTTGATGCCGTGGCGGCCAAATCAGCTCGGTGAAGACCTTGACTAATCAGAGGGTCTGGTGGGATTGCCTGCAATATCCAGAGATCATATCGACTCATGCGCTGTCACCGGAGATCCGTACTCGCGGACTCCTTCCCGTGCTTCCCCGTGTGGTCATTCTTGGTAATCAGCCATTGGTGTAAGCGCATGAGATCCACGAATGTCCCCAAGGACAGAGCTTGGCTGAATAAAGCAGCAGCCTGACTCGCATGATTACATTCTCGTCGCTTTCAAGAACAGATCTGCGAAACACAGCTCTTTGTCGCTGAACAAACAAGAAAGCGGGAGGCATGTCGTTGTCGCATGCCGCTTCGGGACGGTGGCTTCGATGCCAGTCGTTTGGGGGTCTTAACACACCACTCACTCAGCTAGAGAAGCACAGGCTGAGCTAGCTGTGAGCGTCCGCCTGGCCCCCATTCTGGGGTGGAACTATGCTAGGCCAAGTAGATCATGGTGGCAGCAGGGGAAGACATACGAGCCTTTCGTTTTGGGAGAAGCGCAACGAAGCTAAAGTGACAAGCGATGGTCCGCGCTGCGTCAAATGCCACTTCAAACTAGGTACTCATGACTGCAGCGAACACTGCAGCGACAGAGAGAGCGAAGATAGTTGGGGTCCATGTAGGCAACTTGCACTGCCGCGCTACCGTACTAGAGTTGAGACAGAGGCGCCTGTGGTGGTGTTGAATCCGACCCTGGCCTGTCAAAAAGCGGCATACTAGTCATTGAAACGGCGAGATGCGCAGACGATATAGTCTCTCACGTGTGTAGTTCAAGAGACGGTGCGCAGATTGTGAATTCCAGCCGAGTTGCCATGGCTGCCTGTTGAATACGCTGCACCGTCCGTTACGGTGAGGCTTAGCACTGTTCTTTCTCTCTTTGTCGGCTCTTGTACCCTCCTGTGCGAGCATGCAAGCGCGCATGTGGTGCATCTTTTTGCGAGGTCTGTTTTTCTGTTCAGTCATTGTCGTCCTTTCTCGCAGGGCGACGCAGTAGTGTGGTGGCGTCTCCCGTCTCACTCGCACCCCTTGACACTCTCACACGCCAACCCCAGCCCACTGCTGACTGAGACTGAACTGGGGCCTGGCTCTAGTTGCATTTGGCATGACGACGAGTGCTCCGTCTTCACTGCAACCTGGCCGAGTTTTGAGGGTCGCTGACCTGCTGCTGGAGGACCGTAGGCACTTATTGTACATCCTCAAGTGTATGTATGTATGACTACCAGGTGGGTAGGACTGGGTGGGATCCAACCCGCCTTCTGGTTCCCAAAAAGCTGCAAGGCACAGACACGAGCCTCCTCAGCCCTACGGGGACTGGGGATCGGGCGTCCTGTGCGTCGCTGATGCTGTGCGAGGGGCGTATTGTAATCGACGACCGACAGCATGAAGAATTTGACTTCAACCACTCACGGCTCGCCTGCCAGGGACCCCGACCCAAACAGGAGTACACCCAGCAGGGCGGTTTGGGGTCCAAAACTCAAGGCGTGGTTTCGAGGCTTGGTACTGCTGTGTGTCGTCTTGTCATTCCTGTAGAGGTGTGTATTCAGGACCTAGCGTGAGTGAAAGAGAGAGTGAGTGCGTATCTCTGCGGCTTGTATCTCTTGTCGTCCTGTCTGTATGCAGCTACTTGGTGCTTGACTGGGTGTGCGTTGCGTGGCGCCCCCGACAAGCCCCGATAGCTCACTCCGGACACGAGGGCTGTCGACCACGGACTTTCGATGTAAGCAACCAACCCATGGATGACGATAGTAATCCTACAGAGTATTTAAGACCAGCTGTCTCCCGGCTGAAAGAACAAACTCTACATCACCAGCAGACATTAACACTCCAGTCCTGCAACAACCAGCTACACTCACACAACGCACTTACCATCAGTCCTTTACACAACTCAACCTTGAGGAACTTCACCTGCCCCATTTCATCTTATTCGAACATCAGTAACTCGCTATCTTCAATATCACCAATCACAAAACACTTACAATGGCTGCCTTCAACAACTCTGACTTCACCGCCATGCCCTGCAACTTTGGTCGCAGTGGGTATAATGTCCCCAGCGGCAGCGGTTCTGGCAACGGCGGCGAGAACGGCGGCGACAAGAAATAGAGAACTCATCCTTGTCGAACAGCGATCTCTGGTCCCTGGGGGTCGCCTCCAGCAGCCTATCGCACGGCTGGAGACATCATCGCTTCGGCGCATTCTCATTTCAAGCATGTTTTCTTTGCCAACGAAACTCCTTCCTTCAGTTTTGCCGACTTTGGTGCATTCCTCAGCAACCCAAGAAAATCAACCCCAAGAAGCATTTATGCTGTCCTGGAGAGAGATCGCGGGCGGCCGGGATCGCTGGGGCTGTTTCCCCAGCAGCGAGTCAAACTAGAGATTGACAGAGAGGCTATCGCTCAGTCTTGGGAATCTCCTGCAATGGATGACCTGTACGAGTACGATGTTTTGAGGACGATGTAACAACAACGGTCTTGTTGATCTTCTTTCAGCGAGTTCCTGTTTTCTTTTTTCCTGCTTTCTGGTCTCTCATTACAGAGAAGGTGCATAGCGATGGATCACTCATTCACACCCGGGCTTCGATTTATTGATTTTTGCTCTTTTTCTGTTATCGCAGCCTGTGACAACACCTGAAGGACGGGATTGCAGCGGTGGACCATTCGTTACACTGGGAGTTTTTTGTTATCTCTTCTTTCTTTTTTTTCTCATCTGCAAAATGATCCTACACATTGTTTAGAACGTGACTTTGACTAGATTGACAAGAACGCTCCAATAAAGAACTTACAAATAGACACAATTGCATACCGATAAATCTTGTGCGTTTGACAGTGACTCGACGCGTTCTGTGCAGTGTAAAGTCCGAAGCCAGGATAGAGACAGTAACGTCGCTTGCTACCAACACAACGCAGGTGCGGCAATCTCGCACCGTATGACGTTGTTCTTCCCGCCCGGTGTGTCCGTCTCCTGTCCGCTCCCCGACATTCACGACCCCGGCCGCCGGAGGATATGTCAGCGAAACCTGTCGTTGCATGACTCGCGCACACGCGACATCAGGTTCAGCACCTTGTACAAGTACACCCTCTTTGCTGGGCTTTGCGCGGGGCTTCTAAGTGATGCGACAACCGCTGCAATTTGAACCCATCGGAATCGATTCCCAAACATCTGGATGCGGTAGGGAAAGACTCGAACGAGTTCCAGGAGCAGCTTGCCGGGTTGGTTTGTCTGCCGTAAGCAGGATGGCTAGGCAGCCAGGTTGCAAGGATAGGATCAACCTATGATATCAATGCCCTAGAACGCTCTCAGCTGAACGTCGGTGAGACGCTCGTCACCACTCCCAGACAGGACAGGTCTCGCTTCCGCTCAACCCGAGGTTCTTGCTCCCGAGTTTTGTTCTCAGATGACTCAAAATGCATCTCGTCATTCCGGGTGATCTCGCTATTTCTGTTACTTGCCCACGCAGAATCTACCACAGAGGAGTCACCCGGTCAGCTGCGCCCTGCAAGTAAAACACCACCACGCGGCGAAATGCTAGTGAGCATATTTTCGAGTCAGGACTTACTTTTCGAACACAACACCAAGGACATCTTCGACGTCACCAGCCTCACCCTTCCCGGTGATCCGCGCAAGGCAGTTCGCGGCATAGCGAAGATACTCGGCTGCTAAGACGGAGTCTGCATCAGAGCCGTCGTCAGCGGGCTGCGCCTCGACCATGAAATCCGACAGATGCCCTCGGCACTTCACCAAGAGCTGACGCTGACGTTCGGTGACTCCCAATAAGTCCTGCATCTCCACGGGCATCTCCGTCATGGAAGAGAATGTGGTCAACAGGGCGTTGACGAGACCCTGCAGGCCGCCAGGATCATCGCGATCAAGCATGGGGGCGTGTGCCTCGAGGCATGATATGGTAAGGATGCGCGACTGGCTAAGTCCAGGGGCGTGTTGCTTGAGTGCATTCCGGAAGTCTTCGAGAAGTCGCGTGAGATGGATGGCATCTATTGCATCGCGCTTGTTGACCACGATGAGGCATGATTGGGCCTCTGCCGCCAGGCTGAGCGTCTCTGCATCGTACTGAATTATTGGACCGCCAGGCCCATCCTCGACCGATGCTAATACCATAACAATGTCGGACTCTCTTGCTTTTTTCTTTGCTCTACGGATCCCTTCTTCCTCAATCATACTCATCGGATGTGTGTCGAGTTGGTGGGCTTTGGTGCGGAAGCCTGCAGTATCGGCGAACGAACAAAGATAGCCTCTCAAGTCAAGGCTGGCCTCCACAATGTCACGGGTCGTTCCAGCCTCGCCAGAAACTATGGAAGCCTCCCGCCCGACAATGAGATTCATGAGGGAGCTTTTGCCGGCGTTCGGAGGTCCAAGCAGAGCGATCCGGATGCCGTTCCTCAGCAGCTCACTGCGGTGACTGCCTCGCTCATGGAGCTCAATGCTTCGCAAGATGTCCGTCACCTGACTAGTGACGTTAGCGAGGAGCTCTGACTGCGACTCATCAAAATGCTGATCCTCAGAGAAGTCAATGAGTGCCTCAATCTCCCCACGTGCGAGCAGTAGTTGTTGGCGCCAGGATTCGTAAGTCTTGCCCAACGCCCCGGAATTTCCTCTAACGGCCGCGCGACGTTGCTGCTCAGTCTCAGCGGCAAGAGTATCACTGAGAGACTCAATCTGGGCCAGGTCTAAGCGATTGTTGATAAAGGCGCGTTTCGTGAACTCTCCGGGTTCGGCATAGCGGATCCTCTGCCGAGAACTTGCAAGAGGTATTGCTGCCAGCACAGCTTTGACCGTTGCTGGCCCGCCATGAACATGTAGTTCAAGTACATCCTCGCCGGTGACCGTTTTGGGTGACGGAAAGTGCAATACCAAGGCTTCTGAATCTAAGATCTCCCTCCCTGAGCCGACCTCTGAGCCCTGTGGCCGATAGAGAGAACGCACCGTAGCATACCTAGGCTTAGGTAGCTTCTTTCCAGGACAAAGGGCGCGATAGATCTGTCCAAGTTAGAACTATGACAAAGAGAGGTTGGCCTTGTGGTTGTTTACATCTGTGCAAGATGGTCCGGAAATGCGAATCACAGCAATTCCGGCTCTGCCAGAACCCGAGGATAGGGCGTAGATAGTGTCTTCAGTCGCAGTAAATGCTGAAGGACTCTTGTTGGATATGATCTGACTGAAGCCTCTCTCGGGATTCCACGGCTGTTTCAGACTGTGCTGCCATTTCGACTGTATGGAGCCACAGAGACGGCTAGGTTGGCCTATCACCAGGACACTGCGGAGGTAGAGCAGTCTCCCAGGTCGCGCCACTAGGGCGTTCATGAACCTTAGCTGCCTTCTTTATGCTTTCAAATAGATTCCATGTGCGAAATTTGTCAATCCTTGTGATGTATGCGGTGCTGTGCAGCTTGTTGAGGTGGATGTCAGTGGCAGGCTTTAGCCGGTACGTACCTATTGACGCTGTCTCAAGTTAGGTTTTTGATGCACCAACTTGGGCCTCAGGCACTTCAACCTGGACAGTATGGGAAGCAGCCTAGAACACCAAAAGGGGCAGCCCAACTTGAAATAGCAGGGAACTTATCTTACTTATGAAAGTACACAATTTGATTTTCAGAGAATAAACTGATCTTCTTAAGCGGTGAAGTGAAGCTGAGGTACGCATCGCATGCTTTGATGGAGGCGGCACGATGGAGAAGTTAGGCGAAGAGCGCAATGGCCCGTTTCGAGTCGTTGCCCCATGGACAGAAACAGGTATTCAACTGTCCAATCCTTTTTAAAAATAAGAACAAAAACAGGCTTGCCTTTTTTTTTTTTTCTTTTCTTTTTTTTGAGTGACGGTCTTCAGTATATGGATGTGAGCCAGCCACTCCCACACCTGTATCAATCGGGTTTGTGAAGGCACAGTACCCGGCTGATCATACCAATGACACGTATAGACATCGCGAGAAACGTTACAACGTTGAATAGACGGTAAACTTAGTCCCAAGAGAAGCTTGAACACATTTCAGTCTGCACGAACCTTTTGTCGCCGTACGTGTTGTGAGGCAGGCAGAGTGGCCGCTGAAGTAGGGTAGCCCTAGACAGGCAGGCGGTGTACGTCAGCTCCACGGCAGAATCCCCTGCCTTCAGCGCCTACGCTGGTGGCTGTTGGTGCAATGTAGCTTGGAGCCACCAGGGCGACGACGAAGCTTGAGCTGCCTGGACCGGGATCTCGACCTCGAACCTCATCATCACCACCATCACCGCCCAAAGACACAACCTACCAACCACTCGTCACGAACACCACTCACGCCGCCCTTCGTGACGCATCCATCCATTCTCTTCTGATACCTGAGTCGGGAATCGACTTAAAAGATACACCGTCACCATGTTCAGAAATAACTACGACAACGACTCCGTCACGTTGTATGCCCTCCAGCCTCATCTTGCCAACACCATCACGATCGCAAAGCTGACCACACCCGCTGTAGCTCTCCCCAGGGACGGATATTTCAGATCGAGTATGCTGCTGAGGCCGTAAAGCTCGGATCTGTTGTTGTTGGCATTACCAGCAAGACACACGTCGTCCTCTGCGCAGTCAAGGCAAGCTTGGCCTTCCTTGCGCAACCCCTCCATTTCATCATCAAGCTGACTAACTCTTGCTTCTGACTACAGAGAAACGCCGAAGAACTGTCATCATACCAGAAGAAGCTCTTCTCCGTCGACGAACACGCCGGCATCGCCATTGCAGGCCTCACCTCTGATGCGCGCGTCCTCTCCAACTTCATGAAGCAACAATGCCTTGGCCATCGCCTCACCTACGGTCGTGCTATGCCCCTCCGCTCCCTCGTCGACATGATCGGTGAGAAGGCACAGATCAATACCCAGATGTACGGCAAGCGACCCTACGGTGTCGGCCTCCTCGTTGCTGGCGTGGACGAGCGTGGCCCTCACCTGTTCGAGTTCCAACCCTCGGGCATGACGGAGGAGATGGTTGCGTTCGCGATCGGTGCGCGCAGCCAGATGGCGAGGACATACTTGGAGAGGAACATCGATGCGTTTGCAGACTGCTCACGGGAGGAGCTCATTCAGCATGGTCTCAAGGCCTTGAAGGAAAGCTTGGTGCAGGACAAGGAGCTCACAGTCGAGAACACCTCCGTAGCGGTCATGGGAGCGCAGATGGAGGGCATGAAGGGCATTGAGCCGTTCAAACTGTATGATGGCTTCGAGGCTAAGGAGTGGATCGACAGTGTGGCAGATAACCAAGGGGCCGATGAAGGTGAGGGTGAGGGCATGGAGGTTGACAGCTAAGCGAATGATAGACGTCTTTGAGTGATATAAGGAGCGAACGAGCTAGATCGTGTAACAATAACTGCACCGGGATAGCGCAGCTTCCCTGAATGTTTCCTCTTTTGCTTCACACACCTCCACTATGTGAGTTCGCCGTATGACGCGATGGTTTGTTTCATTTAGTCATTCCTGTCTATTCGTCTAAACCATGGGGCAAACGCCGTCTTCACATCTAAATGCATCCCTGGTCGACATGGCCTAACCCGGGCCAATTCCGACACATTACGGACATTAGGTACATAAAAGAGGAAGAAGCTTACTCGCGGCCCCATTCGAGCTTGTAGGTCGCGTCAGAAACCCGGTAATCCCGCAGCGCCTTGATAGCCTCAGCAGGCGAGTTCGCAGTGACGAGAATGTTCTTGTTGGCGGGCTTGACGAAACCCTGCTCAGCGGCGTCGTCCAGCCACTTGAGGATGCCGTCCCAGAAACCCTCGATATTGAGCAGGCAGATGCCCTTGGTGTGAATGCCGAGCTGGTTCCAGGTTGTGGTCTCGAAGATCTCCTCCATGGTTCCAAAGCCGCCGCTCAGGCCTATGAAGCCGCTCCCCGGCGCACCGGCGATGACTTCCTCGGCCATGAGCTTCTTGCGGGTGTGCATATCCTTGACAGTAGTGGTACGGCCATAGACGCTCTCCTCGGGGATCGCCCGGCCCTGCTTGATTTCGTATGTGCCATCACGCTCATACTTGACCAGGGCCTCGGGGATGATGCCGTGGACTCTGTCGGGACCCTTCAGGCTGACAAGAGTTTTGGCAACCTCGCCCATCAGGCCGACTGTGCCGCCTCCATAGACTGAAGAGAGGTGGGTTGTTAGATGAAGTTGCTATACAAAACGGAAGGGGGGGGGACATGTAGCTCACCAAGATCAATGTCCTGCTCAGCGAAAAGCCTTCCGAGCTCACGGGCTGCCTCAACGTGGGCCGGGCTTGCACCTGGAGCCGAGCCGCAGTAGACGCAGATCTTGACTCTTGGCGAGGAGCCATTCGCAGCTGGTGATGCTGACGCCATCATGCTGGTGGTGAAGCCTGGTTCAGCGGTCTGTGGTGAAAAGATGTAGGTGGAAACGAGATAGTTGCTCTCTCTCGAGGGCAATAGAAAGTAGTGACAATGGGTACAGAAAATCTATATTTCTCTCCTAGGACAGGAATCTGGGAGGGGAAATAGTAAAGGGAGGATTACTCGAGACGATGAATGAGGTCAAAGGATCATCCGGAGTGTTAGGCGCGCTGGAGCCGGCTGGGTTTTATGTCTCGGGGGCTAAAGCTCACTGTTGGTGTGTCCTGTAGGTGACTGCAGTGCTGGCAGCTGGCTTGTGTCGGTCAGGCACCGTAAGGCACGAGACTGACTGACTCCCTCTCTGGTTGTTGGTGAGTCGTCATCGCCTCTCTCCTATCATATTACCTCTGTGCTCTGATTCTCGCTCTCTTCACACTCATCGGCGCTCTCCGTTGAATCATTTCCAAAAACCCATGCGAATCGTATTCTATGTAAATCAAGACCACCATTAGAGTCTCGACCACTGTATTGGCTCATTCTCACCCAACAGACCCAGCCAATCTGCAGCCTCCCCTCCGGCACGATCCGATTGCCACCAACCTGGTCCGGGCGCCTAGCGATCAAACTGCGCTTGTAGTTATGACTCGAAGGCCTGAGATCCATTCCTGGCCATTCTGGAGCCTCTATGAGCTTAGCCTAGCTTCAATACCCACGCGCCAAGCCCAGGTACGAGGGGGTTTGGAAGTCAACCCCATCAAATTCCCGCGTCTGCGAATTCTGTGCAGACTGGGTGAGGGAAGAAGGGATTGTAGCCGCCAAAGTCCCCGGCCCGAACACCTGCATGCAAGGTATACCTTCCGCTGCACTGCACTACCACCTCTGGGCAGCCTCCTGAGGTGAGTTGATTTGCACTGCAGTCTCGAAGTGAGGTCGAACCAGAAAACCTACAGGAGTTTCGCATCTTTGCACAGAATTAAGTCCTGTCAATCCGTCTCCTCAATGCTATGTCATTGCCCAAGGGAGGCTAACACTATGACTGTGTACCAAAAGTGCCGCCAAGCACCAGCTTTGACTCACGTTTCGATTCTAGCCTTGCCCATCAGTGCTCTCTATGACATCCTTTTCCACTTTGCAAGGCATGCAGTCTCATATTACGACTCAAATTGTAAGCCTGTCAGGTGGGCCACTTTGCAGAAATACAGGATAACCTCGCTCTTAGTCAATTGTCTACATCAGATCTGTCATATCACTGTGCTTCTAGAACAAACCCAAAGCTAACATCCTCAGTCTTAACCAAAAGATCCTCCCTGACACCTGGTCCACATGCTGCAGTGCCAACTCCAGCGACATTGGCATCGAGCCTAAGAAGCGTCGCGTCCTCTTCCTCTAGATCGCAGGGGTGCTTCGCATCTCGGATGGTTTCGGAAGTATAGTGACTGGCCTGCCAGTTGAAGTTACGAGAGACTGTACCCTTCCAGGTCTCAGTGGGCGAAGGAGTGACACGGAGACCACCGGCATGATCGTCTGTAACCTCCACGTAGCGTGCTCCCATGCGGTTGCCGCCTTCTTGAGGAACCTCGTAGTGCTGGTGGAGCTCAGTGACGGTCGCGCTGTAGACACCAAGACGCTGAGCGCTCTTCTTGTCAGGATAAGCCTCTCCGGGACCAAGGCCCTTGTACTTGATGTTGGCAAGTGCCTTTGGAAGGCGAAGATCGAGTCCGATACGGGGAATGTAGTTGGGCTTCTTGCCACTAGGCCTCATCGCAAGCTCTACGGTGAGAGTTCCTGATGAAAGAATCGTATATGTGGTGTTGATGTCGAATCCCCAGTCGAGCACAGGAGGCGACAGGAATGTCTTCGTCTTGACGACAACCTTGTCCTCAGCAGCCTTGATGTCCAGGGACCGCAGAAGACTTGTCATCTTGTGCACGCCATAATTGACCCAGTACGGGTGATCTATGGGCTGATCGTTATCGGTAGGGGGCCGGTAGATACCAGGGAAGAGCGCGGCACCAGTAATTGGGTTCTTCTCTAGGATGACCCGTCCTCCAGATGTCCAGGAAGATAGCAAGCCTCGAGCTGTATCGAAAACAAAGGAGAAATCGCCTCCAGAGATGGTCGCACGGGCTCGTGTCTTGGACACTGTCAAAGGCGCTGTAAGAACACCACGAGGGGCTCGCGGTGCGGCTTCGATCGCGGCCTGGTCAGACAGTTGGCCTTGCACCCAAGCAATCTCGTGGCCTGGGTCTGCCCAGTCGTAGCTATCCCTCAGGCGGAAGGACACAGTGATGTGAAGGTCGCTTTGCGATCCTGCAGGGAACTTGGACAACGGAAGGTCAAGCTCAACTGAATCCCCTGCGGGGATGTCAGGCAGATCGATGGCCCCGGCAGCCACAACTGATGCTTTCGCACCGAGGTCTTCGATTTTGTACGAAGCAACCAGGTGCTTCGCCCCGATGAAGTCGTATTTGTTTTTGATGCGAAGCTTGCCGTCCTTGATAGACAGTTGCAGAGGCTGGTAAGCCTTCTTCAACTCAATCAAGCCCGGTGTCGGTTCGTGAGTACTGTGGAGAAGACCATCCATGACAAAGGTCCCATCATGAGGCCATTCACCAAAGTCGCCGCCATATGCATAGTAGCCCTTGCCGTCGGCATCTTCCTTCCACAAACCGTGATTGGCCCATTCCCATACCCAACCTCCTTGGAGACGTCGATTATTCTCGAACGCTTCGACGTAGTCGTCGAGTCCTCCAGGTCCGTTACCCATAGCGTGCGCAAACTCGCAGAGAACGATGGGCTTGTCGTAGGTTCCATCTTCCTTGACGCCCTCAGTCTTGCACAAGTTGAGCAGGCGATCCAGAGGTGGGTACATGTACGAGAACATATCAGCAGAAGCTGCCTTCGTGTCGCCCTCGTAGTGAATTGGACGTGTGGGATCGAACTTTTTGCCCCAGTCGTACATAGCCTTGTGGTTCTGTCCGTAGAACGCTTCATTGCCAAGCGACCACATAATCACACTCGAATGGTTCTTATCTCTATGCACTAGCTGGACCATTCGGTCAACGTAAGCATGTTGCCAGTCTGGGTTGTCGGTAGTATATGCGGCAGCCGGTCCGTTCGTCTTCGCTTTTCGGATTTCGTAGTCCCACACCTCTGGAATGTCCAGGGGACGGGCAATGGCGTCGTAGAAGCCATGTGTTTCAAGGTCAGCCTCGTCCATTACCCAAAGGCCCAGCTCATCGGTCAGGTCGAACAAGGCCGGGTGGGGAGGGTAATGCGAGCACCGCAGGGAGTTAATATTGTACCGTTTCATCAGAAGGAGGTCCTTCTTGATGAACTCGAGGGGGACGGCACGGCCAAAGCGTGGGTGGTGTTCGTGTCGATTGACACCATAAAATCGAGGTGCGACACCGTTGACAGTGATGAGGCCATCTTTGAGCTCGACCTTGCGGAACCCGACGTTCTGATGAACCGTATGAGAACCGAGTGCAATATCGAGGCGATACAGGTATGGTGTTTCAGCAGTCCATTTCTGAGGCTCAGATACGTCAACTTCGATGTCGACTTTGCCATCTTCTGCCTTGAAAGCTGCGGTCGTTTCGTAGAGAACGCCACCGCCGTTCTTCGGGAGCTCACTCAGAGTAAGGTTGATTTCTCCTGCTTCCGAAGCAAGAATGTCGACGGAGACTTGGAGTTTCGCATTCTTGTACTGTACGTCGAAGTCGGTACGCGCGAACCAGTCATTGATTCTGTTGGTCGACGGGAAGGCAATAAGGTGAACGTCGCGGAAAATGCCTGAGAGGTACCACTGATCCTGGTCCTCGATATAGGTGGCCGTAGACCACTGGTAGACCTTGACGAATACCTCATTTGGCCCATCTTTCTTCACGACACCAGAAACATCGAATTCAGACGCATTTCTTGACCCTTCAGCGTAGCCGATGAGTTTACCATTGACCCAGACATGGTATGCGCAATCGACACCGTCAAAACGGAGCCTAAGGTTCATTCCCTCGTGCCAGGCAGAGGGCACAAAGAATTGACGCTTGTAGCATCCCGTAGGATTTTCTGTCGGCACATGAGGAGGACAGACGGGAATGGGGAATTGGGTGTTGGTGTAATGAGGGTGGCCATGGCCCTGGAGCTGCCAGTGACCAGGGACGTCAATGGTGCCCCATTCGTCCTCTGGTTGCGAGTCTTCCGGGCTCGGGCTTTCTTCAGGTGTAGATGTATAGCAGAACTCCCACTTGCCATTTAGCAAAAGCGAGGTTTCTGGGATGTAGTAGGATCGCGCTGGAAGAGTGTTGCGTCGGATGACTGCGGGGTTCTGGTGGTCAGGGGTCCCTTCCAGTTCTTGGAGGGGCAGAGAAGCAGTGGTGACAGCCATGGTCGCAACACTGGCCCAATTGCAATCGTGCTCTTGATCTGCGAAAAGATGGAAAGATGAGAAACAAGGAGGAGGAGGAGGAATAAGCAAGAAAGAAGAAATGATCTCACACGCTCCAGAGCACACAAGATGACAAGAGCTAGGTACCTGAGTACGACTCACGGATGACGCTGAGGAAAGTTGAGCAGAGGAGCACCAGCTCAATTTGACAGCCAGCTTTCTTATACTCGGCCAGGACTTTTCGTCAGGTGAAGCAAGGAACCTTAGTTTTCCGCCTTCCCCGACGCGAGCGCTTCTTGGTTCCTCCACAAGCGGAGATGCGTGGTTCTCCACGATGCGATGGTCACGGAGCAACCCACTCAAGCAGAAACAGCTGCTCTACATACAGTACGTGATTGCATGCAAGGTTGCTGAGTCGCATCGCATTCACCGCCCTGGACCCTCTTCTTGGGTGAGATCAACGGACGTTACGTGGGGGTCCCCTAGCTGTGATGGTGGAGGCGACGAGCTCCCAAGTTACTGCTTAGCCTAGTGAGCCATTCCTTTGCAGTCAGTGCCGTGCACCTCCCCAGAGGGTCTTGTATTGATAACCGGCTGAGGGAGCTTCCAAAGGATCTGTGACTGTGCATAATTCTGGGAAATAGGAAAAAGAACTTGAACGCAAGCTTGTGACCAGATTCGTGATGATGTGAGGAGGCGAGGAGAAATGACAGGGTTCTCCGCACGAGGGCCGAAGAGGGATGGTTCCATGCGCCAACTGACGAGCCAGGCTGCCAGCCCAGGATTTCTTCTCCACCATCTTCACCAACGAGCCGGCGCGATTCCTCTTCCACAGCCACTGCAACCCTTCTTCGGCTCCGGTATCCCCGTCACCAATCACCTCTCATTTCACCCTCCCCATGTTTCCCCCAGAAGGATGCCCAAGCATGTTTCCCAGCCGCCCACGGGTCATTCACGTTGCTGTACCCGTCGGTTCATCGGCTCCGGCAAGCAATGCAATTCCTGGGATTGGAGCGGAATTATCACGACAGCCATGCGTCTACTCCACATCTTACCCCGGACTGGACAGATGGGATGCTCCATGACATGTTCTCGAGTCTCAGGAGGGACGCTGCAGCAGGCTCGCGGACTGTTGGTGCGAGACTAGAGAGGGCATGCCATGCACGGAGTAATTGACACCTGTGTATCGTGCCATCTATAAGTTCCATCAACTCCCCTCAGTCTCTCATCAAAGCTGCACCAAGGTCAGGTTTCTCTCCTTCTATGGCACATCTCATCGCCTCGATTTCATCCCATCTTTGAGCATCATCGTGATCATGGCCGATACCAAGGAAGACCCCGTCGCGGCTCCTCCTGCATACCAAGCTGAGAATGTGCAAGAGAAGCACGTCGACACCGCTGTGCAGATTGCCCACGATGTCACCGAGACCAAGTACTCTCCACGCTCCAAGAACATGATCATGCTCTATGCTGTTCTCTGCATCCCCTACCTCTGCGGTTGCCTTAATGGCTACGATGGCAGTCTTATGGGTGGTCTGAATGCTATGGAGTCATACATGAAATACTTCCACAAGGAAGTTGTTGATGACAGCACTGGTATTATCTTTGCCATGTACAACATTGGATCTGTCGCTGCTGTCTTCTTCACTGGGCCCGTCAACGACTATTTCGGTAGGCGATGGGGCATGTTCACTGGCGCTCTGATCATCATCATTGGCACATGCATCCAGGCACCGTCAAAGACAGAAGGGCAGTTCCTCGCTGGCCGTTTTGTTCTCGGCTTCGGCGTCAGTTTCTGTGCTGTCTCTGCTCCGACCTACGTCAGCGAGATGGCTCATCCCCATTGGAGAGGGACGATCACAGGCTTCTAGTGAGTGCACGACTCAGATCCCCTTCCCCCTTGATACTTGGGGCCAAGTGTGGAAAGGTGCTGACCGACGACTTTAGCAACTGTCTGTGGTGGCTCGGAAGTATCATCGCATCATGGACTGTTTACGGCTGCGCCACCATTCACGGCACGGAAGCCTGGAGAATTCCCATCTGGCTCCAGATGGTTACTTCAGGCTTCGTTCTTGTTGGCGTCTTCTTCATCCCCGAATCTCCTCGCTGGCTCATCGCGAACGACAGGTTTGAGCAGGCTGCCAAGGTTCTTACCAAGTACCACGGTGAAGGAGACCCGGATCACCCGATTGTACAATTGCAACTCCAGGAGATGGTCAGCCAGATCCGCTCGGAGGCTTCCGACAAGAAGTGGTGGGACTACCACGAGCTGTGGCACACACACAATGCTCGTCGTCGTCTCATTTGCGTCCTGGGTATGGCTTGCTTCGGCCAGGTCTCTGGCAACAGCTTGAGCTCTTACTGTACGCTATCCCCCTATCCGCTTCTCGATCACACCGGCTAACTCGTAGCCCTCTTCTAGATCTGCCTGTCATGTTGAAGAACGCTGGTATTGTGGACCAGCAGCGTGTCCTGGCTCTGAATGGCGTCAATCCGATTCTTTGCATGATCGCCGCCATAATTGGTGCGCGCATGACCGATGTTATCGGCCGCCGGCCCCTTCTCATCTACTCTATTGTGTTCTGCTCGTGCTGCTTTGCCATCATCACCGGTACAAGCGCAAGGTCAACCACTGACCCTGACGATACAGCTGCCGCCAACGCGACCGTCGCGATGATCTTCATCTTCGGCATTGTCTTCTCATTTGGTTGGACGCCACTTCAGAGCATGTATATCGCTGAGACTCTCGAGACGACTACTCGTGCGAAGGGTACCGCAGTCGGCAACCTGGCCAGCTCAGCTGCGTCGACCGTCATTCAGTACTCCTCGGGCCCCGCCTTCCTGCACATCAAGTACTATTTCTACATCGTCTTCGTCTTCTGGGATCTATTCGAAGCGACGATCATATATTTCTTCTGGCCAGAGACAAATGGCCGCACGCTGGAGGAACTTGACGAGGTTTTCAGTGCGAAGAACCCGGTCAAGAAGAGTCTCGAGCAAAGGTCTGCGCAGACTGTCTTGCATACAATGCAGATTGCTCCTGAGAAGGAAATCGACGTGTAGACTCGACTAGCAGACATCTGTGTTGGGCAAACGAGGTGTCTTTTTTTGTCATTGACATAGAAGCGCGAATCACCTCCTTCTTCAAGTTCATCAGCGTCCGCCTTCCCCCGTTCATATTTTGAATGCATATTTGTCTTGTGAACGTCGATCCGCTTCTGCATATATGTAGTGTGGGGAAATAAGCTCCAAAGCTTGTCCAATCTAGCTCATCCCAGAAGCGCATCAATCAGAGGACTGATCCATTGAGCCCCATCGTCAACTGCTCCCTCCACCGATCACGCGGAAATGTTGCAAGGCCTGAGAGCCTCGGCCCGTGTCGGAGCGAGAGTCCACGTTTCTGCTCTTGGACCTTGCATCCACGAGGAACGACAACAGTTCCTTTTCTTTGGAGTTTCATCCCAACAGCTGTTGTGGGGACCGTGGAAGCTCTGGCAAGTGATGAGCTGGGGAAAGCTGATCATTGCTTGTCCTAGGCTGTCAGCATGGAGAACGACACATCCGAACCGGCCCGGAAGAGGTTGAGGGCGAGCCACGCTGTAAGCAGCAGTCCAGAACAACAACCTGATGGCCGAGCCCTTATTCTGACTCTTGCCGTGGATTCATAGTGCGACACATGCCGAGCAAAAAAGATAAGGTAAGATGCTTATTTAGAAGGATGAGGCTGCACGACTCTGCTAATAACTGCATGCAAACAGATGCAATGGATCCAATCCCTGTGCATCATGCGACGCAAATCGTCAAGAATGCACTTACGGCTCTGAAGCCACCACGTATGTAGCCTCACGTTGAGGTTTCTGTCTTCATCTTAGGCTTGATCCTCACTAGCAATCTTTTTCAGGAGAGGGAAAAGCGATGTTATACTCGAAGGGGTTCTCCGCGTTGAAGCCGCGTTGAATGAGATGAAGGAGACAATCGCTATGTTACCAAAGGTCAGTATAGCCACAATGCGCTACCTTATTGTCGAGAGCATATCATGATATATCGTCAAACAAAACGCTCAAAGTCTTGCAGCAAAGCCAGAAGTCGCCCACAGAACTACCTCGTGGCCCGGTCCTGTCTCCAGGATGGCCACGTGAGAACAGGGCCCCTTCATTCTCCGCCTCGCCACACAGTGACTTTACTTCCAGCGAACGGACATTTCACAACAATGCTCAATTGCCCAAGGACTCGAATCAGGATCTTGTGAACAGCCTAGACAACGCAGTTCTTGCCTCAATGCACACGTCAGCTACGGAGGCAGTCCTGCAATGGCCACACTTCAACATATTCCCGGAACTACGCGATGGCTACACGTCGATCTTCCACTTGGAGCAGTCTCGTCCATCGCTCAAGACCAGGTCCAACGCTTGGTTCCCGATGCTCAGCACAAATGAGATCGAGGAGGTTCTGGAGTCGTTCTGCAACACCGTCAACTTCTGGTACCCCGTCACGTCAACCCAAGAGCTTGCCAACATTCGAAAGACCCTACTGAATGGGGCGGCGAACGAGAATGAGGATCTCGACTTTTGTCTGGCTGCTCTGACTATGGCCTTGGGGCTCGCGGGCCAGGTCACAGCCGGGTTGGCAGAGCGACATGACGAGTCAGAGGAGGCTAGGGAGAGGCGTGCGTCCCGAAAGGCCCTGGCAGACGCCTACTTTGATGGAGTTTTACGGCGCCTTCACATGGTTCATGCACAGGTCAGCAGTCAGGCGACTCATTGCCTATTCTTCATTGCGTGAGTGCAGTCGGAACCCATAGAACGCAGGAATTATGTTAAACCAAACGCCCAGACTTTACTTTGCCTTCCTGCGGAGACCGCTTCAGGCTTGGGAGTACATCAACGCTTCAGCCACGAAGTGCCTTCTCTTGTTATCCTACCGACCAGAGGAGGAGAACCACGCAGATGAAGAGCGGATTCGACGCATCTTTTGGTCGTGCTACATCCTGGAAAGGTAAGTCGCTGGCAGGAAAAGCGTTTGCTGGACAAATGATCTAACGGCATTGTAAGCGATTATCTCGCTGAGCTCCCCGCGCTTCCTCAGTCCGGTGTGTCCCAGGTCGAGTCATCCACACCACTGCCCGGGGAATTCGACACCCATTACTCCCCTGAGCAAAAGGAGCTATCATCTCTCTACTTCCTTGCATGCATATCTATGCGCAGGTTATTGAACCGTGTTCACCACTTGCTGTACGCTCGCAGCACGGGCACAGCGCTCAATCCAGCCAAGTTCCCTGCCGTGGTCCGCGAACTTGACCATCAGCTAGATGAGTGGCGCGAAGTTCTTCCTCGGGCATTAGCTTTTGATGTCGACTTGAACGCAGTCAACGGCCTGCAGGGTACAATGAGCACCCCGCAGACTGAGGCCGGAAGCTTCCTACGACAACGCTACCTCACCTGTAGGAGTGTCATATACAGACCCTATCTCATGTGGACGCTCAGCGGCGTGCAAACGGTGAATGCGACCAATGCGCCCCTGCAGCAGGAAGCCTTGAACGGATCCAAGATCTGTCTCGATTCGTGCTTGTTACATATTCTCAACCTCCGTGGCTTCGGTCAGACCTGCCTGGTTGACACATGGATCTGCTCCCTGTCGTATGTTTCGCACCCTTCCTTTCCTCATAGATCTGCCATCACATATGTGGTTGTCAACTGAACTGACATGAACTAGCATGGCTGGCGCCATGCTGATGCTCCTGGCTGCGTGTCGAGTCCGTTCGCTTTGCGAGCTTGTCGGCACAGAGGTCCTTATCGCAGGCGAACACCTTCAGACTACACTCAGTAGTTGGCGGAGTCTCATGGGCGGAGTCCCTTCTCCAAGTGTTGAGCAGAGCTTGAGGCTAATGGCGGACATTCATCGTCTCATTCAGACTACTTATAAGCATGGCCAGATTTGAATGGTATGGCAATCCAATTCAACGACTTCGCATGATAGCTGGTCTGAAGAACAGAGGTCCCATCTATGATGCAAGCCACAAAGCAATGTGATCTCACATGTCTCCTGCTCTGCTCTGCTCAAGTCAAGTTGACACACTGCCCCGTATGCGAGGACCAATGTTAAGACTCTTTGCTGGAGGACAAGCAACCCTGAGCCAAGGCAATAGAAGGGAATGGGAAAGATGAAGTTGTTCGGTAGAGGTGGTCAGGTGAGAACCGGCGGATGGAAAGTTCTCCAGGAGGTTTAGTTCCAGTGCCCTCAGGTCTTGACTCTCCAGCCTTCGTCACCTTTTTAACACCACTGCACTGAGTTGTGTTGGTACTTAGAGTTGAGCTTTGTTGCTTATTACTTAAAACCTGAGCTTGTAAAGATGCAGAAGGAGTGGTCTCACTAGGGGTCTTCCAGGGTCTCGACTAGCCCCTAACTGCGCCAGGCTTTGCTGCCCACGGGGCCCTAAGCTGGGTCGGTGTTGGCTGCTGCATCCCGCGGGAACCCACTGTTCAGCGTTCCGCTGCACGTTGTCTTTTGGGGTCCATGACCCGCCCGTCCCCTCGTCCCAACAAGGCAACCCAAACGCCGCGTCAAAACGTCCCTCCAGCTTTTCCCAGCTTCAACATCCTGCATCCGGGATCCTCTTCCACGTCGACGTATCCCCAGTTGCCGAACATTACCGACTCAGTCCTGACACTCGATCCGGGCTTTTCATCGTCAACGGCTGCGTGAGCTCCAGATTCCCACCATGGCTGAAGCTGCTGTCCTGCGCCGGCCTGCGGGCGAGGCTCAGGAGCAACAAGGTGGAGGCGTAAGACCACCTCCCATTATGATGCGATCATGACTTGTGCTAGGGTTGCATAGCTGACAGTTCTGGCCTGATAGGGTTTCGCACTATGGAAGCTTGCTCTTGGTGGTGCCGTCTACTTTGGCATCAACATGGGTCTCGGCTACTGGAACCGCAAGGAACAGACCGGAATCACCATCACCAACCCCGAGACCGGCGAAACGGCGACCGTTGCGCAGAATCTCGAGGGCATCCCGCCTTTCCAGTTGCGTCCGGGCAAGCTTGACGAGGGTGCAACGATCCGGGCGTTCCCCAAGAAGATTGCGCCGATCTGGCCACAGGATAGCTATGTGGACGTTGTCGTCACCTTGTCGCCCTCCTTTAACCCTACTCCGCTGTCGCAAGTGCCCGATGAATACCTCGTACTGAACGAGAAGAGCTTCCGCATGAACGACTACAGCGATAAGCGTCATGTCGAGACGAAATTCACCCTGCCCAAGGCTTGCCAGAACAATGGTACCCTCTGGGGTCACTTCTATATCGGCCTCAGTGGCAGCAAGCTCGACCCCAAGGCACCGGGCTTCGATTCCGCCAAGGCATATCACTTCGCATACCCTCTGACCCAGTATCTGCCGAAGAAGAAGGTCGCCAAGACTCGCAATCTTCTCGATGACATGCCGAAGCATGAAGAGCCGGATCCAGAGGAGGATGTCAAGGGCCCGGTCATTGGCAACTTCTACCACCCGAACGCCAGCTTCGCTTTCATTCCTAGCCTAGGCGTTCCCGAATTCTCTCAGCTTCCGCCTGCCACCAAGCAATTCTTGCGCCTCGAAGCCACTGGTGCTCGTGACCAGACCGGCCAGAACGGCTGGTACTGTACGTTTGCACCATACCCAGCCCTAATGCGAGTGAAAAGTTGCAGTAGCTGACTATGTCCCTGATAGACCCTCTTCTCTTCGTGAACACCTTCTGGCAATTGACCAACCATATGACAATTCTGAACGAAACGGTTACCGAGCTCCCTCTCTACATCGATCTCAAGAACATGATGGCCATCCAATTCCAGACGATGGCGACGGTCGAGATGAATTCGAAGGAGAGCCTGCGTCAGGCTGCCTGGGGCGGTGCCATTGCTGGCGGCGGCGACGGCACCGAGATCGAAATGATCAAGGAGATCCTCATTGACAACAACCCAATCCTGCTGGGCGTGACTGCGTTCGCCTCCGTCGCGCATATGATCCTCGAGACGCTTGCGTTCGGGTCCGATATCGCTCACTACCGCAAGAAGAAGGACAATGTCGGCATCTCCGTTCGGTCCATCCTGGCCAACGTCTTCATGCAGGCTGTCATCTTCCTTTATTTGCTGGACAACTCGCAGAACACCAGCTGGATGATTCTCGGCTCCCAAGTCGTGGGTATCTTCATCGAGCTGTGGAAGATCACGACCATCGTCAACATCCGTGTGCGTCCGGCAGCGCCAGGCTCCTGGCTTCCGTACAGCATTGTCATGGAGGACAAATACAAGCTCAGCGAGACCGAGGAGAAGACCAAGGAGTACGATGAGATCGCGTTCAAGTACATGTACATCTTGGCTGTGCCTCTGCTAATCGCATATGGCATCTACTCACTGATCTACGATACGCACAAGTCGTGGTACTCCTTTGTCATCACAACCCTGGTGGGTTCTGTGTACACTTATGGTTTCCTGATGATGGTCCCGTCGCTGTACATCAACTACCGCCTCAAGAGCGTGGCTCACATGCCCGCGAAGGCGATGATGTACAAGTTCCTCAACACCTTCATCGATGACCTGTTCGCTTTTACCATCAAGATGCCGATCTTGCACCGACTCGCCACATTCCGCGACGATGTCATCTTCTTCATCTACCTGTACCAGCGATGGGCGTATAGGATCGACTATAGCCGTGTCAACGAGTTCGGACAGGGCGGTGATGACGACGAGGAGGTCAAAGACGAGGCCAAGGCTGGAGCTGAGGCCAAGGAGGTGACGGCGGAAGCTGTCAAGGAGGCTGAGGCGAAGATCGCGACGGCGACGTCGACGTCGACGGGAGCGGACAAGGGCAAGGCCACGAAGAGGAAGTAAAGTTTGATGTGGTCGGCCCCCTGTTCCCTATCGGAACGGCGCGTCATTAGTGGAGAGGCATCATGTTTATTGTCCACGTACGGATAGAACACAACAGGATAGGGCAGGGAGAGAATCTAGCACATGAGATGAGGATGCCAATAGAGTTTGACAGAAATACCTACAACTAAAAGTGTTGAGCTGTCGTGTTATCCAAGTGTCTGAGGTCAATGTACGAAGACCGACGTTCGAAACGATCCTAGTGTCTCACCCACGACACAGGCATAAAGAGCAGGCCCAATCTGGACAGTCTGAGAGCAAAAAAAAGGAGGGTCGGTGATGGGCGGATGTGCATATCGGATCGCTCGGGTGGGTTGCCGAATGACGCCTCGTCGGCAGAAGCTCAGCCACGTCGCCCAGAAGTGTTAGCTCGAGGTACGGACGGGGACGCGGTACGGTGCGGACAGGAAAGGGGAAAGTTTAATATTGGAGAAGCTATAAACAAAAAGAGTATAAAAAAAAAAAAAGGAAGAGCTATCGTTTCTGTTTGGTCTGCGCGAGAGAGAATAGTCCCATTCGCAAGTGAGACATTGTGTTCAGATCCTTTCCTGTAGCCGAGTCAGTACAAGGCTGGAGAGAGACAGGCAGGCCCCTGTGCTGGCGGCAACTGTTTGAAAGAGGTGGGTTGCCTCCGACTGCAAACGCACATCGTGTTTGGGGTGAGCTCCGTCCTAGCTCGGGGGAGTCGTGTCCTTATCCTTGTCTAGGGCCTTGGTCTTTGCAGATGAACAGAAAGCCCTACGAAGCAAAAATGATGTGACGTCTACCTCAGACCAGGGAGGGAATTATCGAAAAGCTGAGGTGCTAATGCCTCATTGACCTGATTTTTGAGCTTCAGGAAGAGAGGTGAAGGGGGCTCAGCCTTCGCACAGCCTCCCCAGATCCCTGACGCTGACCATCGTCATCCCCCTCTGCCACCGCCCGCAAGAGCTCGTCTTTTTTAGTTCTTGTACCTTTACCCCACGCACGCCGATGTCACCCGCGACAGAAGATCCACCACCACCAGCCCAGCCCTGCCTCCGGAACTCACGAGCTCACTCTTGGCTCCTTGGGGTGGCCCCGGAAGAAAACAAGACAAAAACAGGACGATGTGGAAGGATGCGACGTAAGCCACGGTTTGCTACCTGAGCTGGGCCGGAACTTTGTTTAGAGTTGGGGGACGCTGATGCGACGATACGCCGTTCGTTAGCACGTGTAACTGTCAACTCTTTTGTCTCAGTCCCCCTCTACAACACGAAACTTGCCATTACTGACCATTTTCCATTGTCTCTCTTTGCTTAGTTCACCAAGTGAATCACTTGCTTGCTCGGCATTGTCTGCTCTGGCTGGGCCGCGTTACAGGATTCATCTTTGCTTTCCCTTTCCCCCACGCCGCCCATCCATCAATCGACAACAAACAACGGCTTCCAGTCGTTTGCCCCGTTTCTCCCCCACGTGCCTCATCTTGCAACAATCATCGTCAGCCTCCAAGAGCTGCTTATCGCTGCTCATGACCCTCACCTCGACCACCTTCTCACCAGCCACATCACCCCTCCCACTGAAGCGTCCGCCTACAGCTCTCCGGTCTACTTCCACCCGACGCGCCACCCTCCCTCCAACAAGCATCAGAACCATCGGCAGTCTCTCACCACCACTGCTACTGGCGGCACCACGCTCTCATCAAAAGGGCGCCTCGAGCGCGGTGGCGGCCCCAGCCATGAGCGCTGCCGACTCGGTTGGATCCCTTCTCGCTGATATCGCCAACCTCATCGCCGACGCGATCCGCATCCTGACCGTTTCCGACAAGCGACATTGGGGCCCTGACGAGCACGAGCATAAACGCGCGCTCGATGCGGTGCTGGACGAGGCCAGGAAGGACTTCCAGGAGCTGTCACCGTTGCTTAATGGGCAGCAGAACTATGAGTTTGACCGGAGGCGTACGTCTGGGCTCTCCCCTTGTAAACTTTGCGCTCGTCCACAGTGGCGCATCGCAGTTCACCGCAGTTGGTACTGACAGACATTCATAACCACCACAGACCAATCCCTCGAAGAGCTGAGATTGATGCGCCGTAAATTCGGATACCACGTCGAGAACCTACGCGAGTGGTCGAAAGCCGGCGGCGCCATCGACCCGGTCTGGACACGTCACTTGCACGTCCTACAGAAGGAGCTTCACCGTACGCAGTGCCGTGCAGCGCGCCGCGTCTACAACTCTGGTCAGGAATACTCGACGCGCTGCCTAGGCGCTTATATCGTCCACAGAACCCAGCGCGCAAGGTCAAGACGAGGACGAGGCAGAGACTCCGAGGCGAACAAACCTGGAGAAGGGGAAAGGACCTCGGAGGCGGCAGCGATTGACGATGCGGAGCGGTCAAGACGGTATCTGGCGGAATTGGTGGCTTGCAATCGTGTGGGAAGCTTCCAAAGATTCGGCGAGCAAGATATCGCGTTTGTGTGCGACTTTTGCGACGGCCACATTGTGTGGGAAGATCTGGACCGGATGCCCAACGCGAGAACAGCGCAAGCTGCGCAGAGCCCACCACCCAGGGACAGCCGCGCCCATTCAAGTCCAGAGTGGCAAGCGACTGGTCAGACGCGCTCGACAAGCGAAGACAAGCAAGTCGTCTTCGCGCCTGTCGCCATCGCCAACCACTGCGCGCCACCGTTGAACGAATGGCAGGCGAAGCTGTTGTGTCCGTACTGCGAGGTGGATGCGCAGCAACCGCAGGACCAGGACGACGACGAAGATGCCTGGAAACCGGAGAGGGAGTTCGACGACCTGGAGGGCCTGCAGGAACATCTGGAGTGGCATCACGGAGGGACCACTGTAGGGTCTACAGTGGCAGGGGGAGGAGCGGCGTGCTTGATCATGTGAGGAGGATGGGACACGGATATACCATTGCATTTTTCGGGGCTTTTTCTAACGACGACCATGATGAGAAAGATACGGGGAACAAGACTTGGGGGGGTGACGCCTTGGGTACACGAGTTATCTGAGGGTTGGGTGGCGGATTTTCACGACTGATATGAAAGAAAGAATACCTGTCCTGCTCAGCCAGGGAGAGGGGCACGAAAGATACCAGATTTTGAGGCGCTGTCAAAAAGACAGTACAAAAGACAGCCAGATGTGATTTGTACATAGATTTCATTAAAGCAGATCCCGCTGATCATACCGAACATGGATCCCCCCCAGACGACTTTGGCCGTGCATATCCGCAGAGCGAGCAGCTATGTCTAACTATTTCCTTCTGCTGCCCCCAACTCTGTGCTGGAAGCTCAGAAGAAGCGCCAGTAGAGGAAGAACAGGATGATGAAGCCCAGGGCACCGAATGGACCGTACTGCTTCAGCATGAGCTCCCAGTTGATCCGCACAGCCGCCTTCCTGTACTTCTTGCTATCATCCCTCAACCGACTGCTCATCTCGCCCATCTTCTCGAGGTTGTCCCCTCTGTAGAGCAGATCCTCGATGTTCTTGTGCATCACCTTGGTCACATCCCTCAGCTCGTCGTTCAGCTTGTCCAGGTTCTGCGTCGCCCTCGAGTCCGCGTACGTCGCCTTGGTCTTGCTGATGAAGTTGTCGAACTCCATGAAGGCGTACGGCCGCTGCGTGGGCGAGTGGATCTGCTGGGTCGGGTAGGTGGTGGTGAACTCGCGCGCGAGGTCGGCGAGGTAGGTGAAGGCCAGCTTGCGCGGGTACGAGGCGTCGCAGATGCAGAGGAAGACGACGTCGGAGTCGACGAGGTAGTGGAGGCTGTAGGCGCCGGCGTCGATGCTGGCTTGGGGCTCGGAGGAGCGGGTGAGTTTGCGCAGGACCTGGCGCACTTGGGTCTTGACCTCCGACAGGGCGGCTTCGGATTGTTCATCGTCGACGGAGGCGCAGAGCATGAGGCCTGGTAGGCTACTTTGTTAGTTGGGCTGGGAGGGGTTGGGGGGGGAGGAGAGGCTCGAGGTGACAAAGGGTGGGAACGAACCGTCGAGCCGCGATATTTGTGTTGAGCGAACCATCTTGAACCGGCGATGGATCTTTCTGGTGTAGAGTGAAGGAGGAAGTGAGATTGCGCCGCGCGTCGAGGGCCTTTTTGGAAAGCGATGGGCGACGCCCTGGATTGCTCAAACGTGTCCCTATCGTTGGATGGAGGGTGGCGTAGGCTGGCAACGAAGTAGGCAATCGGAACAACGCGCCCACGTGCAGCTCTTGTTCAATGAATCAAAGACCTTTGCGGAGCGGTGTGGCCAGTCTTGAGCCCGAGGTCGTGGTCGAGGGATTGGGGAGGTTGGCACGTGCGAGATGGTTTTGTGACAGAGGAAGTACGCAAGGAAGAGGCTCGTGAAGTTGGTGGTGGTTGACAGATGGGCAATGGGAGGTTGATCGTGCTGTAGTGCAGGGGGGGGGTGGCTCCACTCCCAGCTTCTTCTACTGCTGCTGCAAGGGCCGTTCTCTTTGTGACGCGGGAACTCGTGCCGTACATCTTTAAGCAGCAACTGTATAGTTTAGACGTCAGGCAAATCTGCAAGCTTGCACAGTGTGGACTCTGATATCTTCGCGGTTGGTATCTTTGAATTTGTTCATTCGCTTCATGGCAGATGCGCTCTGCTGGTATTTATATCTCATCCTCTTCGTCATCAAAGTCATCCTCCCTACCCATGTCATACAAGATTCTTCCTCCCTCGCCAGCCCCAATATCTGTCTGCGCATCAAAGTACGGCAGCACGACTCCCTCTCTGTCCTTGCGCTGCTTGTCTGTCAGTCCAAGATTGAACGTGCTCTCTGGCTCGGCCTCCTCTTCGCCCGCCTCATTCACCTCCTTCGGCGCGGAGAACATCTCGTGATCCGAGAGCAGCATAGTCTTGCCCAGCTCTGCCCGGGATTGGCCGCCAATAGATGCCACTGGAGACGGTAGGAATATAAATCTTTCAGAGACTGTTCTCCCGCTGCGACGACGGAGTTCCATGGCTATGACAACGCCGTTGTGAGACGGGTCTTTCCTTGACCCTGATCGCAGGCCAACTATAACACCCTCGCGATCTTCTTTGAGACCCCATTCCGGCTCTTCGATGCTTCTGTTGCGAGCCTTTTGACGTTCAATCTCTTGGCTCAGACTCGAGAGGCGCAGGATAGCTGTGGCAAGGTGGCATAAGATGGTGAAAGGATGTGGCTCGTACTCGTTTGAGCTCTTTGGAAGGATGACCGGCACATCAGTGTGATAGACGGCGATTATGGATACCACCGGCGTCAAGATGCTGGACAAGAATATTGCGAGTGACTCCGGTGCGGAAGAGGCCAGTGCGTTGAGTGAGTCGATAACGAGTACGGCTCCTGGCAAAGCATCAGATTGAATTGTTCCAGTCGCTGAACTGCTTATGGCAGGATATACTCACTCTGTGATGGCTTGCCTCGTGCAGCGGCCGGATCAACCGCAGGGAGATGCGATAAGATCTCCTTTCTCACAGCCTGAAGATCCCGTCCGGCTGCCTTGATAAAGACGTCGACATCACAAGGTTTTCTCAGGGTCGCAAATGAGAGAAAGATCACTCTGCTCTTTGAGATCTGATGGTCACCATTAGCGACACCCAATCCCACAGTCATCCAACGGTTGATTCGAAAGAGCCTAACATACCTGGGCTCTGGATGTGAATTCCCTAAGCAGGGAGTGCGCGGGTTGCTCGAGTGTGTCGAGAAGGAGAGTCAGAGGACTGGCGCCATCACGCAGGTTCAGCAGCTTCTGGAGCAGCAGAAGGCTGTGCGAGCGAGCATGTGTTGCGCTCGGAGGCGCCATAATCTCGTCTGAATACTGGCAATCCGCCCAAGCTTTGGCCTTTTCGTAATCGAGTTATGCTGGGTGTTCGAAGAGGGCGAAAGGATACTTGTATGAGTTTGAGGTGCTGAAGATCGCAAAGTCAGCGTTCATGGTGGAGAAACACCAGTGCGTTTTGAAGACAAATCGACGTTTGCTCAATTGCATCCACCACCATACCAGGCTTCCAATCGAGAGCCACAATGACAAAAACATTGCCAGTTGCAAGACTCAAGCGAATTACAGTGATTATCATAGTGATACTGCATTTCTATCTGTAATGCCCGCGAAAACGGGAATTGAAAAAAACTTGTCAGCTCCAGGGTATCTAATGACGTACAGGTACGAGGAAGAAAGCATTCTCATGGTCCCTGGAATGAGGGACCCTTGCTCAGACACGGCTGCTTCTCCGTGATCTCAGAATGATGAAAATAGATACTATGATTGTTGGCTGCTATCAGGTCAGCGCCGTGTGACTGTGGTGCCTTTTGACCCGATATGCCCTCACTCAACCGCTCTCCATCGAAACATCTTGCTCTCCAGTTTTCAGCTGCTCCTCGCTCATATTCGTGCAGTCGTTCTTGTGTTTCTCCTCGCCATTTTCTCTGTGTGCTATCTCCTCTTGTATCCGAGGCGCTCGTCGTGGTTTGAAGGCGTCTGGCAATTCCACACCCCAGTCACCTTGCAGCCTTTGTACCAGAAACTCATCGAAATCGCCCATCTTTCTTCGATGATGCGCATGGTATGCGCTCGTTAACCAATCATGATCATGGCGTCCTGAACTGATGTTCTCTATATAGCTTGCACAGTCGCCGCGGAAAGAATCGTCGTTCATCATGGCTGCAAAGTCAGGACGAGCATTCTCTGTCCCAGCGTCGAGAACCATGTGCTGGTGCGGGAAAAGTGCGAGTATCTCCGTCTTAGTCTGAGTATCCAGGATGTCCCAAGCCATGGGGCTGGCCACTATGCTCTTCCACAGATGTCAGTACGTTTGCAATATAATATCAAGCTTGGGACACGTACTCGTAGATCAGCCTTCACAAGCGGGGACTTGGGATCCGTGAGGAGCCTTTCTGTCGTCCAGACGATCTTCCTGGGAGTTTTCTTGGGTGACGGTTTGATGATAATTTTCTTCTGTCGATTCGGCATCCTTCGTGTAGGTGCCGACGCAGATGTTGATTCCGCTGTTGGAAGGCTGACACCGCTTGTATCCGCCGGTTCATCATGACTTCCACGGTCCGGCGCGCTTTCTGGTGGGATTGGGTCGCCGACGAGCTCATCCTCATCATCGTCTATGTGATGAGATGCTAACTTTGGGTTCGTAGCGTCTCCAGGATCTGCATCTTGGGCCATTTTGCGATCGGCAGCTTGACCAGCTTGGGGCTGTCTGTTTACTCCTCCCTCAGCCTCCACGAGACGAACATGGTCATAGAATGAGCTGTCGGAAAGGTCCACGTCCCTAGGGGAGGACAGCGGTGACTCGGGCGCACTTGATGTGGATCGCGGCTCCTCACCGTCGCGAGCCAGTGTGGCCATCACGCTGTGGCCGCGGGGCCCAAGTCCGCTGATTTCAAGACAAGCGCAGCGCTCGTGTAAATGCAGGCGTTTCTGTAGGTGCTATGGCACACTAATCGACGCAGGTGATGGTCCTAACTGGAAAGACGACGGAAGTGCGTGGGTCGGGGTGAATGGGACGACTCAGGAGGGTGCTCGTTGGCTGCATCGTTCCGTCACACCCACACTGTACGGAATGATTGCACGAATTCAAGATGGGCATCCCGGGGGAGGATTCGGCAGATCAAACACCAAAAATCGATTAGCTGCAGCCTCAGCCACTTGCGGTTGCTGCATCGATGTTGGGCCAAGAAACGCAAACGAGAAAGCCGAGTGGGTGTGGTGTACTGGATTTGGTGACGGGATGGGCCTGGTGGGTTGGGATAGAGGGGGGATTGCCCACCTTAGGTGCCTTATCGCGGGGAAAGCCACTTCGAGCCACCATCGTCATTTCTCCAATGCATGCACCTTGAGCATCCTTTCTATGTACTGCAGAAGAGATGCAGTACAACTCACACAAAGCACGTCTCTAGTCTCGATACACGCAGTACAGTACCATAGCAGTCAATAGGGCCATTCGAGAAAAGACATCTCTTGCAGCGTTTCCCGACACGAGCCTTTCAGCATCATCAACCAGACCGATCCATCACCTTTCAACCTGGCCCTTAGCGCGTGCGGATCGCCATCCTAGTTCAAGTTAAACCTGGAGTCAAAGTCCCTAAACATGCAACACATCGGCATAGTCCACCCAAGGACCTGATACTACATAGCTTGCCCCCGCCACCGCGTCACCTGGGGTGTTTTCACAAGGCGCTTCGAGCCTTGACTCGATAGGGAGCTTTTGTGCCGCCACGACGTACCTCAGTGGGGGTAAAAGCTGGGTCCATTGATTTCGATCAAGCAAGTCGATGATCCTTGGGCGATGCACCGGTCTCGTATGGGGAAGTATGGGGTAGTGTCGTGGGGGAAACCGGGGCTCTATATGAAGGTCTACTTGACCGAACCCTTGCCCACGTTGTTCACGTACCTTCTGAATCCTAAAGGCCCTGAATATCACTACGACTTACCCGACGGACCTACAACCTCTCCGCAGTCATGAATACAACATCCAACCATGCCATCGAGAAGCCATCTGTTGCCGAAGTGGAAGGTGGTGGAAAGCAGACCGGCGTTCTACAAGACGGGCCTCTTCCATCTGGTCAACGTGACATAGCTCTCGGAGCGAGTGCTTTGCCTCAATTTGCTCACTTGGACGAGAAGAAGATCCTACGGAAGGTGAGTTGTCTATTAATTTCAACCAATATTGCTGTGATTCTCACCCTCAACAGATGGATATCCGACTCATTCCCATGTTAGCCCTGCTGTACCTTTTATCATTCCTGGACCGTAAGAAGTGGCCCTCTTTCGAATATCTTGGAAAGGCACTGACTGGATTAGGTGGAAATATCGGAAATGCCAAGATCGAGGGCCTCCAAGAAGATCTCAACATGACCCCCGACCAGTATAACTGGTGTTTGACCGTCTTCTTCTTTACATATGCTGTTTTCGAAGTACCAAGTAACCTGCTTCTCAAGAAGCTTAGGCCAAGTCGATGGCTCCCCTCCATCATGGTCGCATGGTAAGCTTCAGAACAGTGGTGTCTCCTTCACTGGTTCAGAGCTGACGCAACAGCCAGGGGCATCGTCATGACACTCATGGGTATCGTTCAGAACTATCATGGCCTGCTCATCGCTCGTATCTTCTTGGGTCTCACGGAGGCTGGTCTATTTCCTGGCGTAGCAGTAGGTGGACGGACGGCTTCTCATCTTAGCATTGTGTGACAGCTAACATATTGACAGTATTACTTGACGATGTGGTACTGCCGCCATGAAATTCAGCTTCGAACCGCGCTGTTCTTCTCTGCCGCTTCAATAGCGGGAGCCTTCTCGGGCCTGTTGGCGTTTGCGATCGCCAAAATGGATGGTATTGGAGGCTTGGAGGGTAAGTCAACATAAGTTTCCGGATTCTTTTGCTGCCGACTAACCTTTGGAAAGGCTGGAGGTGGATCTTCATCCTTGAGGGCATCGCCACCGTGGTTGTGGCTGTTTTCGCCTTCTGGGCCCTGTATGATTTCCCAGAGACAGCAGGTTTCCTGGATGAGGAAGAGCGCGAATTCGTCATTTATCGCCTCAAATACCAGGGCCAGATTGCCAGTCGGGACGGCAAGCAACAAGCAGCCCAGGCAGAGGAGTTTGATTGGAAGTATGTGAAGCAAGCCTTCACCGACTGGCAAATTTTGGGGCATCTGTTCGTTTACTGGGGTGTAAGTATGAGTCTCTCCACTGGCCCTGACCGCCACTAATGCTTCTACCAGATTGTGTGTCCGTTGTACGGTATTTCTTTGTTCCTGCCAACCATCATCCGCGACCTTGGCTATAGCCGGAGCACGGCCCAGCTCATGACTGTACCGATCTACATCACAGCAGCCATCTGTGCCGTCGTTGCTGCATTCTTCTCCGATCGCGTCGGAAAGCGCAGTCCGTTCGTCATTGGATTCATGTGTCTGATGCTCTTGGGATTTATTATGTCAGTGTATAGCAAACCTCTGGGGAATCAAGTCGAGCTGACCGCATCTCAGGTGTATTGCGTCCACGAACTCGAAAGTCATCTATGCCGGCGTCTTTCTCGCAGCTTGTGGAATCTATCCGGCGTTCCCTGGTATCATTGCGTGGCTTTCGAACAATCTCTCGGGAAGTTACAAGCGGAGCGTCGGTATGGCTATCCATATTGGTGCCGGAAATCTCGGTGGTGTAAGTCAAATTCAGGACACCACAATGCAGCCCCGAGTAGCTGACTGAATGCAGGCAATGGCGTCCAACTTCTACCGAGAAAAGGACAAGCCTCGATACTACCTCGGTCACGCATTGGAAATTGGCTTCATCGCTGTTGGTTTAATTGCTGCAGTCATCCTCATCCTTGGCTATCGCATCACTAATAATAACCGCGACAAGCGCATGAGGGAGGGGGCAGAGACGCAGCTGTCACCAGAGGAGCTTTCCGCGCAGGGAGATCGGGCTGTAACATGGCGTTACATGTTCTAAGTAATGAGACTCCGCTTTGGTTGCATTTCGCCTGGCTACTGAACTGAACGAGCAGAGATCATTTGCTAGAAGGAGTGCTCGACGTGTAAGAGATGTGGGAAATCATACATGAGCAACTCGAGTTCGTGTGTGCCAGGAAAGTTGGCTATCAGAATGGTCCACGATTCATTTTGACTTTGCACCGATGGTAAAAAAAAAAGACAAGGACCACTTTCAGATGCAGCTCTCTATGTATCTAATGACAAGAGATCATTGTCCTTTTTAGCCGGAGACAACAGCGTGAAATATGGGGCCCCGATGGGACGCGATGTCGGCGAACCACACCAGAAGACGGAAGCTCGGCGTCGCTCGTCTTCACTTATAAGTGGTCCGACCCAGAACCCCGCGAGCTGCATTCAACCCAGCGAATGCTCCCTTCCTTGCATCTCACCTGTCTGCGCATCTATTGTTCTGACTTTGAAGCGACCGAGAGGCTTTTCATTGTAAACAGCCTGCCACCGACGCCATGAGGCTCTGTCTCGGTTACAGCGATGTCCATCCGTTCGCAAAGGTACAGTTGACAGACCGTGCCTCACTGCAGGAGCTCTTACGGACTGTCCTGGACCCGCTGGAGCCTTTCTTTTCGCCCAAGAAAGCTCGTGTCAACTGTCCTGGAAACACAGCCGTGCGGTTTGACCAGACGGCATCCGAGGTCGAAGGATTCTGCCGCCCTCTCTGGGGTTTGGCGGCGTTGCTCGAAGGTGGTGGAGAATACCATGGGACACAGTGGTGGATTGAGGGTCTGAAGGCGGCCACTGACCCAGAGAGCCCCGAGTATTGGGGTTACCCTCGAGACAATGATCAGAGAATGGTAGAGATGTGCCCTCTTGGTGAGCTTGTCAAGTCCCTTGCTGCCAATGCACCACCGCCCAGGACTGATCGTGAACAGGTTGGGCGTTGGCTGTGGCGCCCACGATTTGGGACAACCTTTCCGAGACGGAGAGACGTAATGTTGAAGCATGGCTAGGAAACTCGGTGAACGAGAAAAAGTGAGTTCCTGCTCTGTTTCTCTCGCGAGCGTCGTGATCTGACTCGAATCAGCATGCCCAACACGAATTGGCTCTGGTTCCGTGTATTTGCGAACCTTGGATTAAAGAAGAACGGCGCCAAATTCTCACAAGAAAGGCTGGATGCCGACATCAAACACCTCGACACCTTCTACCGAGGAGAGGGTTGGTCGAATGACGGACCAGAGGGGATTCATCGTGAGTCAACTCGTTGCACAAGAGGTCGATCAGGATCTGATAATTTCCTTCATAGAGATGGACTACTACTCCTCCAGCTTCGCTATCCAGTACCTCCAGTTGCTCTATGCCAAATTAGCCGGTGAGGAGGATCCAGAGCGGGCAGCCGAGTTCAAGAAACGAGCGCAGATGATCGCCCTGGATCTTGTACACTACTTCGACGATGAGGGACGCGCGATCCCATACGGCAGGAGTGTTGGGTATCGATTCGCAATGATCTCGTTCTGGGGTGCTCTGGCTTACGCTGGGGTCGAGCTCCCAGCACCCCTGACTTGGGGCATGGTCAGAGGCATTGTTTTCCGTCACCTGCGATGGTGGCAGACACAGACCGCAATCTGGACATCTGCTGGAACACTCTCGCTGGGCTACTCTTATCCCAATCAATATGTGAGCAAAAGACTACCTAGTACTGAGCAGTCTCCTAGGAATGGTCAACTGATATTGAATTGTAGATGACGGAGAACTACAACAGTCCTGGAAGCCCTGTGAGTGCCTTTATCTGGGGAATCCATCTATTGGTCTAACAAACAGTATAGTACTGGGCATGTATGGCATTCATCTGCCTAGCAGTGCCTGAAAGCCACCCTTTCTGGACGTCCAGTGAGGAGTCGACGCAGGGTGTGATCCCGAGGATCAAGGCTCTCCCGCGACCGGGTCACATTATGAGGTTTGTGAAGTGACATTGCGGGATCTCTGTGATACTTGCTAACGAACGTACGTAGTTATCTCGGCGGACATTGCATGCTTTTGTCTTCTGGTCAAGCCTGCAGCTACCCAATGAAGGGCACACACGCCAAATACGGTGGTTTTGCCTACAGCAGCGCCTTCGCATATTCAGTGCCGCCAGGTCTGTATTCGCTGGAGCAGTATGCTCTTGCCTCTCAGCTGGGTCTTTCAGACGATGGCGGCGAGTATTGGAAGACACGCAGGCTGTGCGAGTCGGCAGGGATCATGCTGCAGGACGGCAAGCCCACGCTGGTCTCAGTCTGGAAACCTTTCCCCGACGTGACTATCCAGACCATGTTGGTGCCACCAGAGGAATCAACGCCGAACTGGCACCTCCGAGTCCACCGCATCGAGGCTGGTCGCGAGGTGATGACGGCAGACGGCTCGTTTGCAATCTGCAACGTGAACAGCAAGGACGGGAGATATCTGGATCCCTACGACAGCAACACATGCGAGGGCACTTCGCCCAAGATCATTGGCAACTACGATCTGAATACCCCGGACGGACGCGCTGCAGGTGTGGACGGTGCGTTTGCCGTATCGAAGGGCGCAGTGGGTATCAAAGCCTTGGAACCGTCCGCGCCCGGAGGAAACGAGCCTCGCTGGGCCATGTTGGTGAATGCAGACCCGAACTCGAACCTGGTGGAGAGCCGCACGACGATCCCGACTCTACAACATACCATACGCGCCGGGGAGACGGCGTGGTACGTGTCAGCCATCTATGCCAAGCCTGCAGGTGATGGTGTCCTGAAGGAGACGTATCTGGATGGATGGGATGCACCACCTACACTGCCAGGGTGGCTGGAAGCTATGTTGAAGTAACTTGGGGGGTTTTTTAATGTACGGCAGCAGACGGGGGTGGCAGTATGGCTGAAGAGGGTTGTCAATAAGCATGTCCTGTATTCCATGTAGTCCGGAGCAACATGTCAGGATCCTAATTCTTGCTTGGCAGTCCTTCATTCACGGGTACGATGCATCGGCGGACTGAGTGGCTGGATCCGTGAGGGGAAGAGGGTCAATGTGACTTACACGGAGCTGATGCAGGCATTGGCCGACACATCCTCTCAGCCCATGGCGTTCCCCGGATCGGGTGCTCTGGTTGGACGGAGCCTTTCTGTTCCATCAATCATGTGATTGCATTTGTGCAAAGCCTTCTCCGAGGCACGGTCACCCTTTGCATCGCTCTCGATCGATGAGAGATGGTCTTGTCTCTAACCGGTCGGGGTTCTCAGAGACAAAGTCGCAACCTTCCAAGAGTCCCCTGGCTTCAGATATTTGCCAGAAGCGTAGCATTCCATTCCTGAGTCTGAAGCTAGTGCCATCAATCCCCTTGAACAGAATACTTTAAACTTCGACCGATAACCTCATGTCCGCACAAAAAAGCAGCATTTAGGCTCGGTCGGCGTTCCTCCGAGGTCGGGTCCGCTGCGAAGCTCCCTGCCTCCTCCACGGCTGCCCAGAGCGCACTCGCTGCGATCAGAGTCTGGTTAGACTAGGTCACTTATGATAGCGAGTATCGAGCACGGGAGGCGGGCTTCAAGGGGCATGCACTGGGGTTGCAGGGTTTCGCTGAAGGAGACTGCAAGGATGACATCAAGCAACACTCACAGCGCACACAGGCAAAGTCGAGCGGCGGCAGAAGTGCACCCTCCTCGTTTTGGCCTCCTCCGTCTATTGCCAGTCGCAGGTGTATTTATCCCGGTTGGGTCGGCTCAAGTCCACTGGCCTTGGTGGGACGGACCCTCCCCAATCTTCTGCGCGCGGTCCGTAGTGCTTCGTAGTTGTATGTAGAGTTTAGGTACTTGCAGGGAACCAGGCCCCCTAAAACTATAATCAGCCAAATACCGAAAGACAGACGGGTGCCATGGCAGTGGGCAATCCACTCTTCGGATGGGTGTGAGCTTGGGGAGCTGACTGGAGCTTTGGAGAATAACCGACCGAGTCAAGAGGCGGGATTATGTAGCTCTCTCCACTTACACGGCATGGGTCCAACCCCGAGGATTGGCGTCTGGGGAAGCGAAAAGGGTGGAGGCGGCGTTTCTTGCTCGTTTGGAGACCTGGGGTAAATGGCCAGCCAGCGCTAAGTTGGCTACGGCGGTGTGATGACAGGGGTTGGTCTATTCGAGTTCGTGGTGTATGATATGATACTCCGTAGATGCTGTTGGCTTTCTCGAAGATGGAGGGTGATGGGAAAGTAGTCCTTGCGCTGTCTTGTGCTTGGATGCTGCGACCCTCATTCCACTAGAGTTCTCGGCCAGACACAATGCTGATCGATGATTTCCCCTCACTGGACTGGAAGCTGGGGTTGCATGCATGCGAGATGCCTGTCCGGGGTGAGCTCTGGCTTGTCAGTAGACTTGATACGGCGGGCAACGAGCGCCATGGGTGTCGTTGAAGGACCCAGGACTCCTGGGGTTCTTCATAGTTCCGTCAAATAGGCTTGCATCACACCGAAGTCTGATCGTCCTTTATCAAGGGCTGCCTTCCCCTCTTTGCATTTAAGCTTGAAGCTTCTCTCTATTCTTCCCCAGAAGCTTATAGCAGGCAAGGCAAGATCCTTCAAGACAAGAACTTGTCGCTGCCCTTTTCTCAGACCGAAGTGACTCTTTTCCTGCTTCCATACAGAAGGTCGGTCACCGAGCACGGCTCACAATTCACAATCATGGCAGGCATGGCCAAGATCCTCCGCTCCATCGTGCGCAACGATGCCATGCGCTCCGACCCCGATGCGATCTACGGCTGGCGTGTATTCGCCCTCGTCTGCTGTGCTTGCTTCGGCGGTATGCTTTTCGGCTGGGACATTGGGGCGATCGGTGGTGTCCTGAACATGCCCTCGACGCAGGAGCGCTATGGCTACCTTGATTCTTCGCCCAAGCACAAGACGCTGCAGGACCAAAACATCGTCTCGACTCTTCAGGCTGGTTGCTTTGCTGCCTGTTTCTTCACCGGCTGGGCGGCCGATCGATATGGTCGAAGACGTTGCTTGATGGCCACAGGTGTGATTACGACCATTGGCGTCGTCTTCCAGGCTGCCTCTGCAGCCAAGGGCACTCTCGCTGTCATGTACGTTGGTCGATTTGTCGCTGGTATTGGTGTTGGCGCTGCGTCGACTTTGACACCTCTTTACGTGTCTGAGTGTGCGCCTCGCGCTATCCGTGGTGGTTTGACGGGTGAGTCCTCTTTCTGCCTCTTGCGTTGGAGGCTGTTGACGAGACTGACCTGTGTTAGCTTTCTACCAACTTTTCATCACCTTTGGCATTATGTTCTCATTCTGGTAAGACTGGACATTCACCGCCCTAGGTCGCAACGGTGAAACTGTGCTGATGGGAACATGTAGGGTCAACTACGGATGCCTTCTGCACGTTGCTGCCCCGGCGCAATTCATTGTTCCGCTCGCTCTTCAAGCCCTTCCTGCCGTGTGAGTTATGAACTTGTGCCTTGGAGTCGTTCCTTTTGCCTGACCATTTTGCAGCCTTCTTTTCCTCGGCATGGCTGTCTCCCCCGAAAGGTTCGTTCAGTATCCTCCGACCACAGCCCCTGACAACAAGCTGACTTGCGCTTCCAGCCCACGTTGGTGTGCCCGACAGGACGACTGGGAGAAGGCCACTGCCATTCTGGTTCGTCTGCGCAAGTAAGTCCAACCAGTACTTCCCGCCGTGCGTATGGAAGAATGGGAGATGAACTGACGCATGAACCTCTATAGCATGCCCGCCGACTCTGAATATGTCTCGTCCGAGATCCAGGACATGGCCGAGCAACTTGACCACGAAAGACGTTTGACGGGCGACGCCTCGGCAAAGACCCTCTTCCGCGAGATGTGGCTCATTCCTGGAAACCGCAAGCGTGCCGTCATCTCCGTTCTACTCATGATCTGCCAGCAGATGACTGGCACCAACGCTGTGAACTACTACGCGCCGCAGATCTTCAAGAACCTTGGCATGACCGGAACCTCTCCTCAGCTCTTTGCCACTGGTGTATATGGCGTTGTGAAGACTGCTGCTTGCGCCATATTCCTGATCTTCGTTGCTGATTCCCTCGGACGACGTCGCAGTCTGATCTGGACCAGTATTGCCATGTTCATCGTCATGTACATCATCGGAATCTATGGTCGAACACAGCCACCTGTCGCGGGCGCGCCTGTAAGTGCTACCATGTTGGCGAACGAGATCTTTTTCCTGACAATTGCTCCAGGTCTCGCCATTTGGCTATGTAGCCATTACCTGCATCTTTCTCTATGCTGCGTAAGTCGTATACTGCCTGGGAAATCGAAACGCACATCGCTAACACCCAACATAGCTTCTTCCAGTTCGGTTGGGGTCCGGCGTGCTGGATCATCGTCTCTGAGATCCCTACGGCGCGTCTCCGTGCGCTCAACGTCGCCCTTGCTGCTGGCACTCAATGGCTGTTCAACTTTGTCATCGCTCGAAGTGAGTTCTGCCCCTCGAATGACAACAAACTTTCAGTACTAACATTTGTTGCAGCTGTCTTGACAATGCAGGAGACGATGGGCACAGCTGGTTACGTGAGTCATACTCGTCGATATGCTGCTCTTGACCTATTCCTAACATCTGTCCTTAGGGCATGTTTTTCATGTTCGGAACCTTCAGTGTCATCATGGGTACGTTCGTGTACTTCTTCATCCCCGAGACCAAGGGTCTTTCTCTCGAGAGCATGGATGAGCTCTTCGGAGTCACGGACGCGAGTCCCAAGGACATCGACGCAGACATGGAGAGGGGCAAGACGCCTAGCGTTCGCGAGCATGAAGATGTCAGCAAGACCTCGAAGTCACAGGCAATCTAGGAGCGACGTGACTGATTAGCTAGGCGATGGCCAGGGTAGGTTCTTGGAGTTTGTCGAAATCTCCAAAAGAGCTACCTTAGTTTGATTGGCGTAGTACGGTAGATTGAATGAGAAGCAGCATCAGATGACTAGTCAGGCCGAATGCCAATTGCTGAATAGAACCCGTAAGGTCGATGGGAGTGCTGTTGGATTCTATCGAATGAGTCATCGGTGGTCTTTGAGCAGATTTCCAAATCCCCAACCGGTGTAGCGCGGGGTACGTACTGGAGGGGACGACTCTGCCGTGAAGCAGCTGCCAACAGCTGTACACCAATACCCAGGAGGCCTGGCTGAACCTCATCATCTTCGCTCTTCTACGAAAGACTCGACACCCAGTTGATTGGACGAACAGTCATGGCTCCGTCAAAGTATGCGGTTGCGCTTTTCCCCGGCTTCCAAGCCCTCGACGTGTTTGGGCCACTTGACGCCCTCAACTTCCTCTCCAAGAAAACACCTCTAGAACTCTACGTCGTCGCGCAAACCTTGGATCCCGTTTCAACTCGCCTTGAGGGGTCGGATCTGACCATTGGCCAAAGTGTGGTACCTACTCATACCTTTGATAACGTGCCCGAGGATGTCGAGGTGCTTCTCGTGCCAGGGGGGATCGGATCTCGAGACATGGAACTCACGCAGCCCGTAGTGGATTTTGTCAAAAGAGTCCATCCCAAGCTTCAATTCCTGCTTACTGTTTGTACCGGCAGTGCTTTGACTGCGAGGGCTGGGGTCATGGACGATAAACAGGCAACGTCGAACAAGCGTGCCTGGGATTGGGTACGTCAAGCACAACCTACAACGCGTCGAGACCTTCGAGAATGAGAGGTGGTGTTGCTCATGGTCGATACTCTATTGCTGACTGCGACAGGTTCTCACGCAAGGACCTAAGGTCAACTGGGTGCGCAAGGCGAGATGGATGACTGATGGCAACCTGTGGACGGCATCTGGCGTCTCGGCCGGGATGGACATGATCTACGCCTTCATCGCTGAGCAGTACGGGGAAGAGGTTGCCAAGGACGTTGCTCAGTCGGGCGAATACGTTCGCAACACGGACTCGACAAACGACCAATTCGCCGATTTGTACACATGAGAAAGCAGTGCAACGTTACTGTTCGTCTCCCCCTCCTCGCAACGATAATCAAACAGGCTGAAGTCGTATGTTTTCTTGGTGATTTGATGCTTGTAACTCTGGTTCGCGCAAAAGTCTGTTGGAGATGAGCTGGACCAAGGTGCTCTCCTATTCAGGACACCATGGTCATGACATGACGACAAGACGCGCATTGAATGTCTGGAATGGTGGCTGTGTCCGAGACCAGGGTGTTGCATATATTCACAAAGTCGTGTCTGTTGCTCCATATCCCATTTCGAGATCTGCTCACTCGAATCTGAATTGTCAAACACCCCTGCGCGAACTGGAACGAGGCGTTCATGCTCGATGTCGGGAACAAACATGGCCGAATGCGGGAGCCATGCATGCATCCCCGCAGAGTGCCAGGGGTTTCACACTTTTGACTCAGACTAGGAGAAAGGACCCTCATCCTCGCCTAGGCTCACATGCAGGGTCGAGTCTCGGTTGCACGGGCTCTGGGGTGCAAGCATGTCGCACCGGCCGGCTTTTTTTCTTTGACAGGAGCAGGGTGACTGTCATCCGCAAAGCATTGGCTTTTCGCGAGGTGGTTCATTAGACCCTTTTGCCCCAATGGGCAAGCTGAAAACTGGATCGCAAGTGACGGATGGTCTGAAGGTGTGTTCCATGATTGGTTCTGATCGGTACCTGGCTCATGACAGGAGAAAGCATTTTGACTTGTTCTCGGAGGCCGTTTGATTAGACAATCAAAGTGCCGTGTCATTCGCAACCAGCAAGGGTCTCTCGCATGGGGAATTCGGGCATTAAATCTCGATGGACCACAGTTGCGTGGCGCACCCAGTATGCGTCTGTTATGGCTCTCCGTTTTTTCCAATTAACAACGAAGACATGCACTGGTTTCAGACGACGTGGACAGCCTGACAGGTACGTTGAATTACGTTAGTAGCTGTCAGACAACACCTCTATCAAAGCCAAGCGACGAATCTTGCGTGCTCGCGCATGCTTATGAAGGCGCTCGGGAACCAACAGGGAGACGCATACCCCTGAGTGCCAAGGATGTCGATCACACTCATCTCGAGCAACGTCGCCTTCCAGAAGCCCCTTAGAAGAAGCCGATGGGGTGGTTCGCATACACTTTGCTGAACATCCTGGTTCCTTTTTCCGCCAATGTCGGGATGACATTGCAGCCGTGAAGAAGTGCCCGGGTCTCGAATTGGGCAAAAAGGTTACGAAGAGACGAGACCCTGGACTTGGAACATAAGACCTTGGCTACTCGAGCAGTTGCTACATGGAGTTAGAACAAAGGACGATGCGCGCCATTCAACTGCCAGTCTTGGTCATTGAACTTGGGTGGCCGTGTAATTTACGAGAGCGACGGATGTCATGGAGGCGGGCATTTCAGGGCGGGACCTGGCGCCCAGAGGCTAGCACGATACCTTTCCCATGAAGCGAGACGCAAGCAAGGGGAGCCCAGAACGATCTTCTATTCGCAGATCGTCACAACACCTTGGGCCCCCCCCCCCCCCTAGCGCCATGACTAGCAGCCTCAGATCCAAGATAGTCCATCCGTCAGCTCACGAGCCATGTTCGGCGGGCCGTCAACGTTCGGAAACGCCTCTTCCCGCTGTGTCACTTCGCAGCACATGGCCGATACGTTCTGTTTCACAATCGTACCAAGTTTGCAACTTGTTCTCGCGTTCTGCTGGGCCTCTGTGGTGGCCTGACTGACCGACGGAGAGAATGAACTGTCAGCCTTGGTTTCCAAGAGCAACCAAAAAAAAAAAACAAAAAAAAAAGGAAAGCAGGGGGGCTTGGCTTAGCGGTTCCAGAACGAGGCAATCAACGATGTGACGCTGGATGGCGAATAGAGTTGCTTTAATCACCCCGTCTAGGAACAGCCCATCTCCTTGAGGCGAGCTACCCGCGTCTGTTGAGAGCCGCATGGCCTTTGTTCAGCTGATAGGCACTGGTCTCATTCACGTTTTCAATGCGTGTCACCCTGCTAGACTATGGATTGATTGTCCGGGTCAAGGGGCTGAAGCTACGGCCGAGCGAAGGAGAAGTTGAAGGGCAGAACAGGGGGACGAGCAGTGTTGGGAATTGCCTCTTCCAACTCCTCGGCTGGCAACTGCGAGCTCTGATTGCCTCGTCTCCGGCCGTGAGAAATGAGCACCCCAACTGTTGCGCGCGGCAAGGCTCGACTTTGACGGCGGCATGTGTGTGTGAGGGTGGGTAGAAGAGGGCTGGAAGACAACCCACCCCCGGTCCCCATGGCTTCGTCACTCAACTGCCGAACGTCCCTTTGGCTATCTCTGATCCTGACACGGCTATTAATATCACCTCAAGTGTGTCTCCTCCCCTTCCATGTTGCTTTCTGGAAAACCATATACATCTGCCCTGTTGCTATCTTGTCCGTCCTCCCTAGGTCGCCTGCACCACGACTGATGGACCTCCGGCAAGCTCTTCCACAGCAGATTCACGTCAGCCTTGGGGGCCTTCAGCCCGAAGCTCTGTGCAGGAAATGTTCAGCTCCAGAGCGGCCAATGCATCTCGAGCAGCTTCGACGACGCCGGCGACGGGCACTGCGCCAAGCACGCGAGTGTCGACACCAGCAGGTCCAGGCAGCGCACGGTCAGCACATCAAGCGCTGCCAACACCATCAGGTGCATTCCGTAAGTCAACAGACTTTTCTTTCCTTATGCTTATTCTGGATAAGATTCTTTCCCCTCGGCCGAGTTGGAGTAATAGTTGGCCACGAGGGTTGACTATAGGGAAACCGTAATAAACCCTGGACCCAACCCTCAGGTGGGTCTCTACAGTGCCCGTTCCATCCCCAGATTCTTCCCTCCACCCCCCGCGTCGTCACGACTCAGTTGCTGGCGATTCCCCCATCGCTTTTGAGAGACGGGATATCCATGAGAGCATCTCCCCAACCAGAAGCCAGCTCATTGCCTGAGCGCCGGGCGCAGGCTCATCAGCCCTCGGCCAGCATGGATGGCGACCAGCAGGACGAGCAGTCACCCGCTGACCGTGAGAATACAGCTACCCATAATTCACCACGTACATGGCTGTTGACGTCGGCTCTGTCGCCATTGGCCGTGCGTCTGATCCGGCATCTGCTCGCCCATGGTGACTGCGTGGTGGCATGTCTTCCGCCGCACGAGATTGATGATGACGAGCGCGGCGCCGAGTTCAGTGAGCTGATTGAGGAGGTCAAAAGCTCCCGTGCAGATCGAGCTGGCTGGCGAGAAAGGATACGAGGCATCCGTTGCGATGGACGTGTCATGGGCAGCTGCGGCGCGGCAATCGCAGAGGCTGTCTCAGTCTTCGGTCGTATAGACATCCTGCTGTGTTGTAAATCAGAAGGTGAGTCCTCGAGTTGAATGGAAGTTGATGCTGGAACGGTGAGAGGGAGTGCTGACAGAAATGCAAGCCGTCGTCGGCACTGTGGAGGAACTGTCCACGACGCCCCTCACCCAGAATCTCATGAGACACCAGTTCGAGACCATCTTCTTCTCCCAGGTCAATTTCATCAAAGCAACCCTCCCTCTGTTCCGGGCTCAGCATACGGGCCATATCATCATCCTGACCAGCACTGGCGGGCACATCGGCACTCCCGGCTTGTCGGCATACGCAGCCTCTGTCTGGGCCCTGGAGGGCTATTGCGACTCTCTGGCTTACGAAATTGCTCCTTTTAACATCAAGGTGACAATCGTGCAGCCGAACCAGGAGATCCAAACCTTGACCAACCTCCTGATCTTTGCGCCTCCGATCCCTGCATACCGCCATGACTTCAACCCAGCTCCGAACCTGCGAGACATGCTCTCCAACGTCCTAAACACTCATCCGGACACTGCCATGCCCCCGATACCAGAGTCGGCTGGGTCGCCTGCCTCGGTGGACAGTACGTCGCTGGAACCCGAGCTCGGCCAGGGAGAAATCATCTATCGCTATCCGAAACTTCCCCAGGGAGCTGCAGACCGGCTCGTTATGGAGACTGTCCACGCCTTGACGGCCATTGGTGGCCACGAGAATCCCCCCTCAAGACACATTGTTGGCTACGAGGGTTCAACAGCAGTCAAGGAAAAGCTGAAAACAGTGACGGAAGAGCTCGAAGATTTCGTCGACGCCAGTCTAGCTGTGGACATCTTCGAGAGTGAGTTGAAGCAGGAAGCTCGCGAGGGACGCACCCGAGAGGGCACTCCTCGGGGTTTCGACGATATGCAGGAGTAAGATGTGCGACTACAGAGGAAGAAACACGCTGGAGTCTGGCCACGTTCAGCTTGTATGATTATACGCACAATTGGGACATGGTATGCTTTTTGTATGATACTACTTAGACAAGGGAGTTTATGGGAGAGGGGATCGTGTGCAGGCTTGAAGCACTGCAGCTTGATCGATGTCAATGAGCCTCGGGTCACCTTCTATTCACAGTTAATTCAAGACGATATCTCAATAATGGAATGACACAGATAAAAAGACTCTTTTCTTTCTTTTCAGCAGCAATTGTATGAATTATTACCACAGCCATTGCTCATCTGGTCGGGGCGTAAAAATATGGCTCCGACGTCACCCACTGGGCTCGAGTGCCCCTGGTCGCACTGCCGCGCGCCCCATGAGGTGCCAGCCTCTCCAGTCACCACAGCCTGCAACCTACTCCGTACTGTACTGTAACTTAGGTCCTGCTGTTGCATGCGACACCCACGAGTCGCTCGCTTTCTTTCCTCACCACGACCTGCATCTCTCCTCTGCGTTTCCCACGACCCATCATCCTACTGCACGACTCGAATTCGAACATGCTGCGATCCCATCTGAGCGAGCGATTTCTTGGCTGAACCTTCTTTCCGCCCCTCCTGACACCTGCGCATACGACCTTACCATAGGCCATACTCTTGTACCAGACAATGTTCAGAACAAGTACATGCTAGGATGAGCGTTGACCCTTTGCTACCCACCGCGCCCGCGAGGGTCAAAGCATTGTTGCTTCCATTGGGTAAAATCAAGTCAGACCGCTTTTCGTCCTTTGTGACGAGGCTCCGCGGCGAGAATGTCGTGCCCCTCAAGGATATCAGTCCTGATGGACGACCCAACAGAAGTGAGTGCTCAGACTCCCTGTGTCGAAGCTGCAGAAGCATTCTGACAGTGATGTGCAGCTATGTTCTCACCCTTGGGCTACCCGGACGGTGCCATAATCTACGATCTGATCACCCATGTTCCGCCACCGTCCCAACTGTCACTTACTCCTTTCGACCTGTACCGCGAACCCCTCGCCGTGATTGCTGTGGCAGACGGCACTGAGCTTCAGGATGTCGCTTTCAGCAAACGACACTCCGCCAATGGCACAGGCCCGACCGTCGTTGAGAAGAACATCCGGGCTCTGTATCAGGAGCTTGAGGACCTTCGAGACAATTTCCCAAAGGCCCTGGTCCACCGAGCGCTGATTTTCGACTACACTTCCCCCCGTGCGAGCCAAATACCCATTCCAGACGGCCTGGATGTTGTTCCCCCCGAGGCAGAATGCGTGCGGACGACGTTGAAGACAGTCATGTGCGACTTGTCTTCACTCCTCCTGGCCGAGCTGACGACTCTTGCCAAGTCGTTTGAGGCTATGACAGTTATCGAGTCCCCGGGGCACTACTCGCTTTCGAGACACCTGAACGGGGCGGTTGACGGAGTCGCCAACGGGACGTCCAGGAGGAACTCTCAGTTCGCGCTGCCACAGCACGCCCAACGAGCAGTGTCAGCAGCGGGTCAGCTCGACCGAGGCCATGCTCGCATGTCTATGCCACCGGTGCCGTCCCGGCCAGGACCACCCTCATCCACTTCGACCCCTGGACGACCATCAACGCCGGTGAAAGGACAGGCAGGCGCTGAGGGCATCACAAGTCCCAGCAGCACTCCATCAACCCCGGAGCAGGCGCGGTCTGTCATTGCCGAGTCAAGCACAAGCTCGAGGGACACCAGTCGTGACAGGGTCTCCGTGCATGGTTTTGGTCCCGGAGGTGTCAATGACAAGTGGCGGCTCAAAGGCAAAGGCCGTGCATCTGTTATTTTGGGCTCCATGTACCTCATGGCTGGACGCTGGAGCGACTCTCTGCGAGAGCTTGCGGAGGGCGCCAGCGCTGCTCGATCACTCAATGATCATCTATGGCATGGAAAAGCTCTAGAACTGATCGTGATGAACCTCTTTCTGCTTGGGTGGTCGAACTTGGAGTTCTCCATCCCATCTGTGTGCTATCCCCAGGAGCGGCCCCGAAGTACGTCCAATCTGAAGACTGTTGCAGACGAAGGAGATCCAAACTTGCCCACGCATATTCGGCGACTTCAAAACATGCTTCCCGAGTTGCTGGAGCGTATCGTCGGCCTCTACTCCAGGCTATCCTCCGAGAGCTTACCACCACTTCCGGCGTCGGAAACGAGCATCCGCTTCTCGAAGATTCTTGCTGCGGTGCACCTTTGCGAAGGATCATTGAATCAAAAATGTCTGGACATGCTTGTTCTGGGCACTCAGTCGGAGCTGCGACTGACGACATCACCACGTCTCACCGTCACGCCCACGAGGCAACAGATCGCCAATATCCTCTTCAAGGCCTTCCCTTCATCGGCTGGGGAACTTCTCACAACGGCTGATCGCGCATCTATCCTCAGCGGCATAGCGAGCGTGCTTGGGATTCTCGGATTCCACCGTAAGAAAGCCATGGTCATTCGCGAGCTCGTGTCAGTTCTGATTGGTGGTCTTGTTGAGGCAAGGACTCGGGGCGCAGCAGATGCTGGTGTGCATCCGGCTGCAGGCCTGGTCTCAATGTCATCCGGGCCAGGAGAAAGCCACGGATCTGTGGCGCTCGACCTCAGCGAAGGGGACGTGGAACAGGGCATAGAGGCTTTTCTCGAACTCTTGTGCAAAGCCTACGGTGTCGTGCGTTATGATGTCGCTTCCAAGTCAACAACATCTGAGTCAAAGCAACCTGGAGACTCAGCCGAAGCTGTCATTGCAAGAATCAAAGCACAGGCTGCCACTCGCTTCTTCGGGTTCCCCAGCATCAAGCTCAACATCCTCCGGGCATGTATCAACTTTTCGGAAGCTCTGCCGGATTTCAACGGCGTTCTTAAGTTCTCGAGCGATTTGCTTCGCAGCTCTGGCCCTGGAATTGCCCCTGGCCCACGGCGAGAAGATGCCTCGTCTACGCTGCATCGGGAAGAGCAGATGCGCCTGGTCACCAACATCTCACGCACATCAAGTCTGGTCCAACGGCTTGGGCTCTCACACCTTGCATCTGAATATTGGGATGAGTTCCTCGTGCGCGGGATCCAACTTGAGGCATTGCCCCCTACAAGGGTGCCAATTCCCCATGCTAAGAGTGTTCTACCTGGTGCCACCACCAGTCGAGCATCCCAGGATGTGAACCCTTTCATCTACAATCCTTTCCTGAAGAAGCCTGAGGAGGCTGCCGTGGGTCTCAACTTAGTTGCGAACGAGGTTGCAACTTTCAAAATCACCATGCAGAATCCCTTCGACGTTGAGGTGGACGTCGAGTCTGTGAAGTTGGGTGTCGAAGGTGTCGATTTCGAGGCTATCCCCGAGAGCACCATCATCGGCCCGTACCGAACTCAAATTCTCCGCCTGAAAGGTCGGCCGAGAGAGTCAGGGTCGGTGAGCATCATCGGGGCAGTCGTCAAAGTTCGAGGCTGTCGGGAACGCAGGTTCCCCATTTTTACGCAACCCTGGGTGCCAAGGAGAGAACCCAAAATCAAAGCAAAGGGGTTGAGTGGTCTACAGGCGAACATCGAAGCACAACAGAAGCTCGGCCCTCCACTCCAAAACGATACGTTAACTCTTAAGGTTATTCAGCCACAGCCTCTAGTGGTGGTAAAGTCAACTACACTTCCACAGTCTTCCGTCATGATCCTGGAAGGCGAAAGGCAGGTGTTCTCTGTTACGCTGCAGAATCTGTCGACAACTCCGGTGGATTTCTTGCTCTTCTCGTTCAAGGACTCTACTCAAGAGCCACTTCAAGCCGCCCTCAGCAAGCGGGACGCCACTCCAGCAGAGCTTTATGAATACGAGCTCATTTTAGCGAAGAAGCAAGCGCTGCGTCTTCCCAGAAATGACCAGGGCCGCAGCATAGCTCCAGGTGGGGAGGCTACTTTTGACTTTGAGATTTTCGGCAAGCCGGGTCTCACGCACGCTGCTGTCCAGGTCGACTACACCTACCTCGGCGTCCCACAAGACGAGCTGAAAGATCAATTTTACACTCGGCAGGTCACAGTCGATCTGACTGTCACCGTCAATGCCAGTGTCGAGCTCGCGAGGATCGACGTCTTACCCCTATCTGGTGCTATTCCTCAGGGGTTGTGGGACCGGCTGGGTGCCACGGACTCCACTACGTCAAACGATTCCTGCCTGTTGTCAATGGACCTCCGCAATGCGTGGCCTAGTCAGATGGCTATACGCATCGAGGGTTCTGATTGCATGGTTGTAGAGGAGAATGTGCTTCCGGGAAATACTTGCCGCATCATTATGCCTGTCAAGAAGGTATGCTTGGAGAATCCGCACGAAGCAGTGCCAACGCTCAACCCGACGCGCAACCGCCAGTTTGTCGTGAGTGCCAGCAAAATCTCACCTGCCACCGAGCGAGCAAACAGAGAAGCATTTTGGTATCGGGAAAAGATCTTGGACTCGCTGAAGGCTACTTGGCGCACGACAACAGTGCCTAAGCGGAGCGGGGCGATTGAGCTTCGAAACATTCGGTTGACAGCCCGTATGATTGAGGCGATCAAGGTTGACGAAATTGGCATAGCCATTTCAGTTGGTGATGCACCTAACAGCGCCTCAGCACAACCCGTGGCACTGGTTGATGAACGCACCGAGGTGAGGGTGCACGTCACGAATCGTAGCATGCAGCCTATTGTGCCCCTGGTCAGGCTCCTGCCCGCGCTGTGCCACCGCCCTGTCAACGTTGCGTTGGACTACACCCGTAAGCTGGCGTGGAACGGAACGCTGCAGCAAATTCTACCTGAGATCCCTCCGCGGGGGTCGTCGGAGCTCATCATCGGGATGACCCCACTATGCAGGGGTCATTTTGAGCTCGGCGCGACGGTTGAGGAGGTTAAGGTTTGGACGCCAACACAAGAAACTGAGCAGACAGAAGCAGATCGCGCGTCGGAGGCAAATCCCAGCCAGTCCATGCTGGACGTGGCGCTTGGGATGAAGGAGCGACGCGTCTGGCACTTGAGGCGGCCAGTAATTCTAGCAGTGCGAGAGCAAGATCGCTGAGGCACCAGAACGGTCACATCATAAGATCCTGGACGGGATCGCCAAGGCACAAGCACGATCAATAAGACAAGACCGAATGCCGTAATTGCTCGCAGGGAGCATTGCATCCATGTGAAGTGCGCCAAATCAGCGGACCAAGCTTTTTGGACCAGATTGCATCGAAGGAACCCTTTAGCATGGGCTTATTGGCTCCCTGCAGACCAAGAGTCGACAAGCAAGGGGGTGGTGGCCTCCCGGGTCCACGGCAAACTAGTTGGATGATCAAATATGAGAGTACCAGGGTTCTCGTGTCGCGAATGAGCAGACAGCAGTGGCCACCGTACTATTTGTTTTTTCAGGGGGAACGACGCCCGACGCCGTACGTTTCTTTGTGTCTCAACAGGATTGGATCCCGTCTCAGTAACAAGCGTCGACTAGTCCACCCGATGTGAAGCTTAGCCTCTTGTCGACTGGGGCATAGATTACCATGGTGTTGCTTGGCATGCAGCAGGGGCCTTTTCCTCGAGGGATGTGCATTCTTATTAAGGGCACCGCACACTACATAGGTACTGTACCCATCTCCGACTGCAACAACAAAGTTCAAGCCCTCATCGCGACGGGTCGTCGAGATGTACCCCTGAAAAGCCGGGACCGTCTGCGACGCGGACGCACGCAGCGTTCGGTCTTGTTTCTGGGGTCTGATATTACTGCCTCGCTCGAAAATCTGTTTTCGGCAGCGTAGGGAGGGACCAGCACACGGGGGCTAATCTTTCGCGGCTGGTCCGAATGTGGGCAGGTCGACGGCTGGAATTTCGCAGGAGATACGCAGTACGGAGTAGAGCTTTTTCGCTTTTTCGCCCCCCTAACGAGACGCCCCCATGTGCTCGGTCAGCAATATTCTGCACCACCGTCGTTGCGCCCCCTCTGGACTTCGTTCTCCTCGGTTGGGGGAAACTCCCCTGTCATTGTGTGCACCACGCATTCCTCGCGCCAAGGGAATGGCAGAGCGCATGACAAGCTGGGCGTATGTGCATGCTCCGTACTGGATCTCACGAGTTCGTCCGAACCGTTCGTTGGTCGATTATCTTGAGTAATAAACATTTCCGCGAATGCGACGGAATCAATGGCCGGATGATGGTCTGGGCCTCCGAGAGCGAACTGGCTAATCGGCAACTGTGGAGGCGCTGGTTGCGATGCTAGACTCTCCTGGGCAAAGCTGAGCTATGTTTGGCACTGATGCCTGTGCAAGAAACTCTAAGCACGCCCGTTTTATGATTGGAGCACACTCTCTAAAGGTCTCAGACCCTCCCTTCGCTGCAATTTTGGTTGGCACGGCCTAAAGCATGCCGCGAGGGTAAAGACTATAAGCTTTGCGGCCAACCCGCCCACCCCTTCTTTCTTCTCTGGAGAACCCAAGACATCCACGGCACTTGGCTTTTCCAGATCTTGCGCCCTTTCTCAGGTTCCCTGGGATGACAGAGCTTCGATCGACATATAACCCGTGATTCGGAAGTGGTCCACGTCAGGGCCTTGTGTGTAGCGGAGGAACTCGGCACGATGTTGGCTGCCAAACTGTGCACCAGCGCCATGAGCCCGATGCGGCTTATGATCGGTCTCTCTGTCATTCTCTTCATCTTCGGCATCAGTTTCTTCGGCACGATCATGCGACAATACCGCTACGAGACCCTGACACCGTTGCAAGTGAACCGACCATACAACAGAACGCAAGACGCGGCCGGTGGCGCCTATCTCGATGATCCGACCGAGCTTCTCTGGCGCCTTTGGAGGCCCATGGTTCATGGCATCACCGAAAAGACGTACAGGGCAGCGGATGGAAAGGATTATCACTTACCCGATGGCGATCAAATCTGGACGGAGCCTCTTGGCAAGAAAGTGCTCATCTTGGATACCGACAGCCGATTCGCTCACGAGGCAGGAAATCTCCTCAACCAGACGAGATTACTTCGGAGCGAGGTCGAGAAGAAGACCGCCGGCCGCCTAACCCACATGGTCTATGCCGGGATCCACGGATACGACTATCGCTTCGTTCGCGTGCCGGACTTCAAAGACCGCCACGGAACCTGGACCAAGGTTCCCGTGATCAGAGAGGCAGCAAGGGAGTACGACGTTGTCGTCTTCCTCGATGCCGACGCAGGCTTCGTGAACATGAACCTGCCACTCGAGTGGCTGCTGAACTACTGGAAAATGACCAAGGACACGTCGCTGGCACTAGCCAAAGATCCCGACAGTGAACACAACCAGGACTCGAAAGGACTCGTCCTCCTCAACACAGGCTTCATCATTGCGCAAAAGAACGATCGCACGCAGGAGATTCTTCAGGAGCTGGAGGATTGCCCGAACGACGAGCGATGGGAGGGCTGCAGCAAGTGGAAGTTCGACTGGGCGCACGAGCAGCGCGCTTTTGGCGAGTACATCCGATACGATTACAACAAGACAACAGACATCCTCGCGCTGAAATACCCCGAAGCAAATGGCCCCGTTGGTTCTTTCGTTCGCCACGACTGGTTCAAGAAAAGAGACCCGTTGGAAGATATGCAGAACAGTTTCATGGACATGCTCGTCACAAGGACGCACATGCATTTCCACGAACAGCTGAAGCACTACTACACGGATCTTGGGCATATGCAGCATCCGTTGAGCGATGTCGAGATCTGATATAATTACATTGGGAGGGTGGCATATGGCGTTCTGGGCATGTCTTATCGGATGTATAGATGGGCTAAAGCGATTGTTTTTCTCCCCCCCTCGTTTTGTTCCTCAAGAATCTCCAAGATTGATGACCCAAAGTCTTGCTGCATTTTACTGATCGAGATTGGGGTGTAATAATAAAGTACCATCCATTGGCCAAAAGCCCAAAGATGTGGTTGCTTGGTTGGTTTGACTCGCTTTGCCCTGGCCTACGCTGTGATCACGCTGAAGCTGCAGAAAACAATTCTCGCCGCGCTGCCATGCAACACTCGTCGTAGATGACTGTAGCCTCGATCCCAAGGCAAACCCTCTGGTTTCGTGGCGTTCTGTCGGCATCAATCTCATTTCGCATGTCTTTGATGAGCGACAGGCTGAGTGGTGTATCTACGATGTACTGTACCTCTGAGCTGATGGGTGTGCGGGTGCGGCTTTTCGCGGCTAACACACCACTACCACCACCACCACTACCACCAACAAAGTTCCCGACTTTGGAGGATTTTTCCATCGCCAACGGAGCACGACCACAACCCTCTTTACGTGCCGTGAATCATGCCGGGCGATTGAAAGCCAGGCATCGACGGCATTTCGAAAGGGGAACGCCAATCGACGGCTCGGCTGGCCAGCAGCTATGGCGGCCCAGGATATCCTCTTCATCGATGCATACGACTCTTTTACCTACAACATCGTCTCTTTGCTGGCCGAGATCTTGCCCATTGGGCCGGATGCTCAAATCGTCGTCCAGAGCCTCCACGATCCTCTTCCCGGTCTCCAGCAAACGGCTTCCGACGTCAGTGACGATGTCTTTGCCCAGTATCTGAGGGGCTTCAGTGCAGTTGTCTGTGGGCCGGGTCCAGGGTCGCCGCTCAACCCGCAGGACGTCGGGCCATTCTCCCGGATATGGTCGCTTTCGGATGAGAACATGATCCCTGTACTGGGCATCTGCTTAGGCTTGCAGAGCCTGGTCTCTCACTTTGGCGGGCGGATTCGGAAGCTGAAGCTGGGTCAACACGGCATCATTCGAGCTATCGAGCACCAGGGAGAGCGGCAGACTGGGGCCACCACGGAGGACATCTTCGAGGGGGTGAAGCCTTTCAAGGCGACGCTCTATCACAGCCTCTGTGCAGACATCGGCCAGGACCAGATCCCAGAGGAAGAATGGCCTGCTGCCAAGTGGGCAACTTTCCCATCCGTCCCGGATCTGCAGCCCCTGGCGTGGACGACAATCGACCTCTCCGATGCTAGCGAACGGGTCTTGATGGGCGTCAAGCACAGGTCTAAACCTTTCTGGGCGCTGCAGTATCACCCAGAATCGATCTGCACGGAGAGCGCCAGTCGTCGCGTGCTCCAAAACTGGTACAAGGAGGCGCTGGCGTGGAGTCAACGGACAGGGCGCCAGAGCCATCACGTTGAACGGCCCGGATCTCATTCAGGGCACGGCACCCTTCCGACGGCTATCGAGGCACGAATCGGCGGGCATTTGGCGAACCACTCTACCGCCGACGACATCGTCTTCGCTGACGACTGGCTGGAGAAACACAGGCCTGATCTGGCTTCAACGGCAGCCAGGGACTATGTCTGCGCTCAGCTGGATCTTCCAGATGGCGTGGATGCAGCAAGCATTGCCGACATTCTAGGCGAAACGAGCGGCAGTCGTATCATCCTCGACGCTTCCAGTGCTAGGGTGAAAGACCCTTTAGCGGTCCAGAGTATCGTTGCCATCGGCGTCGATAATGCTATCCGCTTTGAGCATGTCGCCAAGTCAGGGTCGTCGATAAGAATGTTCGTTCCTGGCTCAGGGCGAGACGGTGCCCAGGTTGTGGATTTGAAACCCACCGGCGATATCCAGGCGTGGGAGATAGTCAGCCACTTCTGGTCAGCCCGGAGCTGCAGGGATGCCGACAAGATGGTGACTAGCACTGGGCAAGCGCACGATCACTTCAAGGGAGGTTTCATGGGCTACCTGAGCTACGAGATGGGCCTGAAGACCGTCTCACCGGAGCTGGCGCGGGCGGCTTCGCGGTCAGACAACCACACAGATCTGTGCATGGCGTGGGTAACCCACAGTGTGGTGTTGGAACACAAGTCTGGCAAGGCGAACGTGCAGGCCTGGGGTACAAAGGACGAGGCTGCATCTTGGGTCAAGTGGGCCGTGGAGCAGTTGCAGGATGGCTTCCGGAAGGTTGAAGTGCATTCGTCCGTCGTGCCCTCGCTCAAGGGAAAGGAGCGAATCTCCCATCTTCGGCTGAGAACCCCGGACCCAGCCGTGTACGAGGAAAAGGTACGCCAGTGCCAGAGAGAGATTGCAGAGGGCAATTCTTATGAGCTGTGTCTTACGGCTCAGACTATCATGACTCGGCCATCTATGGTTGACGACGCTGGTCGTGGGAATGGGCACTACAACGGCTTCAAGAACGCAAATGGCAACGGGTACCACGGTGCCGCCGTCGGATCTACATGCACGAATGGGCATGCCGACCAGCCTTTGGATCAGACTGGCACGGACACTTTTGCCGTGAAGAACAGCACTGGCCGATCCACGGCCTGCAGCACACGAACGCCGTGGGAAATCTACAAGGCGCTCCGCTCGAGGCAGCCCGCACCTTTCGGTTCTTTCATATGTCTCGGCGGGGCCATGCTCCTCAGCAGTTCACCAGAGAGATTTCTCCAGTATAGCAAGGATGGACTCTGCTCCATGCGTCCAATGAAGGGCACTGTTCGCAAGTCGAAAGCGGTCTCCACACTCGCAGATGCTGAGAAGATGCTGAGGATCCCCAAGGAGATTGCCGAGAACCTCATGATTGTCGATCTCGTGCGCCACGATCTTCATCGCGTCTGCGGTTCCGGCCAGGTTACAGTTCCGGAGCCGTTCAAGATCGAAGAGTACGCCACGGTCTTCACAATGGTCACGGGAATCCAAGGTCAGCTTAACCGGTACATTGCCGGACCAGAGTCGCAAGAGTCCCCGCCAGCCGCCATGACCGGGCTGGACGTGCTTCGCAGCGTCTTCCCACCGGGCAGCATGACAGGGGCGCCCAAGAAGAGGAGCTGCGAGCTGCTTGCTGAGATTGAGGGCCATCAGCCTCGCGGCCTCTACTCCGGAGTGGTTGGCTACATGGACGTGACTGGCGCAGGCGACTGGAGCGTGACCATCAGAAGCATGTTTCGCTACGACGACGAAATGGCGGATCCGGAACCTGGGGAGACGGTCCCGCGTGAGGTGTGGCATATTGGGGCGGGCGGTGCCGTCACCATCTTGAGCACGCCCGAGGGCGAGAGGGAAGAGATGTTCACGAAGCTTGAAGGACCGCTGGGCATTTTCAGGGATGTGGCTTAGGCCAATTGGATCTCTACGGGAAGAAACACCACAAATGATCGAGGCCCAGGGGGCTCGGGCATGACCTCAACGTAACGCATGGGAAACGGCGTTTTCTTTTTCTTTTTCCAGGTGCAGCACTTTCAACAACAATAGAGAGCGCAAGCTCACAGCCAGTATAGACAGGAACAGGATTAAAAATCAAGAACGCCGGGGCTAGAACTCCCGCACAGCTTCATTCTTCATGAGAGAGTTTGCTCTTTGCTATTTCCCGCATTGCCCAAACACAGATGCTCCAGAATGCCCTCCCCCCTATGTCATCACTGCCTTCTCTCTCACTCTTTCTCTCTCTCCCGAGATATTACAGTTGCCAATGTTTTACAGCCTCGCGGTGCGAAACTCTGCATCCTCTCATCATCATTCGTCTTGGGAGTGCGATGGGATCGATCGATAATACCGGCAGTCCGTTACTGGGTTGTTGATTCTAGAATTCCTGCTCCTCCTGGAAGAACATGCCGAAGCTGATGATGGTTCCGTAGATTAAGAGACCACCGATAATGGACATGATCATGGCTTCGACTTGGATCAGGTCCGAGTGGGCGAGAACAACGGGCAATGCTGTGCTAGGTGTTAGCAACCGTTCGGCGGTAAGGTGAACGGTCCCGTGTCATCCAGGCCGTTCGGGGGGGGTTGGGTTTTCAGCTTACCGATTCCCATGACCACGAAAAAGCCCGTGAAGAAGCGTCCGAGATCCAAGATGGCTGCGCCGGAGCTCTCAACGAAGTCATCCGGGTTCGCGCAATGGCCGCAGATCCAGTTCGGCACAGGAGCAAGGACATATGTGGCGACGACCAGGAGCGGCAGGTAGACCTTGAACAGGGCGCATGACAGGATCACGAGCAGGAAGCCGACTGCGAGGACGAAGGAGAGGGCGATGATGGTCTTGAGGCCGGCGGTTGGCATCTTGACGACAGGGGTGCACCGGGGCGGATGCGGGCGCGGATCGAGCCAAGGGGGAGGTGTTGGATATAGGTCGAAGTCGGTATTAGGCCGGGTGATGAATCGCGCGACAAGATGTAGGATTGACGCAGGGCTGGTGAGAGTTTGGCGCAAAGAGGGATGCGTCGTCGGCAGGTTGATGGTGGAGAGCTATGATACGCCTCCTCCACACTGGACAGCTGCCTTGGTGGTGGTGCTTAGTGCTGTTACGTCGCTAAAAAGAGCCGTGGCTGGGCGTGTCGTCAGCGCAGCGTAGGCAAACCCGGATGCATCAATAATCCGAAGCCGGCGTGGGAGCTGGAGGGTCGCTGAGCCTGGACGGGCGGGCACTGAAGTCGGAAGGCGGTCAAGTAATCAGACGGCGGTGATTGGGGACCTGCCACTGCAGAAAAATTCCGGGCGAAAAAAAGTTGGGCCCCGCGAACCTCTGCCAACAGCTTCATACGCCTCGACTATTCCTACGAGGATTACGCAAGAAGCAATACCTGCGGGCGCCCACAACAAGCTCTTCGGTTCGGCAGTTGTATTCGCACTGATTCTGCATTTTTCTTTTCCTTGTCATTCTCAGTCATATCCGTGAAGATGGCGTCCGACGAGATTGTTTGGCAAATCATCAACCAGCAGTTCTGCTCTTTCAAGCTGAAGTACGACCGCTTACCCTCCAAACTTGTACAATGCTACAGATGGCTAACGATCCTCGCAGGACTGATAAAGGCCAGAATTTCTGTCGCAACGAATACAATGTCACCGGCTTCTGCAACCGACAGTCATGCCCGCTTGCCAACTCGCGGTACGCCACTGTGCGGCAGCACCCCACGAAGGGCACCCTATACCTCTACATGAAGACCATAGAGCGCGCGCATCTGCCCTCCAAGATGTGGGAGCGTATAAAGCTGTCCAACAACTACACAAAGGCCCTCGAGCAGATCGACTCCCGCCTCATCTACTGGCCCAAGTTCCTCATCCACAAGTGCAAGCAACGCCTCACCCGTCTGACACAAGTCCAAATCCGCATGCGCAGGATCGCAGCCGAGGAAGAGCGTCTTGGCGAGAAGCTTGTGCCCCGTCTCGCACCCAAGATCAGGCACAGGGAGGCTGCTCGTGAGAGGAAGGCAGAGGCTGCTGCGAAGCTCGAGAAGACCATCGAGAGAGAGCTGGTCGAGAGGCTCAGGCAAGGAGCATATGGAGACCAACCCCTCAACGTTAGCGAGGAGATCTGGAAGAAGGTCCTCAACGCCATGGAGCGTGATGGTGAAGGTGCACGTGACAAGGACATGGACGAGGGTATCGAGTCCGAGGACGAGGAGGTTGAAGCCGAGAGCGACGAAGACGACCTCGAGAAGGCTGTCGAGTATGTCTCCGACCCTGGCGAGAGCGAGGACGACCTTGAGGATCTTGAGGACTGGCTCGAAAGTGAAGCTGAAGAGGAGGCAGAGGACGACGAGGAGGACAGCTCCGAGGAGGAGAAGGTGGGCAAGAAGAGGAAGCTGCGCCGTGCGAACAAGGTCAAGAGCAAGAAGCCCCGTCAAGACGAGCGGGAGAAGCTGACTCTGACCAACGAGCTTGCTTGGTAAAAAGCCGCAGCGTGCTGGACATGATGCATCGGATCATGGACCGCTGGTTTCGTTTCTTGTCGTCTTCTTAGGGTCATATTGTCTCAGGCATCATCGCGGAGTTCCGGCGAGTCTTTACCAGTATAAACAATGATTAGCGTTTTTGCCTTTTGGTTCCTTTGCCTAGACCATAGCCTCTTCGTCTTCCATTGGATTACAAACTGAAAGTAAAAGACCTGACTCTACACTGCGACATGTTCACCATTCCACCTTGGGAATCATCTGGGACTGATCAAAAGTGCTTCTGCCCAATTCTGGTTATCGAATTCCATCGGCTGGGTTTGGGTTCCACTGATGTTTTGCTCGGTCGCCGCGTCCTCGCCGATGATGTCTACTTACAGCTTGGACCCTTTTTTCAGCTTCACCGTGGTGACAAAGACAAAACGCCCCATTTCGCTCCGGTACCGCTCCTTGACATCATATGGCACACCTCGGCGTGTTTTCCCTTTTTTTCCCCTTGTATTGAGTCCACGATCATTACAAATCGTATCGTATCGCGTGGATTATTTAAAGAGCCCCGAGTGAGGCGTGTCATGAGATCAGAAACTCGAATTCGGCATCGCAAAGCTCAGCAGCATGGATCTCCTCATTTGCAACACTTGTGGCGTGCAGTACGACACTCGCGCCAGAGAATCGTGCAAAGTATGCGATGATCCTCGCCAATACGTGCCTCTGGAGGGGTAAGCCTCATTTATTTATTTTTTATTTTATTTTTTTCACACGCATGCTGTCTCAGCAGAACAAAATGTGGCCAAGCTTGTCGCTGATAAATACCTTGTGCAGCCAGTCATGGACTACTCTGCGAGAGCTCCAGAAGTCCAACAAGTACACCAACGTCTTCAAACACGACAAGTCACACTCTGGCGTCATCGGCATCTACACCGAGCCTCAGGTGGCGATTGGACAGCGCGCGTTCCTCCTGTGCAGCGACGCGGGCAACATTCTCTGGGATTGCATCACGTACATTGATGATGAAACGGTGAGGCGTATCGAGGAGCTGGGAGGCCTCGAGGCCATCGTCATCTCCCACCCGCATTACTTCTCGACGTCTTTGCACTGGGCCAAGGCCTTCAACTGCAAGGTGTATATCTCAGCAGAGGATGAGGAGTGGATGATGCGGCGCGGGGATGCACATGAATTCTTCACGGAGGACACCCTCGATCTACTGCACGGTACTTTCAAGGTGGTCAAAGTCGGAGGGCACTTCCCGGGAAGCTCCGTCCTGCACTGGAAGAGCGAGAAGAAGCTCTTCATCGCGGACTCCATCATGGCAGTGCCCAGCGGCATCTACCACGTCGATCGACCACCAAACACGGCCAGCTTCACCTTCATGTGGTCTTACCCGAACATGGTGAGTTTTTTCTCCGGTGCTGTATCCGAACGCTACAAATCAAGCCACTGGCTAACATGTGTTCGCCCAGATTCCTCTTCCTCCAGACGAGGTGCACAAGATCTGGAAAGCCGTGGCCGGTCTGGACTTCGAAGACACCCATGGCGCCTTCAGGGGTCGCGATACCAGAGGAAACAGCAAGAAACGCATGCTCGAGAGTGCGCAGCTCATCGTCCGATCCATGGGCTACTTGGAGCACGAGATTCACAAGGAGGAGGTGGCATGAAACTGACTGGGAGAGCTTCGTTTCTGCAGACTCGCCTTGTGTATTGATATAGATGAGATTATGAATTACGATTCCCCCCTCCCTGGCCACGTTCTCGCCAGACTCTAAAATTCTTATTGCGATTAGACTATTGATTTAAGTCTTTGGTTGGGTGAAGCAAGTTGCGAAGTATGATGTTAGCTTTAGCCCACTCCAATTATAGTGTACGGAGTACTTCAGTGCCCCTCTTCGCCCGCTCGGCCCTCCATTTTCACCCACGTCACTGCTCCAGCCGTGAAACAGCTTCCCTCTCTCCCTAACTCCATACACGACACCACCACACACACACATCGCATCACGACACGAAAAACAGCCTTTTCTTCGCACAGCAGCCCATGCGTACCAATATACAGAAGCTCAGAGTCTGAACTACGAATTACATACACACACACAACCACTGCGGCAGCGAACCCGGCTTTCGAGACCTCTCTCCTGGTTCAACAGACGCACCCCAGGGAGAGCCGCCCCCCTAGACTATCCCCCCACCATGGCGTCCTGGTACTCCAACATCCTCACCAAGACCACCTCCCAGATCTCCAACCTCCGCACCACCCTCCTCTCCTCCGAAGCCGACGGCGAGACCGAAGACGACACCCACGTTTGCCGCGTCCTGAGGGACTACTACTCCGAGAAGGGCCGCCCCTTCCCCGCCTGGCTGCCCCCGGACCCGAAGGCTCCTCCGCCCACGCAGCCGCTGTATGCGCAGCCGGCCGGGTCGCAGGTCGGCTCTCGGTACGGCGGCCTGGGACAGGCTGGAGCGACCGGCCAGCAGGGAGGGTTCAGCAGTCTGTGGGGTGACTCGGGCGCCCAGCAGCAGCAGCAGCAGCAGCCGCCGCAAGCGCCCCAGAGCCTGAGGTCAGCTAGGAGCTCAGCATCCGGGCCAACGCCGCAGAGAGGCGGGAGAGACGATGTCATGGCCCGCCCGCTGCCCAGTCAGCGCCAGGGTAGCTACCAGACACAGCAGTCGGCGCAGAGCCCCGCGCCGGCACCAGTTGGAGGAGGCAGCTCTGCACAGGATCGATTGAGGCAGCGGTTCCGTGGCGGGGCCAATTCTCGCGGGTCGAGCCCCTCGCAAGGAGGGCAAAGTCCCTTCCAACCTCCAGGTGGTGCAGCAGGTTATGATGGAGGCGGTGGCGGCGGTGGTGGTAACGACTCGCCTTACGTTGCATCAAATGCGCCGTGGTCGACCGGCGATAATCCCTACGCAAACGGCGGCGGTGGAGGGGGATATCAAAGGCCACCACCGCCGGGAGCTGGGAGGCGGCAAGGTTTACCGAGTGGTCCGAGGGGATACAGATAAGATGGGAAGAGCCGGTTTGAAGTTATATATTATCAGCAAGCGATGTGCTATTGACGTTGATCCATATCATCTCATCCTTTCCGTTGCTTCCTGAAAGACCTACAAATGCAATCCATTTCTTGCCTTCTTCGCTCCAAACATGGTCAAACGGTCACTATCCCAAACTCCAGGCGAGTGAGTCAGCGTAAAATTACAAGAGTCCGAACGCCGGTGAGTCTCCTATCCTATTACAATCGTTGGGACGTCTGAGCGAGTCGCCTTCTCAGCGCTCTGGCATGCCGTCGCCCTTCTTCGCTACAGTGTCTCGCGGCAACACTTCCACATTTCGACTCAGCAATTTGCGCAATTCTGGCGTAATCACTCTCTCCTTTGGTGGCAGCGCTTTCTTTGCGGTCTCCTTGCCCTTCCGTTGCTTATTGACTGCACCGGCAGAGTTGCTCGATGACGCTGTTCCTTCAGAAGTGGCATCGCTCTTTGACTCCTGCTTCCGAGGTCCTGGGAAGTTTTGCTTCTTATCGACTGCCTCAACAAGACGCTGGAAGCGCTTGAAAAGGACCTCTGCACGAATTAGGGTAGATTCGAGGTCGATTGTGGTGGACAGCTCGTTGACTACAGTTCGAGTTAGCCTTGTTCTCTTTACGTGGTGCAACGGATAGTACGTACCATATTTCAGAACCTCGTCGAAAGCCTTCAGATGGGTCATGATGATGTCCCGGTGCTTCTCCAAGATCGCTAGCGCGATGAAAAGGTGGAAATTTGCGCTGAAATAGTCCGTCCAAAGCGTTTCCCAAAGCCTGAGGATATCCATCCACTCAAATTCGCGTTTGTACCATACCAGGATCATCCTGAAGAAGAAGAAGAAGTTGGTACTGTCAGTAGAGTCGAGGTGATCCCAAAGCTTGGGGTCCATGAAGTGCACAAGTTGATCCAGAGTCAGGAGCTGATTCCTCATCCCAGACTGGTCGCGGAGGAAGTTTCTCTCCATGCGATCCATGAACTTCTGGAATCCCCAGAATGCGATGGCGTCGTCCTGAATGACGGCGTAGATTGGTGCGAGAAGATCCGACATGCCTTGCACGTACCCAAGGTCTTTGTTGTACTCGTTGTATGTCAAGAGCATCTCCTTCATCTGCTCCATGTGGACGTTGGTTCCGACATCAGCAAAGGGTGAGCTCGGGTCAGGATGGGGTGTGTCTTCTCCGCTGAAGATAGGCACATGACGATCTGTCCGGTGTACATCCTTCTCTGCAACCCTGTTAGTTATAGCTGCAGTGAGTCTTATCAAAACGATCACTCACCAATGCGGCCCTTCTGTTCTCGCCACCATTCGCCTGTCTCGCCTTCACCGCCTTCGCCCTCCAGCCGCTCCCACCAGGAGAGCTTGAGCTTGAAGTACTGATCACGCAACGACGCAATCTGGGCCTTGCGCTCATCGGCCGTACCGTACCAGTCGTAAACGCCCAACAGGAATAGCCAAGCTTCCTTCCGAACTCCGTCCTCGGGATCAAGGCCGCCGTGGAAGATGCGTGCCTTGACTTCATCAGTAGTCAATGTCAATCGCCCTGTCTCGTTGTCGAAGAACGTGTTCCATTCTTTCATTGTCACCGGCTTCCGTCTATCTTCCAGAGACAAGGAACTGCTGCCTTCGAGTAGTTCAAATTCGCCGACATCTGTGTCCTCGAGTTCCATCACATCGCGGGCGGTCCAGACTCTCTGGCTCCGATCGCGCTCACTCTGCTCCGCTATTCCCATGGCCCAGCGTGCCAGGTATATCCTAGCGCTGTCGAATTCATCCTGGAGAGTTTGCACCTCGGGGTTCTTGAGAAGCCGCCTGACCTGGGGAGGCAGGTTCGGGTTCTCTACGAAGTCCTGTGCGGCTCTCCGAGTGAATGTGGTCACCTTGCTGAAACGTTCCATAATGTTCCAGCCTGCTTCCTTGACGAACTTGACGAAGGGATCCATCTCTGCATCTTTGCTGGGACCGGCTTTGCCCTTTTTCTGGTTCTCCCTGGATTTCTCCATGTGCTTGCCGAAACCGTCCAGGTCCTCCTGCGTGGGCTCGATGAGATAGACGTTCGGTTCTGCGGCAGACCTCTCCACGTTCACATAGCGGCGGAGCCAGCGAACCACCTCGTCGCCTCCCCAGAACATCTGCCCGTTGTCGCCAAAGGGGTCGAATGTGTCCCGCATCATCTTCTTCTTTTGAAGAATGGTGCTTTGACACTCGTTGTCGTGGAAGAAGAGCGGTGGGAAGTTCTCGCCCGCGCGAGAATTGATAATAACTGAGCCATACCACCATCCCAGACTCGGTGGGCGGACAATGAGGGAGTAGATCGCACTGACTGGAACGGCGAACGCATACCCACCAACCGAGCTCACATTACTAGTGACCGTAGGTGGGGGAGGAACGAGGTACGATTGCTTCGGGGGGGAATCACCATCGCAAAGGTCGACTTTGACGTAGATGCTCTCGGAGTCGCCCAGACCAGATTCTGGCACCCAGGCCAACAACAGATCCGAAGAGGCTATGGTGTTGGACTGTTTGGAGGATGAAGAGCTGGGTCGCTCATGTCTAGGACACTTCTGCTGAAGTAAGGCGATATAGCCGGCGATATTGTCCTTGGCTGATGGGGTGGGATGAACGTAAACCTGGTGAATGGCGGGGCTCAAGTCAGTAATGAGGCCAGTGCTGCTGCTGCTGCTGCTGCTGCATGCATGTAGTGATTCTGCTTTTACCTTGCTCTTCGAGAAGAGGAGTTTGACTCCTTTCCCGCTCTCGGTGTGCGTGATCGTATCGTAACCGCCCTCCTCATCATCGCTCAGAGCATAGAAGCTGGTCGATGGCGATGAAGGCCGTGGCGGGGCACCAGATCCGGAAGCCATGATTGCGCCAGTCGATGTGAACACGGGGCAGACGAAGATGCACTAGAGATATATCTCCTCTCTGGCAGGATGAGAAAGGCCGCGGTCCCCTCAAAGTGTCAGGCGTTCAGATGGACCAACAGAAGAGAAAAGTCGAAAGCAGGCGAAGATCAACTGCTTCGAGGGCAGGTGAGTGTGACGTGAGGTGAGGTGCCAGAACAGGTGGGGCGCAAGTGTGGCTGATGACGAGTTTGTGTAAGTGTGAGTCGATCCAACGCCACCCCACGACACGACACGACTTGCCAGCCACGCGGCCTGGATGACGGCGAGGAACAGTCTCCAGCACTCTACCCCGGGCACTGGGTCATTCACAGGAGGCAAAGGTTGTGAAGTTGTTCGGCTTTTGTGATGCTTGTTGCGTTGCAGCTACGTCCTCACCGGGCAATGTACCCCTTGCCGCCATGGGCTGCCACTCAATCAGGAGCAGGACCAGAACAAGCGAATTATTGTCTCTCCCATTTCTGTCTTCGATCCCTCAAAAGCAAGGATCTCTCATCTAAGGTATGGCTCATTCTTTTCTTGTATCCTTCATGTCCAGAGCTTGCGTGATCAAATCTTGCACAGCCTCCCGGAACGTGCGATAGGTGAACCCCAGCTCCCTTGCCGCCGTCTCCCCGTCTAAGCCATAGCTTTCGTCCGCCTGTTGTGCTTCCACTGCCACTGTGCCCTTCAAGCCCGGAAACTCCTCATTCACGAGTGACGCTGCCAATCCGTATGTGAACCTCTCCGGTGCCGACGGCGTGTATCGCTTCATGGCCACCTCCTCCCGCAACAGAGCCTCCACATGAGCAGCCGCGAGATCTCGCACGTCGATCCAGAATGGCACCCTCGCCACGGGCAGTGGACTCTCGCCTTTGGCAATCTTCCAAAGCATGGCGTTGGACTCGTTCAGGTTCTCGGCGGCGTCGACAGGGTGGACAACGGGCCCAAAGGTCATCGGCGGACATAGAGCAACGAGACTGAATCCGGGCTTCTTGTCCTTGACAAAGTTCCAGGCCTCCAGCTCGGCGAATTTCTTGGCTCCTCGGTACGCAATCACAGCGCTGGTGTTCTTGTCGATGGTCTCTTCGTAAGTCAAGGGGTTCCAGTCTTGACCGGTGTAAGTGAAATAAGGCGGTCCTTTTCGTGCAGCGTCCAGAACTGAGGCAAATGAAGAAGTAATGACGATGCGCCTTACACTCACACAAGCTGCTGCAGCTTCAAAGACAGCCCTGACTCCGTTGATCGCTGGGATGACCAGTTCCTGTTCGTTGTCCGTCGTATCATACGTGAGAGGCTGCAATCTGGGTCAGTCTACGTCTCGATATCTCCAACCGCAGTGATGTTGGTGTCCTACAGATGCTGAGTGCACGATGGCATCAACCCCCATGACAGCCTCGTTCAAACCACCAGGGCTTTGGAAGTCGGCAATCTGTACAAAGGATAGTCGAGATGCGTACTGTGGTCGGGCATCAATCATTGCCTGGCCCTTAGCCAAGGATCTCGTTGCTCCTCGGACAGTAAGGCCCCGGCTGAGTAGGTTGTCGACAATATGAGCTCCAATGAAGCCAGTCGCTCCCGTCACTAACACGGTTTCCCTTTGTCTCTTGGTTAGCGTCTGTGCCGAGACGCCTCAGTTCCCAAGGAATTCAAGGCTGGTTCACTTTGGAACTTACACTTTTGATGCCATGGTGAAGAGACAGAGCAAACAGGAGTCTCCGTGGCTTTCGATGAATCAACCTGAACTAGAGTTAGGTCGCCTCCCAGCCCTAGGACTTCGAACTTCTAGAGACAGATCAAGTCCGCACATACAGCTTGGTCGATCAGCTTCTCGGGACTCAATCCCCGCACGCTCTCCACATCATCCCCAGTCACTCACCGGGATTAACGACATGGATGTCTCCGAACTAGTTCCACCTCCGCCATGAGGAGATGCCGCCTATCCCCGCCACTCATCATGGAGCCATCACCAACGTCGGCTTAAGGAATTCAGTAAGCAAACCAAGGATTTTCTCACGCCACCGAGTGCCAGTAGATATCTGCACGTTTGAAAAGATGGAGTCTGCTGAAAAACGCCCATCAAGGCAGCGGATCGTGAGATGGCTGCATCATGAAACCAGAAACACGCCGGCCAGTCCAAGCCAAAGCGGCACTGGGGCCTCTAAATTAAGAACTTTCCAACTTTTCTTGTCGTAACACATGCCTAAACACAAGTCAGGACGCTTCCAAAGCGGTCTCCGAAACCCGCATCCGGCTCGGGGCAATGACTGTGGCTTGCCTCAGCCCTTGCTGTAGATCCAGGTTTCCCCCTGCAGAACATGTGCTGACAATTGATTGACCTGCAAATGAAATGGCAGGGGTCGATAGTATCATGTGGTCTACCCGAGGAGGCGCGCCTGGTCTCGAACAGACGGTGCGTTGCAACCCTGATTTAGGCAATTATCCTACCTCTCCGGATTTTGCGAGGTTTGGGGAACAAGATGCCAACTGTTGCAGTCAATGGTCGTGATATACAGCGCAAATGCGGTGCTGCACCTTGTCCTCTGTTCGAGTGGTAATTGAAGGCAGAGTGCTCTGGTCGATCGAATTGGTGGCACACGTTCCCAGAAACACCAACTTTGATCCTTTGGATCGCTGTAGTGTCTAGCACTGGGCCAAGTGTTGATGTGAATATAGATTGCCAGGTGAACCCAGGTCCTTCACAATCAAAGCAAGGTCCATAGGGGTAGGCCAAGCCCAATGTTACATGCCGAGATTGACTCCCTCATCTGCATAACGCTTGCGAGCTGATGGTTGTTGCCCCCCTCAAGGATGAAGCGAGCCGCTGGACGGCAAGTCTGTATACACCCCCAATAAGGTCACAGCTTTCAAGAACAAGATCCATCGTGAATCCAGGTCCAATCAACGCAGGGCAATCTATGCCGACGTACTGACCATGGACCAGGTGCACACCATATAGGCATTTATAAGGGCTTTGGTAGAGCAATCTCGGGAGACTCGTCCGCAGGACGACTGCTCCATCGTGAAGCTACGTCTTCTTACTCAAGAAGATGCTCCCCAACAGTCTTCTTATACCACTTGTGGCTATTCTTGCCAGCTCAGCCATTGCTCGAAGACCTCCTCGTAAACGGGCAGACAGTGATGGAGCCGCGCCACTGTCGCACGATGAGGAGAAAGCTATCGTTGTGCCAGGTCGATACATTGTCGAGTTCTCTCAGGTAAGCTTGCAGAGGACTGCCCTGGTTGAGACAAATAGTGCCAGTGCCATCAATTGCTGTCCTATACCAGCGAAGGCAATGAACACGCTGACCACAAGAGAATCGCCAGGATACCACACGAGACCAGGCTTTCCGTGGATTGAAGGAGAACCTAGATTATGATGTCGTCAAGGTTTTCGACTCCAAGGAACTCTTTGTCGGGGCCACAATTGAGGCTACAGAGGACATCCTGAATATGTTGGAAGACGACGATAATTTCGCCCGAGCCTGGCCGGTGTCCGCAATCAAACTTGGTGAGAAAATGGATCGAACACCCTTCAGTGACATTGTTAATGCCACATCCTATCGTCCACACAGCCTCACTGGCGTCGATACATTGCACAAGGCTGGGATACGTGGCAAGGGCGTGACAATTGGTGTCGTCGATACGGGCGTCGATTATACACATCCAGATGTGGGTGCAGCAACCAGCGAGTCAGAATCTTCAACACAGACTAACAGGAGGCAGATCGGTGGGGGCATCGGACCCGATAGAACCGTTGTTGGTGGCACAGACCTGGTCGGAGACGGGTGTAAGTCTTGTCCAATGTTCCAAAGAGTCTTTACTCATCGCTCGTTCCGAACTTGCAGGCTGGCCAAACGCAAGATGTCCAAAAGAACCGGACAATGACTTTATGGATTTTGATGGACATGGAACACATGTCTCGGGAATCATCGCGGGGAGAAGCAGATGGTGAGCACCGTGAACGGAATGAAAGCTGAGAATGGAAGAGATGCTCATAGCAACGATGTCCAAAGGTTCACCGGCGTGGCGCCCGATGCCAAACTCAGGATGTACAAGGTGTTTTCCAAAGCTGTAATGACAGTCTTCCTCCGATACCGTTATATACTTCCGCTTATTAGAGATAGGGCTGGGTCACGGACGATGTGCTCATAGATGCCTTTCTCGCCGCGTACGAAGATGGTGTAAGTTCTCAAGTTCTCGCTCCATGCGCCAGGTGTCCACGAATATCGTTTGGTGGTGCTGATGATGAAGCGATAACTACGTAGGTCGATATCATCACCGCCAGTATCGGAAGCCCTTCGGGATGGGAGAACACACCTTGGGGGCTGGTCGCGGATCGCATTGTCGACCATGGCGTGGTTGTCACAATTGCAGCGGGCAATGACGGCAGTATGGGCCCTTTCCTCGTTGGCAACGGCGGATCTGCTCGCAATGCATTGACCGTCGCGTCTGTCGAGCCTGAATGGATTCCAGAAGTGGCATTGGACGTAACCTTCAGAGGCGCTGGTGAGACAGAGACGTCGCGCGTTGGGCATAGTGGTAAAGGAGCACCACTCCCGTCAAGAGTCCACGACTGGCCAGTCGTACATCTTGGATCAGCGTGCGATCTTCCTGCAGACTTGAATCTTACTGGCAAGGTCGCGCTGGTAGAGGATTTCTTCTGCTCAGCACCAAAGAAAGAGGATGAGATACTGGCAAAGGGTGGCGAATTCGTCTTGCTTTTCAATCCCAAAGTACCGGATGATGGCGGACTCTTCAATGGAGATTGGCGGTTGCTAGCCCCAGCTTTCATTGGGGATGAACAGGGCCAAGCTATGGCTGCAGCACTTGACGATGGTTTTAACCTCACAGTAACTTCGCCGAAAGAAGTCGAGATTACCGCCACACCGAATCCCCTTCAGAAAGCTCCAGCCTGGTATACAAGCTTTGGGGGTACGTGGGAAATGGGCGTCAAACCAGACATCGCTGCGCCTGGAAGCTACATCCTCAGCTTGGGACTTGATCACAACTATGAAGTTATGAGCGGCACATCGATGGCCACACCTTATATCGCCGGGATAGCAGCCCTGTATATTTCAAAGTTCGGCGGCAGGGCGAAACATGGTGACGATTTTGCGAAGATGCTTCAATCTCGGATCAAAGCCTCGGGAGAATTTGTCCCGTGGGTCGATGACGACGGTGTACCGCTTGGAGCAGGGTTGCCAGCACCGGTGACGTTGGTTGGGAATGGCATCGTCAACGCGAGCAAAGTCTTGGGATCGAGTACGCAGATAAGCCTTCCAAGCTTCGCTCTCAACGATACCCACCATTTCTCCAGATATCAAAGGCTGTATATCACCAACAACAGTCCGCAGGAAGTTCTTTACACCTTCGAAATTGAGCCAGCGGGAGGGTACGAAGCATATGAGTGGAGAGACAACCAACCCATCGCATTAGTTCAGAGGGAAATTGTGGCGAGGCCTTTAGAAATCGTTCCCAAGGTCAAATTTCCCAGCGGGAAACAGCGTCTGTCGCCGGGACAAACGAAAAGGTTGGAGTAAGTGACGAGCCCCTATGTATCTGCTGCCGTTGCAGCGTCTGACAACTCATCTCGCAGGTTCGTCTTTGAAGTTCCCCAGGGACTCAACGCAGCGAACATCCCAGTGTACTCTGGGAAGGTGGTCCTGAAAGGAAGCAATGGAGATCGCATTTCTATCCCATATGCTGGTGAGTAATACTGAATCAACCAGTATACCCGCAAGGCCGAGTACTCACTAAGTTGTATGAACAGGCGTGGCCGGCGACATCCTTAAAGAATCTCGTAAGAACATCTGGTATCGAGCTTATGGATATCCAGCACTGTACTCCGGTTGGGATATGATGCCGTGGGACGAGAAGACATCGTACGTTTGCCAGGTTTACGCCCCAATAACCATTTGCATGGCTAAAGACGTGGCACCTTCAGGATTTCGTTTGACTTGGCATTGAACAGTCAAGACTTCCCAAAATTGCAAGCCAGCCTTGCCTTTGGCTCGCCGCAGGTGAGATGGGATGTAAGTCAGACCCTAGCAGCCGCGTAGCCTCAGCTGAGTTGGAGAAGATCTTCGACAGCGACTGGAAAGAGAGGCAGTGGAAATACCCTCCTGTGCCCGGACAGAACGGCTTCGTTGGAGCTGCCACCGGGTGGCGCTGGGCCAACGACACCCCAGGGGCCGCCTTTGACCCCGGGAAGGACAGCGAAGATGATATTGTGACTTTTCCAATGATGAGAATGGTCAAGTCTGCACCGTACAACCTCTGGTGGCTGGGTAGGCTGGCCAATGGTAGTGATATCACACCTGGGAACTACAGGTAAGATCATGTCACTTCAGGGAACCCAAGTATGACTGTCGGCCTGGATGAGTGCGTTGACAATGACTCCATTCCAGCATGCGCATTGCTGCTTTAGCTCCGTTTGGGAACCCATACGCGTCGGACAATTGGGACGTTTGGAAGACGCCCGTTTTCGAGGTTTTGCCAAAGCCAAAGTCATGACAGACTTCACGTCGGATGATCATAGTGCAGTCTTGAGGGAATGCGCATTGTTTAGAACGAGTGTAGTCCTGGTCGAATACACGCAGATATCGTGAGCATGAACGTGAGAAGAGCTTTGCTCATCGGAGCGCGACACTTTTCCCACCGGTCGACCTTGCTTGAAACCAGTGGGTTCCAGCCAGAAGAATAAGGGAGTGATGTGAAGGAAGCTGCGTTGCAGTCGCAAGCCACCAAGGGTCCAGGCAGTCTTATCACAAGTCAGCCCCCTGCAGAAGGGAGGTGTGGCTGCGGTGAACTGTGGCTTGAGACAACCCTCGCGGACCTGCATCATGTGGCTCGCTGCACGGCACCTGACTCCCTGGCTACAGTACCTTGCTCCCTGGCTACGGTTTTCTCCAGCGAGGCGCCCACAAGGTAACCGCGCCCCGACTGTCTGCACCAACACGTCAGGCGGCACCGGTGAGTGGGGCAACAGCCAGTAGCTACGAGTAGAAGCAACGCCCGTGCCAGTGCCTCATCCCTGCTGTTTGTTGCTTCTGACGCTTGCTGCTGCTCCAACCTGAACTCTCAGCTCTAGGTTCCCTTCTTAGCCTCCTTCGTCACCAGCGGGCAGCTCTTGTTGGGCTGTTGTTGTCGGCAACTAGCAGCAAGAAACCACAAACATTCACCTCCACCGACGACATCCCATCCCACGCGAGCCACAAATCATCCATCTACGTCTCGCTCGAGCCTCGCTGCTCCTTCGCCTGCCCTCCTCACTCTGTGCGCGTCGCGCTCCCGACCTGATCATGGGTGTTTGCCAGTCCTGTTGTCCAGGTAATCGCTGGTCCCCGCCTCGACTACATTCGCATCCAGACTGACTTCGTTGGCTTCTCAGGGCGCTCTCATGATGGCCTCTACGAGCCTGTTCTTGCCGATAGCGAAAGAGATGCTGTAGCTGATCTACTCCAATATCTCGAAAACGTGGGTTGCCAGATCCTCTGCGTCTTGCTAAAACCATCGCTAACCATCCTCTTCAGCGTGGCGAGACCGATTTCTTCGCCGGTGAACCGCTACGAGCTCTCAGCACTCTTGTATTCTCTGAGAATATAGATCTCCAACGCAGTGCCAGCTTGACATTCGCCGAAATCACAGAGCGAGGTGCGCCCAACCTGAATGCTGTCCCCCACTACCATCCGTCTGCATATCTCAAACCCACCACCAATGAAGTCAAGGTGCCAACAGGCTGACATTTCATTCCTCTCAGATGTCCGTGCAGTCGACCGCGATACACTCGAGCCTATCCTTTTCCTTCTTCAGAGTCCAGATATCGAGGTGCAGAGGGCGGCTAGCGCGGCACTCGGGAACCTCGCCGTCAACAGTACGTGCCAAGATCCAGATTTGGTTGTTGTCTGAGAATCGCATACTGATGCCAGTGACTCTAGCCGACAACAAGGTACTTATTGTATCTCTTGGGGGACTAACTCCTCTTATCCGCCAGATGCTGTCTCCCAATGTCGAGGTGCAGTGCAACGCTGTGGGATGCATCACGAATCTTGCAACGCACGAAGAGAACAAGGCCAAGATCGCGAGATCTGGTGCACTGGGCCCGTTGACGAGGCTGGCCAAATCTCGCGATATGCGAGTGCAGCGCAATGCTACTGGTGCTCTCCTCAATATGACTCACTCTGGTACGTTTTGTTATCAAACACCATGCAGTGTATTCGCGCTCTAACGTTCTTTAGACGAGAACCGCCAGCAACTTGTCAACGCCGGCGCGATTCCCGTTCTTGTCCAACTACTCTCTTCCACCGACGTCGATGTTCAGTATTATTGCACAACCGCCCTGAGCAATATCGCTGTCGATTCGAACAATAGAAGAAAACTGGCTTCCTCTGAACCCAAGCTGGTCCAATCACTTGTCAACTTGATGGACTCGTCTTCGCCCAAAGTGCAGTGTCAAGCTGCCTTGGCTCTGCGGAACCTTGCCTCCGATGAGAAATATCAGCTCGATATCGTGAGGGCGAATGGACTTCAGCCCCTGTTGAGGCTTCTCCAATCCTCATATCTCCCTCTCATTCTTTCCGCCGTCGCCTGCATCCGCAACATCTCAATTCACCCACTCAACGAAGCACCGATCATAGAGGCTAACTTCTTGAAACCTCTGGTTGATCTCCTTGGGTCGACTGACAACGAAGAGATTCAGTGTCACGCAATCTCCACCCTGCGCAACCTTGCTGCCAGCTCCGACCGAAACAAGGCGCTTGTGCTGGATGCAGGTGCAGTGCAGAAGTGCAAGCAGCTGGTCTTGGATGTGCCAGTTACGGTGCAGTCAGAGATGACCGCAGCCATCGCTGTGCTGGCTCTGAGTGATGACCTCAAGTCACACCTCTTGAACCTCGGTGTATTCGACGTGCTCATCCCTCTAACACACTCACCCAGCATCGAGGTACAGGGCAATAGCGCCGCAGCTCTCGGTAATCTCTCTTCGAAAGGTTTGTTTGCAGGATGTCCCTCTCGATAAGTATCAAAGAGCTAACCCTTGCCAGTCGGCGATTACTCAATCTTCGTACAGAATTGGAACGAGCCGAACGGTGGCATTCATGGCTACCTCAGTCGATTCTTGAAGTCGGGAGACCCAACTTTCCAGCATATCGCAACATGGACGCTTTTGCAGCTTTTTGAATCCGAGGATCGAACCCTGATCAGTCTTATCGGTAAGGCCGAGGACATTGTGGAGGAGATCCGCGGTATTGCGAATCGTCAAGACGACCCTGAGCCCGTATACGACGAGGAAGATGAAGGGGAGGTAGTGAACCTTGCACAAAGATGTCTGGAACTTCTCGGCCAGAGCGCGTCGAAGGCTCACATTGAGGGCTGAGTATCGAAAGAAAGAAACCTCCTCCAAAGCAAATCTTGCTTTAGGTGCGCATTCTTCGGTCTCGCCACAAATCAAACATGACATCGGTGTCTTAGGCTTCCGGTGTCGCTTCTGGTACCTGAAGAGGAGGGTTATGTTCCGCTAGAAGACGGCTGGCATTTGGTGTTTGGGAGTTCATCCGTGGTTCAGTGCGCGGCGACATGTGTTTCACCATCAAATTATCTCTTCTTTGCCCCATGGGGCTTGCGTTTATGAGTTTCCGGGTCTTCTTGGCGGCTCGGTGCTTCATCAGCTGTCTGTTCAAGACTAAGCTGGGGCATTCGCTCAACAAGGCACATCCTTGTCATCGTTCCCTTTGTATCAAGCATATGCTGTTTCGACTTGAGCAGCTGAAAGGCGAAAATTGATTTCGTCCAGGAAGAAGGTGCCAAATCTTTCAGAGATTCTATCAGCGGAGACGGTTCCTGTACAACGACAGAAAGGGGGCAGTGTAATTAGATATGGTTTACAAATTTTATACCCTTTTACTGATCTGCTGCATGTATGCCTTCCATGAACGACGGAGCCTGTGCTGTATCTGGACTGTTTACGACTTATAACGGCGTGGATTTACTTTGCTATTGATCTGAAGTCCTGCTGATGGTCCGCAAAGAATTTCCTAACCACCCTGCCTCTTTCAATGGCAACGCTCTCGCCATGATTTTTGATCCGATAAGAGCTAAGGGTACAGGACCGTAATTCCTCGAGTCGCGAGACGCTTCAAGATTATCCCCAACAACATAGCAATGACCCGGTGGAACCTTTTAAGAATTTAGTTATGCGCTGCAAAAAAGTGCCAGCGGTTAGCCGTAGGCCATCGAACGGGCTCACCTGAATCATCTTGTCCTGACCTTCCTCTCCCGGGGTCCCCATAAGAACATAGTCGCCAGGCATCCCAATCACTCTCTTCACGCCCACCTGGCCTTCCTGTGATGGTATCCTGAAAGACACCAGATCGCCTACCACTACACCTCGGCCTCTATGGTAAGTATGGTCATGGACGATCCAGTCGCCCATGACGGAAAGGGTCGGAAGCATAGATGGCCCGCGGGCACTTTGGGCACTCCAGACATTGGCAAAAACATAATGCACCAAACACGCTGCTTGGATGAAGATGGTGCCTCCCAGTATCCAGGGGTTAGAGAAAAGGCTTCGGCGAGAGGGCGAGACGTTGGTGTGGTAGAATCGGCGGGAAGACTGCCTCAGGCTTGAAAGAACTGAATATATCATGGCAGCTGATGTGAGGTCGCGACGAGAACACACAAGCGTCTACCGCTTGTTGAGCGTGCTTCGCTGCAGGGTGATGTTGCTGGTTAAGTGATGCAAGTCAACTTGCAGAATGAGACGATGTCGGCTACTAGATAGTCGAGGTGGGGTCCCATTGTGGCACGGGTCCCGTGCCTCCAATATTACACGGACCCGTGCCTGCAAGCCCGATCGAGATTAGCGCCCCTCCACTGAGCCCTCTGTAATAGCTAAAGAGCCACTATAGCTGCTAATAGTTATAGTGACTGCTACGCCTACTAGTATAATAGTTACCAATACCTATAGCAATTACTATATCTACCTACTGCAGCAGTTACTAATAGCTATAATAATAACTATACCTATAATAGTAGTTACCAATAGCTATAGCAGTTGCTATACCTACTATAGCAGTTGCTAATAGCTATAGCAATTACTATACCTACTATAGCAGTTGCCAACAGCTATAGCAATTGCTATACCTACTGCAGCAGTTGCCAACAGCTATAGCAATTGATGTACCTACTGCAGTAGTTGCTAATAGCTGTAGCAATTGCTATACCTACTGTAGTAGTTGCCAATAGCTATAGCAATTACTGTACCTAGGTAAATACATAATTGCCACCTTATAATATTTTAGCTTTGCAACTGCTATAGTGGCTGTAGCGGCTGCTATAGCAGTCTAGTTATAAGGGCAACGGGGGGCCTTATCTCGATCGGGCTTGCAGGCACGGGTCCGTGTAATATTGGAGGCACGGGACCCGTGCCACAAATGGGCCCCAGTCGAGGTGAAAGCGTGACTAAGCCGATTCGAGCGCGGTAGATGCTGTTCAACTTGGAGTTCCAAGTGACGGACAGAGGAATTCTTTTATCTAACTTGAGGAGCTTCGATCCAACGCACTCCCGCCATCGAAGAATTCCCATGCAAACGAGGATGTTGTTAGAAGCATGTCGAGATGGGCTAAGTCATTCTAAGGCCCTTGGGCATGCAGCAACGGCCTTGTTAGGGGACAAGTCTGGCCCGCAGTGACGTTACAGCAATCACGTTGCCCAAGCGCCGAGGTTTTCCCTCCCACGTCTACAGCTTCGACCACGACTGAACACCAATCCTGCCATTGCCTCTACAATTCTGCTAGGTATCGGTCCCGGAAGCTGCCATGAAACCATCACCATGCCTTTATAGCTCTCAACGCGCTCTTTACAGGGTTTTCATCCGCCCAGCCACCACGACGATTCACCCTCTCTCCCTCCACGCATGGCACCTGACGGCCTCTCCTGTCCAGCAAAGCCGCGCCTACGCCATTCGCCGCAGCAAGCGCAATACCATTCAGCAGCTCTCCCCATCTGAGCAGGTCGCACAAGAAGAGAGCCGCAAGCACGATCCTCGCTACACAACTGCAGCCGATGTTGAACGCTCCGGCCGAGCTCGTCTTCCGCGAGACCATGAGATCACGGACCCGCAGATCATGGTTCACGAGCGTGACGTGATTGAAGGCCCCTTGCGCACTCAGTTTGTCATGACGCGGATCGAACCCCACGAATCTCTGCGCATGGTCTCACCCTACGTGCCCGCGACCAAAGACGCCCCCGCGAAATACGCTGTCTGCAGGATCGTGAACAAGAAGGAGGAGTTCGAGAAGGAGAAGCAAAAGAAGGCGCAGCAGCAGGCTAAAAAGCAGAAAGCAGTGAAGGAAAAGGAGGTCGAGATCAACTGGGGCACTGCTCCAAATGACCTGCAGACCAAAATCGGCACCTTGACGAGGTTATTAGGTAGTGCAACGAAGGTGACCGTGAGTCTGGGTAAGAAGAAGGGGTCCAAGGCGGAGTTGGTGCAAGATGACATGAAGAATCTGGTGCAGAAAATTAAAGACGAGGTTATGGCGGTGGGAGGACGGGAAATCAAGCCGCAGGAGGGGTCCTTGGGTGGAAACATGAAGCTATACTTCGCGTCCAAGTTGGTCAACGGCTGATTGAGTAGGCCATGCAGGGTCGCCATGTACAATAGTTGATGAGGCAGACTTTGCCACGAGTTGGGGACTGCATTGCATAGTGATTCGAAATCATATTTTGAATTGCCCAGGCACTCTCTCCAGATTTTGCCGTGTGTAGGAAGACTGCAGGCTCTTTGGACCCTTGGAACGCCACCAACGCCGTCTATCGGAATGAAGTCGTAATAGCTTATAAGATCACGTCGTCATCATCATCGCGCACTTCCGTTGCTTTGGCAGCAGCCGCATCGAGTGCCACCGTCTCGCCTGCAAAAGGCTTATCCTCATCCGTCTCCCAAGCTTCATCCTCTGCATGCGCAGCATTGAACACCGTCCGTGTCTTCCTTCCCTCCTCAGCCTCGGCCTCCATGGCTTCAGCATCCTTGTTGATTTCTTCCCACGCCTTGGCTCTCTCCTGAATGTTTCTGCTTCTTGCGAAACTCTTCTGCTTCTTCTTGCTGGTCCGCTCGATAACCGCCTCCGCCATCTCGAGACCGCGCTCGTGCCGCTTGCGGGCTTTGCTTGACATGTGGCTACGACGCGAAGGCTTGACCTTCTTGGTGACTCCGGCCGATTGATGGGCTGCAAGAACGGACGGTCGGTGCTTGGTGGGCGCCGGGGGTTGAACTTCTTTCAGTGACTTGTCGACATCAATGTCGAGAGAGGTTGCCCTGCGCGCTGCGCGGGAGTGTTTCGAGACGGCTGAAGAAGTATGTTAATACAGTCTGGCATATAGCTTATCGACAAAAAAAAAAAGGGAACACACTTACTCCTTTTCTTCGCCATGTTGACTCCGTCTGACTTTAACGGTGTCGAATTGCACACAGAAAGATTTCAGATCAACTGAGTATCTTGGTTTTGAAAATATTTGGTGGGGCAGGCTGTCCTCCCGCATCACCCCCCACTCCAACCGTCACGCCGCATTGCCCACACAAACAAACTGCCTTTCGGGAAGACCCACATTGCTCTCGAGTGCCCACGCCATACTCACTACCCGGTAGCTGATATGTTGCTCGACCTTTTCAACCAGAAAGCGATGAAGTGAAGGCGACTGAGCAGCGTATGACAACCCCGGCTTGGATGATGTAAATGCCTTATGTCGCCAAACTATATTTGAAACGTTCATAGAGACTTGAAAGCCCTTGCCGCCTGAGATACGCCCCTCGTCACCCATGCCTTTCGAATCAGAAGTGGTAACTACCTATGTAGTTTGAACACAGACTGGTGTGTCTTGCGAAAGTACTATCACGCATATATAGCTAGTAGTCACGGCGGTTCTCCCAGTCGTATGGAAAGCTTACGGCGTGGCACCGCATTCCAGCCAGGCCACAAGGTAATACTCCTGCTTTCCAAAACGTCACTCAACGCGCTGGAGCAACCAATACCTATATATGTACGAGTGCTACCAGCCTGGATTCATCCATCTGAGAGTCGCGTCTCCTGTACCGTGCGCGGGATGCGTCCGAGGCTCCGAGAACGCAGGGGTCGACAGTCTCCGCAGTGGAGGATGAGTCCCAACAGACCCAGCCCTTCCCGTCATAATTGTGCCTGAGATGCCTGGCGCTCAAGTACACTGTGTAGCACTGACCGCAAGTTCCTGTTTGGAACGGCGAGGCCCGAATACACCATGTCTATACTAGACTGACATGAGGCGCTCGCAGACAAGACGAAGCACATACCTAGGGCTCCTTTGCTCATGATCGGGGACTTCTGGAAGCAATAGTGGGCAAAGCCGTTGAACGAAACGGATGGACACCAACAGCCGCGAAGCAGGGGTCCTTAGTGTAGCTGACGCGCCAGGGCAGTTCTCCTGCGCGTCGCAGGTCCTTGCATCCCCGTGCGTTCATGTCTTCTGGATCAGGGCTGGCTGCCTCGCAGGATGCAAAGAGGAAAGAAACAGGAGGCGCACAACGCCTCGCCGAGACACAAGATGGTGGTCCAACAGCCTGCACGATGATGCCCGTCGGGGCCATTGGCCGCCCGTTTGTCTGCAACACAGTATCTAAGGATCCCCCTGTTCAATCATACGAAAGTGTGGCCTGTAGAGTGGAGCTTGCACCCATTCACGCGTGTAGGATGTGCTGTCATTTGGGGTCTCGGGGCGGATCGGCCTTGGAAGGAGAGCGGTTCGAGCGTGGCAAGTTATCATGACAGTGCTGTAGTGCATGTCGCCTGTGGTCTGGCTAGTGTTGTCTCAAGTCGTGTGTAATTTCTCATCGTCGAATTGATCGGCAACTGAGAGGAACTTCGACTCGCTATGTACCACCAAGCACGTATGATAAACTGGCTGATACAACCACTGTGGGCGCTTGACGTGTGATGCTCGAACTGGTGTGTCAATCAATCACTGGAAGCGTGAGGGTTCCGTTCATGGGGCCTCGTGCGCCCGTCTCATCGGGTGTGTGTGCCAAAGGTCCTCACCGTTGGGAAGGGGGACATCCCTCCATTCTGAGCGGCAGCAGCCGTCAAACAACAGTCAGCCAGTCGACCTGATGGAGCTTGAGAATCCATTATTCATGCTAAAAGGGGTGATGGCTTTTCCATTGAAGTCAAGTGAAGGGTCCGTTATACGGTGCCTCCCCACCACCTGCGGCAAAGTGTATCTAGCTGGTGGGAACTGCTCCGGCTGGCAGGCAGTATTGTCAGTTGTCAATGACACCTGCTACATGAGATGGTTTCTGACACCTGGCTACCAGCTGCAGACGTACTACTCCAACATTGCATGCAGTACGGGGTACCTGGCAGTGATACCTCAGTTGCTGTAACAGCACTCTGCGCTGAACAGGCAGGCCGTTCTGCGAATCGCTGGGAGTCAGGCTGCCTCTATCTAATCTAGTCGATAGATACCTGCCAAGTTGCCTGCCTCGTCACGTAAATCCAGGTACCGCTCCACCCGTTATTAGAGGCACAGGGCGGTGTCAGTGGTGCGTCCTTCGCCCTGGGGCCTGGCGTCGGTGCTGGGCGCCTCCTGAAGCTCCGGTTTTCTTCGCCGCAGTGTGGCCCTGTGAAGTGAAGCTGTGCTGCACTGCGCTGTCGCTGGGGCCCTTTCCCGTTTCGCGCCGTTTTACCTCAACCTCCAAATCACCAACATCTCACCTTGCTTTCCTCTCCTCTGCCACTTTTCCTCCCCTCTGCTTCTTCCCCCCAGCTCGCCGCCCCTACCCTGCCGCAATCTCGCAGCAGTCTCTTGTTGATTTCTGGAGCTGGCTGGGTCACAGGCTTCAGCTCTGTTCTCTCTCTTGTGTGCGGTTCCTGAACGACTCTGCTCTTTTCTTTTTCTCTAGGAGGACATCCACCCCCCTTCATTTTCTACAGCCTGCTCCACGACACCGCTTCTGCCGCTCCGTCCTCAACGCGCGCGTCGTATTGCCTTGAGCTATCAGAGGCCTGCCGACAGAGACAACCTCATTCGCGATCGAACCGAAGCATCGCCATAATGTCGACACAGCCGATTGCCCCGTTCAGCGTGGATCGCTACGTGGTGATCCACGTTGCGACCACCTGTGACGAGCATGGCGTGTACGTTACTAAAGATTCGGCCGAGGTCATTGAGCTGGGATGGATTCTCCTTGACGCCAATACTTTGGAGGAGGTGAGTCTCATCGAATTATATTGCTGGTACTGAGCTCCGTTCTGACCCTTGGCCCCTTGCCATCTTCCAGATTACCCACGACAGCGTGCTTGTCAAGCCGGTCAACACCCCTATCACTCCTTTGTGCAGTAAGTTGCATCTGATACTGCAGGCGTTGTCTCGACTCCGTGCACTTTCATCAGGGACTTGACAAGAGATCTGGCGATGCAGCAATGCATCCACCTGTTTTGCGAGGTGCTGATGGGCTGACGATTCTCTCTCCTTGCAGCCAGCTTGACAACTTTGACTTGGGAGCATGTGCGAAACGCTGGTACCTTTAGAGACGCTATCAACCGATTCGACACCTTCGCTACCGAATATTTGACATCCAAGAACCTCGACTTCGTCTTCGTTACCCTCGATGCCTGGGATCTCAGGGTTCAGCTGCCTCGTGAGGCTCGCGACAAGGCTGTCGTTCTTCCTCCCTACCTACAGCATTCGCGCACATTTGACCTTCGCACCGAATACCAGCGCTGGCAGCAGCATCACCCCGAGTCCCTCCCCTTCGGGCCCTCGATGCTCTCAAATATCTGCGCCGCTCTGGAGGTTGAGCCTGTGCAGTCGAGCGCCCCCATCAAGCACAACCTGCCTTTCCATTTGCAGGCCCTAGCACCGGCTTCGCCCCGCCGTGCCATGGAAGAGGCTATCACCCTCGCTCGTGTCCTCCGTGGGCTTATCCGCAAGTCGCAACCGCCACAGGATCACCCTGATGTCCTCACTCGGCCAATGGACGCCCGTGCGGATGTTCGTGCTTTCCTTTCAGAGCGGAGTAAGGTTCTGCACATGTCTGGATTACCTCACGACACTACTCAGTCGGAGCTTGAGAGCTGGTTCACTCAGTTCGGAGGTCGACCTATTGCGTTTTGGACTCTCCGTACCCCTGAACAGCACAAGCCCACTGGTACAGGTTTCGCTGTTTTCTCTTCCCACGAAGAAGTGAGTTCCAACGAAGACGTCCGAATGATGTAACGTGCTGACATTTTGACAGGCTGCCGAAAGCCTTTGCATGAACGGTCGAGCGCTGAATGAGAAGGCCATCGAAGTCTCGCCTTCAAGCAGCAGAGTTCTTGACAGAGCCCAGGACATCCTGACACCGTTCCCTCCGAGCAAGAACCGACCGCGTCCTGGTGACTGGACCTGCCCCTCGTGTGGCTTTTCGAACTTTCAGCGCCGCACAGCGTGCTTCCGCTGTTCTTTCCCAGCGGCTGGCTCTGGAGGTAACAATGAGATGGGCAGTGGTGGCGGTGCTGGCTACGGCTATGGCGGTGGCTACGGACCCCCAGCTATGATGCCGCCGCCTCCTCATGGCGGTCACCACGGACCCATGGGCGGCCACGGTGGTGGTCGCATGGGTGGCAGTGGTGTTGTGCCCTTCCGCGCAGGTGATTGGAAATGTGGTAACGAAGTATGTGGCTATCACAACTTCGCCAAGAATGTGTGCTGTTTGCGCTGTGGAGCTAGCCGTGCTGGTGCTGCCGTCGTCGCCGACTCTGGTTATCCCTCACCTATGGATAATTCGTCTCAGTACAGCATGAGCCAAGGCTCTATGGCCGGCACGCCGGGCCCTGGGCCGTTCGCATCCGCGGGTGCCTTCAGCTCTGGAGGCGGTTACAATCAGCAGCATTTTGGTGGCCCTCCTAGTCACTTCCTCCCATCAGGCATTGGCGGCGGTGCGGCTAACTACCCAAGCTCTCTGAACACACAGGGCTTTAACACGGCGCCTGGCTCTCACTCTGCTGGACCTTTTGACAGCCGTGCTGCTGAAGCTGCCTTTCAATCTGCTACTAATGGACCAGCTTCAGCTGGCGCTGGTGGTAATTTCTACGGTGGCAACAACGCTCCTGGCAATAATGGCAACAATGAGAATGACCCTTTTGCCTTCCTCAGTAGCGGCATGGGCCAGCTTTCTGTGGCTGGCGACAACGGTCGTCAGAACGGTGGTGCCGCTCCTCAGAGCAAATCACCTGCTTGAAGCTTTGGTGCTTCAACAATGCCAGCTTCGGCTGCTGTACACTCATCTCATTGATCGGTCAGCACCCGACCTTACAGGATCTTGTGACATTCGACTTCCTTGTCATTATCACTACTCAGCCGTGCTTTACACGACTTGCCGGACATAGAGAGACAGAGCATTTGAGCTCAGCACATTTGACGTTCAGAATCTTGGCTTGCTTTTGTGTATGAAGAGAGGGAGGGCCATTAAAACGTCGGTGTCAAGGTGTGCGAAATTGGTTTATTAGGCAGGCCACAGGAGGGACGGAGTGCCGGACAACTCTCATTTCAGGTGGCGCGGTTGCGGTGATCTTGCTCGTCTTCTTCTCTACCCTCATCTCCTTGATTTTTTCGAGTCTTTTTCTTTTTTCCACACATGTTGTACGCAAGGGGCTGGAAGACAAAAGTGACTATACCACGGCTGCTCTGGGTTGACGAAGTCATTTCGGCACAAAGCTCTATTGCGAGGAAGGAATGTCTGGCTATTTCTTTTATCTTGCTATTCTCATTGTTCACCCATTCCCTGCGGACTCTATTGCTGTTCTCTCCTGACTTCTTCACCACATTCACCTGGCCAACAACACCTCACACCTTTTTTTTCTGAGCTCATCGGTCCCGCCCTTTCTTGCTGGATACTGAACCTCACTGGCTCTAGGAACGTTGTAGGGGCAAATACGGCTTGAGTCTGAAGACATACGGAGGGCGGTTGGTACTTTTTGATTCAGTGGCACAAGAAAATAACTCCTGGTTCGCACCCAGGAATCGGCGCGGAGCATAGCGACAAAAGGGAGGTGTCCAGGCGGGAAAGAGATTTATACTCTGCTTCGTGTCATCTTCCGAGATTGAGTTCTATTATTATTGCTTTGGACACAGAAACGGATGCGGTAGTGGTCGACTCTGGTGGTGGTGTCTGGGCGTGTGTACATTGTTTGCTGTAATGGCTGCTCGCAGCACCGGAACCTGCCTCGGTTGTAGTGTTGCAGTGTAGCATCATATTCTCTTGCAACTCAACTTGCACGCTTCGTAAAGTAATTCCATAATGATGCTGTGACAGGAACCGAAGGACATCCTCTAAAATCCACTTCTCCCGAAGTGCAGGACATCATTTTGAAACAGTCCAGACTGATATCACAGGGTTCACGGTACTCGCAAATCGGTGTGAAGACGCCTCAATCGTAATGCGCTCGACCCGAATCTTTAATTCATCATCAGATCAGGTTAGCTAATAGTCGCAACCGCGGATTCAAAAGCTGAATATCCTAATCACTCTCCCAAGGTCCAGCCCGTTGCCACAATGGTCTCAGCCTCCTCTTCATCCTCTTCCTCCATGTAAGCATCGTCATCCTCGTCCTCGTCCTCGTCCTCATCCTCCGGACCCTCCATCTCATCATCTGCTTCCGTCGCTTCATCCAGATTTCCAACATCCTCCTCAAGCGCATCCCATTCCTGGTCGTCCAGACCGAAGTCTTCAGGCCGATAATTGTGATATGCCTGAGCTCTCAACGCTTCGTCTTCATCCAAGATTGGCGGCATTCCCACCATTGCAGCGTTTGTGAAGTCCCGCCAAGCGACGATATCCTGGCCTGACGTGCCGGGGACTGGAAAGTGAGTCAGGAAGGTATCGCGCTTCGTATCAGAGACGATGAAGCCCCGATGGATTTCATCATCGAGGCTATAAGAATCATCGGAGTCCTCCTAGGGACTCTCGTAGTCATCTGCCTCATCCCCGCACCAGGCCATGGCACGGAGACGGTCATCTTCATCGTCGTCAATGATCTTCTGCTGCTCTTCTTCACTGAGGCTCTCGAAGTTCTTCTTGAGGACATGTTTCTCCTTCCAGTGATGCGTGGTATCCATGTGGCTCAGAGCTTGCTCTTCATCGGAGATGTACATTTCTTCCAGAGTCGGCACGAGATTCTCCCCGGTGTCCCAGTCAATGAAGCCCCAAACTACCATGTGCATCAGGTGCTTATCGAGCTCCAAGCCCCGCGTGACAGCTTCAAGAGGAATGAGCTCATCGGGTCGCATAAGGTGAGCCTCTCCCAGGCCCCAGCTCTCAAGATGACCACGACCGACATCCTCGAATGGAACACCATGAATCTCTTGGTCGAAGTAGTCCCTACCCCAGTGATCTGGAGGCACATCAAAGTCGTACCGAACTTTGAGTTCCAGGATCTCCCGAAGGCGAGTGAACCTTTTTCGCATGAGTAATTGCCAAAGGGGAAAGAGACCTTTTTGTCCCATCATCAGATGAAGGAGCTCGTGGGTGTTGGGGCCATAGATCGGATCATTGAAGTGCATGGCAAGCTTGACGAAGAGGAACTGCGCGTTGTAAAGGTCGCCATCAGCCCACAGTTTCACATTGCGCAAGAATGCTTGCCGCTGGAACGACGTAGGCACGTCTAGGAGGAGCCATAGTCGCAGCAGAGTCCTGTGCATCGTAGACGGCATACGATGACCGTTCCTCGCCAGGATTGCGATGATCTCGTGACAATACCTGTCCCTACTCTCGACCAGTTGTAGGTATTTCAGACCCGGCACGCATCGAACCACACGAAGGGCTTCTGGAGCGCAACTCGCTTCCGTCTGAGATCTGAGCTGCCCAGCCCAAGTCCGCCGCATTGGATCTGCAACGAGAAGCCTCTTGTACAGCTTGAACGGGAATATTCTTCCGGCCTCAGCGCAGCGATGTTGAATCCAGACCCGGACCGAGGAGAGTAGATGGCCATCGATGGCATGGCGAAAGGCTCGGCTCGTAGAATAGAGATTGAGGACATCCCTGGCATTCAGATATTTCCCAATCTCGACTGCCAGTTCTGTGTGTTGACATAAAGCCGACAAAATGTCGCGCCCTTTGTAAGCTATGCTGAGATTATTCATCTCACTGCTCAGGTCTGGCTCGTAGGGATCCTTTCCATCGAAGTAACGATTCAGCGCAAGATCGTTGAACTTCAGCCTCTTGCGCTTCCCCCCTCCAACATCAACATCCTCCATCTGAACCATACCCTCCTCCTCTGGGTCGCGAAATGTAGGTGATGCACGATGCACTTCCAGCTCCATCGCCTCGCAGATATTCAACTTGTGCTTCTTGAGAGGCTCTGTTGGCGCTGCCTTCAACTCCTCTAATGCATGCTGTCTCATTGCTGCTGCAAGTTGTGCAGAAGTTACTGGCCTCCCGGTCTTCTGGTAGATGATACGTACTTTCGAAAGGGCGAGATGAGCGAAAACAGCGGCATCGTGGCGACTCATGCCCTGCTCTTCGGCGTGATGCCGCAAGGCGTTCGGATCGAAGGGCATCGCCATATCGTATACTGGTCGGCCTGTGCGCTCATGCGTCCTGGTATTTTCGAGGGGAACCGACATGATGCGCGAGAGATGATAGGAGAGGATTATTGAGTATTGGTACAATGGTCTCTGAGTACCGGCACAAGGATGCTGGTCCTATTGTCGTGGAGGATCGGTTGTGTCATGCCCATTGTCATTCTGAATAGGAATGGGGTCAGTGTTGCCATGCACATGCGTCTGAGCGGCGAACTTCCAGACAGAACTAGCAGGCCAAGGCCTTGCCACTACTGAAGGGTCTTCAATGGGTGCTTGCTCATCGAAATCAAACGCGACGTGGCAGCTGCTGGCCACCTGGCTGCTGGCCCGCCTAACGAAGTTTCAAGTGCATTCACACACCAGTTGTCCTGCTCTGACTTTTGTTTTTAGATCAACATTTCATTTAATTCAAAGTGAGCCTATCAGCTGAGTGGAAACCAGACCGAGAGCTTCAACTCGCCAGCCTCCCTTCCAGACTGTTGGGTTGATATCTTCCAAGCATTCTCGTCGATTTGAAATGGCGTGCTGCTCCCCCCATGTCTTTGCCCTGTAAAACTCGCTGACCGCTTGACTTCTACCGCATTGTTGACAATGCCATCCCATTAACCCATCAGGGCTGGGGTTATTTGTCAATATTTTGCCTCATCTACCGGTCAAGCTCGTCTACAGGCAGATCGCCGTCATCCTTGCCTACGATCGACTCGGCAACCTTCCAGATCTGCAACAGGTTATCTTCTGCAGCACTAGCCACCAGCCAGGGCTCGTTCGGATTCCAGCTGAAGTCAGCGAGATGATTTGTGTGGCCACCGTGCATGAACAGACTGTAGAAATTATCAGTGAGAAGCGAGACAGTGGCGTGGGTTGATCTTACAGTTCAGGCGGGCCGTCATCCTGGTCATCCGGCAGTTGTTCCTCCCCAATGCGTGACATGTCCCAGAATATGATCCTTCGGTCATAACTCGCGCTGCCCAGAATGCCCGCTTCAGTGGGGTGCCATGACAGTGAAGTCACCGCGTCGTTGTGTCCTTCAAGTGTATGGACTTTCTCCTTAACATTGCGGAGATCCCAAATGCCGATCGTCTTGTCTGCCGAGGCCGTGGCTACCAAAACCTCTGAAGTCGGGTTGAAAGCTAGCGCATTGATCGCGTCAAGATGGCCCCCCACGGCCTTGACAGCGGCCTTCGTCAAATCGCTCTGTCGAACGTCCACGATTTGCAAGGTCTGGTCGTCTGAAACAGAGCCAATGAAATTCTTAGACATGTTATGGTATTGAACATCGTTGACGATTTGCGTGTGGTGAGTGTATGTTCGGGAGGGTTTCAAGACCCGCAGTTCACCCTCAAGAGTTTTGAGATCCCTGATGTTCAGTTAGTATCCTTTTTGGCATCTATCACGGAGGCAGTCATGTGGCTTACCAAAGGCGCATGGTCTTGTCCTCACTGCCCGAAGCAAGACACCCTTCCTCGTGAGGGTTCCACGCCAGACCAAAGCCTTCCGACTTGTGGCCGATCAGCTCAACCTGGGCGTTGACTTTGCCCAATGAGCTAGGCTGAAGCTCATGCTTTGTGCGGTCGAAAATGAGGAGTCTGCCGTCTACACAGAACGTGGCGATGATGTCCGGGTTTTGAGGCTGGTAGCGAGCTTTGTTGACCTCGCCTGGATGCTCGATCTTATGCACAATGTCGCACTTGATAGCGGCAACATCACCAGATTTTCCGTAGCCACCGATTTCACCACGATCCTCATCGTAGTTATCAGGATTTGGCGCAACTTGCTTTGGGATCTGTACATCTGCAATCTGCAAGAAGTTGGGACTCTCGTCGGATGTGTGAGTGCCCAGGAGTAGGCGGTGAGTCTTGTAGTTCTTGCCCTCGGGTTCCTTCACATCAGGGAACCACTGGACTGTCAGAGTAGGCCAGGTGAGGGCAGTACTTCATCTTCATTAGCTCTCGTATAGTGAATCAAGGCACAGTAGTTTTGCACCCACCCAAGAATCATATCGTAGAGGAACGGACTGTTCTTCTTCCAAGTCTTGTACTCTGGACGCGGTCAGCACTGACACTTGACACGCGTCTTCGTGGTATGCGCTACGAACCTTCGTTGATTAGACGCTCTGTCTGATCATCTTCCTCACCCTGTGTCATGGCGACTGTGCACTTGAAGTCAGCATTTACCTTGAGTTGTCGCACTTGTCGCGAACTCACCATCGGGGTCGAGATCCTCGACTTGAGCTGGTGCCATTGTATGGTCTGGGGAAGCTCAGAGTGCCTGTGAGGTATCTATCACGATGGCAAAAGAATAGGTGAGCGAAGCTGAGGCTGGTAGTGATTCGAAAGCCGGCGGAAGTGTTGAGTACTGGGAGCTACCTAGTCTGAGAAGGCTGAAAACCGACATTCACGCGTGTCGCGTTAAGTGAAGAAGGCGGCCAATTGCCACCTGCGAGCCCCATCCGTGCGGCTTGCAGTGGCCACCACCTGCAGAAGCGGCTGTGTGGCGGGTCGACCCTCGAGACGTGCCAGGGAGGCGAATGCAGCTGCAAGTTCCAGTCCGATGTGCTTGTTTTCAACATCCCCAAATGATTTCAATGCCGATTAATTTGTCCTCATACTATAATCGTTGATCTTCCGTTTGACCCTGCATCAAACATTCAACATGTCATGCTGAAAGCTTCAGCCACACAGGGAGACGCGGCAGGGGAATACGTTCCAGCCACAGTACCCCACCCTCGACTCGACCATCGCCCCTCCAACCTGAACTGGTCTAATGCATTTGCGTCGCATCCATGAGCCGTCGGTCGGGAGTCACCTCAGAGTTACCACGACTTGTCTCGCCAGGCTTCACGATCAACGCTTTCGTCCCACCTCTCTTCCGCCCACCTCCCTTACCCTTCCTTCTCTTCCCTCTCTTCCTAACCAATCTTAGCTGGCTACCTGGCGTTACTCGGCTTCTTCGTCCAACCGGCGTTCAGAGGGTTTCAACTGCGTTGAGGCTGGACCTTCTCAAAGCATTTTCCCTCAAAGATCAGTGACCATCAGTCTCGCTCACTGAAGCATCCCAACACTCGAAGACAACAGGCTTCTGTTTCCACAAGGATCCAAACCTCGACACCAGCTCACGGGCTAGGTCAATCCAAATTTGAACCAAAATGGGGTGAGAGTTGCCGCGAGATTTGATGCCATTTGCGATTACTGACACATCGGCGCAGTGTCCCCAAATTCTTCCGATGGCTGTCGGAGCGTTATCCTGCAATCTCTCAGCTAATAGCAGAGAATCGCATCCCTGAATTCGACTGCCTCTACGTTCGACAACCCGAACACCGCCCCGATGGATGCGAAACTGATATTGGACTTAGCTTGACATGAACGGAATCATCCACAACTGTACTCACAAGGATGCAGGAGAGGATGTCTCTTTTCGACTGAGCGAAGAGGAGATGTTCATTCGGATCTTTAATTATATCGAGCATCTATTTGGCAAGATCAAGCCAAAACAACTCTTCTTCATGGCCATTGATGGTGTGGCTCCTCGAGCAAAAATGAACCAGCAGCGTGCACGGCGTTTCCGGACAGCTCTCGAGGCTGAGACAGCTCGTGAGAAGGCCATTGCCCAGGGAGTCGAGATGCCAAAGGAGGAGCCTTTCGACAGCAATTGCATCACGCCAGGTAAGCACAGCGGCTCTTTCTACCCACGCGAAATGCTCACCTAGATTAGGCACGGAGTTTATGGCGAAACTGTCACAACAATTGCGTTACTTCGTCAACAAGAAGGTAACTGAGGATACTGACTGGCAAGGATGTGAGGTCATCTTGTCTGGCCACGAAGTGCCCGGCGAGGGCGAGCATAAGATCATGGAATACATTCGGAATGCGAAAGCCCAACCGGGCTACAACCCGAACATGCGGCATTGTCTGTATGGTCTCGACGCTGATCTGATCATGCTGGGTCTTCTCAGTCACGACCCTCATTTCTGCCTTCTTCGAGAGGAGGTTACATTCGGCCGCGCCTCGAAAACCAAGTCCAAGGAGCTTGAACACCAGAATTTTTACCTCTTACATCTTTGCATTGTGCGAGAGTATCTGGAGATGGAGTTTCAGGACCTCAAAAACAGCGGGATGAGCTTCCCAGTAGATCTGGAGCGCATCATCGACGATTTCATTCTCATGTCATTCTTTGTCGGCAACGATTTTCTGCCGAACCTGCCTGGACTGCACATCAACGAAGGAGCGCTGGCAAACATGTTCCAAAGCTACAAGAAGATCTTACCGAAATGCGATGGCTACATCAACGAGGACGGTGTCATCAACATGGGTCGACTGAAGCATCTCCTGGAGGAGATCGGAAAATACGAGTTGGAGCAATTCGAAAGTGAGGTCTCAGATGAGAAATGGTACGCGGCTAAGCAGTTGGAGAAGCAGATGGAAAAGACCAATGGTGCGAAGAAGCAAACATCAAAGGCAGGCAAGCTTGTCATTACATCAGCTCAGCGCGATCTCTGGAAGCAGAAGATTCGCCCTTTCGTGTCTAAACGCTCAGATCAGGCTTTGGACCTCGGAACAGAGCTGAAGGCTGAGGACCGCAAGTTTGTAGCTGATCTTGCCGATTCCATGCATTTGGATTGGTCGACAAAGGAAGATGAAGAGGGTCGGCGCCACTTGTTACTTGCATTTCCACCAAAGCCTGCAGGCGATGAGGATGACGAAGAAGAAGAAGGCAACTTGGCTGCCTATCGAGTCACTAAGACTTATGACAACGCGATGGTCGCTGATTACTCTGCTGAGGATGCTCAGGAACAGTACAAAAAGCTGTACCAAGACAAGTATCAAGGTTGGAAGACCAAGTATTACTTGCAGAAGTTCCCTGAGTGGTCTCCGGAGAAGTACGACGGAGAGCTGACGGCCCTTGCCGAGAACTACGTGCAAGGCCTGCAATGGGTTCTTTACTACTATTACCAAGGCATTGCATCGTGGCCCTGGTTCTACGGCTACCACTATTCGCCCCTCATCTCTGGTAAGTTGGCACTCAGTTACCCTTCTTTACACCGCTGACCTTCTACAGACGTTGCAAAGGGATTGAATGCAGACCTCAACTTCAAGAAGGGTCAACCCTTCCGCCCGTATGAACAACTCATGGGCGTTCTGCCAGATCGTAGCAAAAAGATTGTCCCTACTGTCTATCATGACCTTATGACGAACCCCAACTCGCCGATTGTGGACTTCTATCCAAGAGATTTTGAGTTGGACATGAACGGAAAAAAGATGGACTGGGAAGCAGTCATTAAAATTCCCTTCATCGATGAGAGGCGACTCTTGGACGCAATGGCACCAAAGAATGAGCTGCTCTCTGACGATGAGAAAGCCAGGAATGGATTTGGTGTTCCAATCAAGTTCACATATTCCGCTGACGTGAACTTTACCTACCCATCCCCCCTTCCTGGAATCTTCCCAGAGGTTCAGAACTGCCGATGCATCGAGAATATCTACGATCTTCCTAGTATGGAGGGCTTGGACTTCTTGACCGGTCTTGCAGATGGTGCACTTCTCAAAGTCGAGGCCTTGGCTGGTTTCCCGACCTTGCACACCCTGCCTTATACTGCGCAACTGGTGGAAGGTTACGGTATCAACGTTTTCCAAGCTGATAGCCGCAACCCAAGTGTCGTGGTCACATTGACCGATACTGAAGCGCGGGCTAAGGTTAACACTTGGAAAGGAAAGCTGGGACAACGCTGCTTCGTTGGATACCCTTTCCTGCAAGAGGCAAAGGTCGTGAAAGTCCAAGATGAGCTTTTCAGCTACGAACTGGCTGATAACGGCAAGGACATCGTCATGAAGGACCATTCCAACAGGGAGGCAGGTGAGTTCTCTAAGGAGGCTGCCTTCCTTGAGAACTGGCATGCGAAGCGTCTCGGAATTACTATCGGACAAGTCGAGTGTCTCGTCTGCGTGCATATGTTGCGCGGTTTGATCAAGACGGAAGAGGGTGCGCTTATCAAAGAGTATGCTGAGAACCCCAGTCTCCGCAGCACCTACGCTGCACAAACTATTGTTGATGAGGTCTTCAATGAGGATGAGCGTTTCATCGAGAAAGCGGCCTTGCCCATTGAAGAAGAGTTCCCTGAAGGAACCCGTGCGTTCTTCCTCGGCGACTATGCCTTTGGTCGGCCGCTGGAGGTCACTGGACATGGAAAGGGAAAGGCCGATATTCACGTCTCGGTGCTGAAGAACAAGGAGCCAGAGTTCGCCAAGCAGCTCATTCGCAACGTGGAACGAAACAACCCTTATACTCCTTCGTTTGCAGTTGCGAAGCAGCTGCGGCTACACCCACTGATACTTAGCAAGATCACATCTTCGTACCAAGTCGTTAGCTCAGCTGGGCTGAAGCTGAATTTGGGCCTGAATTTGAAGTTTGAGGGTCGCAAGATGAAGGTACTTGGTTACTCCCGCAAGTCACATACAGGATGGGAATTCAGCAATCTGGCTATCAAGTTGATCGCGGATTACATGATAGCGTTCCCTGACTTTTTCATCGCGATTCAGAAAGAGCCACAGAAGAGCGACGTCTATGACACAGACCTGTGGAAGGACAAGGAGACAGCCTCACAAAGAGTTAAGGACATTTCGGCCTGGCTCAAGAAGCAAGAAATCAACAAATTCGAACGTGTCCCCCTTGAGGCCGAACAGCTTGACTCCGAGGTCGTTATGGCTCTGGCGCAGCTCGGCGAGCAGATGTTCCAGGCTTCTCAGGATTTCATGATCAAGACATTGAAGGGTGTGCCTCGTTCTGCCCTCCTGAAGCCGTCCGATGCAGAACTGGTACTAGGCAACCAGAACTTCAGCCTGGGTGATCGGGTAACATTTGTTGCTGCTGCCGGCAAGGTACCCATAGCAACCCGTGGAACAGTCGTTGGTATCAGCCGGACCGCTACAGCCTTGCTTCTGGATGTTGTTTGGGATACGTCCTTTATGAGTGGCACCACTCTGGGCGACAGAGCCCCCGTGTTTCGTGGTCAGACAGTAGCCTCGTCATCAGTGCTCAATACGAGTGACAAGCAGGTGTCAGCATCCAGCAAGTCACAGCAGAGGCGCGCGGCTACAAACACTTCGTCAACTGGAGCTTATGGTTCCGTGGGGGTGCCGCAATACAAGGACGCTGCGGCTCCACCTCCACTACGAGGAGGGTATCGTGGTGCCCTGAGCGGCACACACTCTCCTGGACGCGGTCGCGGAGGCCCTCAAAACGGAAGAGGAGGTGCTCCGAACCTGGTACACAGTACCTTGGTCTACCGCGGAAGCCAAGGCGGTACACCCCCGCCAGGTCCTGGTGCTAACAACAGCCGAGGACGCGGTGGCGGGCAGCAGAATGGGCGCGGAAATGGAGGATACCATCGCGGCCGCGGCGGCCACAATGGTTCTCCAGCTTCACAAGACACCCCTCAGGAGGGTATATATTCGAGCGTCCCGCCACCTGCAAACTTGGATAACGCTCGCGGCAGAGGTAGAGGACGCGGCCGTGGCAGAGGACGCGGGGCCCCCAGAGGAAATGCGGCGAACGGAGGCGGTGCACAAGCGACTGGAAAATAAAGGCATCGCGGCACCTGGACTTCATCTGGTCCGAGGCTGTACGCTGTACCATGATTGAAACCCGCCCCTATGGTCTGCACTTCATGTAAAGAGACACAATGTGCGGAACGATGTGTCTAGAGACTGGTAGTCGCCGCACTTGATGTACGTACGGAAATATATGAGATGATCTCGAAAATGTTCCACATGGCTACGGTCCTTACTACGCTTCTTGCGCTGTTTAAAATACAACCTCAATCATGTCTTCTTCTTCTTGATGGCAGGCAGATCAAACGCTGCGCTAATACCTCCCTTCATAGCATCCCACACTAAGTGGTTCGTCTCTGTGTTCCAGGTCAAGGCGCCGACCCAAGGCTGCACATTATAGTGTAATCTGAGCTTGACATTCTCAACCTCGGCAATTTTGCCAGAGGGATGTGTGATCTGGTACTTCGGCTTTTGGTTCTTGAGCTTGAGGAGGCCCCTATATCAACTGTTAATATATTGCTTCTTGGGATATTCCATTCGGTTGACAGTACCTCTTTCGGTCGACCTTGTTCCCCGCCGCACTCTTCTTGAGTCTTTTCATTGCTGCAGGGCCAATATTCTGCAAGTGGTCGGCGCTGGGGTTGGTGATGATGGTATCCCAAATGACAGCCTCGTTCGTCTCGTTCGCGTTGGCGGCTGGCCACTCAGCTGTGACATAGACAAAAAGCTGTTTCGTATTCCAAGTGAAGAGAGAAGAGAGATCCGCCTCCATGGAGAACTTGATAATGGCGTATTCCTCTTTCTTGGAGCTGTAGTAGTGGGGACGACCCTTGACTCTGTTCCAACGACTTGTCAGTTGCGACGGACGATGTTGCCGGACAATGGGAGAGCATACACTTGCACATTTTCAGGGTTGATGGTTCCACTAGGTGTACGAGGACTGTACAAGTCCGTTGCGGCGATGAAGGCGGCAAGCACAAAGGCGACGGTGGTGAAGAAGCCAAAGACGCCCTGGATCCTGTTCAGGGTGTTGTGCATGATGCTCGATGGTGGCGCACGCCGCGATGGCGTTGCGCGGAGGATCTGAATAGTTTTGCTGGTTTGTGAAATCCGCACAGAAAGCCAGGTATCGGTGTCTAGGTGAACAATCTGGGCCGGTGTTGAGTTCTGGCAAAGGGTTGAATCGGGTGTATAGAAGCTTCGAATCTGGACACGGTCGTCTAGTGGGATGGTCACGTAGGGAGGGAGTATCATAGTTTGACAGGGTAAGGTGGCCTGGAAGCTAGAAAGGCACCTGCGCCACAGCTGCTGCCAGGCTTGTGTGGCTAGTGGGTGGCCCTACTGTACGGAGTTGCTGGTCAGCTATTTCCTCGTCCCCGAGGTATTCATGATCAATTCGAGTTCTGTTGAGTAATGCCAAATGAAGGATGCGAATAGTGATCTCTGGAGGGACAGTGAGATCTTTGGGGAGAGGTGCGCCAACCGTTGTGAATAGTTTACGTCGATAGCTTGCTGCTGTCTTTGACATGGGAACACCACCTCTTCCGCCGTGAGGCGGGCGCGACAAGATTTGAACATTATCTCACCTACATCTACAACACATGCTGCAGTCGCAGATTCCACAGACGCAACGAAACCTTCGACCAGAACTCGCTTGCCCTCAGCCTTTCAGCACTCACATAGTGCTCATAGTGCCCATATCATAGTGCGTCTGCCACAATTTCAATGTGCTAGCATGCGATAGCACCTAGCGAGACGAGTCCTGCTCGCGGCAGCCGCGACGATCCAGCTCAGACGCGTGACCAACAGATCATGTCGCAATGGCGAGGACCAGAGCCGCGCAAGACGTTGTAAGTCATTCAGCATCTCTTTAATGTTGGCGTGAAGAACTCCATCGAATGTTACAGACACAATCCCTTCACGTGCCATGGCCCTACCGATGACTCCGTTTGCACCGGAGCCACTGTCTCAGGCTTACTGAAGCGCAGGCACCGGGGCACTCGGTCGGATTCTAGTGGGCCTAGGACCACCCATAGGCAGCATTCGGCGCACTGTTCCAGCACTTTGTCACTGCTACGACCCCCACTAGGGGGCCAGAGCTAACACTTGACCACAACGTGAAAGAGCCCCTCCGTTGACCTCACCTGTCAATTCTTAGGAGAAGAAGTCTTTCTTTACGACCCGACACGCCTCACTAAGCCGATCTGCGACCTCGACGTTCCCTGTGCAGACGTACGTTCTCGCAAATCCCCACGAAATTGTACCATGACTGACCTGGAGTTCAAAACAGAACAGAGAGCACCTCCCAGCAGCTGGACGATACTCCTTCCATCGAGCCTCTGATCCACACGCAGACGACGCAGCCTGACCAGTCACAGAGTCAGAAGAAGTCCAAATCCAAATGGGAGTGCGTTCAATAGATTTCGAAGCCCTAACATACCATCAACTCATGCTGTTCAGCGCTTTTTCTCGATACTTTTCCGAGAATACAAGCTCTTTCCCTGAATATGGGTATGCGGAGCTCCAGCACGTAGCATTCTTACCCAGAAACCTGCTGACGGACAATCCTAGGGCGCCAAAAATCACCATGAGAAGTCTTGTGCGTCGTACTCCCCTTTTGTGCAACGGCTATCATCTGACCCATGTGCAGAAGACGATAAATGCTTCTGCCGCCGGGCCTGTGAACACCATGTCCAGCCGACCTGCGGGAGCATCTCGACCATCTGTGCACACCTCCAATCAACCGAGCTCACGCTCCAAGCGACTGAGGGAGCTTGGCCCTTCTTCTGTCTCCTCGGAGGTCTCACCAACCACCATATCCTCCGAGCTGGGCGCGAACAGCAGCACAAGCAGACCACAGTCCAAAGATCTCACTCCCAGTAACAAGCGACAGAAGACATACTCCAGGCGGAACGCAGATCGGCCAAGACCAGCTGTTCGGCACCCAGACGACCGTCAACAGAGACGTGGCAGAGCCCTGACAATAGATTCAGTGGAGGACGACAATGTACGTTACCCAAGATCGACACATGATAGCCCCCGACGGAAAAGGAGTGCCAGCCCTGATGTCATTGCTGTCGACGATTCGGATCCGCATGATCCACCACCTGCAAACGTTATGTCCGACTTGACTGGCGCGAAACGCCCACGGCCTGCTCAACTTTTGTCCCACAGAGAGGAGAAGAGGGTTAAAAGGTCAAAAGCGCAACCTTTCGATGAACCGGACGAACTCCAGATCGTCCACCAGCGGAACCGTACGAGCCAGATCACGAAGTCGGAAAGCATCGAAGACACGAATTCCGATGATCACTCGAAAGCAGACCTCAAGTCAACGTACTTCACCTCACCTAAAAAGCAGGAAAAGCCCAACGTGACTAGCTTCCGCGTGCGGAAGGCGGCTTCAGGGAATAGTTACTTCGCTGCTGATGAAGATCAAAGGGGATCGGTTTTTCTGCGAAGTGATCCAGAGTCGCCGTGGATCCTCACCGCAGTTGATAGCGACAATCACAGACTGAAGGATCTCGAATGGATGGGCATCAACTTTCATGCAGTGCATCAACTTTTCTATTCGGACTGTACCCATGTCCAGATTAGGCGGTCCTTAACACCAGTGCATTCGCCAACGATCGTGTTTCAATTCGATTCGATCACTGATGCCGCACGGTTGGTTACTTACCAACAATTCAGTCCTTGTGAGGCCGAGATGAAGGATGTGTAAGTAGAACTACCTGAGGAATAGGCTCGCGAGATTTCTGACATGTTGTTAGACTGATCCTGAAGAACATCTTCAGAACCGCAATGAGGAAAGCCACTGAACGAAAAACTGTCCTGCAGAATGGCGATAATGAGACTGCCATGCCACACCCTCGATCGCCAAGCAGGGAGGTTCATGGCTTGCAGCCTCGCCGAACGCGGCGCTCAGAAGCTTCTATTCCATTGGATGAGAGCCCGCCACGTTGGACTGACCAAAATCACGAATGGGCCAAGAACTGGCACCAGTCTCTTGTTCATCCTCCCACTGGCAGGAACCGCACCACAGTCGACAAAGATGATATTTACAGACTAGACGAGGGAGAGTTCTTGAACGATAATTTGATCAACTTCTGGATAAGACATCTACAGCACAACCTCGAGACTAAAGATCCTGAAATGCTGAAAAGAGTCTACTTCTTCAGCACTTTCTTTTTCGAAAAGCTGAAATACAGCCAAGGAAATATCGACTTCAACGGTGTCAAAAATTGGACTTCAAGGGTGGACATCTTCTCCTACGACTATCTTGTCGTACCTGTCAACGAGAATGCTCATTGGTATCTTGCCATTATCTGCAATCCTGGGAAGCTCCTGCCGCGGGGACGTGAACTAGACAAGGGGGAGGAAGAACCTACGCCGACTCCAGGAAAAGTTGCAGCTATTGGGAAGCGACTCTCCGCAGTATGTCTTGTTGACAATGATACGCATGAGCTGAATACCTCAAAGCGGTCTTTGCCAACAGCCACAGAAGGGACAGATCAAGGCGGATCACCAAGCATCGCAAAGGTCAGACAGACAGTCGGTAAAGTCAAGCAAGATCCCGAGAGGCCTCGTATCATCACGTTGGACTCACTCGGCTCGGCTCACCCGAAGACCTGTGGCGCTTTGAGGATGTATCTAGCCTCTGAGGCAAAGGATAAAAAAGAAGTGGATGAGATCGCTCCTATTCCGGGGTTCACAGCCAAGTCAATACCTCAACAAGACAACTGGTGTGATTGCGGAGTATACATGCTGGCCTACGTCGAACAGTTTCTTCAGAATCCTGACGAGTCTATTCGTTGCATCCTGCAAAAGGAACCCACAGGATGGAAAGTCACGGCGCCTGATAAGAGAAAGAGTATCAGGCAGCTCATTTTCGCACTTCAAACGCGCCAACAGAAAGATGCAGAAAGGGAGAGGGCGGAGAAAATAGCACGGAGAAGGGCCAAAGCGAAGGCAACAGCTGCAGCACCATCTGCAGAGACAGAGCCGAAAGAGGCCGCGTTGGGTGGTACGGAACCTAGTCCCACAGATAAAGCCACCAGCATCCTAGAAGGTGGAATCGATTTGAAGGCCACCAAGTCTTCATATGACGCCGTCAGTCCACCGCCACTATCTTCGTCAGTGGCGACTGGACTTCTAGCTCTACCAGAACCTACATCACTGGAAACATCACACGACAGAGACGGCGCTAGGGCTGCCTCGTCTTCCAACAGCTTTCATACTGCAAGGGCTTCTCCAGTCGTTGTCGACTCCACTGATTCGAGCAACCAAGCAAAAAATGTCGAGATTGCTGAGCATAGTAAGGCTGCGAAGACCTTTGTTCCAATCCGGCACCGGGAAGTGGTTCTGATTGAGACGTTGCAATCCTCGCCAACTTGTGTAACTCAAACTGCTGGGGAAAAGCGGAAAAGGGAGAAATCACCTGGGCCTGCTAGCTCTTTGGTTGCACCAATACGCCGAAGAAAACTCTCCGATCCCACAACTGATAAGCAATCTGTTCCGAAGGAGAGTATTGAGGTTGAAGACGATGACGACGCCCATTGCAAGAGCGGCGTGAAGTATGATGGCATCGACCGAAGAAGCGAGGCGGATTAGTCGTCCAGCCCACAGACACCTAAGCAGAGCATGCGCGGGCTGTCTATCCTGAGTGCACAGTTCAGTGGAAGAGGCAGCTCTTAATGTTGAGCTGCCAGACAGCAAGTACTGTCTGGATTTGTTGTGGTCTGATGAAATGACATTGGCTTTAGTTTGTGATTTCCTACATCATGAGCGCAGCGGGGCTGGGTCGGAGTTACAGTGTTGGTCATTACTTCAGGAAGGGAGTTACACATTGCTTTACACTATACCATACCAGCTTGACCTATTTCCAGGAGCGTAAATACTCATGCTTACACAGACATGCAGACAATCCATGGGAATTATAGCGATTGTGACACAAGTTTCAGAAGGACATGCTCTCCGCATTAGGCTATGTGAATGTACAGTTATTCATCCTCGTCGCTCTCATGAGTCCCGTTCTGCATAGGCCGCGCTATCCTTGGGATTTCGAAGATCACGCCGCCGTTGCGTCCAGCGTTCTTGTTGCCCAATTGCCAACGGCCGAAGCGATGTTCTCTGCTGACTGCAGCAACAACGCAGACACCGTCCTTCCCCCTGTCTCCACGTTCGAATACAGCGATGTCATTGATGACACCTTGGATGGAGGATGTCGAGGAAACTTCGACCGCTGATGACTCGTTTTGCGCCTTGTGGCTATCGAGAACGCCGAGAGGCTCGATCTTGCGCTTGTCTTCGCTAAGTTTCCAAACGCGGATATGGCCATCCCAGCTGCCGCTGAAGATAATGTCGGAGTATGGTATAGTTTTCAGAGCAGTGATCCAGCGCGGGGTTGGCGCTGGGACAACTTCCGGGCCTGGATCTTTTTCTGCTGATGCTTGTGTGGGAGTCGGGGGAGGGTCAAGACCATGGGCGAGAGGCTCGATATAGACGGGCTTCTTCTTTTGCACACTCCAAAGTGCGATGGCTCCGTTATCACTGCCTGTCACGAAGAGGTCGTCATCAATCATGGCTATGCGGTCCATGCTACCCTCACTGAGCACTGTCCGCGGATCGATACCGGGGGGGATCTTCTTGCCAGCGCCTCCGCCACGGAAGACGAGCTGTGTCTCCTCTGCAACCTTCCATAACCTTGCAGTTCTATCTCTGGCTCCCACGCTGACACAGCGCTCTTGGGCAAGAGCGTCAACATCAACAACCTCATCCTGATGGCCGAACAGTGTCTCCACATAGGCCAGCTCGTCGAGACTCCAAACTTTGACCGTTCGGTCTTTGGAACATGAGTAGAGTTGATTTGTGCCACGGCGGAAGGCAAGCCCTGTAACAGCGTCGCGGTGATGTGTAAATACTTTCAGCGGCTTCAATGTCTCGGCGTCGTAAATAATAAGCCTCTTGTCTGCACCGCCAGTGACAACAAACTTGCCGTCAGGGGAAGCAGCTACGCAGAGAATCTGGCCAACGTGGCGTTGATAGTTGCGATCTTCTGCCTTTTTCGTGTTGCCCTGTATCCATGCCTCGAGCTCTGGTCGTTTCCTCGGCGGGGCAGGGGCTTTCTTTGGCTTGCGCTTTGTAGTTTGTGGATATTGGTGCTGCGGGAGGTCCTGTGTCCGCCATTTGTGAAGGAAGCGGTCTTTGGTTGTGGTGTAGAAATACGGTGCGCAGGCGGCAATGGACGTCACGGAATTGGTCTTGCTTCGGAAAAGAGTTCTGGAGGCAGCGTCAAGACCCAGCTCTGACGCCAATTGGCGATATACACGACCTTTAGTCTCGGCGACGTCTTCTTGCAGTCTCTCGGCGATGAGATCTCTGTCGATATCGGCGGCATCGAATCCAACCTCGTCCACAGTCTCCTTGATGTTCTCCAGGTATCTTTCCGCCAGCCTTAACCGTCGTTCAGCAGCTGTCTCTGCCTCGTCCTCGGAAACATCTTCATCGCGAACTTCGTCCTCGTCCTCAATCTCAGGCTCGCTGGCAAAGTCTTCTGAATCGCTCCCAGAGATAGATTCGTCGTCGTCCTTCTCTGTAGCTCTTGATGCCTTGGCGGGGCGGCCAGGCTTGCCGGCCGCCTTCTTGCCGTCGGGCTTGGCTGATGCGACTCTCTTCTTTGGCTGTTCTGAAGCAGTTGTGCGTTTCCTCTTCTTCTGCGCAGAGGACGCAGTGAAGAAAGACGACATGGTGGGCGAGAGAGCTGAGAACTTGAGGTCTCGTGTCTCGTTCAAAGCGATGCGGCCCGCATTGGTGTTGAATTTCGAGCAAGTGCTCACTCTTCGCAGCCAAAGAAAAAAAAAGTTCCAGAGTCGCCAGGATTGGAGAGTAAAGTGGGTCTTGTAGCTTATCGGCTCTTTCGATAAGAGCTGGTACTCGGACTAGAGTTTCTCCGTAATGGTACTGCAGGTGGCTGATGGCTGAGGCTGGTACGGTCTGGAGCACCTCTGGAGCTTGACGCGCAGTGCAGCTACAGCCTGGGAGGCTACTGGCGACATTCGGAGCTCCAACGCAACCACCTGCTTGAGTCCTCAATAAACACTTCACCCTCTCTATCCCACACGAACCACACACATCGCCAACATGTAAGCGGATCTTGATGATGCCGGGCTCTGTATTGTACTAACCTTGGTTCTAGGGAGGTCCTTCTAGGCATCACAGGCAAGGACTTCACCTTGATCGCCGCATCCAAGGCGGCGATGCGAGGCGCCACCATCCTCAAGGCCTCCGACGACAAGACTAGAGCTTTGAACAAGAACACCCTTCTGGCATTCTCAGGAGAGGCCGGAGACACAGGTAATATCTCGTTTGGCTCGCAGGGTCACTCATTGTGGAAGGCCTAGAGCTAACCAATCCCTTCCACAGTTCAATTCGCCGAATACATCCAAAGAAATGCTCAGCTCTACTCGATGCGAAACGAGACCGACCTCTCTCCGTCCGGCCTTGCGAACTTTGTCCGTGGTGAACTTGCGTCGAGCCTGAGGTCACGCAAGCCGTACAACGTCAACCTGTTGATGGGTGGTGTTGACCCCATCACGGGCAAGCCATCGTTATATTGGCTGGACTACCTGGCATCACTTGCGGAGCTTCCTTACGCTGCGCATGGCTACGCACAGTAAGTCCTGAGCATATTCGCGTTCTTTCAACCCGCAGGCGTAGATCGGAATTTGCTAACCTTTCTCCTCCGCTTTGCAGATACTACTGTCTTGCGATCCTCGACAAGCACCACCACCCAGACATCACACTCGGACAGGGCATCAAGCTATTGACGATGTGTACGGACGAGCTGAAGAGGCGGCTGCCGATCGACTTCAAGGGAATGGTTGTCAAGGCGGTCAAGGCGGATGGAATTGTAGACATAGAGTTCGACGATGACAAGGTGGTGAAGAGCGCCTAAGACAGAGCAGGAAGGTTGAAGATGAACACAACAAAGCGATATGGCTTGTACTATTAACAAGAAACTTTGATACTGTCAACCATTTGAGGCATGCTGATCTCACTTCATTTCCTTCTTGTGATGAGCATGACTGTATGTAACTTAACCCAAGAGGCAGCCGTTCTCTGCCAACTCGAACGACACGAACGACCTCGCAACACAGATGATTATGCCAGGCGTATCTCAAACAAACAAGCAAGGACAGTAGTTTAAGACATGGTGACGACGCATCAGCTTCGGCTTTGGTATGCACGTGGTGGTGGTACTGTCCCATCATCACACGAAGGCAGTCGGACGCTATCACCCAAGGACCACGTTTAAACACATAAAGATAGACGGCCGGTGCGAACGCCACGAAGAGTCATGTCAGTTTAAAAGTTTAGGCCGTCATGGATATGATTCTTATCCTGAACCTGACAGGATCGCCGTGTGGACCACAAATTTCTAATGTTCAAATGCACGAGTATTCAAGTCGCATGTGACCCTGTGCACGGCAATACTATGCACATTTAACAAGAAGCCATCAGAACCGTTTCCCTCCAGAATATACATATTCCTTCAGGCTTCGTGGGTTAAAAAGAAGTTCTGGATAGCAGTCATGCAATGAAAGTAGGTTGATAGGATCGATGTGGCAGACTCTGTTCCCAGTAAACGTGGTGTCGGACTTGCCGAACAAACTGGAAGATTCGTACTGGCCGCCATGATTTGGCGCGGCAGGCTGTCGTCATCCAGGCGCTGACTGGCCTGGGCAGTGCTGTGAGCGGTGAAGTCCAGCACGTGATGTTGGGCTGACATATGTCACCTGGACTACCAACGAAGTACCTCGACAAGTACTCCGTAATAGTGAACACAAGGGAGAAGTGCTCCGTACATGGGACTGCCTGATGGCAGTTCCCAAATTTGCCGTTGAGCGTTGTGCCAGTACAAGTCTCCTCTTGTAACTGCCCTGCCGCGCAAAACATGCCGTTGGCGGGCCCCCCCACCCGTCCGTTGCAGCCTGCCAGTGCCACCTCACTACAACGTCTAGATTTTCAGGCGTGTTTCGTAGACATCACCCGCTGAAACCTACCAGCTCAGGTGTTCCCGCACCCTAGCGTCACCGGTTCCATCACCGCAGTCTTGCGCTAAACCCCTTTCTGCAGCGGCCTCACTAATTTTTTTCGCCTCCCCTAACCATGCCCACCGGAATCCTGACTGTCCCTCTCCTGGGGAACAAGAGAGCCTTCTCTCATTTCGTCCCTTTTTTTTTCTTCCCTCTTTCCCCCAAACCCATCCAAACCCTCACAAACCACAAAAATCTCCTCCCCTCCCCTCCTCTCTTCTTTTCCATCATCCATCTCCCCCTCCGCATCTCATCTCATCTCGTTTCTTTTCTTCCTCTTAGTCTTTCCTTTTGAAGATTCTGCGTGTTCTTCGAGGGAAGCTTGCAGGAAGCAACATCTGACACGCCTCGTCCGTGTTACTGAAAACCTAATAATCGAGAGAAGGACAACCTCTGGAAGCACATCCGCTTCTCCCTGTCATTCTCTTCTTCGTTGTCACGTTCTGTCCTTTTCGCGAGACAGATCATTCTACGAGTCGCTCTCTTTCACTAGGCTGAGAGTAAACGAATTTACGACTTCGATACTACGCTGAATCCCGAATCAACACACGTCTTGAATCAACATGGCTGATCAGCTCAACATGGGAGGCCTTAGCCTCGGACAAGATGGCCAGCAGGGCGGTCCCCCGCAGGCCGGTGGCCGCTCCTACATCCCTCCGCACATGCGCGGTCGTGGTGGACCTGCTCCTGGGCCTGCTCCTGGGCCTGCTCCTGGACCTGCTCCCAACGGAGCGCCTGCTGTCAATGGCGGTGGTCCCCCTGGTCCCCCTGGCCCCCCTGTGAACGGTGGCATCAACCAGAGTGCCTGGGCTAAGTACGTTTACCCCGACCAGAGTCCGGATCACGGTTACTAACTCTTCCACAGCCAAAATTACGGTGCGCGCCAGAACAACTGGAACAATGGTGCCGAGGTGAACTTCTCCGGCAACAGTGGTCCCCCGAATGGTGGAGGACGTCGTGGTGGCTGGGGCGGCGGCGGCCGCGGTGGCTACGGGGGACAAGAAGGAGGCCACAGCGGCGGTGGTGGTGGTTACACTGCTCGTGGCTCTGGTGATGGCCAGTGGAAGGATGGCAAGCACATTCCTGGTCCGGCCAACCCTCGTGTCGAACGCGAGCTTTTCGGCACCGCCGACGACCCGTCCAAGCAGCACACTGGCATCAACTTCGAGAAGTATGATGATATTCCGGTCGAAGCTTCTGGAAACAATGTTCCCGAGCCTGTCCTCGAGTTCAGCACGCCTCCTCTTGACGAGCACCTTTGCCGCAACATCGAGCTATCTCGGTACAAGGTTCCCACGCCCGTCCAGAAGTACTCCATCCCCATCGTTTCCGGCGGCCGTGATCTCATGGCTTGCGCCCAGACGGGCTCCGGAAAGACTGGTGGTTTCCTCTTCCCCATCCTTTCCCAGGCTTTCCTCCACGGGCCCTCTCCTACCCCTGCCGGTGCTGCTGGTCAGTTTGGACGCCAGCGCAAGGCTTACCCCACCTCACTCATTCTTGCTCCCACTCGTGAGCTGGTCTCTCAGATTTACGAGGAGTCTCGCAAGTTCGCCTACCGTTCGTGGGTTCGCCCTTGTGTGGTCTACGGTGGTGCCGACATTGGCTCTCAACTCCGTCAGATCGAGCGTGGTTGCGATCTGCTTGTCGCCACCCCCGGTCGCCTGGTGGATCTCATTGAGCGTGGTCGCATCTCTCTTTGCAACATCAAGTACCTCGTGCTTGACGAGGCTGACCGTATGCTTGACATGGGTTTCGAGCCTCAGATTCGCCGCATCGTTGAGGGCGAGGACATGCCGCTTGTTGCCGACCGTCAAACCCTGATGTTCTCTGCCACCTTCCCACGCGACATTCAGATGCTTGCCCGCGACTTCCTGAAGGACTACATTTTCCTGTCCGTTGGCCGTGTTGGTTCGACTTCTGAGAACATCACCCAAAAGGTGGAATATGTCGAGGACAATGACAAGCGCTCTGTCCTGCTCGACATTCTCCACACCCATGCCGGTGGCCTCACTCTCATCTTCGTCGAGACAAAGCGCATGGCAGACTCTCTGTCCGACTTCCTCATCAACCAGAACTTCCCCGCCACCTCCATCCACGGTGATCGAACTCAGCGCGAGCGTGAGCGTGCTTTGGAGTTCTTCCGTAACGGCCGCTGCCCCATCCTCGTTGCTACTGCTGTCGCTGCTCGGTAAGTGCGCTGCTATTCTCCTCGTCTATCCTACTCCCTATCCTACTCTCCTATCCTACTCTCCTATCCTACCTCGCTATTCTACCTCGCTATTCCACCTCGCTATTCCACCTCGCTATTCCACCTCGCTATTCTACCTTGCTATTCTACCTTGCTATTCTACCCCCTATTCTACCCCCTATTCTACCTCATATTCTACCTCATTAATAAACTTGCCAATGGGGTGCTCCTTCAGCCAAGCGACTCGAAGTGCACCTCCAGTCAAAAGCTCATGCGAAGAAAATTCAGGTTTTGGCTTACAATCCAACCTGAGCATCTTATCCCCATGTCGTTCCTTGGATCTCCATCATTTCAATTCATTTATCACCCATGTTATCATCATTGACACTCATTTATCATCGATCTTATCGTCAACACAACTGACACACTCTACTTTATCATCGATCTTATTGTCAAACACAACTGCTACACTCTACTTTATCATCGATCTTATCGTCAAACAAAACTAACACACTCTACTTTATCTAGCGGACTTGACATATCCCAGGTCACTCACGTTGTCAACTACGACCTGCCTACTGACATTGACGACTACGTGCACCGCATTGGTCGTACCGGTCGCGCTGGCAACACTGGCATTGCTACTGCCTTCTTCAACCGTGGCAACCGTGGTATCGTCCGTGACTTGATGGAGCTCCTCAAGGAGGCCAACCAGGAGGTCCCTGCCTTCCTGGAGACGATTGCTCGTGAGTCGTCCTTCGGTGGTGGTGGTCGCGGTCGCGGAGGTGGCCGTGGCCGTGGTGGCGGCAGTCAGAACCGTGACTTCCGCAAGCTTGGTGGTGGTGGCTTCGGCGGCAGCGGTGGCGGCTTTGCAGGCCCCTCTCAAGCATCTGGCTATGGCGGCGGCGGCTATGGCGGTCCACCCCAGGGCGGCAGTGGCTTTGGCGGTGGCTACGGTGGTGGCTACGGTGGTGGTGGTGGTGGTGGTGGCGGCGGCAGCTATGGCAACCCCGGTGGCCCTGGTGGTCAGTCCTCTTGGTGGTAAACTTCGAACGCACCCCCATGCTGTGCGTGAGGCAGCGCCAACCTCACAGCGCCTGAAGGCGCTACGTTTGCGATATTTGTTTTCTCTCGCTGTTTGCGATTTTTGCACGTTTTGATTTGACGACACGGCGACATCATGATTCGCAAAGATGGACGGACGAGTGCCTTTTTGATACTGGCAAAAAGCATCATCGGTCACGAGGGCATCTACGCAGCATCTCATAGATTGCGTTTCTTTTGATTTCGACAACCTCATCTGATACCCTTAGACCGACTATGAGGAAACCCGGAAGGCGGGCGCCTGGAACGCAATATTGTTACGGGCCACCAACATCTGGACAGGAACATAACGTCATATGTTTCTGCCGTCTACCAACTGTTTCTTCTCAGGGCATTTCTCGTTTTTCTCATGATAGAGGGTCATGATATCGCCGTACAGACATAGACAAAAGTGGATTTTCTCGGCTCGCTGGTCGGTTTGCTCGAGGCACCCCTAGGAAAGGGCGGACTTCTGAGCCATGAGCATAGACTTGGGGGACAAAAGGGTCAACAATCGGTTTATCCTGTCATTCGACGATGGCATTTGAGCATTGCACGAGCGCTGTTTTTTTTTCTTCTCCGGTGGCCCCATATGGATGGAAGGGGCCGGACTGGAGATTGCGCTCTCAAACAAGGAAGCTCTTGCTCTTCGAGAGCCATTGATACAGGAACGCGAGGCGGTCGTCAGCTCTGACAGACGGAGCACACAACACTGAAGCCTCTACGGATGGAGTCAGGGTTACGACAGTTGAAATTCTGTCCCCTGCTGTAGACAGAATACCAGAGAGGACGAGAAGTCCAACAAAAAAGAACCAACTTTGCAGTTTATAACCTTTTGAATTACGTGTGGATGTGTTTTACTGTGCTCTAGGATTTGAGGATTACATTAGTGTGACTAATCTGGGACAGCTTTTTCGAGCAAGATATGGATGGACGCATCCCATCGTGGTCCCGACCACGAAGGGGGGTTGGCTGGTCTGTGAGGCTTATGGGGGTGGTTGGTCAAACAGCCTCCCGGGTACTGTGAGATTACAAGGTTGCCAATTCGTCAGTGTAGTTTATCAGTTGAAGCAGTTACGATGGCATCAGTTGACCTGACTTTATGAGCTCTCGTAGTAGTTGGTCTTATTTAGTAAGAAAAGCGTTGCGATGTCATCAGCTCACCACACCCTAAAGTCCCTAACAGACTCGTCAGCCTCATACGCCCCTATGAGGTTGATGAGGCCGTCTCTGAGCCAACCATATCACACATAAGCTTTCCACACTGACAGCGGACGAGGTAGGTCAAAGGCTCACAGGAGATCTATTCGCTCACTTATTAACCACAGCTTATATATATGTCTGGATTCTCAAGATACCTGCTCACTCATAAATCCCCTTCCTCCTCCCTGCCCTTAAAAATAGTAATTAACTCCGCCTGCACTCCAGTGATTGTCCCCCATCCTCTAGTATTTCCCGTTGACGCCCAAGTCTCCTTTATTCCTGCTGTGAGCTTGCCATATCGTGAGGCTGTAGACTCTGGTCCGTTCGGCATTATTGTCCGAACTCACATTAGTGTTGGTGATCTCATGCGTCGTGATGCCCTTACCGCGTTGTCAGGGGTAATACGGCGTGGTCAGAGGCCCTCGCAAGAACAAAACAGTGAGGAGGCTCTGGCCGATCAGATCGCTCATACGGACCCCTGTGACTTCACACAGCGCCCTGTGACCTCACGGCACGCCAACCACCCCTGCGCGCGTAGGTTGTACAGATTTGAAAGCCCGGACCAAGCCCAACGCTCGTGGCAGGCCCGAACTTCTGATGGCATCTAGGTAGGTGCATGTAAAGGGGTGACTCCAATGCTACTTTTGGAAGGCTTCAACTTGTGGCAGATGCAGTCCGCAGCTTCTAAGCAGTGGGACAGACACTGCCACGAGGAGACCAAGCATTAGCGCTCCAGTGCACCAACGTTGTGGAGGATTCGATCCCTGGCAGATGGGCATCAGTACTGTCTACTCGATAACTGTGGGTGCAGGTGAGGGGTGGCCTACAGTGTACTTCCAATGCGAACTGACTGGGAACAAACTCCTATACCAAAGGTTTGCCTGGGAGTAAGGCCACAGTGTTGCGTTCCATGTACGGCTCCCTTGGTCGTCTTTCGAGACGTACCACCCATTACAGCCAGAGGCCCAGACGCGTGTTGCCAGGTCTTTCTGAAGCTGGTGTACGTGTTCTTCTTCGGCGTGCTGCGTCACTTCGACGGAAGTGGCCCGGCCGTCAAAGACTGGTTTGATCTGGCGCAGGGCGAGGTTGATGGTGTTTTCGGAGGCCATTATGGCGGAGGTGTGGCTGGTGGCTGCGTTGGGGCCTATCATATGGTACAAGTCAACACGTTAGCTGAATATGCTCTATTCTTCCTTCCATCAGGCGATGCCCTCGAACTGACCGATGATCATGAAGAAGTTGGGAAACCCGCTCAGAGCTAGAGTGTTGTATGCGCCGACTCCTCCGAGTGCGTCCCAGTGTTCTTCCAACGTCTGTGTCCTGCCGATGACTTCGATCCCATGCAAGACACGCTCCGTTTTGAAGCCGTTTGCGAAGATGATCGCGTCTGCCTTGACTTTCCTACCCCCCGAGGTGATGATGTGGTCTGACTTGATCTCGGTTGGGCGCTCGTCCGTCAGGGTGACATTGTCACGATGCAATGACTCCAGATAGCCGGCGTTGAAGACCCTCCTCTTGCACCCAAACTCAAAGTCCGGTATGAGCATGTCGTGGTATTTTTCTGGCGCCGTCTGTTTGATGTAGCTCGTGAGCTTCTCCGTCTTTGCCGCTCGCCACGCCCTGCCCTTCTCATCCATGTGGATGCCAGTGAAGTCGTCCTCGGCGCCCGAGTACAGTACGTATCGCACGAATCGCATTCCACCAGGAATATTCCTGTAGATGAATTTGAGCTTCTCGATGATGTCCGCCCGGATGGAGGGCACAATCCAGTGCTTGGACCGGACGAACTGCGTGATGTGCCGGACTTGAGGCGCCAAAGCTGGGACAAGCTGCGTGCCCGTGCAGCCATTGCCGAGCACGACAACGTTTCTGTCTCGCAAATCCACGTCATGCCGCCAGCGAGCAGTGTGAAACACGGGACCTTTGAAGTTGGCCAGACCAGGGAGGTCCATCTCACGTGGTTGGTCGAGAATCCCGCAGGCGGAGAAGAGGAACTGGGACTCGTGAATGGTGACTTGGCCGGTGTCCAAATGCTTGACATGAACACGCCAACGCTGCCTGTCTTGGAGCCATTCGCAACGGAAGACCTGGGAAGAGAATGAGGTTCTCGAAGGGATGTCGTACTTGTCCGCGACACGCTTGAGGTAGGCTAGAAGTTCTTCACGCTCAGGGAGGAGTCTGGACCAGCTGATGCTGGGCTCGTAAGACAGGCAGTACAGAAGGTTCGGTACATCTGCTGCGGCGCCTGAATAGTCGTCAGGATGGGGACGATGGGAATTGTCTCGTGTGATTGAGTTCTGTTCTTCTTACCAGGGTAGCTGTTCAGGTACCAGGTGCCACCGACTTCCAGCTCTCGCTCGAAAAACTGAACGTCTGTGATGCCGTACCAGCGCTTCAGAGTTGCACCGAGGCCTATCCCTGAGAATCCGGTGCCTATGCAGATGAATTGGCTGTAAGGCACGTCCGCTGAGTCCGTGTTGGACATGTTCGTGACGGCCAGGGTTTGTGTCTAGGCGGGAAGTTCTTCTCGAGACTTGAGCTGAAGCAATGGCTGTAGAAGCAATAACTGTAGATTGGTAATAATGATAAACGAGAGAATGAAGGAGAATCAGGTCTCGGCTGGTTGATTTAGAAGCACCATGTACAGTTAAGAGGAAGCTGGAATGCGCTGCATATGCACTGGGTCTCGAGTTCACACCACTATCAAAATTGGGTGGTGTACGGTGTATCATAGAAGCGACACTCGCTGGTGGCGGTGCGCTAACGTGGCATCCAGGGGCCCGTCGAGGGGCAACAAACGCATGCTGAACACTGTACCTAATGCGAACACGCCATTGTGTTCATGTTAAAGGGCCGAGACATACAGTACTGGCCCTGAATGTTTGTCGACCTATCTTGTTCATGTTCTCCTGTTTTCATGCGGTTGTCTAAGCTAAAGGCATTCGCTGACTGTCTCCTCACGCGATAGTTCACGTCCAGCCTCACAGACCTCCTCTCCAAGTGTGGCGAAGAATCACGGTCTACCATCATGCAAGAACATGCTGGTAGGGTTTTCCGGACTTACAGTAATAGCTGCAGCTATGGCTCAGTCATCGCCAAATGGTTTATCCCGTAGAGCCCTTGTGAGCCAGGTGGAACAACCCGTAGCATGCCTACCCAACAATTGGTGGACGAATTGCCGTACACTACGGTTCATGGAAGACTAATCCCTCACCCTGATCGGAATATACTACTGAAATGATTGGCTACGCCAGTCAGCATGACACACGTTCAAGGAAGCTGGTTGAATTAGATTGTCCAAAGTGATCATCCCGCGTGAGGGGGTAGATGTAGGGTAACTTCCTACCGCAGCCTCTTGACATGATTGACTTTTGACAGTTGAGCTAAAGTCACCTTCAGCATCCATCATCGTTCCCCGAGAACCGAGCGACCTTCCAACACAAATTCGCCTCTCCGACAGCGCGTGCATGCGAGCTCGCCGACTGGTTCTGCTGTGTCACTGCAGTGAGATTCTTTTCTCCTCATCGCATAGCGTCAAGCCCTCTTCTACTCGGGCTTCTGCTTTTGAAGCTGGCCTCCAAACCAGCTTGCCCCTCCCGACCGGCCTGACCTCCCATCATGTCCATCTTTGAAAGCCTCGACAATGCCGTCACCGGCTTATTCGGCAGCTGGAACATTTACTCGACTGGCCTAGCCACTGCTCTCGTCACCCTCGTCACGTATCGTATTGCGACGATCCGGGAGCCCGATGTCCATCCTATGCTCCTTGCCCGCCAATCCGTCCCCTCGACTGTTCGCCATGAAGGCGAGAGTGCCGTCTACCGCGCACACGCTGCCCCGCACTCCATGCCCCTCAACGGAGGCCTGAACGTCAAGAACCCGGACGCCGCCAAGTGGTCGAGGGGCCGTGACGGAGATCTACGAGACATCTGGAGAAAGGTGGTTTTGGGTGGTGATGAGGGAGCCAAGGGAAAGCTGCTTACAGCGCTGGGTGCACAAAAGGTGGTTGAGCATAAGACCGGTATGTTGGGCCCCTTCACGACATAAAAGCGAGCTTGAGATATGCCATGCTGACCATGCAATCCCCAGAGGATATTACCCGCCAGATCAACCTCATCGGTCAGCATATCGTAGACCAGGGCGGTATCCGGGTCGCCATATATCTGCCTAACTCGATCGAGTTTCTCGCCGCTCTTTTCGCCTGCAGCTTCGCCAAGAACCTGACTGCGGTACTGATCCCCTTCGACGTCTCTCATGATGCGCTGGCTTCCATGCTGCGACGTGCCGCTGTCGATACAGTCATCACCGTTCCCGGATTCTTTCCCCTAGACGCTGTTGTCAAGGCTTACCCAGCACTACGCCAGCTTATCTGGGTCGTCGAGGAGGGCAACAGCCACATGGACTGGAGTGAGGTGCCTGAAGGCACCGGGGGCAGCGTCAACGTAGCTACGTGGCAGGATATCGTCAACGAGGCACCGGCGGATGCTGGCACCGAGCTTGGCTCATCAAGTGCCAACACCACACCCCAGGACGTTGTCACTTTCTGGCAAAACAAGTCTGGCCAATTGGAGGACATGGTTCGCTTCAGCCAGGCCAACCTGGTGGCTGGCATTGCTGGTCAAATCGCTGCAGTGCCCTCCAGGGACCGCCTTGGTCCCTCGGACCTGTTCCTGCCCGTCGATCCCTTGACGAACATCCACACGCTGACGCTCACGCTGGCCGCGCTCTTCTCGAACACTTCGGTTGCTTTCAACTCCGTAGCGGGCCGCGAATGCGACCTTGTCCTTGCTACGCGCGGTGTCTCTCCCACCATCGTCGTAGCCAGCCCTCACACTCTCCTCAAGACACATGCAGACTCTACCCGAAAGCTTGGCTCTGTCCTCACCAAAGCAGCTCATGCCCTATCTACCCGTACCCTTGTTCAAGAAGGCGTCCTCAGCACTTCGAATTTCCTTTCTAGCTTTGCTTCGGGTACCAAACCGGTGGTTGGGAACGAACCAGGAAAGCTGCGTCTTGTATTCGTTGCCGATCGAGCAGGAGCAGGCGACGCACAGTTGGCGTCGTCTGTGCTATCAGACCTTCGGGTGTTCCTGGGTGCGCGCATCATCTACGCTCTCTCAGCGGCGCGTGTGGCTGGCGCGGTGACGCAGACCGCCCTCTTCGACTACCGTGTTCAGGAGACTGACAAGACGCACTTCGGAGCTCCCGTGACGAGCGTGGAGGTGTTTTTCAAGGATACCGAGGATCTCAAGACGACGGATGAGAAGATTCAAGGAGAGGTAAGCTTCACCCTCACCATGATGTCGAGCACAGCTGGCTAATCCTGTCTGACATAGATCTACGCTCGCGGGCCGAGTGTGTCTGGTGGCGAGGCAGCGTTGGGAGTGATGGGCAAACTGAATGAAGATCACACTTTCTCTTACGCATAAAGAACGACAAGGCCCGAAGGACATTGGTGTAGATTCTAGAAACAGTCAAGCCAAATGATTGACATGTGTTCGATGTGCTCAAGTACACAGAGTCTGTCTTTTCGCACTCACCGAGGCGAGATGTCTTGGGGGGCGACCAGTATGGCGATTTGCAGCCCACGATCATCGTGGAAAGACTCAATATGGAGCGACCTTGCGGTGTCTGATCGAAATTGCAACATCCTATGCGCAGGGATATGTCATCGTTGAAACAGATGCTCGGTTTGATGTACGTCGGAGAGTTGCAACTTCACGTGGCAGCGTGGGCTCTTTCAAAGCCACGAGGTGCTCCGTCCAGTACCGACAATGGGGCCCGTGGCTACTCGCACCTCGGGGTCCAGAATCAGGGGTTCGAATGGTCTGAACGGTCCCGCTGTCTTGGTCTTGGTGCCAAGCTGACCTGGGAATAATGGCTGAGGCTAAGGCGTCCCATTCCGGGCTGACAATTTCCAATCTCAGCGAAGCGAAGGCTTATCCCACCCCAAGGTGCATTCAGGTGGGATTCTCGGAACGTGGGATTTTCACTCTGCAATGTCTTGCACTGGTCGGATGGCATCGCCCTTGTTGCGCAACTCATCCTGCTCTCCCAAGAGGACTTTGAGGACCGAGAGTCCGTACCCGATTGACTCTGCTCGCAGCGCCACTGGCACTAATTTGCGATGCCGAGAGACTGTTTCCATCCACCACAACCCTTCCCCTGGATTGCTTCCGAAGGGCTGTGTGGAGAGCTTTGTCCCGCCGTTCACGCTATTTGTCCAGTAATAGGCGTACGCCAGTGGGTGGCAGGCAAAAGCCCTGGGCTGGCTGTACAGCCGGATGTGCAAGGCCACCGGTTCAGGCACTGGGCCTGGTCCAATTTAGCAGATCTCCTTTTCTTAGCGTGGTTGAAGGCACGAGAGACTCTGACATATCGTCCGTGGCGCATTCGGGATCGCACTGCCCATGCGATAAGCTCAAACTGCTAGATGCGAACGTTCCCCAAATCTACGCCCAGCCGAACTGTGACGATTCATGGTGAAGAGTTGGCAATAAGTCTTGTGCTGTGAGAGGTTCTCTTCAACCTGAGTCAATCCAAGAAAAAAGGCAGTCAGCGGTGCCGGTTCCCGGAGAGACAAGACAGGCAAAAAGACAACCTCCGGCCTCACGCGACGCTATGTGAGAAAGCGATCTCACATCCAGAGGGGCTTACAACTGCGCAGAAAATTCATCTCATGAGCTTTGATACGAATTCACAGGAACTGTTCTACTACGTGTCAGCTTGCAAGCGGCAAAAGGAAGCGTGTTCACAGGGTCAGCGAGATACCTGAAAGCAAGAGCCGGCGTGTCCGGACTCTCGCGACCCCTCTTACTCAACGAACATGAAGTTCCCCAAACTCTTTGGCCGGCGGCGCGGCCCTGTTTACATGGATTCAGACGCATTGACTGCCCGGAGAGAATCATCACCCGACGTTCATCAACTCAAGTCTACTCGAAGGCGCCAAGTCAGGAAGCCGTTGCGCCGGGAAAATACTTTGATGAGCATGGCGACGATACCTCCATCCAGCCGCATTGTCGCCGACGAGGAGCACCCCCCTTGCGTAATCTGCCGCGCTGTGGACTTTCCCTCCCTTCTCGATTGGAGGCCAGGAAATCCGAGACCCTGGGTCGAACTCTCACACACAATCACTCAGAGCTGGGTTAACGTCGCGCCGATCAGACCTAGCGATGAGGACAGCATGACAGCTAGCAGCACCTCGGTGGCAGAAGAGTCACCCTGTCCTTACTGCACTTTCTTCCGTCTCATGGTTGGGCAGCTGCCCGACGAGACGGGCAAGTTCACGCCTTACATGCGCATTCGGCAAGCATTCGAAAAGCTGGGCGTGAAGGAGAAGGCCGAGCTGGGCAAGACTGTGCTGGTCGAGGTGACCACGAAGGACAAGGACCTGCCATGGGGTTACATACTCAAGGCTGCGGATGACCCGAGCACCCATGAAGGACCGGCCAGCGTCAAGACATACCTGGGGAGGAAAGCAGTGCTGGAAGGGCGGGTAGTGCCCGAAATGCTGGACCCTGTGCTGTTGAAGACTTGGATCGAGTTCTGCAGAACCCACCATGAGGATGCCTGCGGGCTATCAGCAGTGACTGAAGTTGCGGATCTGAAGCTGGTTGATTGTAATTCGAAACGAGTGGTATCGGCTTCAGATCTGAAGGAGGATGTGGTGGACAAGTACGCGGCTCTGAGTTACGTGTGGACAGGTGAAGAGGAAGATCTACAATTCGCCATCGGCGAAGACGGGCAGCTGGGGGAAAAGCTACCGCAACTCTTCACCGATGCCATCACGATAACTAGGAATCTCGGCCTTCAGTACCTCTGGATTGATCGATGCTGCTTGTCGGAGGAGGATATCTCACAGCGGCTGTCGGTACCCGTGGTAGCTGACATCTTCCACCAGGCAGCTGTGACTCTCGTCCCTGCAACCGACGACAGCACCGGCATTCCTGGTGTCTCCCAACCCCGTGAAGAACAGCTGTCCTTGCTGACCGAAGCTGGCCTCTTCACAACTTCTCTCCTTCGACCAGACCTGGAGGTGGCAGGCTGCCAGTGGGCTACTCAAGTACGGACATTCCAAGAGGGCATTCTCAGCCGGCGCCGGGTCTTGTTCACACCATCTCAATGTTACTTCCAGTGCTGCAGCCTGCACTGTCATGAGAGCATTGGTGTATCATTGCACCTGGCACCGAGCTTGAATCTCGGCCGAGTGTTCGCCTCAGACGCAGGGGGGACAACGCCTGCACAGCTCAAGGATCACATCAGAACATATATGCACCGGGAGGCTATCACAGCAACGGAACGTCTTGCGGGCTTCGAGGGTATCCTCAGAAGGTACCATCAGCTAGACAACAGCGTGGGCGAGCTGTTGGGCGTGCCTCTGTTCAACATCGATGAGTTTGGCACAGGAGCGGTTGTCAGCGAAACGGATCGCCTGGCTGTTGGACTGGGCTGGCTATCAAATGGCCAAGCTCCAGCACCAGGGTCCGTTGAGCCGTATTACTATCACGAGGAGGGACTAGAGACAGGTCTCCCGTCGTGGACATGGTTGTCCTGGCGCGTGCGCCCAGATTATGGTTCCCTCAACCAATCCTTCCAATTCAGCATGGTTGGGACGACGTCGCCTATTGTTGCCAGCGGCGTATCGGCAGCCCCCAAGATGGAGATTTCAGTAGGATTTGAGGACGGAAAATTGCTGTCCTGGGAGATCGATGGTGATGCGGCTGTAAGGGAAAAGCGGGCAACACCAACCGGCAGAATCTTGTTCCTAAGAGTGAGAACCTGGTGCTTCAATTTGCCCATACGAGACACCCCAGAGCAGGAGAAAGGAGAGGACAGGCCCTATGTGCTGGATTGTCATCTGCCTAAAAGCGTCAGGCAGCGTGTCTTGGACTGGTATAGAGAGGCAGTCCCAGGGGAGAAGCAGGCTCCTTCGACACCTATTGCCGATGCACACCGCAGCATACCTTGGTCGGACCCAGACAGCAGCGGAGTAGTCGACAACGTCCCCTCTGGGACAGAACAGGCTCCAGACCAAGAGCAGGCCTCCAAGAACCCGCCACGGATGATTGGCGTGGTCGTATCCGGCCGAGGGTGGGAAGAAACCACTTCTTCCACGCAACCAACACCCTCCTCACTCAACAAAAACAACAACAAAAACAAACAGACGGACACACCTGCCTTCACTATCCTCGTTTGTATCACGAAGGATGACGACCAGGTGGCTGTCGATATACCCAAGATCCGGAGGCTTGGCGCCATCCACCTGCCGTGCGATGGCTTCGCAGCGGTAAGTGAGCGGAACGCAATACTGCGAGGCATTGAGACGGAAGTCAGTGAGAAGAAGGCTTTGAAGTTGGATCTGAGGGAGGTTGACCTGTGGTGAAAACCCGATTCGGAGGCGTAATGGACATTGGGGGGCGGGCGGCATGGATGGGCTTCTTGCGAACGAATTAGAAACATCTTACCTGGACACTGGAGCGTGTAGTCTTTACGGCAGACTCTGCCTTCTTTGTCTGCGTTCATGATGCATTGCATTGCATACATATACCAAGCGTCTGATTGGATAGCTATGCTTTTCATATTTCTCAAACATTAAGGAAAATTCCTAACTGCTGAAGGGGTATTTTGCTGGAAATCACACGTCTCTTCATCAGGCCTTAAGAGCTTCAATCGACGGGCATCTCCAGGATCACCCTCTTGGTCAGATCGTCATGTACCCAGCCAACAATCCTACTACCCACTTCGCCCACGAGGCCGTCATAGTGTGGCCCAGCAAAGAACAGGCCACAATGAGCTGTTACTTCAGTCATGTTCTCCATGTAGATATCCACCCATGCCTCATCAGCCTTGCCATTCACCTTTCGCGGGAGGGTGCAGAACTTCTTGCGCTTCTTCGGTGCAGCTGCGGCGTCGTCAACCGCCTGGGTATCCTGGGTTGTAGTCCGTTCGAGTTCATCACCGCTAGACGGCTCGTTTTCGAGCTTCTCTTGGGACAACTTGCTTTTGTCTCTGTTTGATCCAGCCTTCTTGCGCAGCTTTTCCGCCTCCTTCTCCATACGCAGCATCTCTTTCTCCATGCGTTGTTCTTCCTTCTGCAGGCGTTGCTTCTCCTTCTGTTCATGCTTGTCCAGCTTCTTTTGTGCCTCGCGATCCTGCTTGTCTATAGCCTTTTGTGAATCCTTCCGTCGCTTCTCAATCATTTTTTCCCGTTCACGGATGGACTTTGCGCGGTCTTTGACAGCCTGTTCGTAGGCCTTCTGGAGACGTTTAGATTCTTTCTCAGCCTGTTTGCGTGCAGACTTATCTGCGTATGAGCCCAGATCGGGCAAAACAGGCGGTGTAGGCTCCTCGGGGAGCGGAGGCAGGGCAAGCTCTTCTGTGATTGTGCGTTGCGGTGTTGAGGCCATTAGGGACTCTTGTGATATGACGGGGTCAACATCTTGAGGAGATTGAGTATGTTCCTCGCTGTCTGACATTGGTGTGGGATCAATATCTTGCATCGACAAGCGCGAAAAGTCCTCTTCAAACTTCGTTTTGGCTTTCAATTCTGGATTTGCATCTGCATTAGCCGGCTGTTGAGCTGAAGTGCTGCAATCCTCGACGGTAATTGAGACGCTCGATCTTGGTGTGGGAATGCTTCTGTCACTCGAAAGGTCGCGTAAGGGGTCAACATTCAGCTTGTCCATGTCACCGATTTTCTCCGTTGCGAAGTCATCAGTCACGGCTTTGGTATCCTCGCCCTCTGGCGTCTCCTGCTTCTTGGGAATCCCAGATGACAAAGTGTAATAGTTCACAAATCGAACTCGCGCGTAAGCGCCGGGCGGATGTCCTTGGCCGATCATGCCAACTTCATCTACATCCTCAAGAGCACGAAGCTTCTTATACCGAGCATGAAGTCCAGTATAGTCAGCCAAGCATCCGCCAAACTCCAGTTGATCCACGAGACGTTGGGCAAAAGAGTTGGCGACACCCTCTGCGTGGTGTTTCTTGATGAAGGAGAAGACGCTCTGGAGAAAAGGACGCTCTTCATAGGTCTGATCATTGAAGAAAGGGGGGTTGAAGTGAGGATCAGGCCTTCGCGGTTCTACCGGCAACGTGGCGTAAGGTGATGCGGCGGACGTGTCTGCAGATGAGACCTCATCTCCCACGGCTACAGTCGACTGACTACCCCTGGGTTGTATGTAGGTGGGATCTTGTGGTGGCTGGGGAGAAGGTTGAAATAGACTCGCTATGCCGGAGACAATGATCCCAGGATGCAAGCCGAGGAAAGGACAGTCGAGTGATACATGGCCTAGAATCCGATGCTTGAAAGGCTGTTGAGCATTTGGGTTGTGGTTCGGCTTCAGCAATCATTAGTGGTGAACAGTGGTTAGGGTTTTTGCAATAAGCGACCTGGACATACCATGAGAATGACATCGGCGGCGAGAATACCTCCCATAGAGTGACCAACGAGAATAACATCGACATTTGGTCCTTCATGAGGTTCAAGCCACTCGCTGAACTTGTCTCTGGCCACTTCGACGGCCCTATATGTCTTGTAGCGAGGATAAAGCTTAGTGTGAACGACGTGCGTCTCGGAAAGTGCATTTTTGAGGAAGTTGTGAACATGAGCGGGGAAAGAGCGAAAGGACTGTGAATTCCCGTTGAATCCATGGATATAGATGACAAGTAGCGTACGTCGTCCTTCGTTATCAGTATCAGGCTCGGAGGGAACGAGGCTGTGCTGGGAAGACTGGCGAGGATCTGAGTAATCGCGCTGATACTGTGCGCTATACCTTGGCGGTGGCTCGAGTGCCGATGCCGATGATGCTGATGAAGATGTTGGGCGTGCGTTGGGATCATCAAAATGGGCTGGCGGTGCTTTGTTGAGGCTCGCCCACATGTTGTCGACTGATATCGCGGGGCAAAGCCAATGCGGGGCAGATGGTGATGAAGAGACTGAGGAATTTGGCAGATTCTATCCCAACCAATAAAGAAACTCAACACTGCCCTATGTCTCAAGATGTGGCAGTTGCAAGCAAAACCTGAGAAGATGGGAGAAGCAGGTTGATGTGGACAAGAACTCGGAACCTGTGCTTGGGAACCTGTGGCGCACCTACCTTAGGTAGACAGTAAACCTGCTTCCAAGCGATATTGCTGCAGGGTAAGAGGTTGCACGCAGAAGGGGGGTTAACGTTATTGCTCACTGTTCCCCGGCCTCGAGGACCCGTAATAAAAGGTCATGGTTGGGTTGGTTATACGGAGTTACCTTAGTTTGTGCGGTACAAGTGATGAGGCTTGAGACGAGTGGCTGAGTAGAGTGACGTGGCTCAACCATGGCTTGGCTGTCCACGAATCAATTTTATTCTACAAGCTTGATAACTCGTATCAAGGCATCGGCTGCCATTGAATTAGACACTCATGGCTATCCAGCCTGTGTGTGTCGGTATGCGTCGGTCAGGATGTGAACCCAGACAGGGTCTCCTTGCCCCCGTACGAAGTACTCTGTATCCGTAGAGGAGGGCAGAAAGCTGTGCCATTACTGCATGTGGTCTCACTACATAGCAGACTACCTTACTTTTCCTGTAGAACCCATGTCTCGTCGTGGCCCAGGAACGAGCCGAGAAAAGGCCTGGAATTCATGTGGCTGTCGACGCCAGCTCCACCAGGCCTGGGCGCATGTCTGGCACTTGGGACCTGACTATTAACGGCCACCATGGCAGAAAAGGGAAAACGGGGCAGAGTTGGCGCGTGAAATATCGGGGGAGATTGGATTGCCAGGTGAACACGAGCCATGGAGTGACGATACGAGTGAGTGTAAAGTATTCGATAGTGAAGTATGCGACGGACTGGATTGCTGGCTGGTGCGTTTGCCGTGACTGTGTTTGTCTTTTCCTGGCTGGAGCTGTCGATGCACTGCTGCACGAGCTTTCACGTCTACTTTGAGCACCTACTAACTTAGGTGACTTAGTGCCTAAGGTAGGTACAGTAGGTACCTAGACTACACAGGGGATGGGTGCAAGCATGGATGGAGTCAGTGGACAGTGGAAACAAAACACAATCAACTGCAGATCGATACAGCGAAATGAAACGCACACCATCGAATGAGCGAACGGACAGCTTCTGTTTCTCTCGGCTCTTCTGTTTTCATTGTACTGTATGGAGTAAAGGGACAGGGTTCATCATTTTACCTCTGAGGCCACTTCTGACCCGCGCCATGGCGACAAACAACGAGCCACACAAGGACCACAGGGGTCCCAAGAGGCTGCAAGAGCCCGTTGTGACTCCATCGGTGCCTGCCAAGTCCCCTGACGGCCTGCGCTTGATTGGTCTAGTGAGGTCAGTGCTGTCAGGGTTCCCCTGCTCAAGCGAAATTGAGCCCGTAGCCACTATCCGTATCTGTTCACAGTGAGGTGGGGGTTCGGTGGCGTGCTGTACTGTAGAGGAACCATCCCGAGCGCCGTCACTGCCATATCTCTGCGTTAAGTTACCCACCGCCGTCGTTCTTCCGAACTGTGCTACAGAAGAAATGACCGACGACGGGTGGCTTGCTGGTCCCCCAATCTGATTCTGCAGCTCATCCATCATCCCATCCACCAGGCCTAGTCTATCCAATCCGTCCTCATCATCCACCACCACCACCACCACAATAACCACCCATGCTCCATTCGTCAATCCACTAAAAGCAGACGAGCAATGCACAATGGACCCCATTGCTTGCATGCTTGACCCTCCAAACTGAGCTAGCTGCTCCCCCATTCTCGCTGCTCGACCACCGACCTGGTGGTCTGTTCTCGGTCTACGCACCCACACTGACCTTGGGCCTCATCTTGTGTCTTCCAATCTTCTTTCCTCTCTCCGACTCCTTCCTCTCTTTTTGCCTTTGTCCTGACCACCGTAGTCCAACTCCCAATCTGGGGAACCCACGCTCTTTTCTCATACTCGCCTCAATCCTTGCGGTCACTAATTCGGTCCTTACATTGCGCCAAAGTCACTCTTTTGTCTTCAGTTCAGCAAACCTACCTTTTCCCGAGGCACACTGTTCAACAAACTCCAGCGCCAGCCGCCTACTATCTTCGCAACTCACAACCACTCGGCCGACACGAGTCATCTCAACGAGCTCCTGTTCTCGGACAAAAAAGACGGACAGAGTCACGATTCAGCTGAACAGCCCCTGGCGCAGCACCAGTTGACCTGGATCGCAAGCAAGCCCTTACTGTGTTCAGCAGCACACTCGTCGCGACGACCAGCGTCTTGTGAAAGGCAAAGCATCGGCGGCCGTCAGCGAAAGAACCTACAGGACACCACGGCTGCGGAGGAGGCTCGGACGTGACAATCATGGGATCAAGAGGGACCGAGTAAATTCGCTCCCATCCCCATTATCAAGTCCGACTCGGTGCAGTTGCCCCAAAGTTATCACTGGACCGACATCCACGTATGCAAACGCAGACATAGAAGAAACCTTCGCTTTAAGAAGGCCGTGAGGACGACGATCATCAAATCGCGTGGGCCCATTCATCGCACAGTCCCAACGCCGCGAATATCCTATTTTGGTGCTGCGACTCAGGCTCCGCCTCGCTTCGCCACGCTCTCGGCTGCGCTTCCGCGACCATGACTAGGACCCATGATCCGCAGCCGGAGGATGGCGAGACTGACGAGTCTCGACAGCGCCATCAGACCCGACAGGACGGACACTCCCACAGTCATGCTCATTCCCACGCAAGGCTTCATCACACACACAATCGTTTACGCAATTCGCCAAACCCTCGTGACGTATCTGAACTCGAGGACAAAGCACCACATAACCCAGCACCACAACCGCCAGTCGACAAGCAGCACAATAACGGCGCGCACTATTACACGCATGTCATCCAAACCCTGTCACTCATTTATGGCACCGATCAAGACGGAAACCCCTCAATACGTACCATCGCGGGACCTCCCGCCACAATAGTTGTCGACTCCCAAACGGGGGAGACCATCGCAGCAATTCCGGACCAGGATGTCGCAGTTTCGCCGCCAGCGCCGGCCCCCGAACCAGTCGCGAGTGAGGCACCTCAGTCCGAAGTTCCTGTGACAGAGCCAGCGCCTGTCACAACTTCAATAACGCCCCAAGGTCCTCATGCCGACTCGTCAACTGCTTCTGTCAAGTCTTCGGACTTGACCTCCGCTCCTTCACCAACGGCATCCACAGCAAGCATGGATCACCACCATCACAATGCAACGAACAGTATGTGTTGTCCGCTACAACTCCGCGTTTCTCGTTGCTAACCACGTATAGCTCCCCTTGAAGTGCACTCACCCATGCATTCAAAAACAAACACTACAATGTTGAAAGCCTTTGATTTCACTACTACTCCTTTTGATTTGACCACGACTTCACGATCCACCATTATTTCGCATACCACACTTTCATCATTTCTTTCAAGTAGCACGGTGACAGCCGTACCGAGTTCCACAGAGGTCGTCGAAGGAGGAGGCAATTCAGGAGGCAGCGTGGACCAAGGGCAGCCCACAGCAGGACCGGACACCAACAACGAGACTTTGTCACCCCGTGAAAAGCAGATTGTTGGGGGCGTGGTTGGTAGTGTTGCGGGGGCGGCTTTCTTCATTCTTCTTGTCATGTTGGCATTGCGATACAAGAAGCGAAAGCAAGCGCACCTTGCATTGGAGGATAACGACGGGCCAATGGGGAGGAGAGCCATTGCCCAGGGAGGTGGTTCAGGAGGACCTGCCATGTCGCAACGTTCCTCCATGCCGGCGGCCGTTGCCGCTGCGATGGCAAGTCTCACTGGGAGACGGGATCCTCCACCACAGCCAGTGCCAGAGGGTGAGAGAGGGTTCTATCGTGTCTCTGGCAGGAAGCTGCAATCAGTCCTTCAGACGGGCGGAGATGGCTACACCGATCCGCACAACAGCATGGCAAGTGGAACCTCCGACTACTATCGGGGCTCGCAAGCTTTTGACCGTGGCGAAGGTCCTAGCCATTTGACACTCGGGTCTCCTATGCGGCCTGTGAGTGGTGTAATGGTCATGCGGGACGGGCCTGGTCGCACGCCGGTCACGGAACAGAACCCTTTTGTCGACCCGCCATCTCCGCCTCCGAGCCGAGGCCCGGGAACATTAGGTCGGAGCCTGCCTTCACAAGACGGGTCGGGGGCATCTGGCTCCCGGTTCCGGGAACGCATCTGAGTGGCCAGGAATTCTCACGCTCTGCAACGCTTGCCTCTTGCCTTTCATCTCAAATGTCTTTTCTTATACGCTATCTACTGCCTTGACGTCGAACAGGCACTCATCTTCAGGCGTTTCGCGCAGCATCTTGAGCTCTATTTGTTTTTACCCTCAATGGCATACTATAAGGCTTCAATGAGCAGGAAGACCTGTATGTAATTAATGGCAAGGGATCGGAGAAGGACCACGCTGTAAATAGTGTCCGAGGCGTTCTTGTCCTATAAACGGGTAGGCGCTGGCGATAAGAGACCTAGAGTAAGGGGATATCCTTCACTCCTCCCATATCGTTCTTCGTCTTGCGGCATTCCCTGTGAACCATAAAGCACGAGAATTGTGACAATGAGAGATGCCGTGGACGATACACACTGCACATAAGAATGATTGTAAACGTGGAAGAAACCATGTCACGACAGAAAAGGCATACTGAATATCCTGAGCCTCCTTTGCCATAATCTCGTAAGACTCCGACAAGGGGGTTTTCAGGAGCGGAAGTTGCGAAATCCGAACAGAAAATCAAGCATCAAACCTTCACGCATCCCGAAGTTTCCGTGCGAATCGAACGATTCGAACTTCGTCTCGTCTCGTCTGATGAATTGTGGCTGTGCACATCTTCAAGGGAAGACAGAAGCGAAAAAAGAAAAGATGGGATCAAGTCTCCGGTAGTAGTGTGGGTGGTTGTGTGCGCTTTGAGGAGAGAAAGTGTCTGTGTGTGAGTTGGATTCGAGACGTTGTTGAAACGGAGTGGAGGGGAACGGAGAGGGGTCGAATTCTGGGCGGGATGACGACGCTGGGGATCATGGCCGAAAGTTTCCCCCCTTCTCATTTACTGGAGAGCGCGGAGCGGACTTGTGGTGTCAAAGCGGGATGATTTGGATATCTGGTGCCGTACGGAGCACGTACAGAGGGTCGAATACTAGCTGGCTTGTATACCCTCAGATACGGGGGCAATGCCTCTTTGTTTGTAGCGTGATCCATATGATCGAAGCTTTCGATCATAGCAATCAATAGCCATTGTAACTAATTCTTGCTTTGAAGATCTATCATTATTGGAAACCGCATCTGAACGTGACGAAATCGGGCAAGTCTTTCTGTTTGATGGTAGCTTGGTAGTGAAGCTATCACGGACTATCACAGCCCTACCGAATCGATCGCGAGTGCAGGCTTGCTGGTCTAGACCTAACTGTCAGCCACATGCTTAGTGCGACTCATCCGGAGTGCGCATCCCCCCCTAGATGCAATGACGGACGTTTCTGCCAAACAACGGGAATCTGCCATATCGTCTTCCTGTTGTCGGGTATTGATCTGCATGACGATGTTGCAGGATAACTTCAGTTGTTCGACTACATCGCGCCAGGAAAGGCAAGGCAAGGCGAAGACGGAGACCACATGTTGGCAACCACTACGGGCTGTTGGTCAACAACAAGCACAAGAGATCGAAGCGATCCGATTTCTCTTCGTTTTCGGATCTAGAGTTTTCCTGAGCTCTTGGTCGCTCTGCAACACGAAACAAACGGCGCCGACAGGGATCAGGAACAAGGTGTGGCCTATCACGATTGAGCGCAGCGTTGGCGTTCCGGTCTCGATGCTGTCACACATATGACCGGAGGAGGTTTCATGAGATGGCAGTCAAGTTGAGGCCGGGCATTAGTTGGATGCCGTTATCAGGCAGCTCGGGGTCCGGCTGGTGTGCGAGAGGCAGTCGATGCTTGCACGTGCAGCATGTCCTGAGTCGGACATAAAGTTTGGTCAAGCAAGGTTTGCGGGCGGACTTTTGTCAGAGGAAGCGCTCCACGGCATGTATAAGCCCAGCAGCTTATGCCGGATTGCGTGCGCGACCGTCGGCGTGTGGAAGAAGAGAACAGCAGATAGGAAAAAGAGAGAAAGGTCTGAGGTGATGCCGAGTGATGATGAAACGGCTAGGGGTCTCGCCTACCGTGCCCCTCCTCCGCTTCTTCAGGGCGTGTTGGGCAGTTGCATGACCCCTGGGGGAACTGCACCTGTAACCGCTGGGCGTCACTGGAAGGGTCTTCTATTAGTGGAAACTCCGCTGCGTGATGCGCGTCAACCCAGCCTGGCAGCAGCAGCCAGTGAGAATGGAAATGCTGGTCGACAAGCATCTCATCATGTACTGTATGGTGGGTGCACCACAGCCTTACGATCAAATACCAAGAAGAGGCGGCTTCACACGGGCTGCAACCAAGTAACGGACGCGGTGCCATTGACGCCACTTTGTCTTACTCGGCTTACAGTAGCCTCGAACAGGACCAGGTCTCACCTCGCTGCACACAACCGATCTTAGCATACGGGCTGGGCTGGTGGTAACGGTGCACCTAATCACTGAGCGTCTTAGCGCAAGTCCTCGCGGCCTGGATGCCTCTAGCGTTGGACGAGGCGACTAGTCGTAGAGGTAATCGACTGTGACTCCGCCACGTCCCCGGAAGCTGGAACTTCATGGACCCTCCCACCTTTGACCCCCCCCCCCCCCTCCGCCAGTGTAGTGCATTGCAGTGTGGTGAACCTAGTCGAATAGTAGTACTCCATACTCCGTACATACAGTAGTCTAGTGCCTGAGGGTAAGATCTCGTTGCCGTAACCGACCATGACCTCCACCCTACCTACCATGCAGTGCGCGTGCGTAAGTACCTACTAGTCTAGCTCTGCTGCCTCTTCCCGCCGCCGCCGCCCAATCCATGCTTTCCCCAACACCACCATCCACGCACCCACCACCAGGCATTCCCTCTCTTTAACACCCGCATGCAGCCAGAACATTTCGCACGATCCAGCAACATTCGACCACTTCGTTTCCCCAGAAGCTGCCACGAATTCATCTCGACTCGATTCTGATCTTGGTCTCATCGTCAATACCGCCCACCATGGCGCACATGGGCTTCCAGATGCCTGGCATGCCCCCGCCTCAGCTGCACCAGCCGCCACAGATCTTTGGCATGTATGGCCCCGATGGCCTCCCCCAGATGCAACATCTCCCGCCCGATCTCGCTGCGCAGATGTTTCCCGACGCCCATCTTTACGCCGATGATCCTCACGATGCGAAAAAGAGGAGGATTGCAAGGGTGAGCTACAGTGCACGAGTCAATGCTCGCAGTCGGCTGCGCGCAGACCGGCTGTTCCGGCATTGCTCGGACGAAGCTGTTGAATTTCAGGACGGCGACTGATTGATCACGTCGAATAGGCCTGCGATATGTGTCGCAAGAAGAAAATCAAATGCGACGGCAAGATGCCTGCCTGCACACACTGCACAACCTACAAGACAGACTGCGTTTTCACACAAGTCGAGAAGAAGCGCACACCACCCAAAGGGTACGTTCAACATGATTGAGAGCACACAGAACCTCTGCGACTAAATACTAGACTAGTGCAAAATACATCGAAGGTCTTGAGAATAGATTGGGCCGTATGGAACATATCCTGCGGTTGTCGGGTAATTTTCCTTCTTCTGAGTGGAAACGCCTGTCCTGTACTAACACTCCACCCCATAGGTATACTTGGCGAAGACGATGAGGATGATCTCGGTGAGATCGAGAGACGCCTCTCCGAGAAGCACAGAGAATCTGCTGGTGCAGCATCATCGCCAAACTCACCCTCACAAGCTCCTTCTGGTCACGGCACACCGCAAACCGGCTTCACCTCCCCCGAACCTGGCGCCAAGGACAAGGACAAAGACAAGGAGGAGAAGCGGAGATCGATCGATCCTGCCTCAGCGGAGGAGGAGAAGCAAGACTCGGAAGAGGTTTCTGCTCTGTCTGAGATGATGTCTTCTCTTGTCACTAATCAATTTGGAGAGACTCGATACATTGGTAAGTTTTGGTCATCTGTGCAGCTTCGCAACCACGTATTAGTCTCAATTTTGTGTTGACAATCATGAAGGATCCTCGTCCGGCTTTTCAATCTTCTCGCCGAAGGGTGTCTCATGGGTCAACGAACGGACAGGGGATGACTCCTTCCAAAGGATGATCTCATCAGTCTCAGTCGATGACCACAAGTGGACGAACTGGAAACCGGAGGTCTTCGGCGACCTCTTCCAACGACCAGTCTTCAGGCCCCTGCCTCCTAAAGCCGAAGCGATGTCACTTCTGAAGGACTACTTTGAGAACTTCAACTGCATGTTCCCCCTCTTCCATCAACCAACATTCATGCACCTTGTTGAGCGCCAGTACTCCTCTGACCCCTACCAAGGTTCGGGCTGGTGGGCGAGTCTGAACATCGCGCTGGCCATTGCGCATCGACTGCGGGTCATGAGTAATCTGGTCGGCCCAGATGAGGATGACAAAGCTTGGGATTACTTGAAAAACGCGATGGGTGTCTTCTCAGAGCTGACGATGCGAAACACTGATTTGCTTAGTGTTCAGGCTCTTCTTGGCATGGCGTCCTTCATGCAGGGCACTCCTAACCCTCAGCCAGCTTTCCAGCTCGTTGCTGTCGCTATCCGCCTAGCCCACAGCATAGGACTGCATAAGCGAGGCACAGGCTTCAATCTAAACCCAATTGAGGTTGAACAGCGAAAACGTGTGTTCTGGATCGCCTACATGCTCGACAAGGACCTCTGTCTTAGGGCCGGACGGCCACCGGCCCAAGACGATGACGACATGAACGTGGAGCTTCCGGATGCCGATCCGGAGGATCAAATTGGCAACATTCCACTGGCGGACGGCAAGGGCAAGATGAACCTTTTCAGGGTCATGTGTGAGTTCACTGTGATTGAAAGTAACGTATATAAGAAGCTGTACTCCACGAAGGCCACGAAGCAGTCTACCGGCGAACTTCTGAAAACCATCGGTGAGCTCGACGAGCAGTTGGAGGAGTGGAAAGATCGCATTCCTATTGACTTCCGACCCGAGCATGAGATTAAGGCCTCACATACGCCGCTAATCTTGCACGTCGTGATGCTTCATTTCACATACTACAACTGCCTCACCACGATTCACCGCATGTCGATCCACCGAGGATATTGGACTAGCAGGTTATCCGACTATGCTATCAAGGGTCTCAACTCTGGGCCAGTCAACCCCCGAATCTTCTCCTCAGCGGCCTTGTGTACAGCTGCGGCAAGAGCATCAATCTCGCTGCTCAAATACATCCCCCAAGGAGATTTCTCTTGCGTGTGGTGAGTTTTGAAATGTCTCCTTTATAACATGACTCATGCTAACCTCCTGCTAGGATGATTCTCTATTTCCCAGTGTCAGCTTTAGTCACGCTCTTCGGCAACATCCTCCAAAATCCTCTCGATGCTCGCGCAAAATCCGACACAAAGCTAATGGCTCTCGTCGTCAGCTTCTTGTCCATGCTTGGTCAGGAAGCCGAACAGGGTGGTGTGCACCGCATGCTTGCGATTTGTGCTGAATTCGAGCGAATCGCGAAGCTTGTCATTGAGCGCGCTGAGAAGGAGCAGTCATCGAGAAGAAAACGCAAGACTACCGAATCGAAGCCATCTTCCATCACTCCTGGTTCAACAGCGATCACCACGCCACGACAGTCCTCAGCGTCGATGACACCAGGGACTGGACCTGGAGCGTCACACGCAAGTCACACTAAGCGTGAGAGCTCCCAGCAGCTCTCGCCTCACAACCATGGATTTGGCAGCGATCGGGCGCAGTCCCATAGTCCGATGAACACAGCAATTAACGAACCGTCCCCGTCCATGGCATCGGTTGGCTGGCCTCAAGAGTTTCCCGTCCCTCAGCCTGGAGGAGACTATGACTCCTTTAATGGCATGGACTTCACGCATACCGGCCTTTCCGGCGCACCCGGGGCTGGAGGCATTCCAAGTGCGCCATTCCATCCTGGCAACCCCTTACTACCGCAGGATCTCTTCTCTTTGCCTATGACTTTGGATTGGAGCTGGGCAGAGATGAGCGGAGGTGCATACCCAACTGTCGAGAACGGCAACTTTGATCCGAATGTGCATCAAACGAACATGTAATCATGGAAATGGCATTGGATGCGTGGTATAGAACCAAAGGACACGAGCTGTTTACGTTGTTGAGTGTAATGGATGTAATTGGGTCATGATGAGCGAGGCTCAGATCTGTCTGTTTTTTTTTTATTGTTTCGGACCCTTCCACGATGACGACAAGAGCGTTTCTTTGGCATAGCATATTCCCCTTTCCTGTTTTCATCCGAAATCTTGCATTGATCGTACGAGTGTGTGCGCAGAGTCTGTCTTCTAGGACCACAGCATCGAATTGAATATCGTCCCCCGAGACTGCGTGACGCATCAAAGCTGTCGGGAATGAAGTTCGAGTGCAAATATCAGCTCTGCTGGGGATTGTCAAGCGGGCATTTTGGTTTCATGCCTTTCTCTGCTAACGTTATTCGTCCTTCCTATATCAACGACGTTATCTGACTGCCCCGACAAGTTCCGTTCCCGCATAACGCGGCAGCTTTGGAGCATTAAATAGATTGGACAACTGAGCAAACGACTGATTATGGCACGATTTAGTGAAGGGGGCGGGGAAGGGATGAGGAAACATCAAGTTGGTCTGCTTCAGGTTGGTGGGCTCAGCTTGCACACTCATCTGTGAAGTCGAGGGTGCGAGAGAGAACCAATTTCCGCCGAAGACAACGTACGATACCTCAGTAGACAGAGGTCTTTGGGCCAAACATAGTCATTCAAATCCGCATGTCTAGGCGTCTTTCCAAGGGTTTGCTATGTACGTTGCATAGCGCACATGAAGAGGACTGGTATAGTTGTGAGTTAGAAATATATATAGATGCTGGTGGATTGATGATTCTGTCTTTTCGTTCGCCTATTGCAAAACAACAAACAAGGGTTTTGGTATCCGCATTGAGCCTGCCTCTCCCCTGCCCAGTCCCACTGCCCGTGGGAAAAACCAAGTAAAGCCCACCTGAACGCCGTGCTGAGTGGAAGAAAACAAATCAAGAAGTTGGCGAGAAGGGAGCGACTGCCGGCGTGACAGAAGCTTGAAAGTACAATACCCAGACGTCCGCGACCTGGAGCTTTTGTAGGAGAACCGAAGGCATGGTGGTCTCATCCGTCCGTTTTAGCCAATGAATTCGACTTTGGGAATTCAGCTGAAGTTTACCAGTGACACGCTGTCGCTGGTCGAGTTGCTACTGGTATCGGCTGTGTTGACTTTCTCATGCCCCGACCATTCCTGGTCCATAGCTCTGTTGTCGTACCGCACCCGGGTAAGGGGAGGTGGATTCGGGGTTCTGTTGCAGTAAGATATGTTAGAGAAGGGTTCAAGATAACGGAGTGAACTATGTGATAAGCGGAATGGAAAAGGCAATGGCATGAGCGGCAGGGGAACTTGCCTTTTTGCGACGTTTCTGACCGCCCTCGCCATCTCCAGTATCATACCCGCCATCGTCATCTTGAAAGGTCTCGTTGTAACCTTCGAAGCTTGAGTCCCCGTATCCCCGCTTCTTGATGTTTCTCTTCGGTCTCATTGGATCCTGTCCTGGCGGAACCTTGGTGTTCGGTCGACCTGCTGTGAATGTCGCACCTGAGGGTGTGTTGGGTGTTGTGAGTTTTCCAGAAGTACCTTGTCTTGATGCATCGCCATTCGTAGGGGCTAATTCTCCGAGGACAGAGCTGTCCCATCTGGCTTTGGGTATCGGGCCTTGAACCATCGTAACAGCCTTGCTAAGGCTCGCCAGCGTCTGTTCCGAGAGTCCTTCACTGACTTCACGCCCTCTGACTTGCAACACACCCCACTCGTGATCCGGTACCTGACACATGGCAAGGAAATCTCCAGGCTGTTTTTGCACATCGAAGTGACCTGCGACTCCTAATCGTTTGATATGACCTTTGTAAGTTTTTCGCAAAGCGTTCTTCTCGCCGTTGGGCTTCTCACGAGCAACCTCAGCTGCAAGATCGGTGAGACCGTATGCTTGAAACAGGTCGGTCGAAGTTTTAGGGCGAGAGGCAACATGTGCTAGAGGGTGAGAAGAGTCAACACAGATGATCTTATCAATGGAATCCCCGTGACCGTCGAGATCCCACCACTATACCGGAGCCAGCCGGGTATGAGGCGTGGGAAGAGGGCAGCGAAGGGAGCCTTACGGGCTTGACAAAGCAGGTATTTGGGACCAACATCTCGATGCAAGTCGTCAATACCAAGTTTGTATCCATCCTCAAGATACATCTTCTTCTGGTCGCGATCACCGTTGTCGTCGACAGAGCGCTTCCGCTTCTGAGGTGATTCGTCGGTCATGGTCACGTCGTTTGTTGAGATGCCGTTGACGCTATGGGCGGGTGTGGGAAGGGCAGGCGTGGAGGCCATGGTGGACATGGAGGTCGCCATGCTGGCGATGGCTTCGGAGGAAGTCCCTGGCGAGTTCTGCGAGGGGCTTTGGGGCGTATGGGGTTGGAAGGACATGTTGGAGAAGGCGGATGGCGGGATGTGGTTCTGCTTTGCGTTCGAGGCAGGGAGAATTGGGAAGATGGAGGCGAGCGGCGTGTCGCGCCGGATCGCCCCGACCGAGTGACGGCGGCGTCGCTGATCAGCGGACAGTCATGCAAAGTCGTGTATCGATGGGGATCGTATCCGTTTCGTATCGAACGTGTAATGCAGAGCTGACAGGCAGGCGATGGGCGGTTGCGCGATGGTGGTTGAATGACGATGCTGGTGTGAAGTGGTGGAGTGAGCACCCAGGTGAGAGAATAGAGGGCTGGTCGCAGCCTTAGGCCATCCCGCGGCGGCGGGTGAAAGACCCCGTTCATCATTGTTCCGCTGGCTGAAGGGCGGCACCAGACGCGGTGATTGGCTCTCTTCCCGAGCTCCACTCGCCGACTCTCAGTCTCCGCCGTAGATATCACGTGACCACGGTTCCCGCGCGCGTTGCACATCAAATTCTGGCAACGTAGCACATGCATCTCTTCTCTCTTTTCTTCCACATATCACGACCACTTGATCCGCAAATCATCGCCAGCTTGCTTTGACTCAGATCAGCTCCTTCGCTTCTGGCTCCCCGGATCCGTGGTCAAGAGGAAATTTTCTTAACCTTGCCAAAAACCATCATCACGAGGGCCCCTTAATTGCGTGGCTGCCATGATGCGGTGATGACCTGATGCAAGTGACATGCCACTGCTGTGCTTTTCAATGAAATTCACTCTCTAGATTCTGAAGGGAATGAACCTGGTCTATTCATGGAAAATGACCTTGCCATACGCCTCGGATGGTTGCGGGAGTGACACTGGCCTCATGACAGGTAAGTGTCCTCTCCCACCTCAACTCCTCACCGAGCACCTCTGTGTACGGTGCATGGCATGATGATAAACCTCAACATCTGGTAATCCGATCGCCAAGGCCGTGTTTATGAATTCCTTGCGAGGGACTCGCTAACCACTTGGACGAATGTTGATACATGGCATTTTCCACTGACTCCAAACACTTCACTCGATACAACACTTGTTCAAGCCTTCCAATTTATCGCTGACTGAGGTGCCTGCTTCAGGATCATTCAACAAACCCTTCCAAGTATCTTAGGATCATGTCTTTTCCACCGCGGGGCATCTTTCTCTTCTTAATATGACGACCATACCCTGGAAGCTGCATCCTCCTAGTACCCTATCGCAACGTTCTTTGCCATCATGCATCTCCGGTCATAAGACTCGCTCAAGAAGTGCTTCACAGAACCGGTAGCATCACAGTCGCCTACCCTAAGACGCAACTGTAATTGTTCGAAACCCCTTTGGGTGAGGAAATGAACAGGGAATTTTGCCGTCTCGTTGAGGCAGTGATTCATGATTGCAGAACTCGCAAGACGTACAATGAGGGCTTTGTATCTTCCTGGGCCATACAAAATCACCTTCTAGTCTCCTCGTTCAACCTGACCTCGACCTGAGACAGGGCACTCCCCCTCCAAAGTATCGAGACCTCAGGGTCTGGCCCTATAAATGAAAAGACCATCAACACTCGAGCTGATGAGCGGAAAGCTGAGCGGCCATGATTTATGAGGGTATAGCTCTTCATAAGACCCTTCACGATGTGAAGAAGGCAACTACGGCATACGTTACTCAGTACGACGTACATCATTGACTTGCAGACATGACTGTCAACTTATCCAGCTTCCAGACCGACTCACCACAACGATTGCTCACCTAGCACTCTGGCCGTATATAGACTTTGTCTTTCTCCGCGTTCTCCATATATTCCGATTTCGGGGCTGCCGATCAAGGCCTGGGCCCGATATATCCTTACGATTGACAGACTGGCCTTCGGCTGCATCCTCCGCAGATCCAAGTCTAACAGCGATCCGGGAGGTTGGAAGTTCCGACTCTTCCCCTCCTCCAGACGATTTCAGTGGGAAGCCTGTCTCCTCTCAACTCCCAACTCCCGAGCCTCGCTCTCTTTTTGCCGCCGCTGATAGTTCCGTCATTTTTCAGCCTACCCGCTCTATGCAGGCGTTCGGAGCAAAAGCCCGTGATGAAAAGAGGCATCATTCGCAGACAAGTATGGCAACAATGGAACACGAACAAGGCTATAAAAGGGTCATGTTATAGAACCTCTCCTTCGATCAGTGACCACGTTGGACAGGGACCAGAGGCTGAAACATGACACGCCCCTCTCCACGGCATGAATCCAACATTCTCCTTCCCCGTCCAGGATGGTTGCTCAGTGCCTGCATACGATATGCCCCTTCGACTGTCTCGACACAGATCCTGCCTTCCTGCCTTGGTATATTTTCACGAATGTCTCAATAGCAGTTGATGCTATAGGCATGGTTGGATCAGAGACTCAACTCATGCTTCGGCATCGTGCATCTTACGCTGCTTCATCGCCCCCGGGGTCAATCAACCTTTTCTCGGAAATTAGATACGCTCAGCGTATATTCTCACGCTCTCATGCACGTCAGAGCCACAATCGTAAATATGACATCGACTGAGCAGCCAGAACATCAGCGCACAAAAGAGGGGGCAACCGGCAGAGAGTGAACTCACACAGTCGACTTATAGTGGGGTGTTGATATAGCTCAGCCAAACCCCCCTCCCTCTCGCTCACCACCCCCTGGCTGCAGATCAGGTCCATCCACCAAGTTATCCTCCGAGATTCCCTGTTTGGGCCATCACTCCAAATAGCATACCTAGCTGGGTGACCGCTCTCTTCCCAGCCAGCGGCAACCGCAAGCTGCCCAAGGTTCCCGCAGGTTGGTGGTGGCGTTCTTCTGCTTCTACATATACAGTGGCTCGGCGTCTAGAGAATATCGAACCCTTGTCAAGAGCGTTTGGTCACCAAAGGAAGAGAGCAGAGTCCGAGTGTGTGTGTGAGCTTGGATGTTCAGCGACGAACGCGAAGATTTACTTACCGGTTCTCAGTATCGACAGATAATTGGATATGGCATACAGTACGAACGTGGCGCGTGGCTTGAGCATGTCTTTCGGTCAAGGGCCACCAAGGCGGCAAGGCCCCTTTGTAGCGCCATGTCCCATCTTCGACCTTCGCGTGGCTCACACGATGATGTTAGCTAAAATTGGCCACCTTAGCCCAGCTTGGGTTCAAGTGCAGCTCCTGGGCGATTCCCGGCCGTCTCATACGATACCAAGGTACCTAGATGCTGGCTCAGGCATCAGTTGCCCCATTTTACCGCCACGGCTTCAGTTCGGTTGACAAGCAGCTCGGTACCAACTTCTCTAGCGGCCTCGGACGGGACCAAGGCCCGGAACCTTCTCAAGACGCTCAAAGCCTATGTTAAGTTCTTCGGCTACGCCCGAACCCTTCCCGAGCGGTCGAACACATACCCCTGACACTGAACACCTCGATGTCACATAGTCAGTACGGGTTCGAAGTTGATGCCCCATTCATGTGTTGCTATTATGTACACCCAGGCTCTGCAGCTCTCGTCAAGAGAGATGTCTCCGATGCCAACACTCCAAAAACTATATACTTGAAGTTGTTCCAGAAAAGAATAAACGCCAGCGTTCCACGCGAATCCTGTCGCCTCATAGTCGCGTCCGCCCATATAATCGATGTTAGTTGTACAATGTGCTGCTCCCCGTGCGAAAATGCTTGTCGATCAGACCAATTTTCTCCCCTATGGTTGCGAACAGTCCTTGCCAGATTGTAATACTTAAAAAACCGGTCTAGTCTTCTCATTTCCCTGTGCGAATGGGGCAAATATCATCAATGCCTCTCAAGTGCGGGATTCTGAGTTGTCCAAAGCATTAGAGTTGCCGCTTGAGACTATGAAACTACGCTTCCGATCGACTTCTCGTGCATCATTTCCGAAGGAAGCTGAGGAATCGTGTGCCTGGCTGAAAGCTAAAGGGCCACCTCCGCCGAAGGAGTCCCTCATGGGTGTTCTGGAAGTAGGAGCAGACATCCCGGCTTGGAAAGCGGTAGAGAAATCGCTCGGTGCGTGAATAGGTGCGCTCATTTGAGATGCAGAAAAGTTCGGTGAGTCATTGCGAGTTACAGAAGACCGGGATAGTGAGAAGTCCAGAGGAGCAGTCAGTGGAGCCGGCGGATAACTCGTTGTGTAGATAGACGAGTTATCAAGCTGTGAGCTTGTTGATGGTGCCCGAGGCCGTTGTCCGGTTGTTGCGGATTGCGGACCAAGGTCTGGAGGCGGATGGTGCCCCTTGATATCGAGATTGAGTGGAAGTGTTGCAGATACTGCCCTTAGACGGGAAGGTCGAGTGGACGGAGGTTGTTGCGGCAAAGAGTATCCCATTCCCTGACTGGAACCTAGGCTTGTTCCTCCATGGTGGTCATAGCCTGTAGACTGGGAAGAGTAGGGCCCAGGGGAGTCGAACGTGGCTTGCCCATTGTGAGATGAAGCATTCATCTGACTGGAGTCGTACACCGGATGTTGGCGTACGGTCATGTCAGAAGTTGATGTGGGAGTTGGGTATGTTGAGTAGCTCATCGAATCACCCTTCCAAGACATGCTGGTGCGCAAAGGCGAGTGAATTGTTTCTGAGCGTGATCTCGTCAAGGGATCACGTAGGTGCAGGGGCTGGAGGGGTCGCATGTTCTGCCTTGACATGTGCAAAGTGGTATCGATGTTGTTATGGCGCCCAGAAAAAGGACCCGACAGTCTGGATCCAGCGCTCAGCGGTGCAGCCATCTGTCCACCAAACTGGTAGCGATCGCCTGAAGTGGGAGTCATTGGCGACATCAGCTCAGAGCTGTTCATACCATTGCTGTGCCCCATGCCGATTCCACCAAAGCCAGGGGTCAAGCCTGTCGGTGAGAGATGATCATCATTGTCGTTTCGACGTACATCAACCATCAGTGGTCGCATCATGGAATCTCCAGTATAGTTAGGGTTCCCGAATTCAACAGGATGACCCATGGGTGCCCCCAGTCCATGGACAGCCCCGTAGGGCGAGTGTAGTGCCTGTACATTATCGAAATCATCTGGAACAGCCCTCATCTTGATCATCTGATTCCGATCATCCGCCGTAAGGCGCTTGATTTTGGCACGGCTGCTACGCTGTGAGCTATTTGTTCTGTTTCGTGGGAGGCTGACGGTCTACACTCACCGATTCTGAAACCAGACTTGCACTTGTCGAGGACTGAGTCCTGGGATTTCTTTGGAAAGACGTTCTCTATGTGCAGCATCAGGATGAGGCTGCTTCGCGAATTCGCTCATGAGAAATCGAGTCTGCTGGTGGGTGAGCCTGTCACAGATCAGCCAGCTGTCAGTGCAACAGTGCACGAAGAAACCTACCTAAAGCGCTTCATCTTCCGGCGTGCGGCAGTACGCTCAGCAGCAGTCATAGGCCGGCTGGGCTGCTCGCCCTCGCCCTCAACATCGATCATCTCGTCATCCTCAACCACGTCATCATCGTCCTCCTTCACCTCGTCTATTTTGCCATTTGTGAACATTTGCACCGGTTGTGACTCAGTAACCTGACCAGTGGAAGATAGAGAACTGAGATTTGTTGAGCCCATAGACAAAGCAGGAGTATCCGCTGAAGTGGCCAACTCGTCGTGTGTTTGTTCTGGACGTTTGACCGTATAGATGTCGCCCTCAGACAGGGCCTGCACCGTGTCTCCTGTGGATGTCTCCCTGTCTTCTAACGGCTTGCCTTCTCTGCTCTCGTCGTCAGTGACAGGCGTTATGGGCCCCCTCTTCAGAGCAGCATCGATGCCGGCTGGAACTTCCTGCACGGTTCGAGGGCTGCGTGAAGAAATAGCGGGATCATGATGCTGGTCGAAGGACTGGCCAAAGCCTGCACCCTCTTCAGGGGGCAAGTACGAGTACTGTCCTTGCCAGTCCTGGTGTGTCGACAGCGAAGAGTCGTATGTGCTCGACATGCGTGATCCCAGATGCTCTCGATGGGAAGGATCAAACTTGCTGAATGACCAGCGGCTACTCTCTGAATCGCGAGGGCGAGTGGCGAGCATTGGTGAGATCGAATGGTAGCCCGAAGATATCTGATCTGAGTTGGAGAGACAAAACCCGTCTACTTTCAGCTCACCACTTGAAACAGGATATCGAGGATGGCGGATAGTATCGGGTGTGACAAAGGGCTTAGTCGTCGGAAAAGAAACGAGAGAACGTTTGAGAAAACCACTCCAGTAACAAACAGTCTCGCCTGATAAGTCGCAGCCAGGAATGTCTTCTGCACAAGAACACTGAGGAGAAAGAAGCGAAATGTCGTGGAAGGCGAGAGAACTCCACCCCAGGACAAGAACAACAGGTTTGATGGTGAGATCAGTAATTTCCGAGGTCGCTTTGATGTTCCAGGCCCTGCTAAGATCTGGTCATCCTGGCCAGGGCAGTGGGTTTTGAATAGGCTTATTGATGAGACAGGCAGGAGTCGAGGCACTATTTCCTCAACTCTGTCGACTCCGTGCGAGTGTTGCGATCCTCTTGTAGGGATGGTGTTCAGTATCCAAGTGCTCGCGCGGCTGCGAGATACGAGAAGGATATATGCAAGGGCAATCCCAAAGACCCAGCGGCAAGGCCTTGTCTGTGGGTCACTGATCGACTAGATATACCTGTAAGATGGACACCACCAAAACTTAGACAGGCAAGGTCGAGGTCTTTGCTGGCCGGCCGGTGATTTCTCCCTGAAAGGAACACGGAGTCTTGCAGGAGATGGATGGCGGGAAGTAGGGCAGGAAGGGGGGGTGTCGGAGAAAATGATTTGCAAGTCCCGGCTGAAGGCTCTCCTACACACGGCAAGGGACAGTGATGAAGGACAAGGTTGTGGGGGGTGTCCGGCGAAGGGACTGATGAAGGCCTGCCGAGTAGTCGGCCACGACCCACGCTGGCAATGTCCTGATTATAGAAAGCCTGTCCAGTGTGTCGCTGAGTTATCGTTGTGAGAAATGAGACCTTGGTTTTGGCAGTGTAAAGGTACTTGAGACTCCGCGGGTGGCTAATGATGTAGCCTTCCGTTTCAGTGGACGTCCTTGGAGTTTATGGACTGATAGGGGAATGGTCTGAGAAACAAAACCCTGCTATCTCTGAACAATGGTTGATTCGAGTTGAAGTAAAGATGCTTGAGAACTCGCATCCGTGCTCAAGGACCTCAAAGGAACTTGCAGACCATGGTTATGCGTTAGCAAGGGCTGCGGTCTGCACGGGGAGCATTCGTCCGTGTCCTTTCCGTCCTCGGGTTCTTTCGCTCACAGCGTTGCCTTCTGTACTCACGCATAAATCACGCCCATAACGGAATGGGTCAATGGAAAGTCCGTATGCAAAGCCGCGGCGAGCTGAAGACACCCTCCGGCACGATTTACGACAGCCTCGATCGTTGCATGAACAAAAGCGTAGGAAGAGGTTCAGCGGCATGAAGGCTTTCGACGTCACGAGAAGACGGCATAGCGTCCCCTAACAACAAGAGTTAGCACTGCGTCTCGGCTGGCATACCTGGATAATGTCCATTGGTCCTTCATTACCTTAGCTTGACATGGACCCCACGGTCACGAACATGCTTGCGATTGAGACGTGCCGCGGTCATGCCAGATTGTACCTGAGACCTTGGAAGGGGTGTGTCTCATAGGAATGAAGGGCCGCTAGAAAGGAGTGTAAAAGCAAAGGAGGGGGGCATGTTGAGGTGTGGACACTTGTTTCAACAGCTAACGGTTTCTGATGACACCCCCTGATCAACATGGCAGGGGTGAATGCCCAGTCTTGGGTGCCATTAGCGAGAAGTGTTGTCGATCCCAAAAGCATCATCATCGTCGTTGTCGGTGTTCATAATGACAGGTTCCTCAAGATCGTCTACTACTGAACATGTCGAGTCGACGTTACGTTGATTTCAACTTGACATTGACTAGCGTCCTCTATAGTCTGTATGGGGTTACCAATTGAATCGCATAGGTGCACAAGGGGTTATCGGCCGCGCAAGCTTTGGGGTCGGAGCGCCAGGTGTGAGGACCAGCCTCTGGCGCAGTAAGCTGTAGCTTGCAGAACGCTTCTTCGTCAGAAAAGAGGTAGTTTTCCGGGGTAACCCTTCGCCATGATTTTGTCGGGTCACTGCGGATCGGCTCTCCACGATTCACGGCATTGGGTCTCTTGGTTCGTGTCAGCGAGTCTCGTCGCCCTCTTCTGTAAAGTTGCCTGTTAGGGGAACACCGGAAGATTTGTATACAGCCAGGGATGCATTGCATGTTGGAGGTGAAGACAGAGTGGCTTGCAACCTGGGTCTAGGAAAACAGCGCCGAAAGATCCGTAGGCTGATGTGAGTGGGACGGGATATCTTTGGTGGGGTCGAGTCCATCATCAGTGGTGTAACCCAGTTCGTGCGTCAAAAGCCAGCATCCCTGTTGCATGGTCCAAGACGGGGGTGTTTGGGTGGTGATCCTCGAGACATCTGGCGCCCGAGAACCTACAATACGTTCGACTCTGGGTCGATACCCAGGGGCATTTATTGGCTGCGTGGTAGTGCTGCTAATTGTCCGTGGACATCAGTCGCACTTGAGCCGGTCGTGATCGAATGCTGCAGCCGCCTGCAACACATCTGATTGACCGGCGCGGGGTGCCCGCAGCCATCAACACTTGCCTTGCAGCAGCAGCAAGGTTGTAAACGTCGAGCCCTTCAATGCGCAGATGCGGTGCTTTGTCCCCGAATCAGACGCAAGCCCGAATCGGACGCAAGCCCCAGTCAGACCTGTGCTGGGGATGCACTCCCCAAGAAATGCCCTGGTACAACGTAGGTAGACCATGCTAGGAAGGGAGAACAGTGGTCGCCCTCCATCAGAATCAGTCAACACCATGAAGAATGAGCGAACGAACAACACGTCGGATAGAAAGAAGCATACTGCTATCCCAAGCACAGAAAGCCTGTCAGCGTCCGGACTTCACTTAGCATAAGCCATGAAGGGAGAGGTGTAGAAGGGGAAAAATTGGGTTGCAAAGTCATCCACATATATGGAGTACGAATCTTAAAACCCTGGCTCATGGCTGTTGAGTATTCTGCGCAAATCAAGGATCGGCGTCTGGGGGTGGCCGCGCACTGAGGTCGATACAGCACCAGGCTGGTGAAGTGTCTTAGATCCAGCGCCCCATATCAGCATTTTGACTCAACAGAGCCGAGAAGGACGCCACGAGAGCAAAGAGTCCGCCACTCCATATGTGTGGCTGTGGTCAAAACAGGGCGGCGTTCTTGTACGCGTTCAAGAATGCGGGATGAGGAGGTTGTGTTCCTTGGGGGACAAAGTGGCGCGGCAGCGAAAAGGCCAAATGGACGCGGACCCGAAGCCACTCATGCGGGCAGACAAAGAGCCCTTACTTCGCGGGCACTTGCTTGCTTTGGGCCCCAAGAACGCAGCAAGCCGTGTGTAGGACGAGAATGGTCAGGACTCGCCAGGTTGCGATCACTCTGAGACAACAAAGACCAGGGCCTCCACGCGAGCGAGGGCCCAGTCCGCAGAGAGTAGCAGCCGGGGGAGGTCCGACTCTGACGGCGGCATCGACGTGAGAGGACCGAAAATATAGATGCACCTGCTCGAGTGAGCAGAGGGGGACGCGTAGCTGAAGGATGTGAGGCTTCCTCGCTATCGAGGCAAATCCGGTTCACCGTTGATGTTGTAGTAGTGCATCCAGATGGAAAAAGTGTGAATGCTGCCGTCAAGCCACATTCGACCCTGCACAAGAAGAAGAAGAAACCAGAACCTAGACGTCCTTCCCTGCCCTCTCATGCGCAGGTGACCTCTGTAATTGTCTCGACGTTAAGCGATGCCCTTGCCAGCTGCGTAGCCTTCAGGACAAGATGTAGCGGAGAGTACGAGTCCATTAGGTAAGGCAGGTTATGTGCCAAAGCTGTAACTCGGCAGCTGCTGGTTGCTGGACGCAGCTGGACGCAGCTGGACGACCGGGCAAGGACTGTGCGCCCTCGAGCGGCTCCTGCCTTTGAAGCACTGGCAGTCTCTGCACAGGCAAGTAGGGCCCGAGCCATGTTCGCTCCTTCCAGTCATATTTTCATTATCCATCCTCGACCTCATGCGGCCGGCGCCACTGTCTCAGTCACACGGGCATCCTGGACAAGTTGATTTCCTTCCGCCACGTCTCCCTTTGTCTTGCCTTCTCCTCGTCATCCGTCTATCGCCAGAGGAATCATCCCCACTCACTGCCTTGTCCTATGTATTTCGCGCCGGGCTGACGCTACACCATACGCCCGTTGCGTCTCATTGCGCACGCCGCACTGCTGCAGGTGTCCCTAAAAAGCTGCATCCGAGCATCGACACCGAGGTAGCTATCGACATGTTGTCGCCTATTGTTGGTCCAATACGGCCTGGATGTCCCACACCTTCGGAACTGATGCACAACTCGCCGCTACTCTGTGTACCTCTACGACTCTGAGGCCTTGTCCTCTCATGATTGTCATCCAGCGACGCTTTAGAGACCTTGGGACATTCATCTGCGCCACACTGAGGAAACACATTGAATTGGGGTTGCTCGATCCTCCTCGGCTGGCGGTGACTAGTGTACATGGAGTCTTCATCTGGTCCCCCAAAAATTCATTCATGTTGCTAAGCCATACTAATCTTGTCGGCTTGTGTCAAACAGAGTGTCTCTACCGGGTACTGCTTCGCCGTTCTTGCCATTGTTCTTGAACCGGTGATCTTCTCGCCTTCACCTGTCTCACAGATCATCAAAGGAATACTTTGGGCTGTATCCATGACTGCGATAGTAAGCGAGAAATTATCGACCAATATGGCAGCGGATCCCAACGTCTGTCGTAGAAAAACTCGAAGGATAGAACAGCAGTGTGTTTTCCATCGGCTATCTGATCTTCTTCGAATGCAACTGCCGACCGATCGAGCTGTCATAGCCGGGCTACAATCGATCATTCTGAAACAAGCGAGTCGCCTTGCTCATTCTACAGGATGTGTGGCGTGCACGGACAAGCATCCCGAGAGAACCGTCACAGTGTGCCTCGTCCCGGGTCTTTGGCGCTGATTCTAGTCGCGACACCGCGCGCCACACATGGTCAGTTCCCCATTGTCTGGCAGGCCATAGCCGCCGCCATCCTCAGCCCCGTCTAGATCTCGAGTCAGCGTCATGCTGCTTCCGTGCCGTGCTCTCACAAATGGCGAACCTTATTAACCCCTGTTTGAGATGACCGAGCCGGCGATTTGTTCGCTCAGGCGAGATAGACAGTGATCTGTGCCAGGATATGTTGGGTGATCTACAGTCCGACTTCAGCATGTTTCGAGCGCTTCCAGCAGCCATCCAATTGGTCTGGCGCACAAGTCCGGTTAGGGGAAGCTGCAGGAAGTAATATATTAGTACCTAGCCCACTGCAAACGAACATGTCAACGATCCTACACTACTCTTCGTCGTGCAGGTCTGTCCTCGCAACTAGCAGAGACTCGCAAAGCTCGGTGAAGGGCTTGCCATCTTCTGTCACAGTCGCTTGACAGGAAACGCACTGTCAGAGCGTGCATGGTCGTTGCCGGGAGTAAATCAGCAATGCCGCGTTTCAGCTTGAAGCGACACCATCAAGACCAAGCTTGCCCTTTGCCGCCACTGTATCTTCAAGACTGGATCTAACGCGACTTGGTCTGTATGCTCCTATTTTCGGGAGGTGTCTCTGCATCACGCAGCAGGTTGAAGCCCAACACGAGCTGCTCTGGCGTGACCAGGGACTATAGTACTGTACATGTCCAAAGGGATATGAAACCTCCTTTTTTTTTATCATCGTCGCAATATCTATGGTGACGCGTTGGTCTGCTCTCACCACCCATCAAGCCACTAGAATGGAGCGATGGATGTGCGGAAGTCCCCGCCTGATTGATGGCGTGGCAGCGATCTTTGCTTCCAGGGTCATGCTGGTCATTCGCTGCGATTGCCCAAAACGTGCCGTTTGGCTTGCTGAAGAAGCTCCGCTCGGTTTCAGATCCGCAAGCACTTTTATGCGTTTGCACCACCCCCCCAACAGAAGTCAGAAACCTCGGTACAGTACGAAACCCTGGGTAAAATGCTTCGAGCACCCGTAGTCTGATGCTTAACTTAACTCTCGGCTCCATCTGCGGTGATGGGATAGGGTCCTGGCCCGCCGCGTTGGATGCTAGTTTCTTCTCACGCGAGTCACGCTCAATTAGGTTCCTGATGACGCTGAGAGTGTTTGAAGCTATTTGAGGGCCCCCGCTAGATAATCTATCAGTAATCATAGAAGCCCTTTCCACTCTTCTTCCCTAGCCAACCTGCGTCGACCATCTTAGCAAGGAGGACGCTAGGGCGGTACTTCGAATCTCCAGTCTCCCCATACAGAACTTTCATGATGGCTAGGCAAGTATCAAGACCGATGAAATCTGCCAATTGAAGTGGCCCCATGGGCACATTAGTCCCGTTCTTCATGATCGCATCGATTGAGTCCCGGTCGCCGACACCGGTCTCAAGGCAGATGACAGCTTCGTTGATATATGGCATCAAGATGCGGTTCGCGAGGAATCCCGGAGAATCGGCCGATACGGATGCAATCTTGCCCATCTTTGTGCAGAATTCAATGGCCGTTTCGAGGGTTTCCTTGCTGGTTTGGAGACCGCTGATGATCTCGACTCCTTTTTGCACCGGCACAGGGTTCATGAAATGCGTAGATACGACCCTCGACGAGGCCGAGAGATCTGTCGGATCGCTTGTCGTCGCGGCAGCAATACGTGTGATAGAAATGGAGGACGTATTGGTGGCAAGAATGGCGTGTTTGGGACAACATTCGGCAAGCTGCTTAAAGATTTTGAACTTGAGGTCGGGGATCTCGGGAACAGCCTCTATGACGAAGTCCACATCACCGAGATCCTCGATCTTGGTGCTCGGTGACAGAAGTGACCGTGCTTGGTCTGACTGCTCTTGTGTGATCCTTGACTTTGAAACATCCTTCGCGAGGAGCTTGTCTGTGCAAGACACGTCAGCGGTGTGCTTGGCCATTTCGTGATGCTCAAAGCCTACCAGCGAAGGACAAGCCCTTGTCCAATGCCTTCTCCGATGCATCCACGAGAGTCACTGGGACCTGAGCCTTCTGAGCAGCAACAAGTGCAATACCGAGGCCCTTTGAAGAAAATTGTCAGTTCTTGGAACCATTAGGGGCCGCATGTTGAAGCTGCTTGATCACGTACCATTTGACCAGCGCCGATGACGCCTAACCTCTTGACTTCAGCAGCTTGACAACGTGGTGAGCTGCTGAAGCATCGGGCTTGGCGCACCGCGCCAAGTGCCTGCTTACGAAGGATTGATGAGGCCATGATTCCTTGCTTGCTTGTTGTGTGATGTAAGATTCTCTAGGAGGGAGAGAAGAGCCGTTTGGAGGAGACAATGGATGTGATGATGAACGGGTAACCTCGGCTTAGGTGGAGACGCTGGCATCTGACGCCGCGGTAAGGGCGGCCTAGGGTAGCCATTTCCCAGGGCTTATCTCTTATCAAGCGCCACGGGCCCATTTACGCGGCTCCTGTCCAAGCGCGTCTCGACGCGTCGATTAGGCAGAGCGTTGTGGGCTAACATGACCATCGGCCATTTTGTTGCTTGGTTCAGAGCAGACTGGAGCTTCGTCCAGAGTCGACGTACAGTCTTTTCAACAGGATGGAGATGTCTGATGACACCGTGGACATTGTCCACCCTGAGGTTCGGGCTCATGTCAACAGCCTCGTGTCTGCAGTACGTCCTTCCCACTCCAACCCTGGTAACCGGGTTACTCACTCTAGGGGCAGCTCGGCGGTGTCAGCACAGATGACGATGGAAGATATCAGCTTGGAGACGACGCTCTAGAAGTCTTGCGTGATCTGAAGCGATGGATCAGGTTTTATGACGAAAAGACGAATCGCATGGATGTTGCGCGATGCATTCACGAAGCGAACTTGGTGGAGGGCGACATACTCCCCATCATCGCACTATGGCCCGAGAGCGAGACGGAGAACCGGTATAAGGCCCGACTAGCACTTGCTTGCCTGGAAGTGCTGGTGCCATTGACATGGCCAATGGAGAGAGATAGGGAGCGCATGACAGTCAATCATCATCGTCATATGCCAGTCCTGGAACTCGCTCAGGTGGCATACAAGAGCGCAATCATCAACTTCGACGGCGCTAGGGTGCTGCATTCTGCCGTCAGGGTAGCTCTGCCCGCAATGGCCGTCCCAATTGGTGACAGAACGGCCAGAGATCAGGGAATCATCAAGCTGGTCCTCTTCTTCCTTCGTAACGTCGCCATGATCGCTCCTCCACCGAATGTCAAGTACGATGGCGATGAGGCACACGTCTCGCGCTCCTCCACGATCGATGCTTTCTCATATCAAGACATTTTTATGGTTCTGTTGACGCTGGCGTCAAACATGGGCGAGGACTTCCGAACGGAGGACACAACGGTGCTGGAGATAATCTACCATCTCATCAAGCGCGTGGATATCGACAAGCTGTATATGAATGAGAAGCAACTCAACTCGGCAAAGTCAAACGAGCTTTCGAATCTAATGAAGAAAGAGGATGCGATGCTCAAGGCCTATAACCGCAAAGGACCTACTCGACACAGTCGCTTCGGCACTATGGTCTGGGTCAAGCGTGACGATGGAAAGATGTCATCTCTTTCTGGACAAGATGCCCTCGCAGACGCTCAGACGAGAATACAAAAGATTGATAACAGCAAAAAATACAAGCCACCTAGAAGGGCGCGCAAGGAGGACAAGTACGACCGCGAAATGGGTCTTCCACCAAAGCTCGACGCTCGTGCTAACGAGCAACTGCGCGGGTTTGTGGAGGAATTTCTGGACTCAAGTTTCAATCCACTCTTCATGCATGTCCGCAAGACTATCGACCGAGAAGCACCCCATGTCATGCAGTATCATCGCCGCCAATTCTTTTATGTGGTTGCGTGGTTCCTCGAGGCGGAACGCATGAGGAGGAAGAGTCGAAAGGAAGACAACAAGGGGGCAGAGGATGTCACAAGCTTCAACCTTGTCGCCGGCGTGCTAAACCAGGAGATGTTCATTACTTTGAACAAAGCACTGCACGAAGCGCACGAACTCAAAGAATGGCATGAGCTGGCAGCTGTAATGAGGTGCTTTACACAGATTCTGTTGACTGTTCAGGAAATGGCAGACTCTGGTAACGAGGACGATCAGGATATCGCCGAAAATGTGCTGAGTCGGTTGTTCTACGAGGAAGCTACACACGACGTGATCGCCAACATCATCAGATCATACAAAGATCAAGGATTCGACTACCTCGACGCAGCCACGGAATTGGTTCATCACTTTCTTCGAATACTCGAAGCGTACTCAAAACAAAATGTCGACATGCAAGTTCGCTCTCGCAAACGAACAAGGCAGAAAAAGAAGGCTGCCCAATCTGCTGACGGTGAGAATGGACCCGCGATTGACGAGGAAGGTGATGAATCGGCGGACGACGCACAAAATGCGGAGAAGACAACAAAAGAACGCAAGTTCGACTTCCATCGGTTTGCGAATCGATTCTCGACGCAAGGCGCCGTAGACACGTTTGTGAAGTTTCTCAAATACTATCGCGATCTGAACGACAATCAGTTGAAACGTGTTCATCGATTCCTCTATCGCGTCGCATTCAAACTGGACATGAGCGTCATGCTCTTCCGTGTTGACATCATTCATTTACTGTACAACATGATCAAAGGCAAAGAGGCACTTGACAAGGCCACGCCCTCTTATAAAGAGTGGGAGGAACTCGTCAAGCAGATACTTCGCAAATGCTTCAAAAAGATCGAGGAGCGACCGGAGCTGATTATCGAGCTTCTGTTCAGCAAATTGCAAGGCATTGCGTTTTTCCTGGAATATGGATATGAGAGGCAGACTACTTCCATGAAGGCTCAGGCTAGGCCAGGTGCCGAGCTGGAGTTCAAAAATCCTGGTGAGGAACGTGATCGACAGGTGGCTATTGTTGTGGGAGCGATGCTCGATAGGAATGAGGGAGACCACATCGCGTGGTTGAGGAAAATTGTTGAGAGAGCAGAGGCAGAGAGGAGGGCATGGTTTGACGCAAACGAGGCGGTGCGCGCCGAAGAAGATCTGTTTGTTGAGACTGACGATGCCGAAGCACAAGCCAAGCCGGAAGCTCCTCCTATCAGTATGTCCCTTCCGCGAATTCTGGTCTAGAAACTTGAGCACTAACCAATGTCTAGCCGTTCGCCCCGATGATGAAACACGCCGCAAAGCGATGTTCAAGAATTCACATCTGAGACTTCTCATGACACTAGCCGGTTGCCGCCGCCTCGACCAGGATGAGGACGAGACACCGGACTCTACATGGATTATTCCAGGAAGCGTGTCACCAGACCACCTCAAAGACTCCCTCCACTTCATCCAACAGGCTGAGTTCAGTCCACCGACTTTTGACGAGCACGTCTTGGCCGAGAATCTCCTCCGCCGCAAGGCCGTGGCACGCAAGAAGGCCGCGTTTGACGATGACAATGATGGCGATGATGATGGGGGGCTTGGCGACGAAGCGCTCTTCCCCATGGGAGGCCCAACCGCCCGTAAAGCAGACAGCGAGGAGAAACCCAAGAAGAAACTTCGTCGAGGTCGCAAGCGTGCTGACTCTGAGGAACCGGACGATGCTGCTCTTGCAGAAAAAGCTCGCAAGCGAAAGGAAAGGGAGCGAGAGAAGGCGGCAAAGATCAAGTCAGCTCTGTACGTCAACGAAGGCGACGACGAGTTTGACTCAGAAGAGGACGAGGCGTTCTTCGCAAAGGAGAGGGAGTTAGCTGCGAGGGCGAAGAAGGCGGCTGAGTCAATTGGACCATCAGAGCCGTTATTCACCGGTCAAGTACAAAAGAAGAGGAAGTCGGAGGCTTTACTGGCCGAGAGCGATGAGGATGAGGATGAGGACAGGATGGTGAGGAGGAGCAGTAGCGATGTGAATGACGCCTCTCAGACGGAAGACACACCATTGGATGGAAGTGAGGTTGAAGGCAGTCAGAAGAGGAGACGCAAGAGTGCGGAGAGTGAGGATGAGGACATGGGTGAGGCTGATGATACTGTGCCTCAAGAAAAGCCTGCAGCAGAGGAGGAAGAAGATGGCCCAGTATTGGTCAGGAGACCGAGAGTCAGGGGCGGGTTTGTGGTTGAAAGTGACGATGATGAATGACGGGTTATGGAGTTTGGTGGGCAAGGCATACATGCACTCGACGTTACGCAACTATAATGACAACGAAAGGCACCCTACGTTTCACTTGCTTCTCCGCTGAACCTGCTTTGCAATATGTCCTCGCTAGTTTGTCTATATAAAAGCTGCATCCTTTTGCGCAAAGTATCGACGTTTTCCAACCCTCATGCAACGTAGGTCGTTACGCAAGTCCGTCAACAGTCCTGCCAGCGTGCCTTCGCTTTGTGGGAGGAGCCGATGCGACAACTCCACTGCCTGTCACACTATCCTCACTCCTCTGCCGCTCATCGTCCGCTACTCCTTGGCTTGGAGATACACTCGGCGCGGCCGTATCATCACTGCTCCTCATCCCTTCGTCCAACTCATCGCTACCACCCCACGCACCGCCAATGCCCTTCATCGTGAAGGGTGATGCCGTCGGTGCGTCAAGAGCCGCAAGCTCCTCGGGTCGGAAGAAGTGTGGGAGGACAATCGCACGGATCGGAAGCAGGACAAAGATAAATACTGGGAAGCCGATGGCGGCAATGGTCTGCGTGATGGCAAAGGTGGCACCAAAGCCGAGAAGCTCAATGCCGACGAAGAGCCAGATGGCAGAGCGGCGTTTGACGGCACGTAGAGGGTGTGATGCCGGTGTGAGGGCCTTGTCACGGGCAAGGAAGAGTAACTTGGCGGTAATGCCGTTCGCTTGAAGCGCTTGGAATCCCATGATGAAGAACAAACCTGCTAGTACGCCATGTGGTATCAGATGAAGGACAACCAGGAGTGGTCCCGTCATTGTGCCGAGGGTTAGAAGCCCCTGAGCCAGGTTGGACACGCGCTGCTCTACAACGTGTATTCGCTCGTAGGAGTATTTTCCTGTGCCATCTCCCGTTTCGTCAACCTCGTGGACGGCTTTCGTAACGCAAAGGGATTCGGTATGAAAGGGAGCCTGAGGGATGAGACCATTGGGGTACGGGAGGCCGAGGATACCAGAGATGCCCGTCGTAAGCCCAAGGAGGAATATATCCCAGTGAAACCCGGCGGGCTTTCGGAGAGGATACTCGCTTCCCTGAGCAATAAGAGATGAGACTTTTGATCGTTAGCGTGTAGACATGGATCATCCAGAACTTGAGAACCTTACCATTATGATCAAACCAAAACAGGATGGTGAGGAGTATGGCAAAGGGCAAAGCCATGAAAACTTCACCGACATTGATATCTCCGAGCGGCACGAGCCAACTCCGGTCCTTGGTTGGCATGAATGCAATGCTGGTCGGCAAAACCTCCACGTCTACTTGGTCCATCCTTCCGAAATGGACGAAGCCGGTGAAGAAAATTAATGTCAACGGCGTGCCGTAATCTTTGAGGAAAACCCGAACTGGGTGACGGAATAGGCTGCTCTGCCCAAACTCGCCACAAATGTACGCCACCATGAAAACCAAAAGTGCGGCGACGATGGAGAGATAAAAGTCGGAGCTTGCACCTAAACGTTCGAGAACCTGAATGCCTTTCTGGAGGTAGATGAAGGCAACGTAGAAACCAAAGATGTCGCATGGGAAACGAGTTACCCAGCGTAGCCAGTTACAGGAATTCGTGACGGCAAGTATCCAATGCAGGAGGAGTGACCAGCTGCACCTCGATTAGTTGTCGATATAATTTCATGGTTCCGGCATATAACTTACAGGCCGATCCAGCCCATAAAAGCAATATAGTTAACACCGGTGTCTTTCATGATATCATACACAGTGCTAGAAACGGTCAGTCGCGCGTCAATACAATGATCAGTACAACTCACTAGTTGAAGACAGTAATAGGGCCTGTGTGAAATTTGAATATCAGTAAACGGCATAATAAGAGGATGCCCGATGATCATACCAGTAACACCAACAATGACCAGAGGCTGTGCCGCAAACAGAGAGAAAACGACGGAACCCAGAACAGAGGCGAGAAGCACCTCGTTGACACCATAATTGGAATTTGTATTCTGGAACATATCGAGCGAGAAGGCCAGTGCCGGCAGAATGCTGTGTTTCCGGGTTAGATACCAAGAGTCTTGGCCTCTTGGGGATGCTGGAGATTGTATGCACTTACTTGGCAAAATACATGTAAACAGTTGCAGGAACTACTCGATAGTCCCAGGCATCGATCCAATCACTGGTGTAATACGGCAATCTTTGTCGAATATCGTTGACCATACCACGGAACAGGTGGACTTTCCACCAAGAGTCTTTAGCAGGGACCCGGGAAGATGATGTGCGGCTAGAACGGCTTGAGAAACTTGGGGAACGAGGCATGGCTGCCTCGTCCACTTCAAGGGTGTGCGACGCTGTCATCTTGACTGTTGTTGATGAGGGTGATGACGCAGAGTTTGTTGATTACGCTGAGGTTTTCTGAGATCGACTTTGCGGCCAAACGTGTACGTGCCGCTTTGAGGTGCAAGAATGTTTAAGGGGTATAAAAGGGACCTGTGATGCAATCGCAAATGCCAGGAACTAGAGAAGCACATGTAAGACAGATGCTGGGCGGGTATGCTACGAGGGAGCCGGTCGTAGCATTGTGAGGGGGATGATCTCGAAGAAAGTGCCTTTATATCAGAGAGCACTCTGATAAATGGCTGCGATATCCGTGAACGACGTGAGAAGTCGCCCGTGCCAAGACGGCCAGGGATGCGGCAAAGACCAAGGACCAGTCGGAACCTGAACAATCAATAGAAAGACGAGGTTCAGAATGCGGGTGGAAGGAAATGGGTCGTGGGAGCAAGTGGGAAAAGGTGAGGTTTTGCGTGATGAGGGAACATCAATAGGTGAGCGGTGGAAAAGGTTCCCTAAAGTTCCCCCCTCCCCTTCCGATATGACTAGCAGCAGCAGTGCTAAGTACAGTGCTACGGAACAGGCGCCGGGACCAGGCTCCGGTCTGCTGAAGTTCGCTGATGGTGCAGTCCTACAGGGGGCCTTGGGGCGCGTCTTTCAGAGTGTCGACTCGGCGACTCGTCGGGTCCGGCCCAGTTGTGTCTCCACAGGCCCGATCTGACAGCCGAGAAATTGCTGAATGTGACTGTGACCATTGGGTGAGGCGTTGGCGTAGTGACGAATCAAGTACTGGCTACTCCGGCCCACAACCACGACTCATCCACAGCCTACCAACTGCATGACATCAAGGAGGGGACACCACAGTGCACATCATTCATCTTCGTAGATTGTCATCGCCTCTCACCGAACCACCAGGACTGTGATCGTGGATGGAGAAAAGTGCATCGAGAGGCTCACTACTTGTGCATTCATGGCTCTCTGAGATGCAACCAAACCCTGCCCAACCACTGAAGAGTCGAGGGGAGCAAAAGCTCCAGGAGCTTAGGCGTTACCGCTTCTGCCGCTCGCACAACGCTTTGCATGCACGTCTCTCAGTAAGGTGAGCTGGCTACCGCGTGCAGATGCGATGCATACCGTCTTGACTCCTCTCGCCCAGCTCTAGAACAGAGGCTCACATGCTTCCCGTCATCGTCGCCCGTGGCTCGTCATCGGTCCCTCACTAATCCCACTGCCCAGCCTGAAAATGATAAAGCAGCGTGTCAGTCGTCTGTGAGGATCCCAGTTCCAGGTCCTTGCGCTACGTGTGGAATTAGACGTTTTCGGAACCTCCCTGGCCAATCACGGATCTCGCCCCAAACGCTTTCTTTGCTTCTTTCTCGAACCCTTCTTATGGTACTCTATTCCAAGAAGCTTGGTCCCGTCCTGCCGTTTCCGCTAAAATAACTTATTGTTACAGCCGAGAAACTTGTCTCGGCTAGCTACGCGCAGGGTCTACGACGCCTCTTGCATCTGTCTGCAGCGTCTTACCGCACGTGCTGCCTGCAGGACCCGAGCGGGTGGAAGGTTTCGGGTGGCGTCGTCAACTACCCTAGAGCCGCGGATTACGCTGAACAACCTCGGATTTCTTCATCGGAGGTTGTACCTATTCGCTCATTTTCTTTCTCGTTATTTTTCTGTTTCTCTCGTTCTCTTTTGGTGCTGCACAAACAAGGTGGGACAGACTTTTGGAAGCGTAAGAACAGCCGTGAAAGTGAACCTGGTTGAGCCAAAAGTGAGGTTCAACCGAGCCCTCGCTTCACCAAAAAACAACCAAGCACAAAGCTGGCCACAACTGGTGCATTGACTTCTTCTTAGTCACGTAAAATCTCAGTCTGAATGCCCAGATAATCTCCAAGCAGATGATAGATAAGTACAGACAGAAACCAGCATGAGAACAGTCCGCGTTTCTCGACACGGCATGACACCGCAAGAGACGTGATGTTGAAGTCATGTATTGGCTCAGAAGAGAAGATTCGGGTCTTCAAATCCTACGGAGTACTACTGCGAAACTCTCACGTGCAGTTGGGGCAATCCCGACCGTGTGACCCTTGTCATCCTCGTTGCTCTTGCCTGAGACGAGGCAGGCTCCGTTGCGGTCGATGACGCACACGATCCACAAACTGTATCAACGGAACAAGATGGAGATGCTGCTGTCATAAGCAAGACACAGATACGAACTGTTTAGGGTACAACACTTACGATTCACTGTTGTGCGTGCGCCGGATGGCTTCCGCAAAGACACCACTCACGTCGACAGACTCGATCTTCCCGCAGGCCTGCGCCTTGGGAGGCAGCGGCAAAGTATTGGCGACCACAAGACGACTCAGAGCACTATCATTGATGCGCTCAATCGCCGGCCCAGACAAGAATCCGTGCACGACCATCCCCAAGCAATCTTTGGCGCCGTTGTCGATAAGCACACCAACCGCCACTGACAGAGTACCGCAAGTATCGGCGATGTCGTCAACGATTATAGCGACCTTGCCTACCACCGAGCCCACAAGGATCATCCGGCTGATCTCGTTGGCCACCACTCGCTCCTTGTGGATCAGTGCAAGATCGACTCGAAGCTTATCCGCCAAACGCGCCGCTCTGTAGGATTGTTCAGTCCCATTCCGAAGACACTGTAGAATCCAAGAAATGGACGCGTTCACCTCTTCGCACCACCGGCATCCGGCGATACAATGATAACATCATCTAATGGGACATTGCGCTGTATCCATTCGATCATGGTGCTCTCGCCGTACAGGTTGTCGACTGGAATGTTGAAGAAGCCTTGGATCTGTGATGCATGCAGGTCCATGGTCATTACATGGTTACACCCCGCAACCTCGAGCACATTGGCGACTAATTTCGCGGTGTTCGGCGCCCTGCTACGGTCTTTCTTATCTTGCCTTGCGTACGGAAAGCAGGGCAACACCGCCGTGATCCTTTTGGCTGAAGCCGTGCGACAAGCACTGATGGTGATGAGCAGCTCCATGAGCATCTCGTTGACGGGCTCACATGCCGTCTGGATTATGTATATATCTCCGTCACGGACTGAGTTCTTGATCTCGACGATGCTCTCACCATTGGAGAACCGGGAAGACCGCAGCCCTGGGTAGCCGGTGCTGGTTCCTAGCCGTTCGTTGACCTGTTGGGCGAACTCAGGGTGGCTCTGACCTGCCAACTAATGTTAGAAATGATCTTGTCCAAGACCAGAACACGACACGCACCGGAGAGGATTTGCATCGCCATGGTGTATCTGTTTGCCGATCATAGTGCTCGTCTGTAAGTACCCCTATGGTGAACTCCGGACTTTATGAGTGGCAATTCACCCAGAGTGCTCGTGTTGCGGGTGGTTTCTAGACTGATGCGGCTCAAACTGATCTTCACGATCCATGAAGCCCTCCCTCCAGAGGCAGATTGATCACTTACAAGCCCTCCAGCTCTATCGGACGTATCGTAACCAAAGAGGCACTGTCTAGTCGATTAGACAGGCTTGGAGATCCCCACGGGGTAGATCCGCTTATCTTTTGCGGAGACAGGAATATGAGGCGCGATATGAGAGCCACTGGGGTGCCATGATAAGCAGATATGAGAAAGGCCCGACGGCTATCGCTCTCGCACCCAGACCCAAAGATAACGAACTGCCAATCAATCCCCTTGCAAGGACGATTGCGGTAATCTATGTCCTGATAACGAATGCTGACAGTCCGACTCAGTGTTCTCATCGCAGTGATAAGGTCCAATTTCGCTGAGCGAGACATGCTCTTGGATAAGGTTACCCTTGGATAAGATTTCGATCATTGGGCACCATGGCATCTACCCCGAGATAACGTGCCTCTATCTCCAAGGCTCCGTCCCATCATGTGCTAGTCGACCCGATCGCAGGCTACCGATCGTGGGTTAGTTTAGCACATCCGGGGAATGTAAGCAACGTGACAATTCAGGGAACAGTTGTGCAATTGATGAACGTCCTTCAAAGTTCTTCAGAATCTTAGCCAGAAGTGTCTGTGTCTCGGAAAGGCTTCACCCCGACTCACCCACAGGAACGATGGTGGTGTGTCTAAAGGACCGCTTGTCCGTCCTTGCACCGACAAAGACTTTGCTCACTCACATGACGATCATTCGAGATGAAAACACGACGATGAGAAGATTTGTCGCGACGTTTCAGTTAGTAGCACTGCAATTGGTGATTCAAGGTCAGCGATCTCGGACCAGTTCTCAGGGGACTGAAGCTGACAGCGCGACAGCACTCGAATTGGTTCCCGTGGAAGCTGTCAACGTCACTACACCCACTCAAGTATCATTTGAGGGCGTTCGACAGGCACGTCCTGTCTGCGGCATCAGCATTCTGAGGGCCGGAGCCAGTATGGAAGATGCACTTCGGACAGCCTACAAGTAAGTGTAATCGCGTGGCTGTGCAGTGACCGACATAGGGGCTGATTCGTCCTTTGAGTGGGCCTTTGAGCTTTGGCAAGATTTTGATTCAACGAGACGAAGAAACTTGCCTTCCCACGCACCTGTACTCTAAGCTTCCTAGCAATATCGCAGAAGGAGGTGCGTTGAACGACCCTGACATGTGACCTGAAGGGTCGGGTTCGTGCTGCTGACATGTATCGTAGATGTATTCATCCTCGAGCCAATGCTTGCGACTGGCGGGTCCATCTGCAAGGCAATCGATATCGTACAAGGTCAGGGAGTGCCTCTCCAGCGCATTGTGGTGGTGAGTATATTGGCATCTGAGGCAGCTATCCAGCTCGTCCTTGATAAGTATCCGGGATTGCATATTGTGACGGCTGCAATTGACGAAAGACTCAATGCTAGAGGGTGAGTTGGAAATTGGCTCCGGCATTCATTCTTGCTGACCATATCGCAGGCAGATTGAGCCTGGTCTTGGGGATTTCGGCGACAGGTTCTATGGGACCTTCTAGCTCAGAGGCCTGGAAGAACTTGGGCTCCAGCATGAGGTTTCGGTAGTTTCAAAACCCTCCGAGGCGTACTTATTGAATTCGAGGATAATATCTCCCACACATGAAGATGTATAAAGTTATAAAACCTGTCCGGCTATTGGACCAAGTATCGTAGAACGACCATACATACCACGCGATACAATTTATGTGATCTGATACAGAATTAGAACTCCGTCGCATTGATATAAAAATATCTCATAAGCAGAGCCCTTATCATCTTTATTTACTCCAAAATGGAATACTTTTGAAGGTGGTGGAAGCCCGCTGCGTCGAGACCTCTATCCTCTAGCACGTGACTGCAGGAGGACCAGGCCCCCGCAACAACCGTCAGTGCATCGTCTTTATCTCCCACTCCAAAGATAGGCAGAACATAAGTCGACTCGGCCAAACACATGCAGGATGGCAGGTACCCGCAATCACTGCTGATGGGTTCTACAATGAAGGATGGTCGACGTGGGCCAGATGTTGGCGAGGGCATGCAGACCTCACCGCCACCGAGCCCCAGGAAACGAGCGAGATTCGAGGTCGCGAGTCTGGGCGATGTCGTGGAAGACGCACTTGGGCTGTCTAAGGGTACTCCAGGGTCACCCAGCCATGTGCGGCCCCAGCAAGCACCCAGTGTCACCCAGAACTTCATCAACGGAGAGTTCTGCATGTCGAAATCGAGGGCCTGGAAAATCGTCGTCGATCCAGTGACCCAGAAGGTGCTCACCAGACTACCGGAATCCACAGCGGTTGAGGTGCAGCATGCTGTACAGGCTGCCAAGTCAGCCCAGCGCTCGTGGGCGGCCCTGTCGCTCGCTCAGAGACGTCTCTTCATGCTGAAGTGGCTCGATGTGATCCGCCGGCATGTCGGTGAGTTCCAGCGCGCGATTCAGTTCGAACTCGGCAAGACAGGGAAAGACGCCGAGTCTGAGATCCTGCGAGCCATGGAGAGCTTCGAGGCTGTCTGCATGTCGACCACGGCCACGGGTCAGCATTGGTCGACCCACGGGATGGACACGTACACGATCCGGGAACCTCTGGGCGTATGTGCCGTCATCACACCCTTCAACTTCCCGTTCATGATTCCTCTCTGGTCAATACCGACAGCTCTTATGGCTGGCAACACCATTGTCTTCAAACCCTCGGAAAAGGCACCTGGAGTTGCCGAGCTGTTTGCTCGGTATTCTCACGAAGCCGACTTCCCGCCTGGCGTCTTCAACGTCGTCCACGGAGGCTCCTCTGCTGTTGAAAGGCTGCTGGCCGATTCTTCTGTCAGTGCCGTGACGTTCGTGGGCTCTGAAGTGGCCGGAGAACGAGTGTACAATCACGCCAAGGCGACGAAGAAGCGTGTGCAGGTCGAGACAAGCGGAAAGAACCACGGTGTAGTGCTCCCCGACTCGGCCAAAACCTCAACGCTGTATGCCATAGCGGGCAGTGCATTCGGCACAGCCGGACAGCGCTGCATGGCACTCAGCGTCATGATCTGCGTGGGATCAACCAAGGACTGGATCAGTGAACTCGTCGAGCTAGCCCGGTCCCTCAAGATTGGCTGTGGCTTTGACGCGTCTACATCAATTGGACCCCTGGTCACTGCATCGGCAAAAGAACAGGTCGTGGCCGCCATCAGTCTTGCGGAGGAGGAAGGCGCAGAGATCCTACTCGATGGTCGACAGTGCACTGTGCCCGACTATCCCGATGGCAACTTTGTGGGACCCACGATCATTACCAACGTCAAAACGTATATGCAATGCTATCAAGAGGAGATCTTTGGGCCGGTCTTGGTATGCTTGGAGGTTGAGACGCTCGAGGCCGCCATCGAGACGATCAACGACAACAGGTACGGTAACGGATGTACATTATTCACCACGGATCCCAGCCAAGCACAGATATTCCAGCGGGAAGTGAACGTTGGTCATGTGGGCATCAACGTACCGGTCCTGGCAACATCTGGCGCCATTCCCCGTACAACCAATAAGGATTCCTTCATGGGAGACAGCCCTTCCAACCGCAATCAGTGGGAATTCTTCACTTCGACGAAGACGGTATCTTGCATCTGGCGTTGAGCTCCCTGCATTTCCAAAAAGTTGCTGTGAGCAATACTCTTAAACCTCATCAATTACTTTTCAAGCGGTACCATACAGTCTATCACCTATGTCACCGACACCGGGCTTCACGTATCCTTTGTTGTCCAACTCGTCATCCACCTTGCCAACCACCATATCGAGTCCCTCCGGCCAGACAGAACTCACACGGGACAACCCAACTTTACTCCCGAGGAGCGACACGAACGTGACTTTCTCAAGTCCCCAGTCCCTAGATGAGAATCAGCACTGCTGCAACCTGCTGGTGGCTCGGAAGGACAATAATACCTCGCTATTGTGATGGCTGCTTCAGCGGTGCCCCCAGTTGCCAACAGTGGATCTAGGATATAGCCTGTCCTGAGGTTTGCTGACCTTGGACCCAGCTTGTTGTAATACTCGACTGGCATCAAGGTTTGTCGGTCTCGAAAGATACCGAGATGGTACACCGCGATATTCGCCTCTTCTGGAAACGCGGCCACGAACTCGTCCATCATGGACATGCCTGACCGTAGCACGACCAGGACTGCAATCGGCTCGTCAATGGGCGTATTCTTAACGGCCAATTGGGCCAGGATTGCAGTCAGCTCTCCCACCAACTGCCTGACTCGACGAGGAGGAAGCGCTTGATTGCGCAACTGTTCAAATTTACTGTTGAACGCCGCATCATCGAGCACTGTCACGGTCGATGTCATCATTTTGTCGTCTTGGGGAGAGAGCCGCCAGTGGTTTCGGATAGTGGAGATGGAACTGGTCACAGGTGCCTTCACATCACCAGGCTCTATTGTCTAATTAAGGCACTCTTGAACGGGAATGTTCTAATCATTCAATCATAGAAACAGGAAGAACGCTTCAACGTTATCGCAAGTCCGATACGATAAGATGATGGGTGTAGTAGATAGGAAGCCTCTTTCGGCCCACTGTCTACTTATCTATGTGGTACCCAGTGAGTGTCGATACTTTATCAGAACAACAGATAAGGTGCCTAACCAAGATAAGATCAATTAGCTGTATCGCCAGTCTCGATGAAAATGCTCGTCAACATGTTCCGTTGCTCACTGGTATTCGTACCCTAGAGGAACCTCTTTAGGTACCTAAGGTAGGCAGTAGTGTATACCGGTACCTCACTACTACCTAATGACGTACAACATTGCTGAGCCTCAAAGCTGAATCACATAGAGTGACAAGCGATCTGCTCCGAAACAAAAAATTGCTGTGGAAATCCAACGACATGAGCATGGCTTCTGACATCAAATACTTACTCTCATTGCAGGCGGTGAGAGAGCGGGCGAACCAAGTGGTCGAGGCAGCGACCAAGGATCAGCTGCTTCACTTTGTCTACCATGCAGATCGCATGCCAGCTGTCGCTAGCTACGTGGGCGGTATCATAGAGGTAGGATTTCTCAACTTACGAAAGCAAGAGAAGAAACGACTTGCTGACGGGAGTGCAGCGCGACTTCGGCCCAGACCGGTTCCACGAGATACCCCCGCATGGAAGGTGGCAGCACTTCAATGTCGGTGGAATCGATCGCATTTCATCGCTACTGGCGGACGTCAGCGGGGACATCGCAAAGACACGACTCCTGGTCGACCTGTTCTGGGTCTCTGTTCTTCTGGACGCTGGCGCCGGAGACGTCTGGTCCTTCACGGAGCCTGGATCAGAGCAGACATACAGCCGATCCGAAGGACTTGCGGTGGCTTCCCTGTACATGTTCAAAGCTGGTGCTTTCTCGTCCGATGCAGAAGAGCCTCTGTCAGTTGATGGTGAGCGTCGAGCATACACCGAAGGGAAGTGAGCGCCTGGGGGATGCTGACATTTGCCAGGCCATGCATTGAGCAATCTGGCCAAGGAGACCCTGGCTACCGGGCTGCAAGTATCTGCAAGTAACCCTTTGGTCGGTCTCGATGCAAGACTGCAGCTTCTACGGGACGTTGGGGCCTCACTTCTGCAGGCTAAGACGGACGGGATCCCCAATGGTCGTCCCAGCGACATGATTGGTAAAGTCTATCTGTTCGCTTCAATCGCAGATCTTGCATCTAACCCTGGGCAGATATCCTCCTGGAGACAGCACCCTCACCTGCCCCTTTGGATTACGCGGTTCTGTGGGATACTCTGCAGAGGATCCTCATCCCGGCGTGGCCCAAGACGCGTACACAGGTTCGGGGTCACCCCGTTGGTGATGCTTGGCCGCTGGCCGTACTCGGAGCCCCAATCGGCGACACGGCAGGTATCCAACCGTTCCACAAGCTCACACAATGGCTGGGATACTCTCTGACAGTACCCTTCGTACGGATCCTCGGGCGAGAATGGAGCAACACTGAGCTGGGCACCGGCCTGCCCGAGTACCGCAATGGCGGGCTCTTCGTCGACATGGAGGTCCTGACCCTCAAGAAGCCCACGCTGGAGGCAGGGCAAGCTGCGTCAGGGCAGGATCTGCCGCTGCTCGATGCCACCAGTGATGCGATCGTGGAGTGGCGAGCACTGACCGTGGCTCTCCTTGACCGTCTTCACGGGCTCATCTCGGAGCGGTTCGCAGAGAAAGGCGTGACGATCACGATGGCGCAGATGCTGGAGGCTGGATCCTGGAAATCTGGGAGGGAAATTGCAGCGCAACTGAGACCAAGCACCAAGTCCAGCCCGATCTTGATCGACGGAGATGGAACCATCTTTTAGAAGAGGGTGTGCGTTGACGACTACGGACAGGAGGCGATTGTTGGCAGATGATCTTATTTGCCTGTTGAGTTTAATTCTTTTTTGAAACAAACAAACAGAATTATGCTGGAGAAGGTTCATCATCACCTGGGTAGAAAGAATGAAGCATTGTCTGCAATTTACTGAACCATAATGGTCATTTCTGTGTATGTATGTGATGGCTAGGGGAATGCAGTGAGACCGTAAGACGAACGACTCAGGTGTTGCGACCAGGCCAACAGGGTACTGCAATACCTATTCCCATCCACAGGGTATATTTGCCCAGACATAAGGTTGATCGACAGACCTCTTCAACACTGCCTTATCGGAGATAGTCACCGAGTCGTTGCTGGCTCTTGTGTGGGTGCGTTCTGCTTATCGGTCTACTGTCCTGGTCCTACACGCTGTATCTCTAATCTGGGTCGCTTATCGTCCGCGACTGGGTCAGCCCCGATCTCAACACAGAGCGAGTGGCTTATCTACTATATCTACGGCACTTCCAGATTAGTCTATCCGTGGAGTCGAAATCAGTCTAACCGCAATCTCCTGCTATCTACAGTGTGTGGACGGGCAGTCATACCTTGTGTAGGTGTAGGGACTGCTTCATATACCACCCTCACCTGCCAACGCCGCATCGGACAAAACACAGCGGCTGTACGAGTAAACCAAGAAAGAATAGATCAAAGAGAGAGAGACAGAGACAGAGACAGAGACAGAAAGTGTATGTGTGTGAACATGGCGGTATCTCGCTCCAATGCTCTCAACCCTGAGCCCGAACCCCAACCCGAATCCCACACCAAGAGGGCGATCAAGAATCTCCTGGGACAGCTCAACAAGCGTATCGTCCTGACCACTTATCCCGGCCAGAGTGTTGCCAATCCTGTCCCGCTCAACTGGGGAGCAGCCACAGCCGAGGAACGCGGTCCTGTCATCGTCTCAAGACACGAGCAGACGCTGAAGCGGAGAAATGCGATCGGGGCCCACGGAGGCAGCTACAGCTTCTACAATGCGCTCGCCATAGCTGCTGGCGACCTGCCCTTCGGCTTCCGACCAGACTTTTCCAACACACAACCGACCTTCGACTTCCCTCATCAGCCGGCATGGGCCGACGCCACCAAGATCGTCTCCATGGACCCTTTCGGGCACGACGTTGTCAAGCACTACTCCAAGCACCTGGATGATGGGCTCGACGTGCGGCCAACCATTGCCGTGACGAGAGCCACGATGCGTGTGGCCGAGATTGTCGACTCCATGAGGCTCGGTCGTCTGAAGGCCGATGGAAGCATCGTCCTCAACCAGAACGGTGACGTTCGAGTCACCAAAGTCGCCGTCGAGCCGGTGTGGTATCTCCCAGGAGTCGCAGAACGGTTCGGCGTCGACGAGACTGCTTTGAGACGCGCCCTCTTCGAGCACACGGGCGGGAGCTACCCCGAGCTGATCACCAGAACAGACATCAAGGTCTTCCTGCCGCCCATCGGCGGCCTCACCGTGTACATCTTCGGTCCGCCCGAGCGCGTGTCGGATCCCGACGTGAAGCTGGCCCTGCGCATCCACGACGAGTGCAACGGCTCGGACGTCTTCCAGTCCGACATCTGCACCTGCCGCCCCTACCTGGCCTTTGGTATCGAGGAGGCCATCAAGGAAGCACAGAACGGCGGGTCAGGGGTGGTCATCTACTTCCGAAAGGAGGGACGCGCTCTCGGCGAAGTGGTCAAGTACCTGGTCTACAATTCGAGGAAACGAGGAGGCGACACCGCAGACAAGTATTTCCAGAGGACTGAAAACGTCGCGGGAGTTCGAGACGTGAGTCCAAATAGATTTGCTACGAGGCCCCTCGGCTGGTCCATGTTTGGCTGGCTGACTGACTGACTGACTGGTTTCGGGTAGATGCGCTTCCAGGCTCTCATGCCAGACATCCTGCAATGGCTCGGGATCAAGAAGATCGATCGAATGCTCTCCATGTCGAACATGAAGCATGACGCCATCGTTGCGCAGGGCATACCGATCCTGGAGCGGATCCCCATCCCTGACGGTGAGCTGGCCCAGTACACCCCCAACGCAACCGATTGACACACCGCTGACCCTTTTGCCCACGCGCAGAAATGATCCCGGCCGATTCACGTGTTGAGATCGATGCCAAGATCAATGCCGGTTATTTCACGACAGGTGAGGTCGTTACCGCTGATGCCCTGAAAGAGGTTGAAGGAAGAGGGTGGGCTGGATGGGAGGATGTGAGCCACTGAGGATCAGCCATAAAGGGCGAGCCGAAAGCTTGTCATGATGAAAGTACACCGCTATTCCCGACAGCTATGGCGGAGAGAGATATCACTGGCGTTGACACGGTCTAGAGATCATGGTATCACCGGCCTCAGGAGGCTGGATAGGTATCCTTTCCAACATGAACACATACTATCATTAGTTTTGGCGAGACATGAAGTCGCAGACCACATCAAACCTATCCTCAGTCTTGCTCACTCCTGGCTCCTTTGGCTCACCAGGTTACGATACTCGAAGGCCTCTTCAGCAGTTCCAGTTCCATCAAGTGCTGGCAACGACGGCCAACTTGCCGTTATTGGTCATCGCCCTAATGTGCCATGCTACAACACGATTCGGAAGCCAAGAACCCTTATAGAACGCTGTGGATATGCTTATTTGTAAAGCAGCGACTCCACGGCAAGTTTATCAATTGCATCTGTGCATATCTGCTCGAGATAAGGCGGTCTTATCAGAATAGCTATGATAGAGCACATCGGTATCAGTATCAGCGATAGCATAGCATACTTCGTAGATGTAGGTATCCCGATTTTTCCAAATCAGCTACTGACCAGGGGGTATAGCACGAAATCCAGGAAAATAAGAAGACAGCGGTTACCGACTGCAATCATGAGAAGATCAGTGGGGGCATATAAGACCGACACGTTCTTACACTCTGTCGTAAGAAACCACATTCCCACTGTTCCCAGTACAAACAGACTATCCTCTTCATCCACCCAATCGCAGATAAACCCTACCGCGGTTCACTTGAACACACGAAACTGCTCCGTCATGCCGCTTGTACACATCCACCTGATCAAGGGCAGTTTCAGCACTGATCAGTTAAGGCTCATCGCCGACGCCATCCAGACGACAATGGAGTCCCATTTCAATGCGCCCCCCACGAGACCGGTGCCAGATCATCTCGCAGCACGAGCCTAGGGAGATCATCTGCGAAGACACCAACCCTCCCGGGACTGCCAAGATCCGAAAAGCTCGTCGTCGTGCAGATCTTCCAGCAGGGACGATCCGCTGGAGTGAAACAGGCCGCGTACGCTGAGATGATGCGGAGGCTCAGGGAAGGTGTTGCACTCCAGGATGGCGATCTGATTATTTCTGTCGCGGCCAATACGCGGGGGGACTGGAGTTTTGGGGCTGGGAGGGCGCAGTTCTTGACCGGCGAGCTATGAGTGGAAGGGAAAAGGGGGATGGCATCTCACTCAGGATGATGGCGTTGGAGCATCATTGTTGAAGAGACAGGAAAACAGAATCATCAGCAATTTCAGTACCAGATCTCTGAACAAAAGAACCACTCATAGAGCTCAATCTCTATCGGATATCCTTCACTTCATTCGCTTTCATCGTCTGATAACGCAGTCCATCACCATCAGAATAGGACTAATTGTCCTGGAAGCCTTTCTCAGCGTCCTCCGCAGTATCCTTAACGTATAGATCATCGTCTTGCGTGCCGTAGATCATGTGCGATTTCAGCAGCGTCTCCTTGGCGGGCACGAGAAGACTGGCACCGGAGTAGACAGCGAAAGCTACAATGATACCGTAGTACCAGCTGAAGTCGGCAACATACATGGCCCCGCCAATGTCCAACTTCGAATTAACATTGTATGCCAGACCAGGCAGTGTTGGACCTAAAGCGCAAGCAAGTGCCAGCGCCGCCCTCCAGTTGAGACCGTAGTGGTATCGGTATCTCCCATGGGGCTGGTACAAGGCCGGCAGATCAAGTTTCATTCGCTTCACGACATAGAAGTCGGCAATTTGGATGCCCTATAGCTTGTCAGAACGAGGAGAATACCACCGGCAAAAGTTGTGTGAAGTGAATACGTACCATCATGGGAGCCAAGAAAATACCGAGAGAGCCCATGAATGCCAGCAAGGAAGACGCCGACGCCAGAATCTTCCAAGGCACCATGGCCCAGCTGCTGATGATGGTGATGAAGATGGAACCCCGACGAATGTTGAAGTACTTGGGCATCAGACTGACGAGGTCGTTGGAACCAGAAATGACTGTGGCCGAGATGTTAACGCAAATCTGCGCCAACATCCAGGACGCACCGGCGAAGAAAGCGGCCGCCCTGCCTCCCGGTCCGCGCCAGGAGCTGATGATGACGATGGGATCCCACACGTAGGTTGAGAAGACCGGAAAGGATGCTGATGCTGCCACTATGCCCAAGATTGCCACCCAGCTGCAAACGATCGGGAAGGAGATGGCCTGGGAGAAGGCGGACCGAGGCTTCTTGAGATAGCGAGTGAAGTCAGGGATGTTGACGCCGACAGTCGACCAACTGGCGGTACAACTGTTCAGGGCCCATACCGTCAGCCACGCCTTGCTCGAACCAGTGATGGTCGCCTTCTGGTCCCAAATGTCACCACCGCCCCCGGCCTGTCGGCACGTCCAGATGACCATGCCGACGATGGTTGCAGTACAGGCCACAACCTTGACAGTGAAGAGATGCTTGAGCTTCCGGGGGTGGATGAGCAAGAGGGGGAACTGGATGGCGAAGAAGACAAAGTACGCGATCAGCTGCTGGCTCGTCACTCCGACACTCGCAGGGATGCTGTTCGGGTAGGTTTCAAACGAGGGCCAGATGGCTCGGATGACCTGCACCGTGGGGCCGACGCCGAGGAAATTGGTGATGGCGTGCCAGAACAGAGCGGTCATGAGTCGCAGGACGACGGGGAAGTACGAGAAGTAATAACCGAACGATGATCTGGCGAGGATGGGGAAGGGTGCATGCGTTTTCGCACCGGTGTACCCGTTCAGAGCCATCGGCACGCCCATGACAAAGGATCCCAGAACCACTGCAAGGACGGCCTCGCGCCTGGAATGATGTCGGTCAGCGACAGATCGACAGAATAGATGAAACGCTGCAGGATCACACTCACCATGTCAACCCAATGGCTAAGATGGTACTGCCGGTCTGCCAGCTCTGGATACTGATGACATCGCTGAACCAATAGCCAAACATGGTCCAACTGGACCAAGTCTGCTGCTCGACAGGCACAATGTCCAGATCACGGTTGGACCATGTGCCGGCGGGGGCCCAACTGCTCTCTTCCTTCTGGAGAATCCAGCCCTTTGGATGCAACTTGTCCTTGACCGAACCGCTGGACGGTCTGAACCGATCAAGGAACTTGGCCATGGCTGCCATCACGTGTGCCTGAAGTGAAGAAGATTTCGTGTTGTCATGGTCTCCACGAAACGGGCAACATCTCTGCATTCATACTTGCCGGGGGCCGTATTAGCCATGTAGCTGGGGCGAAGCATGGCCGACAGGAAGGTTTGGGACCAAAACTGCGTGCTGCAGATAGCGTGATAAGCTGCTTCGGATAGTCGAAACGGCTATTGATGATAGAGTTGGAACATCGGCCACGGAATGGAGATAGGGTCGATAAGATGGAGATACGGTCGTGGGAGATGGGGACGACCCGGTTTGTCGGCTTGGTCTGGGGTTATGTGGGAGTGATAAGGCAACAAGAGATAGGATGGATGTGGAGGGTGTGCGGGTGTGTGGAGTAGAAGTCGCACTGTGGTAGTAGTAGTAGTCAGGCACGAGACTGAACTTCCCCGTTTCTTTCTCCCCCTCCCAAGATCCAACCATTGAAATGCATCCACTACTGCAGTATCCGTATCATGCACCGCTATCGTTGGGAACCTTCGCTGGCCTATTCTTCAATAGAGTCTCGATACAGGGCGCAGCTCCGTCGTGGCACGTATAATTCCATCGCACCAAGAGCTCAACGTCATTGAGAGAACTCCCGGAAGAAAGGATGCCAACCACCACTATCACCACTAAGAGTATGGAGATTCCCGTCATTGATGTGTCCGGCTACTTCACCGGGTCGGAAACGGACAAGAAACGCATTGCTGAGGAACTGCATGCTGCTTGTTGCGCCCCGGGCTTCTTCCAGATCACGGGCCATTCCGTTCCGTCAGCGTTGAGACAGAGACTATTATCCATCCTGCCCAGCTTCTTCGCCTTGCCTTCGGAGAAGAAAACTGCTTTGCACAGGTCACAGTCCAAGTGCTTGCGCGGATACGAGCAGGTTGGCGCGCAGAAGCTGGAGAAGCCCTTTTCGGACCAGAAGGAGGGCTTCATGATCGGACACGAGCTCCCAGAAGACTCGGGCTATCTGCGAGGACCGAATCAGTGGCCCGATAATGCAGACGTGCCATCCTTCCAGGCGATCTTCACAGAGTATTTCGCAGCGGTCCAGGACCTAAGCATCTCTCTCTTCCGTATGATAGCACTCAGCCTCGGATTGCCTGAAAAGTACTTTGATGATTTTGTCTCCAGCGAGCAATGTAAGAGATGCAAGCAGGTCCCTGGAATCAAATGAGGAAAAGAAGCAACTGACGTCTGTCTTCAGCCATTGCCATGTGTCGAGCACATCGATATCCGCCAACAACACCAGAGAAGGCTGAGAAGTCTCGTGGGATCGGTGCCCACACAGACTTTGGAGCTCTGACGCTGCTACTCCAAGACGACCGTGAGTGACTCGGATGAGAGAGGCGCTCGTGGAGAGCGTTTGGCTGATGAGTCCTAGTTGGTGGCCTCGAGGTGTATCACAGACCATCCGAGGCATGGATACCAGTCAAGCCCATTAAGGATGCATATGTAGTTAATATCGGCGATATGCTCGGTGAGCCTTTTCTCCGTTCCACCTACATCTTAACGTGTCTAACTTGATTCTCAGAGCGGTGGACCAACCAAAAGTACACGTCCACTCTGCATAGAGTCATCTCACCCGTATCCATTAAGGACCGCTACTCTGTCGCTTTCTTCAACGAAGGTCTCGCCTCCCAAGTCATAGAATGCATACCTACTTGTCTGGAGGAGGGAGAGAAGCCTTTATTCCCGCCTATCACGGCCGAGGAGCACCTGCGCTCACGTTACGGTTCGAGTTACTAATGGCCCTGAGGCCTGTCCTGAGGACCTTGCAGTAAAAGGCATGTTGAGAGGTGTGCCATTAGAGTACTTAACTTGAACAAATCAATCACTATTGGACTATCCAACTTCAACGGCTTGATGAAAATTGCAGATACACAAGTGAGATAAGCCAACATCATTGGGACATTTGTAAGGGATGTGTCCTCGCTTTTGAAAAAGGTCCCTAGTAGAACAGAGCATTCTTGTATTTGCTTCATACTAGGGCATTAGAATGCAGGTCTTCACCAGCAAACTGACTAGATTCTTGCGATCAACGATCTGTGAATTATATGAGCAAGTCCACGGTACGGCAGTCTTCGCATTCTTGTCAACTCGATGTTGTTTATTGCGAGATAGGAAAACCAGGGTAGAGGGCACACTGCATTGTCAACCTAGGCCTCGGCCTTCATGGTATCCTAGTCTAACTTCGACACAAAAAAGGGAGGGGAAAAATGGAAATAGAGGAAAACATTTCCCGATCAAACTTAGATTCAAACTGGGGGAACGCATGCCAACCTGCCCAAGGGTTAGAGCTAGTCTCACGCTGGCGCGCCACCCTTTCAGTGTTCCGGACGCCATGGTTCGAGTATGTGGCTGGTCTACCTCCTCACTCGATGGATGCCAATGATACCTAGCCGAGATAAGAGAGATATAAGTGAGATAAGCTAAGAGGAAGAGAGATACACTGAATCCAGAGGAGATATGCTATATCTGATAAAGATACAGCAAGTCTGATACAGATAAGGCATACGTGATATGGCCCAAGCGATGCGAGGTGGATGCTGGAACAGGTCTTGATAGGATGCTGCTACCTATCTAAGCCCAGTGAAGAATGTAAAATGAAGAAACAGCGCCGTGGAGCTAATTGTATCCAGGGCAAGACGTTCATAGCCTCGAGTAACTAACTATCAGAGAGAGTGTGTGTGCACCAAGTATCCATCCGGACAATGACCGTTGCTAGCACTCCAACAACAGCACACTCAGCTGACAACTTGTACGCTCCCTTCACAATAGACGCAGTCAATAGTTTCCCCACTGACGATGAACCCTATAGTGAGATTCCTGTGATTGACTTTGCAGCATTCCGAGAGGGAAGTGGGAGCACAAAGAGGGACAGCGCTGGCTATACTCGCAGGCTTCCAACGGGCAGGCTTCATCTATCTACGCAATCATGGCATCTCTAAAGCGACAGTCAGCCAGGCTTTCGATGATTCTGCCAAGTTTTTCAAAAGACCTCTAGCTCAGAAAGAAGAACTTGGTTGGACATCACCGGAATCTAACAGGGGGTATGTGCGGCAGGGTAGAGAGAACCTGGCCAGCGATGCCGTGGAGAATGGGGAGAAGCAGGAAGAGGTCGAGTGCAAAGATGTCGGTTTCTTTCTTCTTCTTGTTCTTGTTCTTCTTCTTTCTTTCTTTCTTTCTCTCCTTTCTTGGAGTTGACCTTGTAGCTTCTGGCCATGTGTACTGATCGACATCAAACAGCTCAAGGAGACCATGAACTTTGGCCGTGAGGGAGACAGGTTCGAGAACCACTGGCCAGATGCATTCGACGACCAAGGCAGGGTGTTCAAGAGCAACATGGTGGCATTCTTCGACCAGTGCCAGCTGCTGAACATCGAAATCATGCGGGCCATCGCTGTCGGCATCGGCATCCGGGAAGATTGGTTCGACAGCTTCTGCGACCCTGGAAACAACAATCTGCGTCTTCTTCACTACCCCGAGGTCAGCATAGAGGTGTTCCAGCGGAGCAAGCTCCAGGTCAGAGCAGGAGCACACACAGGTGAGATACGCTGAGTCCATGGAAAACAAAAACGAACATCGATCTTTGGGAGCTGACGTGACCTTGTCGCAGATTATGGAAGCATCGCTTTGTTGTTTCAGGTCGGTTTGTTGTGGTGGTGGTAGTAAGCAGGATGTGATCACAGAGGCACGTGCTGACACGCCCTTGCAGGACATGGCGGGTGGCCTACAGGTGCAGGCACCCGACGGGAGTTTTGTCGACGCAACGCCCATACCAGACACCATCGTGGTCAACGCCGGCGACATGCTGGCCAGGTGGTCCAACGACACCATCAAGAGCACCAAGCACAGAGTGGTAGAGCCTCACAGAGCCGGCTTGAAAGATGGGGTTCATCCAGTGAGTAGACCTGGGGAGGGGATGGGGGATACTCGCTCGGCAGGACGGACAGAGAGACTGACAAGAGAGAGCAGCCTCGGTACAGCATTGCATATTTCTGCATCCCGAACACTGATAGTCTGATCGAAGCTATTCGTAAGTCTCCTGCGGCGACTGCACCATGATGGAAAACATCCTGATCAAATGTCTTCTTAGCTGGTACATACGATGACATCCGAGTCAAGAAATATCCAAGCATCCAGAGGTAAGATGACAGAACACATATTCTCGACGATATCAGGGCCACTGCTGACCGAAAGCCCCAGTGGTCAGTACCTGGTTCAGCGCCTGGCTGCTACATTCTAAGACGGGGCTGGATCCCTGGGGGCCTTGGGAAGAGAAGAACATCGAAAGAGAGGGATACTGCAGCATACACCTCTACTGTATCCTTCAACTCATGGCACTGTGTTACAGTCATCTACTACCCTGTCTGATATTGCTGTGCACATATCAACAGCTCACGTAGTGACTACGTTTCGAAATGTGCTAAATGATTGACTTTATCCCGCCTCTACATCTCCCACGTGGCGTATTCATCGTAAGTCCAATAAATCTCTACATCTTTATCTAATATGTAGTAACGCTCTGCTTCTTGCATTGTGCATTAGTTCTATTTATGGTTACGGAGTTTCACATCTGCTTTCTCACAACTGACTGAAGATGGTACTCAGCTGGTTTCTAGACTCCAGACTAGCACAATGCTTTGAAGAGTGAAACCTTGTCGAGAACGGAAACTTTTCAGGCCCTTGAGTAAGTACTTCAAGGACATTACGAGAATTGTCACCTGTACGCCTTGAACAGGCCGCCATACGAAGACAACAGTCACGGAAGGCATTATGAGAGTTTCCAAAGACCTGATCAATAATGCCAGGGCTATCATCTATATATGACAGTACGTCTTTGTAATAAGAGGGTTGATAAAACTTCGAAGCCCTCGTCTCCGGCGTTGCTCCGCGTCGCTATAACAATGCTCGCCATGCCGGCTCTGTTGATCAGGCACGGAGCTTGATGCAAAGTACTGCACTTTGACCTCCTCTCTAACGCAGTGAGTCATTACTTAGAGGACGTGTCTTGGGCTTGCGTACCCTCTCTCCAAACTAGGAACTTCAGGCAGCATCCAGTTCAAGGCTACTCTGGTCACGAAGGCCTGCCAGCCGATCCATCAGCTCTGTGCTCCAACTTCCAGCTGCGCCAGTCCAGCCTCCGCACCAGAAACGGGATGTGCTCGGCAAGTTTTGTCGGATGTGTTTGTACCGTTGGGCGGTTTGGCGCTTCTTGTTGATCTCTCGGTTCGACAAGGGGGGGTCCTCTTCGGCAACTGCCAGACTGAAAGAAGCCGAAGTCCTTCGCCGAAACAAAAAAGCAAAAAGTCAAACTTCCAACAACTGCCGAAGAATTAAACGGTGGATGTTCCTCGAATCATGGCGTGTCGTCTACAAGAGAACCAAGCATGGGTGACGGTCTCCCTCACCCTCCATTCGCTGGTGTCCGAGTCTAGACTCGAGGAAACAAAGTCCCATGAACTCTTCCGACAACAGCGCACGTCACGATACGTGTTGTTCTATTTAGCCTGTGCTGAATAGAGACAGGGCAACTCTGGGAAAAAGTCCGCATCCTTGTCGCTCTCCTCACTCACGAGCCCGAATCCACGCGCATGCATAGTCCATGTACCCCATGATCTCTGCTGCACTCTCACCACCAAGACAGTCCGCGAATGTTGGTTCACCCTCTCACAGCGTCGCAATATATTAACCCCGGCTTAAGCATACTTGGCGACCACGGGTTTCCATTCGCAGGCGCCCAACTTCCAAGTTAAGCATATCGAGAGAATGAAGGTCAACGTGGCAGAGTTTCCCTCGGACCGTCATGCTCCATGGAGGCAAGCTCGGCGGTGTAAGTGACCGACCCCACAGCGACGACATCCTCCGTCGAAGAACAACCACAACGGTGTTACTGTAGGATCTGGAAAGGGTGAATCATGAGGGCGCTGAATGGATCAACGTAAGAGGTTAAGAGGCAGTTGGACATGTACATGTATATAATGGGAAATGGTTCGCTTGACCTACACAGGCGGTGATGGACCCCAGCAGCCAGCTACTCCATCACCCCGTGCCTGAACGACAGAAACAGATTCAAAGCAATCACAATGTGGTCAACGCTCACCACCCTCCTCGCTGTCCTGGGCGCCGTCAGCCCCCTCGCCGAGGCCAGGACGGCGGGATGCGGCAAGAACCCTCCCTCAGGCGGCGTCAAGCAGATCAGCGTCAACGGCCGCAACAGGCAGTACACGCTGACCCTTCCGGGAGGATACAACTCCAACACCGAGTACAAGCTCGTCGTGGGCTACCACTGGCTCAGCGGGAACATGGGCAATGTCGTCAGCGGCGGGTATTACGGTCTCCAGTCGCAGTCGCAGAACACCGCCATCTTCGTCGCCCCGGATGGTCTCAACGCCGGCTGGGCCAACAACGGCGGCGAGGACATCAGCTTCACCGAGGCCATGCTGGCCCAGCTGTACGACCAGCTGTGCATCGACGAGAAGAACGTCTTCGCCACGGGCTTCAGCTACGGTGGCGCTATGAGCTTCAGTGCTGCTTGCTCCCTTCCCAGTCAGTCACCCCACCCCGATGCAATGTGATGTGATGTGATGCACATGCTCTCTCCATAGCAGAACAAAGAGGCGAGCCTCAAGCTGACGTGTGAGAAAAACCCAGACACTTTCAAGGCCGTCGCCATCATCGCCGGAGCCCAGCTCAGCGGCTGCAACGGCGGCACCACTCCCGTCCCCTACCTCGCCTTCCACGGCTCCGCCGACAACGTCCTCCCCATCGCCTCCGGCCGTCAGCTCCGCGACAAGTTCCTCGCCCTCAACGGGTGCCAGAGCCGCAACGCCCAAGAGCCCGGCAAGACCGAGTACGCCTGCCGCGCCGGCTACCCCGTCACATGGATTGCCCACACCGGCGGCCACATCGGGGACCCCCAGGGTGCCCCGGCCGAGACTTGGAAGTTCTTCACCCAGCCCGGCCTGAAGGGGGACAGCGGCGGTGGCGGCAACCCGCCGAGCACCACGCTGACCACACGTCCGCCCACCACCACCACCACATCATCATCAGCTGGGACCCAGCCGACGTCCGGGACCTGCTCGCCCAGGTACGGACAGTGCGGTGGTTCGGGCTGGGCTGGTCCGACCTGTTGTCAGTCTGGCACCACGTGCCGCTTCTCCAATGACTGGTACTCCCAGTGCCTGTGAGACAGAGATAAATTCCAGCAAATGTCCATAGTCCAAAGCTACCGCACATCCTTTCTTCAATGAGAAACATCTTCCTTCAATAAAGTGTCATGAAGCAATGCGCGAATAAACCTGTCCAGAAGCCAATCACTGTCGCAGAGACTCGTCTCTTGTCGTGCTGTTTGAGGACTTGCAATTGTGTGATTCCAAGGCCGTTGAAGCCTCCTGCCAGCTTGATTCTACATGTCTAGTTCCTTCATGTACATTGTTACACGGGATGTCATCGTCCCTTAGCTGCTCTCCTCCCTTTTTCTCTCCCCTTTGGTCCATCCATCGACAGAGGGAAATGTTGTTGTTAAATACACAGGAACGTCGAGTTGCTGTCGCCGGGTAGAGTAGAGAATAAGGACATATGATACCCCAAACGCCAGTGAATACCACCTAGGACCATTCCCGTCCTCGCTCTCATGAGAGCCGGCTGATTTGGTCTGCTTCACGCCATGTCTGCGCCAACGTTCTCCTTCAAATGTCCTTGAATGCTGGCGATGGCGTAGGCGGGTCCTTGTCAGTCTCCTCAGGGAACGGTGGCGGCGAACTCTCCTCCTTACCACCACCAAAGTACTTCTCGAAGTCCTGGTTGTCGCCGAAAGGTCGCTTGCCCAGAATGCGCACCATGTCGTCTCTCACCAGCATCTCCTTCTTCAGCAGCTCCTCGGCAATCAGACCAACCTCCTTCTTCTTCGCTGTGAGGAGCTCCTTGCACTTGGTATAGGCTTGATCCACGATCTTGGAGACCTCCTCGTCGATTTGCAGTGCAGTAGCCTCCGCGAACGGTTTCTGGACCCGGTTCGGATCGCTGTCAAAGTGGATAGGGCCGACCTTGTCAGACATGCCCCATTGGGTTACCATGTTGCGCGCCATCTGGGAAACCTTCTTGAAGTCATCGCTGGCTCCAGTGGTGACGGTCGGAAAGTGCAGCTCCTCAGAAACGCGTCCTCCCATCGTCATGGCCATGCGGTCCATAAGCTGATTCGTGTTCATGAGGTATGCATCCTGAGGGAGGTACTGGGCGTACCCGAGAGCGCCTTGTCCGCGGGGGATGATGGACACCTTGAGGAGAGGGTCCGCGTGCTCAAGGAACCAGCCGCAGATAGCATGCCCAGCCTCGTGGTAGGCAACTGTCTTCTTCTCCTCAGGCTTCAGGACCAAGGACTTACGCTCGAGACCACCGACAACACGCTCAATGGCTCGCTCAAAGTGTGTCATCTTGACGTCCTCGGCGTTCTCGCGAGCGGCTGGGACATGGTTAGTAGATTCGAACTTGCATTTGGGCCCAAAAGATTACATACCAATAAGGGCCGCCTCGTTCACGACATTAGAAATGTCCGCACCGGAAAAGCCAGGGGTCAATGTTGCCAGTCGTCCCACCAGATGCTCAACATCCTCCTTCGTCACGATCTTCTTCAGGTAGACCTGGAAAATCTCTTGCCTTCCCTTCATCGTGGGACGGTCAATGTAGATGTGCCTATCAAAACGACCAGGACGCATGAGAGCCTTATCCAGAATGTCGGCACGATTGGTACCTGCAAGAACAACAACCTGCTCTCGGGTATTGAATCCATCCATCTCGGTCAAGATCTGGTTCAGAGTTGCCTCGCGCTCATCGTTTCCTCCGAAGCCGCGGCCGGAATCTTGTCTGGCACGACCGATAGCGTCGATCTCATCGATGAAAATGATGCATGGAGCATTCTTTCGACCTTCAGCGAAGAGGTCTCGTACACGAGATGGTCCGACACCAACGAACATTTCCACAAATTCTGATCCGCTCACACTGAAGAACGGAACACCAGATTCGCCAGCCGTGGCCTTTGCAAGCAAGGTCTTACCGGTACCGGGCGGACCAGCAAGGATGGCACCGCGAGGGATCTTGGCTCCCAGCTTCTCAAACTTCTCAGGCTGCTTCAGGAAGCTGACGAACTCCATGATCTCGGTTTTGGCCTCCTCCAGTCCTGCGACGTCGTTGAACTTGACCTTGACAGCGCTCTCGGCGTTGAATTTCTTCGCCTTGCTCTTCCCAAAATTGAACATGCCGCCGGCGCCGCCACCTCGACCACCCATTGATCGCTGAGTCCAGATAATCAGGCCAATGAACAATAATGTTGGTCCAAATGCCAGGAGAATATTGCCGAGACCGCCTCCGCTCTCCTCGTAGCTCACAGATATCCTCTCTGTTGGCGGGATTCCGAGCTCGTTCTGAGCCTCATCCAGGTGTCTCTCGAAGGTCTCGACGCTGCCGATGGTGAAGTAGAAAACTCGCTTATTCCCAGGCTGGCCATCGTTCGGTGTCGCTTCGGGATGCAACTCGACTCTAACCTTCTTACCGTCCATGACGACCAGTTTTTGGACCAATCCCTTGTCCAAGAAGGCCTTCCGCATCTCCTGCCAAGTAATCTCCTGCATGGCAAAAGGGCTGGTCAGATACTCAATGCCGAGTAAAGCAATGACAGTGATAAGCGCGAGCTGGATCCAAGAATCTGGACCGCCCGGCTTCCCTGATCCCAGCCCAGCGGACCCAGACTTCTTAGCGTCTCCTTCGGTCGAGGATTCCTTCCCATCTTGTTTGCTCTGCTTATCCTCTGGCGACTCATTCTGCGAAAAGATGTTGTTCCTCGATTTCGGATCCTCCTTGGCAGCTTCCCATTCAGCCATGCGATCGGCGACCAGAAACACGCATCGCATTAGTCTGCCCTTGTCCATGATCGAAAGATTGCCGGGTCCTTTCCGCATCTTTGCAAGTAGGTCACGCACTTCGGCTGGCGCACCAGTGTGGGCAAGGCCCTCAAGGACATCCTTGAGAATTTGCCTGTTGCTCTCGGGCATGAGTTTGTTGAATGCCTCTAGTTGGGCGAGTTCCTCCTTCGTCAAACGAACCCACCCATCGGGGAGAGGCATGACGGGGCCTTTAGACTTCTCCGCATCTTCAGAAGTCTCCTGTGCCTTCTCTCCTTCTGGTGCTTTCCCATCCACTTTCTTCTCCGACTCTTTCTTCTCGTTGTCCTTATCAGACTCGGGCTTCTGTGGAGGACTTGTCGAATATAAGCGGAGTCGAAGGGATGGCGATGACGCGCAGACTCTTGTGCATAAGGCTACGCGGGCGGCCGATGGTCTCACCGTCCGCTGAAGAGCATGATGCTGTGAGAGCCTCGCCAGACGTGCGAGCTGGCTCGATTGTCGAACGATTCTTGACATTGTCGATGTCGAGGCCGTCGCGCGAGTCCGGTAGACCCGGAATGCAAGATAGGTTGAGAGCAGTCGCAGGAGCTTCGGCCGAGCGACGTCCTCAGCAACGTGCTAATAAGCGTGCCAGACACGCGATCGAATCCGAAGCTTTCGTTGTCGGAGTCTCTGCGTCCCTGTGGCCTGGGTCGAGTGGTGACGGTTGATGGGAAAATTGAGAGCTCGAGTGGTGATCAGTCCACTCCAGGAGCTGCTAGCTCTCCGAATCCGCCAGCACGTGACTCACCAATGACCGGCGTTAGCGGAGTTCCAGCGGAGCACCGTCATTACAAGGCCGCCTTCCACACGCGTCATTGTACGCTTAGTTTTTGGCAAGGAATTTTGGCTCATGCAATTCCGGGGAAATATTAAACTTGATTTGAAGATAGTACATGTGCCCAACGTGCTACTGAATTGTGCTCAATTCCTACTCCGTGTCTGTATCAGAACAGCTCTCAAATTGCCGCTTCCTTTGACTGGTAGTGAGACCACCTGTCCATACTGATCGGTGACGGGCAATGTTCTCGGCTCGTCTGCGGCCGGTTCTAGGTCGGGCCAATCTCGCCACAGCTCAACCCTTCCGTTTTGAGAGAGAGGATGACTTCGACAAAGGCTGGCAACCCGCAAAGCTTGATGCTGATCTCCAATTTCCAGGAGTAGGACCTTGGCCCCCAACAAGGCTCCCACATCTAAGAGCTGAGCGTAGAAGACATCCTCGTGGCGCACGCCTCTCGGTGGAACGAAGTGCTCGGCTGGTACTAGAGCCAACTGCGGTTCGAACTTGCGAACTGAGTATCCTAATTGTCCACGTCCATGATTCCAAACGTCTTTCGACACATAGGGAGGGTTTGAGACCAGAACATCCCATCGTAGTTTCGCTAGGTCAGCGACAGCAGCGGCATCGAACACATCATTCTGTACGATTGACAGTGACTGAGAGCTGTTCGAACGAGGCAAGTTTCCGGCATCTACGTTGTGCTCAATATTCGCGTTCGCCAATGCCACAGCGGATGGTGAAATGTCCACTCCTCGGACGGTGAGCTTTGCGAAGGTCGAGCACAGCATGGCGTACAACAGCAGCGGTATGCATCCAGTGCCTGTACAGAAATCGATGATGTTCAGCTGTCCAGTTTCTTCCCCCGGTTTCGTCAAACCAAGTCTGTCAGAAATCAATAGCTGAGCCAGATGACTTGTATATGCTTCCGTCTCGGATCTTGGGATCAGGACGTCGCGATGGCATTTGATCTCCAGTTGGCCGAAAGGTTGCGTTCCAAGAACATATTGCAAAGGTTCTCCCCGACCGCGTCGCCCGCAGAGCTTGGCAACGTGATGTTCGTGCAGCCTTGAATATGCTTCCCGAACGTGGTCCCGGATCCAGCGCAACTCATTCAAGGCAGATGGGATGTCTCTACATGCCGGTAGAAGTGTCGCCACGTGCGGTGAGCAGTGGCGAGCTCGTCGGAAGAGCCATGGCGGGATCCGTGGCATTGACTGTAATGTTTACATTGCCACCCTTAAATCGATGGGTGTATACACGAATGATGTTTTGGATGGGTTGTGAACTCTGGGTAAGGGGTGCATCAACCTGCTGTAAGTTTTGCCGAAGATACCCCAGCACCAAAGCTCGAGCCCGTTCCCTGCGCTAAACTTATGAGGCTTTGAGACGAGAGTTCAAGGCCGTGCATCACATAAATGCTTCACGGCTATAATTCCGGCTGCTTTGTTTAACATTCTCGCTCTTTCTTGCTCGGAACTTTTGGAGACCTGTTTTTTCTGACTCTTCTGCACTGGTTGTTTCAGGACAACATCGCAACTTACGTCCTTCACTTTGGTCGCCCTCACTTGCTGTTGCATTTTTTGGCTCCCGTGTTGGCATCGATTTCGCGACGATGAACGCGCCAGATCGGTAAGTGTCTTGCTACAACCTCCAAACCGTCACTCTGGTCAATACCTAGATGGGGCCGTGATGAAATCGCGAAAGGACTGTGTCCCAAGGGCTTGAACACCACCAAGGCGGACCAGATCATGGTGGTCTGGTGCCGGACATGGACACCAGGAGGACAAATGTCGCCGGCTGCGCAGGCGCGACTGAACGCGAAGCCGCACCCAGGACATGCCCTGAATTTCCTGGGGCGTCATAGTGATGGGCTTGTGGTGTTCCTTGTGCCGGCTGCTAACAACCGTCCGTCACCTGCCAACCACACCTCTGTGATGTGAGGAAGTGTCGTGCAACGGTCCTAGGAGCGCTTCACTTCACAAGTCTCGCATTCTCACGATATCTGCCCCATTCACTGCTCCCGTCTGGTATCTAGACATTCCCCTCCATTTTATATACGTTGCCTCCGCTCCCATATCTCGATGGCGGCATACAATGCGAAGCATCATAACGTCTTGGACGACGAGTTGCGTCTTGTTCAATTTAGAAAAAGATCCCTTTGTTCTATGCTGACCTCTTGATCTATAGCTTCGAACTCTTCCTCCTCAGTGAGGGGGAGAAGAAGATCGAGGAAAAGGTGTACTCTGGTATGGCGGCCTCTTCCTGAACTGTGACGAGCAGATGCTGATGTCCACTCGCTTCCAGGCATGTCCAACACTTCGGACTTCATCTTGAAGAAAGAGGACCATACCCTGGGGAACTTGTTGTCGGAGCACCTCAAGGCTCACCCCAACGTCTACATGGCTGGCTACAAGGGTGCGGATCTTGCAATGCTCTGTCTAGTCTCAACATACTGACGCATGCCACAGTCGCTCACCCTAACGTCCCGGAGCTATTCATCAGAGTGCAAACAGATGGGTCGGTGACGCCACGTGATGTTTTCACATCAGTATGTGAGAAGTTGATCAATCAGCTGGAGTCACTTCATCAGGAGTTCACGCGCGAATGGGAATTGAGACGTATCACGAATACTGGCGAGCAGGGGAACATGCAGAATGGGCTATGATATACGAAAGTTGGATGAATCATTAGGGTCACCGGCGTTAGGGCATAACTGAAAAAAAGGGCTCACATCTGTTTGAGATTGTTATCGAACTCTATGCGCGCGATCCTGTGTCCAGTGGCCTAACCGCCGAGGTATGGTGGTCTTCAAAGATGTAACTCAGGTCTCGTCTCGCTCGAAGGCATCTGCTCAAAACCTGGTGGGTTTTCAGGGCTCGTCCGAGACCGCGCGGTGCGTTACTGCTCATCCCCTGGGATGTTGCCCGTATCTGAGTTTACCAAAAATGCTGAGAGCTTTCTCATTAAGCCTGGGTAGGTCCCTCTCCACCGGGAATCAGCTAGAATTATATCAGTCATGAGCTATTCCAAGATGGTCTCCTTGGCCATACCATGCAGATGTTGTTTCCATTTAGCAGAATCTTGGGCAGTTTTGTGTGATTGCCAGAGTAGTCGCTGAATGGTCAGTAGAGAAGGCGGAGAAAGAACACCCGCACGGAAGCTCACAATTCTGTCACGTCTTCAAGCACCATATCTACGATCACGTTAGCAGCGCGTATGTCAAGAGGTGAAGCGCAATACTCACTGACGTAGTCGTCAAATCCCATCAGGGTGCCGCTGAACTCTGCATCATTGCATCAGCCCCATATCCGCACACGAATATTATCAGACATACCCTTCTCTCCCTTCATAACGACCCAAATTCTTGATCCGACACACTTGTCGATTAGTTCTTGGAGATTCGTCAGTGATGAACGTTCAGCCTGTTTTGCCAGAGGAGACTCACCTAGTGGGAGCAATTGAGAAGCCATGGTGAAGATGGAAACTCCGACGCAGTAAGGAAGCTGAGAGCCCACGTGAGACTACCTCGAGTCTGCGTGAGTTGATGCGCTTGACCGTTCAGTTCAGCGTGTGTCGCGAACTCTCAGAACAGGCAGTTGATGTCGGAGGCAAAGTGGGATCCCTGCCAAGAATCAGCGGTTACTACCCTGTAGTATGTACCCCACCGGGCTGACCATCGCTCACGTCGGCACGTGCACGCGCGACGCTGATTCAGCAGTTGTGACACCACCTAAGCGCCCATCGCGGTGGATCATGATGCTCAGTACGGAGTAGAGCACCTCCTTTCGCGCGACGTGGCTGCCTGGCCACTGCATCATCCCAGTCCACTCATTGGCCATGGTTCACTCATAGTTTGAAGAGGCAACTATCAAATGACACATATAAAACGCCGGAGTCTTGCTGGTCAGGGCCCGTCGATGTTGTCTTTGTTAAGACATGCTTGCCACTTGAGGTAGATGTCCCTGTTCCTCAACTTGGACGAATCCCGTTGACTTGAAAGAAGCCGAGGTCCCAGACGAAAGATGAGCTCCAGATCACCGTCTCAATTGTGGAGGCCAGGTACCGGAATACGTTTTGCGCCCAAATGGCTGTCGGGACGACCATCCCTGGATAACGATAACTCATCCAGGACGGCTGGGTCACCGCGGTCCGTCAATACACATGATACTCCAGCAATGTTATCAAGGCAAGGGAGCAGCCCCATGCAAGAAACATCACCAGAATCTCCCAAAACTACGGTCGAATTTCCAACTGCCAGAGAAACAGCTATCCAGCAGAAGTTAAGCACTCCTCCGCGAACTTCAAGCTCACAGCTCTTGGATGCGATCTTCCTTGCTCCTGGGCAAGCACCTCGGACTAGCCTTGAGTACAAGCTTTCGAGGACGCGGTTTCAAGAAGCTCGAAAATCTGCACCCAACACACCGAGTTCTTTCTGGTCTCATACTTTGTATGAGAAGACAAATGAAGATGGTTCTGCTGAAAATGTGAAGGTGCACTACTGCACGAGCAAACATACCATGGAGAACGTCTGCAAACGCTACTTTGAGAACGAACCAGTGCTGGGCTTTGACATGGAATGGATGTCGTATGCGAACCGGAATTCTGGGCCTCGCCAGAACGTATCCCTGATCCAGATCGCAAGTCCAAGTCGTATCGCCCTTTTCCACATTGCTCTTTTCCCGAAAGATGACTTCGTTGCCCCAACTTTCCAGAGGTTGATGGAAGATGCCAAAGTCAGCAAGGTTGGCGTGAATATTCTGGCGGACGCCACAAGACTACGAAAGGTCCTTGATGTGCACATGGCTGGCGTTTTTGAGGTCAGCCATCTTTACAATCTCGTCCGTTACTGCAAAGCTCGCCTGCCAGGGCCGATCCCGAAATCGGCAGTGTCGATGAGCAAACAGGTCAAGGACTGTCTTGGTTTACCGATTTACAAGGCGGAGTCTGTCCGAGCAGGAGACTGGATGCAGCCTCTTTCATCTCGTCAGCTACAATGTAAGTAGCCGCATCCTTGCCCGCCTTCATTGCTAATCGGTCTCAGACGCCGCCTCCGATGCATACGCTGGCCTTCAGTTATACCACGTTTTAGAACAACACCGCCTCCAGCTTGACCCTCAACCTCCAAGACCCGAATTTGCAGAACTCCGTCGACCTATCACTCGTCCACTCGTAGAGCAAAGTGACAGCTTGCTCGATGAGGACTTCATCGATGAATCTATTACTGATGAGGATATGATGGCTCTCGACGAGGCAATGGCAATCCACCATCTGCAGCCTCATCCATCGACATCTGTAGGCAAACCAACTCCGCCTCAAAGCAGAGACAGCCGCTTGTCTGCAGCTGACGCAGCGGTTGACAAGTTCAAGGCATTGGTCCCCAAGAGATTAGCACGAACCTCTGCCCTGCGCGCATACTATGTCTGGCATAACAATCAAGATCTCACACCAGCGTCAGTCGCTAGCCTCTTGAGGGATCCTCCACTCCAAACGAATACGGTAGTGACCTACATTCTGGATGTGGTAACATCAGAGAAGCTGCCGTATTCCAAGTCCAGAATGGCTTCGGAGGTACTCTCTCTTGTGCACCCGACTGCGGTGATGGGCAGGTACAACACACTTGCACAAACCTGCGACTACTCACCCACAACATGATCATCAATGAGCCGATCTCAGTTCCATTTCTAGCATTATTTCGCATTGACAATCCAGGGTATACTAAGATGCCAAAAGGCCCCTGCCACGGTTGACCTGAACCTTCTTGTCTTCACCTCCACTGACAATTCCCCAAGTCTTATCCCATGCTACACTGAGCACCTTGGCGCCGTCGCCTGCTGCTGGCAGTTTCTTGTTCTTCAACCACTCTCTACCAATTGTGTAGACAGGTTCGCAAACGCTACCACTGCCCTCATTGGAAGTCACATGGCGAACACTGCGGAGATCCCAGACACGACAGGTGCTGTCGTGGGAACCTGAGACTAACGAATGGTTGTTGTCAGGAGATGGCGCGAGGGAGGACACCATGTTCACATGCCCACGAAGGGTCATTGCCGCCGTAGAGGCGGCGCCTTCGCGAGGATCAAGAAGCGTGATATGCCTGGCTGAAGATCCAGCAGCGACAAGCGCCGAGCCCGGGATTGCTGTCGCGCACAGAATGGGATGCATTGTGGTCAACCTCGCGACTTCGCGCTGCGTCGTCAAGTCAATGGTCTTGAGAGTGTGGTCTTTCGAAGCGGAATATGCGACCGTTGAGTCGTTTGGATGGAAAACAGCGGCTGTTACAGGCTCGTCGTGCATTGGGAAGAGGGCCAATGGACCGCGCTGCGCTGTTGAACCGGAGCTGGCAAGCTTGGCCTTCTTCACGCTGTGTGCCGATGGCAGAGACTCGGGTTCGGCCTGTGGAGCTGTGCGTTTTGAAGACGACCACAACCCGACCTTGCCATCAGAAGATGCGCTGAGGATGCGCCCAGATGAGGCGTTGATATCGAGGCTGTTAATGGCCTTGTCGTGGCCCCAAAGCTCCATGTTATGCTTGAGAGTGCCTGAGAAGCCGTCCTCCGATTCCGAATAATCCCAAACAACGATCTTGCGATCCAAACCCGCCGAGGCCAGCTGTGTCGACGACAGCCACTTAACAGCGTCCAGCCTCTGGGTATGACCACCTCCACGACCGGCTGCTGACGTCGCAAGAGCTTGCCCAGATGGATTCCAGATACGCACCAGTCCGTCATATGAGGCGCTGGCTACTCTCTCAGGGGCACCTGGGGCACCGTACGGTGTTGTTTCGGAAAGCAGATCGACAGCACCCACCCACTCATCGTGCTCGAAGCTGGCTTCGTAGACTGGCGGCAGCAAGCTGCGAACATATTGCAAAGTAAGGGTTGTTTCAGAAGAAAGGCCTTCGGATGCGAGGTACTCGTCTATAGTTGTGCGGAGGAAGGTGCCGTTCGCGAGGAAGTCGAGGGGGACTGGAGAGGAGGTGTTGAGCATGGACTCGGAATTGAGAATACGGGAAAGGCCATAGCGCTTGATATCTGCAGGCAGTTGTCAGTGAGAAAGAAAATGGCTTTGAAGATAGAAAGTGAGCCAGTGGAAACAAACCTGCGGGCACCAAAAGTTGGCGCTTTGACTCAGGAAGCTGGAGATCTGCCTCGGTGGTCGTGAAGATGACCTTCACCTGGGAAGGTGAGGTATCCATGTTTGCTAATTTTCAATAAAACGAAGACCAATTGTTGATCAGTGCAATGGCAGTTTATGATGGTGAGCCGTGCAGTGTGCGTCTTGCTGTGGTTATGAAGATCTCACTTTGTGGCATGTGAGAGAGGAACAGTGATGCTGCACTGAGGAAAAAAAATTGGGAAGAGTCGCAGCCTCGTGGCTTGGGAGACCCACCGCGGGGACATTTTTGCTAGGACAAGAGCCAATGAGAATGGCGGATTGGCAAGGCTGAGCCTGTCCTCCGTCGGTCACTTCACCTGGATGGACAGTCGATTTGCTGGGAATTATTGTAGACGAGTGATAATATACGACAAGTTGGAATGAATAAGTCCAGCAGTAAACGTAGAAATCTATTGACTGAACTCACCGCGGCATATTACATATTGGCAGGTAGAGGGGCATCGCTTCTTGCTTCGTGGCTGCCGACCCTACCATTCAGACGCGTGAAAATTCAGGCAAAGGAAAGAAATGGAAAGTGAACCAGACTATATGCCTTCGAATTCTCCAGGTAATCATGCCAGTCAAAAATGACGATGAAAAAAGCGGTACTAAATAGCGGCCTTGCGATCATGGGAATCGCCTAGCTTACTTCCGACCGCGGGGCAACTCAAATGCCACAGTTGACGCTGTGCAGAGGAAGGTGGTCATTTCCACGCAGTGGAGAACAGTGGTCACAAGTCGCAAACATGAACAGCCTGTCATTGACACAATGACAGAGACTGGACCAGCTTTGACAGGCGCGCTGGTTGCTGCACAATGACCCTTATCCCCCGCATGCCATGTCGTCATGCGACAGAGCCAGCTGCTCCAGACAACACTTGGCCCTGCTACTGTACAGTCCTTCCTGCGGAGGCGGTCGTGCTGGACAGGATGGGAAAGGATGAGTTGGATGATGGAAGATGCAGCTTAGATATGGGTGGGTGGGGAAAGCATGCGACTGGAGAAAAGCTGGGACAGGGGGCTCTAGCTTTGCGTTAGTGAGGTCGAAGGTGAGGATATGGAGAGGCAAGGTGTCTGGGGAAGCGGTAGTGGTGTGGTGCTGTCGATGGCTTCTTCTTGTTCAGTATCCAACGGCCGAGCTCTGAACGGCAAGAACGCGCGACTTTTGTCCTTAGGAAAGGATATGTAAGCGGAAGTTTTATAATGCCTCATGGGCTGCGGATAGTCTCGGTGAGTTCGGGCGTTAGCATCGACATGGCCAGCCGCAAACAGGTCCATCAGAAATCTGGAGGCGAAAACCTGTGGGGGGAAGGCTGGTTAGTCGATGGTACTAAGGTAGGATCTCACATATTTGTTGACAATGATTATTGTTTCGCCCGCACCGGAGCCTCATTATACGGGGTATTGGCATGTACGTGAAATAGAGTTTTGTCAAGTTGGTCACACGGTCTTCTGCTCTTATCACATTCAGATACTGCCGGGAGGCTGTTGTGAGCTTTGGAACTTGCTGGGGTTCATAAACAAAGTCTTCTGCTGCAACGGCTTCATCGGCGCTCAGTGGGAATACCTAGGTGGGTCGGCTCCTCCCCCAGGCGATGCAAGCATCTGTCTTTGCTGTGCCAACCTGCACCTGGATGGGGTCGAGGAAGCCACAGACTCCACTGGAAGCCTCCACGGGAACCACTACGTTCCGCTGCAGAAGAGTCCAGGCCCCCCTCGTTGGCGGAGATGCAGATGCTAAAATGCGGGAGGAGGCATTCTTGCAAACTCTGGACACGCGCTGGCCGTCGTTCGTCCTTGTTAGTTTCGACCTCCTTCTTCTCAAAGCGATGCTAGTGATTTGGAGAAGGCCAGTAGTGTGTCCCTGCGTGAGATCAGCTGAGCGTTTAAAGTGGTGAAGAAGGTTCAGACACGTCGAACCTGGTTGGGCAGGAAACACCACGAGATCGTGGATGGCGGTGGCGGTTTAGGCTGGCAAAGGCTGAAAGTCAAACAACTGATCATGACGGGCATCATCTCACTCTCTCGTCTCCGGTGCTTTGGATGATGTTTTTCGCCGCCTCTCGTGGCTCACTGCTACTCTCAAGCCCATCCCAAGTCTTTCTCCCCAGGAACATAATAGCATCATCATACTCCGTACTATGCCCTCAGTTCAACCTCTCGTACGTAATATTCTTTCTGCTGGTACTGTACTGTACCTGTAGCTGCAGCTGCTTGCATCGCAGCCCTCGACACTCCCGCCACATCCTCAACCGCAAAGGGAAAATTCCGAAAGAAATAAGAAGCCTGCTGCAGAAAATTCTGTCATCTACCGTCTCCCGGAGTACGCGAAAGCGAAGCGAAGGCGGAGGGGACCAGGGTCCCGCTGCGCCTGTGCAAGGTTGTGACGCACTTCTCCGTGATTGCGGCCGATCGATTTCCATTAGGGAGGGGGCTGGTGCTGGCGGCTGCTACTGGTTTTGCTACTGGCGTTCGTTGGCACTGGACCTCGCTGCGCTCATCTGTCCTCACCACCACCAAAGCTCACCACCTCATCTGGCCATCCTCAACACTTTCTCGCTCAAACGCTCCTCCCACCTTCATCCTCTCCTCCTCCTTGCGCTTCAATCGCATTCCCCTGCTTACTCTCCAGCTCCCCTCCGCATTTTTACCCTACCAAGGCCCAAGTGTTGTTCTCTTCAGCTCTGACAGATCCTGCTGTCCGGAGCTCTTCGCTCGCCGGCGTCCCGTTCGCAGCCTCTGGTCCGTGCGACACAGCTTGCTCTGAGTTTCTCTCAACCTCAACAGCTCGAGTGAGCTCACGCTACCAGCCATGGCCTCCGACGCTCAACCCGCGCGCGACATCAAGAACCACCTTCTCTTCGAGATTGCGACTGAGGTCGCTCACAGAGGTCTGTCCACTCTACCCATGCGCACTCCCCTCGGTCCGACGAGCCTCTTACTGACCCTGTCCTGACTCGCAGTCGGTGGTATCTACTCTGTGATCAAGTCCAAGGCTCCCGTTACTACTGCCGAGTATGGAGACCGCTATACCCTCATCGGGCCTCTCAATCACCAATCCGTGCGTTTCCAGTCGTTCCAAACCTAGGTCAAGGCTAACATCGTGCAGGCTGCTGTGGAGGTGGAAGAGATGGAACCCACGAACCCGGCGATCGCTACCACTATGCAGGCCATGAAAGACAGGGGCGTTGGCATGATGTATGGTCGCTGGCTGATCGAGGGAGCTCCTCGCGTGCTCCTCTTCGATACAAAGACTGCCTATGGCTACATGAATGAGTGGAAGGCCGACCTCTGGAACGTTGCCAGCATCCCCTCACCCCCTAACGACGATGAGACCAACGAGGCCGTCGTATTTGGCTACCTCGTTGCGTGGTTCTTGGGAGAGGTAAGGCATCCTGAAATTGCAGCTTGAGCGACGTAGGCTGACATACCATACAGTTTGTGTGCCATGAGAAATCCAAGGCGGTCATTGCCCACTTCCACGAGTGGCTCGCCGGTGTAGCCCTGCCCCTGACCAAGAAGCGACGAATTGATATTACCACCATTTTCACGACACACGCTACCCTGCTCGGACGGTATCTCTGTGCCGGCTCGGTCGACTTCTACAACAACCTCCAATGGTTCGATGTCGATGCCGAGGCTGGTAAGCGAGGTATCTACCACAGGTACTGTATTGAGCGCGCTGCTGCTCACGCGTGCGATGTATTCACCACCGTCTCTCACATCACTGCTTTTGAATCTGAGCATCTGCTCAAGCGCAAGCCTGATGGTGTTCTTCCCAACGGCCTCAATGTCACCAAGTTCTCAGCCGTCCACGAATTCCAGAACCTTCATCAACAGGCTAAGGAGAAGATTCATGACTTCGTCAGGGGCCACTTCTACGGCCATTATGACTTCGACCCGGACAACACGCTCTACATGTTCACTGCCGGTCGTTATGAATTCAGGAATAAGGGCGTGGACATGTTCATCGAATCTCTTGCCAGGCTTAATCACCGCCTGAAGGCGTCGGGCAGCAAAACGACAGTTGTCGCATTTGTCATCATGCCTGCGCAGACCACCTCTCTCACCGTGGAAGCGCTCAAGGGACAGGCTGTTATCAAGAGCCTGCGCGACACCACCAACATCATTGAGCAGAGCATTGGCCGCAGAATTTTCGAGCGATCTATCAAGTGGCACGAGGGTGACCCGATGCCGGATGAGAAGGAGCTTATTTCTGCCCAGGATCGTGTCCTCCTTCGAAGACGTCTATTCGCTATGAAGCGTCACGGACTGCCACCAATTGTCACGCACAATATGGTCAACGACAGCGAGGACCCCGTGCTGAACCAGATTCGTCGTGTACAGCTCTTCAACCACCCCTCGGACCGTGTCAAGGTTGTCTTCCACCCGGAGTTCTTGAATTCAGCCAACCCTGTCCTGCCCCTCGATTACGATGATTTCGTACGTGGTTGCCACATGGGCGTCTTCCCGTCTTATTACGAACCTTGGGGCTACACTCCTGCCGAGTGTACCGTTATGGGTGTTCCCAGCATCACAACCAACCTCTCCGGCTTCGGCTGCTATATGGAGGAGCTGATCGAGAACTCGAGCGATTACGGAATCTACATCGTAGACCGGCGAACGAAGGGAGTCGACGACTCAGTGAATCAGCTGACGTCATTCATGTACGACTTCTGCGCCAAGAGCCGCCGTCAGCGAATCAACCAGAGGAACCGAACTGAGCGCTTGAGCGACCTCCTGGACTGGAAGCGCATGGGCATGGAGTATGTCAAGGCACGTCAGCTGGCTCTGCGCAGGGCATACCCTGACTCCTTCGGTGGAGATGAGGAGGACGACTTCATCCCCGGTGTCGAGCAGAAGATCTCGCGTCCATTCTCCGTGCCTGGGTCGCCCCGCGACCGCACTGGCATGATGACGCCTGGTGATTTCGCCAGTTTGCAGGAAAGCCATGAGGGCCTGAGCACCGAAGACTATGTTGCATGGAAGCTCCCGTACGTTTTCCTTTCGTGATGTCTGGTTTCATTTGATGGTGCCAACTTGCTGACTCTTGGTATAGTGAGGAGGAAGACCCCGACGAGTATCCCTTCCCGTTGACTCTGCGGACGAAGCAGCCTGGAGGCAACAGCCCCCTCAACAGTGTGCCCTTGAACGGCAACGGAACTGCCAACTAGTGGTGAGGCTGCCAAAACATCCACCCCAGCGTGTTGAGCGTTTTCTGTGCGAATATTTGCTTGCGTCGGGGACTTGCATGGGCTATGCAGACCACGAAGGACAGCATCACGTGCTCTTGAGCTGCTTGGAGGATTGAAGAGGAGGATTGAACTGGGGCAGGAGCTGCGCGAGGGAAGTGAGAATGAAGTGGGAGGTGCTCTAATGGGGAGGGATCGTTTGGACTTGCATAATTACGGTAGTTCTTCGTTTTGTTTCGTTTCTCTCTGTATCCATGGCGTGTACACTTTCCCAATGCAGACAGACATCTGACTTCAGCTTCATGTTTCTGTGTCGGACAAAATCCCCTGCAATGCGCCTTCTGTGCTGTGGCAGGAGGATCCAGAGCAAAAGTTCGATCATGCGGACTTGGACAAAGCATGTTTGCTGGTCAAACGCTGGACTACTGTGATGGGGGCGGATAGAGACGAGCACAGATCACTTGCTGGTGGAGGCGGGCGAGCATCAGGAGGGGAGAGCAGTCAGTGTTGTGACGGTGCTGAAGGGTCATCACGACCGCCGAGAGTTTGAAGGAAGACTTGCGACAAGAACAAAATAGGTGTTCGAGATAGTATGACGTCCTAATTTTCTGAGACGAAGGATTTCAAAGGGTCCCTGGCATGATACGATGTAATGGCGATGATGCTTGTGCAGACTTACGATGGAGGTTATTTCGCAGCTAAAGAGAGTTAAGCATTGTAGCCTGCGGCTGCGGGCATAAGATTGAAGATAGATTGCGTACTAGTTGTCCTCTAGCGGCTTCCCATTCTGCGCGCACTGTGCAAATTAGCGGATGGATCTTCACCGTTGGAAAGGATATCCTGGTCTTGTGGTGGTCGATCATGGGAACGAGGGGCGAACCGTGTGGCCATTCGAAAGTTTAAATTGGTGTATGTACTGTATGTACAGGAGAGAAAGATGAGGGGTGTGTCTTTTCTTTGGAGTATTGCGAGGGAGTCTCCAAGGATATGGGTGCATTGAAGCTGAAACCGATCTGTGCACGGATATGTTCAAAGGCAGAGAGGATGGTCTGAGGTCAGGGCCAGGCAGGGGGTGATCAGGTACATAGGTAGGTAGATGTGAAGGGAGTCCTGGACTGGATGATGAAAGCCACGATGTTAAGGGATGTACTGTGTATGAAGCTGGTGAAATTCTTTTGGGGATGCTTGATGTTGCTCATCGATGTGAGATGTCTGGTTCGGCTGCCAACCGCTTGACCGAACCGTGGATTGAACGGCGGGACTACAGTAGGTAGATCGTTGGTTCGATGGGACAGAAATAGCGGTGATGGATGCTGGTCGAAGAGTGGCGACGGGGTGAGGAGCAGAACAGGGGCACTGGACAGTACCGAGATTTGAGGAGGGGGCGGGCAATCTACCCCACACGAGTGCAGCCAAGCCAAGAGACGAGACCGGACGAAACACGAGGGAAGATGAGAAGCTGCGAACGACCCAGACAAGAACCACTACATGGTTGTGCCCTGCCGTGTGCAAAGGATGAGACTCATTATCGTTGGCTTTGGCTAAGCGTCAAGCGATGGAGGGTTGAAGGAGAGACAAAATGAGACCGTGCAACGAAGGAGGAGAAGGAAGACCAAGAGGTAAAGGAAAGGTAGCGAAGGGTTGAAGGAGGTCGGTGCAAGGAGCTCCAGCGATGCAAGGTTGCGGGTTGGGTAGAGTCGAAGGCGGTCTTAGCGCTTCTGGTACCTGCATTAGCACCATTTCTCTCGCCGAGCAGGGCAACTGGAGAGGGCAGGGGGGGGGGGGGTCCCAGTGACGTGCAGGGAGGCAAATGGGAGCAGACAGCAGAGCAGAGACAGAAGATAGTGCGAAGATGAACAGGCCCTGCCATCACAGGATATTGACTGATTTCGAAAAACGAAGAGTCTCGAGATGCCCCTTCGTTGTGGGTCTTTGGGTCGTCGACTCTGAGACCAATCACTCCCAAGGGTCGGGATCACCGGCATATGTCAGTCGACAGGGAGAGGAGGGTGCTGCACTGTGCTAGCAAGGTACGAGGGAAAGTCTGCTCAGCTGGAATTGCGATTGTCGTCTCTTCGTTCTTCATCACCTTTCCGCGTGTGCACCCAGATCGACATTCTATACTCTTCATGCACTCGCTCCAAGGGGCGTCATATCCGACCAGCGTGCCATGCAATATGGAGTCACACACTCTTGAAGACGTTCCCAATTTGCGGGGAGCCGAAAGCCGACTATCGACATGCAAAGCAGGCCCCCCTTTCTTCGCAGGTTGATGATCGCTCTTTAATCCCTTGGGCCATTGGGGGACTTGTCACTTTGAGTGTCTTGTACTACCAGCCCAGGGCTACTAGTGAACAGGAGGAGGCTACTCTTAGAGAGTTACATTCACTTGCACTACAAGGAGGAGAGATTAAAAGTACCTTATCATGGATAGCTGTTAGTAGATCAATTATTTATCCTTGTTTACCCGCGGTATCCTGGTAACGGCCTTTGCCTCAAACAAAATCGCTTAGTGGGACCTGGTACTCCGTAGATAGTAGTTGGCACTCAGAGAGATGCGACCGGCATATTGTATGTACGCACCAGGCTGTTATAAATGCATGGGCGCGATAACCTGTCTATATAGTACGGAGTATAGAGGTGGTGGTCGGTCACCTCCCCCTAATTACCGGTGCTGTATTCTCCACAAAAAGTGACATGTTGGAGGGCTATATGATCAGCGAGGGTGTTCATGCTCTCCGTCACCATCTCGGCTGCCCAGCAACTCGACATGATAGCGGATCGGGTGAACACGGCACGAAAAGCTGTTTGCTCCAAGCCCAATACAGTTGATGTGTAGGTAGGTATTCTGCTTGGACCTCAGTTGGGAATGCACGGAGTCATGGACATCACCTCTGGTTGGCACTAAGGACGAGACGAAAGCCACCAATCTTGCACGACGCTTCAGCCTCGCCATCTCGAGGCCCACCAACATCAACTAGCGAGTCAAGTCCATCTCAATCACTCAAAACCGACTCTCGAGCTTCGCATACAAAAAATTCCCCCAAGTCTAGTAACATGTTCTTACTGTACCTGTTGCAGTGGCAACAGCAATATCCCGGACCGCACGGTACCTAGTCTATACAGTATGTAAGAACCCTAGCCCTGTCTCCTGCAACCCTGCGCTCAATCAACTGTAGACGAAACTTCGCTTCCTCACCGCCGCACAGTGCAGATGCCCATGGCGGGCCTCCGATCCCTGCCGCCATTTCCCTTCTCGGCCGAGCGAAGACTGTCACCGTTTTACACAGGGGTGGGGTCTTCACTATAATCACCCTGGGATCGTTCGATCCAATCAGTCAGGAATTGGGTCTACGAAACGTGCGCCAGCAGTCGCCCAGCATCAGTTCCCGCTTCGTAGTGTCTGTGATCGTGCAGGACTGTAGTTCGTCTGGTGAACTGAACTGGTTATCCCCCCCCCCCCTTCCCGCTCTATTGAGCAGCGCTTGTTTCAATGCGATTTCAGAACTCATAAGGTAAACCTTGGCTAGAAATCCTCCTGGTCTGAGAAAGACTCTCTCTACAAGGTTTGATCGTCACCCTGTCAAAACCCAATTCTTTCCTGTTCATTCTTCTCGTGATGTTCTAGCCTCCTCACCTAGTACGCATGTAATCCAAATAGATAGTAGGTACCCACACCCAATATAAAAAAAAAACCACTTACACAATCCCATACAGGCTCACACTACCGCCCGACTAAGACGCGCCCCAAACCCACACTCACCCACGATGACAGCAATTTATCTCCTTCACGCGCCTGTCTATGTGAACTCAACCACAGGCATGCGCCGCGTGCGCACCATCGAGTGGGGGGACAGGTGACTTGCAAACCAGAATTATAGGCACAGACGACGGTAGACGCGCCATTCGGGCCACCTGCATCCTCTGCCCTTTACTTTACTTCTCACAATCGTTTGTGCGACTAGCCCTCTTGATCGCGCCAGTTGCGAACCATCGGAGCCCGTAGTCCAGAGTTCAAGACATGACTCTCAAATGTGGTTGCACCTGTGCAATTGACCTCAAAGTGCCTACCTTCCAATGAGCGATTCATTGATTGGTCGCAAGCCCGGACCATGTACTGCCAATCATGAAATCAGGTCTTACAACTACATTGCTAGAGCCTTGCGAACGGTGGGTAATAAGCGCGTTTCGGAAACAGGCATCCCAGGTCACTACCCCGAGAAGGAAAAAGAAAAGAGTGTAGCACGGACCAGGCTCGGCCTGGGCAGCCTTACAGGAGAAGCATCAAGATGGTTTGGTATGTAGCACGTTGTAAACTCAATTGATCACTGTCAATTGACAAATATAGTGTGCAGTCTTGGTATCATTATTAAGTATGAATGAGTGAGTGAATGCGTGCGCCACCAGACTTCAGTGACCAACCCCTCGAGCGCCGTCATAGCCATGCCATTGTCTCGGAAATCAAAGACACTTTCTCAAATTCGCACGTATTGCCTCCCATAATCCCGGAAGACGCTGGGCGAAAAGTTTTCGTCTCTTCACGTTCACTTTCGTCCCAGACACCATCAAACGCCGTTGCCGCGTAACCAAAGAAAGAAAGTTGCAACAAAGTCATGATCGTCGTGAATAACCCAAGGGTTCATAGTCGCGTCGGTTGTTTCAACGCTTAGGCTTTAATGCTTCGCCGTCGGCCAAGCGCAAAGCCGGCACGGAGTTTGCTAAGATTAGCGGTATTGCTGGATATGACGGACGCCGAGTCCGACTCCTGCAGTCCGAATGCCTTCCATCGCGCAGTCCTCATCATTTCTTGATAGGATCCGGGGCTCTTGGCCTCTAACGGTGAGCCCACCATTTGCCTGGATTGACGCTCCTCCTCCGGGTCCACAGGCAGTGTCTGCACAGAGATGTTCTCCTTGGAGTGAGAGTAAAACCCGTCTGGGCTGAGCTGATGGCGGCTTCGCTTCTTCACTAGGCTCAAGCCCCGCTTGAACATGACAGAAGGAGTCAACGGCGTGGCCGGGCGTTCAATCTCCTCTCCAGCCTTTGATGCGAACGGATCGGTATTGAGAAAGGTAGGGCGATGAGATCGTTCAATAGAGTTCGGCATACGACTGCTTAAGCGAGGGGGGTGGGACAGTGTGACTGAGGATGCCGAAGAAGTTGTCGAAAGACGGCGGGTCAGAATGGGCTCCGTCTCTGCACGCGTGAGATGGCCCGCAGAGGATCCCGACTTCCTTGCTCGACAAGGTAGCTCGATGATGGAGGGCTTTCCTGAGAAGATGACAGAAACGACCCGAGCGGTTATGACGATGCTATAACCGTGATGCTTCTTGTTCTCTTCTGAGTCTGAATCTAAGTCGAAGTCGGAGAAATCGTCTGCTGATGAGGACGCATCCTCTTCGGAAGAAAGGTAGACATCGTAAGGTGTGGCGATAGGATTCGACCTGGTCTTGGACTGTGGTCGAGATATAGGTGTGATTGTGGTGTCAAGGAAGCGGGAGACCCTTCTTGCACTCTTCATGGGAAGGGCCGGTGCACGGGTTGAAGGCTTGATGGGGCCGGAGTTCATCATGTCTGCACGATACCTGTCGATAATGTCGTGGTCGTAGGTGTCAGAGGTAGGAGAGGCTTCAGAGGCGGGAGGGGAACAAGAATCGGAGGATGAGCCGCTATAAGAACGTCGTCTCTGTTCTGGCATGTCGGTGACGCGCTCTGGCGTGGTATGTGCTTGGTCCACAAGAGACATGGTCAAGGCTCAGACTGTCGCGGTGGAAAGCCGATGGTGCCGCAGTAGCCAAGGACGTTTTAGTTCAAGTGAGGTCAGGGCGGCGCGTGTCCAGCACAAGTCTGAGGGAGGCTGTGAGACACCCGGCCACCAAGGACGGCTCTGGTATGCGGAGACGGCCCCTCACACTGGAAGCCAACGGGTAGTGAAACGAATATGTTGGCGCAAATGCCAGTGAATAGAGGGGTTGAACGCGGTGCAAAGGTGCGCGAGTCACGAGAGAGAAAAAAATATCTGAGCGAGGTCGGGAAGTTCGCACGGCGAGAGAGGCGGTTGTGGTGATGGTGGTGTAAGTCAAGAACGGATATGAAGTGGGACGCGGCCAAAAAGCAAAGGACAGCCCAACTGCGCGGAGTAAGTGAGGTACTGCAGTCGGAATAGAATGGAAGAAGCAATGGATCCCGATCTTTCAATTCAAGGAGATGGAAGAAGCACAGGGCTGCATTTGAATGTCGAAGGGAACAGAGTGGGTTGTGAGCCAAGTAATATGGACAAAGCGTTGCGGTGTAGAGTCGAGGAGAGAGCCTGGCCAGGACGACAGTGCGAGACTGTGTTCGCACTGGAGCCAGGGGCGGCCAGAAACGGACAGGGGAGGGGAGATGGAGGGGTGCCCCCTACCGGGAAGGGGTCACGGGGGGTACGTACATACATTACAGTACATACACCCCGAGACTCGAGCTCTGTGACCCCACGAGGAGTGCTTGGCCGTGTAAGAGACAATGATGATGGGAAATCCACATTTGTTTGATCACAGTCATGCGCGAAGAGGAATCCTATGTCGACTCCGTCACCTCGCCGCGACAAGATAATGAGGCCAGGATGTGGGCTCTTGGGGCTAAAAGGTCGTCCGTCTTCGGCCAGATGCCCAACAGCTGCTGGCGGACGGAGTGCTGCCACCTGGCGACCGACCGACCACCTGTTCTGCGTCTGCCACACCCTGTTTCACGTTTAGCCTCATCGCCAACGCCTCATTCCTGCCCCTTCCGCTCCCTCCTTCCAATGGTTTGTTCTGACCTTCAATCACCAACGCCTCCAGGCCACCACCCATCGTGACTAATCATGCCCCTCACCTTCAGCAAGCTTTTGCACACACATTCACTCTAATTCTCTCCCTTTTCCCTTTGACGAATTCTTTCCTCAATAAGTTACCCCTGCGTACCATACACGTTACTATGCAAATAGCCGCGTTACTGCCCTTGGAATCTTCATGCAAGTGATTCAACTGGTGCAAGAACCATCGTTGATCGCCCGTTTGTGCTATAGCTCCCCATCCTCGAATATTTGTCACCCCGCCATGGAAATCTGCTTGACAGATCCAGCAGCTAATATTCCGGTATGACGGCCTCGATGACTTTGACAGTACAATCATATGCGTCACTGCGTGTACCGAAAAACAATTCTGCATCTTCATGTGGAGTCGCGTAAAGTTTCTGGGGCTGGAGGAGATTCTCTCACGAACGCCCGGCGGCTTGCATTCACCGCGCTCTATCGTGCAAGCCAGTATCTTCCCTTGCATGTCGACAGATACCGAAACACAAACTCCGGAGCCCAGAGCACCCCCCGCGCCGCAGTGCGCACAAGACAGCCATGAACTTGCGCTGATAGGCTCTGCACCCATCTGGTTCCCCCAGACAGTCAACCGGCGCTACATACCGACACCAATGAATGGGAAAGTCTCGCCTAGCCGGCCTGGCTTCGGAGCATGGCTGCCGTTTCGTATCGAGCGCTCGAATGCCACCTGGCATCGCTCTCGGGAGCCAATCGCAATCCCCAGCGTTTCTCGCCGTGTGTCGGAGTAGGCTCTTGGCTTACTCGATCTTGTTCTCCCAGATCGACAAGCAATGCACATATCCCTGTGCACAGCTCTCATCCACGTAAGACACTTGTTCATGTGTTCCAGGATCTCTCCGGATAGTGGCATCCCGCGTTCAGAGTTTCTATGCTAGCTGCCCCGCATAGCTTGCTCTGTTCTAGCGTACCGCAATGCAGACAACCATGACACTATTGCCTCGCCATATCCGTCATCACGAGTTACGGTCACGGTGGCCGTCATCATGGTTTATGCTGCATGGTATTGCGCTCACTTGCCAACGAATTGCTCAACTTGACATTCACGGTGCCGAACACGCCTGTGATCCACGTAAACTGCGAGAGCCTGTGAACGTCGAGCGACAATACCGGTACATGCTCAGCTGAATTACAATCCAGGATAGGTTACGCTTTACTACGTGCCGGGCTCCCTTATGCTTCTTCATGGGCTAAGCCATTCTGGGCCACGGACGTAATGTTGGACTCACCGCGACTTACCAGGCTATAGTGCTATGCAGGTGCGGCACGAATATTGTTATACTACATGCATCTGCTTTCACTAGCCCAGGGAACATGCCTTTGCTGGTGTCCTCGCCATGTAAAGCAGAAAGTTCTCGGTAGCACATTGACCGTCTTTCGAGTGGCCGTATGCGAGTGTTACAGCACTACCTCATCGTCGATGTCATGCCACTGGCCAGATCTGGGGCAGAATTGCACACTGTGTTGCGATGCCTTTACGGCAATAGAGATCCCGAGACTTGCAAGGCTATAGCAAAAAAAAAAAAAACAGATCTCGCTGGAGATCTCGTGGCGTTCTCTGGGGACGCTGCAAAACATCATGAACCATACTTGTCAGATCGGGAGCTCAGACTCCCGCGACGAATCGACGCCCAAGCGGAGGCTGTGCTTATGCTCTGTGTATCGCGACTGGCTCAGCGAGACCCTGTCTCCGATCTCTTGGTGGATTAGGCGGCTGCCGAGGTGCGATCTGGTTCATTCATTGTCGGAGAATGCAAACGAACAGGGTGTTGACAGAAACATTTGGGTTTCAGAAAGCCGCTGTCAGCCTGTCAATGGCATTGTTGCATTGCTTCGCATGTACAACTACTTGTCAGGGCTTTCTGGCATCTGACGGTGGCCGAAATGGAATGTTTGGTTCGTACCTGCATGAGGTCCAGAACCAGACTTTCTCATCCTTGTTGGCAGCCTACCACCGTCTGTGCAGACAGGGGACGTTTAACAGTTCCGGCGTTGTGACAGTGCTGCGGCTAACAGTGGCGCACACAAAACACAAGCCGGAATTGTCAGAAGGGTTCGAGGTAATCAAGGTCACAATCTATCTGCACTTCGAAGACACTCAAAAGAGATTCGACGGGGTGCTGACAGTTGTCGCAGGTTCTGGTGAGACCACACCGACGATGGCGCGCGCGTGCTGGTGCACTTAGAAGTCGAGAGATGACCCCAAACTCTCCCTGACAGAGCACTATATGACTGGATGGTCTACAACAATTATGACCTTGATCCCCTCGAGACGGCCTGAATAGTGGACCACAGAATGACAAGCTGCAGTGTCACTTGATATCTGGATTGAGTCGTTGGCCATCGAAACGACACTGGCCTGAGCGCGGACGACGTAGCGGCAAAGAGAGCATGGACGGAACACGACAAAGCCGGCCGCATCGTTTGACAGTCTTGCTCTAAAACACTAAAATCACAGGCAGGGGCCCCGTGGTCATTGCCGGCGCCTTTCGCTTATGGCCACTCTAAAAATACAAATATTTCCGAGTGTCATCACCCGCCGTGGACGAACTGCTTGCGCAAATAGGGCAAGCTTGTTATTCTCCGAGCGGCAAGGTGCGCCGTTTCGACAGGTTGTCAATGTTCCAAGTTGGCGAGCAATGGTGACAGTCTGCCCACATGTCACGATATATGGTATCTCGTGTCTGAGCAAATTCACAATGTGATCGTGTCGTTAACAACACGGCAGCGTTTGTGTGCGCACGCAGAAGGGTCACGTTTGTGAGCGACGTCGGCAAGGGAGATGCGCTGCGTGTGGTCCTCAACACCTTCGCTGAGCATATCTAAAGCAGCACAGGCAGATTCTTCGAAGTTGCCTTCCTACCGGCAAATGTCCATCTCTCCTGGACTACTAAAGGCCGTAGCTGTGAATGAGACTGATTTTCCGCTTCGCTAATTGCTTCGCAAGTGGTCAAGAACGACAACTCCTTCAACTGGATAGTCCAGTGGTGTATGTCCTCCGCCAAGGCCACCTTTTGTTAATTCGGGCAACTCTATAACGAGCTATTCCCGCGACTCCAGCTGGACAGCGATGAACACGAAGGATCCAGCGGATGCGGCGTCAGTGCAGGTCTGCGTGAGCTCGAAACCAGCCCCCCCATTTTGGCCCCCATTGATCGGATGTTGGGTCATGAGGCTTGGAGTACGGTAGTTCAAGCCACAACAAGTTTTTGCGCAAGCAACAGTGTTTTGAAGACCGCAACTGGATGCCTCGTGACTTATTTTGCGGCAGTCGGCATAGTCGTCTGCACGAGGTGTCTTCCGGCCGAATGTACTTCTGTTCCAAGCGTGGACAGGGTCTAGCCTTCTGGCGTTTCACAACAACTGTAGTGCTGGTCGCATTATGTCGCTTGACTTATACATCTGGGCCGAGTGTCATTCCATTCGTTGGACGAACAAAAGCCTAACCTTGTTTCTTGTCAGTCAACGCTGGAAAGCGACGCTGGTTGGTCACGAGACAAAGCAACTCAAGACGCCGCGACCTCCCACGCTAGCAAGATCATCCATCGTCCAACAAACACCTGCGTTCACGATGGTCCTCATAGGCCCGCCCCCTTTGTTTGGCCATTCCTAAGTGTCGACCGACATGCTCATCGCGAAGGAGATTCTTCTATTTCCAGCACGGCCATGTCAATTCTCCATGACGACGATACGCAAGGCTTCAAACATGAGTTGATTGTGACTGATCTATCGTCTCCATTTCTCGGGAGGGGGCGACCCAATCGCAGCTGGACGTGCCATGTCATCATGCAGCAATCGTTGGGTCCAAGAGCCGAAGTTGGCCAGCACCCGGTTTTCTTGAGCACAGTGTGCGAAAAAAGTGCAAGGAATCTTCTACATCATTCTCCTCGCAGATAACGGGTTTTCTTTTATTTCGAAAGAAGGCAGTTCGAGCAGAGATTCACACCCGGGGTGAACATGAACGATGTGTGGCGGGTGCATGCCATAGTTAGTTTCCCTCTCCGTATACACACACACACACACACACACACACAAACACACACACACACTCGACCACGCCATTGTGGCCAGCACAAGAGGGCGTCGCTGAACTTTCGCCTTGCACCAACCCAACAGCGTGATCTCTACAGGTGCAAGCGGGATCCAGACCTTGGTGCATTTCTGACCAGCAATATTACCTCAGGGCACCCTCCACTACATTGCGAAGGAGGATTGTCCCCAATCAACCGGCAGCGAATCCTTCAATGTTCGGCAATCAGCTGGTCCGGCTGAGGTAAGAAGGGGAGGGGGCCGTTGAGGGCTGAGTATGACCTGCATGCAGATCAGCCTCCGAAGCTGCGATGCGTCTACAACAGCTCGAGTGGCTCGGAGAAACGTGGCTTCAGAGCTTACCTCGTGTGAGCGAGACTGAAACGAGGTGGGAAAATGGCTTCTGATAGGGTCCTTTGTCATGTGAATAGCTGGCTACTGGGCTTGTTTCGGCGACATTCCAATGTGTAAAGCCAAACGAAGAAGTTTCAGTGCCCTCAAGAGTTTGCTTCGTTCTGTCTCCTGTGTTTCTGGACTTCGGAATTGCCCTAGGCATATTAGTGCTTACGGTCACGGGTGGTTCCTGGAGGACGCGTCTGGGGAGCATAACACAGTAGACAGACAAGTGAGCTACTGACCAAGTACGAGACACGAAGTTGATTAATATTTCTCGTGTTCAGCAAATCCTGTTTATGAAAAAACAACCCTCCATGGTATCGTCATGCCTTCTCGCCAAATCCGTGTACACGCAATATCAACCATTCATCCATGCAAAGCTCGAAAAGACAAAAGAAAAAGGGCTGAGCACTCCAGTTCCCACACGCTAGATGAATCAAAGTGCTCGTTCTTCCGCAGTTTCAAAGAATCAAGCTCATCTGCCAAACAGTGTAGTGTCTTCCTGTGACGAAGAGCCGTCATCTGGCCCAGTTCGTCCGGCTCTCGTCAGTTCGTCCGCCTCTCGCAGGGCATGTCATCAATGTTCGCCATCTTATGATTCCGCACCGATCGCTCCCTCAACGCCTACCATCATCACAGCTTCGGAACTTGTTTGCAGTTTCAATCCCACTCATCGCCACAAGTCTCTGCTGCCCCTTTCACCAGCGCTACTGCGCGGACGCCAGGCATCGGATGCGGCCGAGACACCGAAACCACCTCCAGGCACATTCAAGCCTCCTCCGGACGACATATTTTCTTTGCCTGACACAGCCAGGAATGTTCCTGTGCCGCTTCCTACCATGACACTTCTCCTCGCCTCTCTCGGGTCCCACCCCTGGCCGGCTACATCCGCCGCAAGCCCGTAGCTGCTGACTGGACGCCGTAAAGTCGTTCCCCCATTCTCGCCACCTTGTCCACCGGCCCCGAGACCTCCTACTCTTGTGCTATGAAACGAATCCAGCCGCGCAAAGTTCCACTTCCCCATCTCGTCACCCTTTGTGAACACCTCCAGGGTGTTGGTTGGTGGGGGCGAAATGATGCGGGAGGCGAAAGGATTGTTCGAGCTGAAGCGGTCGGTTGGCGGTACTTTGGAAATGGGGCGGCGAGGGGGCGGCGCGAAGGGAGAAAGGTGGTTGATGTTGTTGGTCGCCATATGGTTGGCATTAGACAACGGTTGTTGCTGGGAGATGTTGATTGAGGGTCTTGTCATGGACGAATTTGATCCGCGACGAACCTGGCCACCTGCAAAGGCTGCATTCGGTGGTGGCAGACCCTGGAGTCTTTCAGGAAACGTGTCATCGTGGACATAGAGTCTGCGTAGCTTCGGGAAGCCTCCACCAAGGACAGAGGAAGCAAGGTACGCATGGTAGCCCTCTTCCATTCCGGCGTATGGTCCTGCCGTCGTGGTCCCTGAGATCTCATACCGCAGGGTCTCTAGTGACGATGAGCCGAGCGGCGCCGCTCCCCCCGCAGGGAATGGCTCCGATATACTTGATTGATACGCAAACACCTTCAGGGCCGGTGCTGTCATAAGGATGTTGTTGACAGTGAGGGGGTGCACGCCTGTGTCCTTAAGCGTCAAAACCTTGAGTGCCTGCTGCGTTTCTTGCCAAGCGAGATACTGGCAGACGCCAGCGGTCGTGACCCTGGGAGTATCCTTGAGCACAAGCTCTTCCAGAGGAGGCAAGGACGGGAGATTCTCGTCATACGATAATACCTCGTCAGATATGCTCTCCGTTTCGGCAACCTTGAGTGCACGCAGGTTAGCAAGCGAACCGAGCACGTTTCTCATTGTCATAGGATCGATATTCAGGCCGTTGAGATCTAAGACTTCAAGGTTCCGCCAAATCTGTCCCCCAGCAAGTTGCGCGAAGCTCCGCTCTGAACCTCTGAGATACGTCATCTTGCGAAGGTTGGGGCAACGTGCTTGGACCTCGAGGCGAAGGGTCGAGAGGCTATGTTCATCAGAAAACATGCCCTCGGGCAGGTCGACGTAGTGTAGATTCGGCAATACCGCGAGTGTCTGCGCAAGCTCGACATAAGCGGACTCTCGAAGCATGTATGGTATCTTCAGGTATTGGACAAGCTTGCCGAGACGAGTTGGATCGTCACGGACGGTTCTGCGTAGAAGTCGAAGTCTGGCTTGTGCCGGATCCTCAGGGATACCGTTGCGGTCGAAACGAGATGTCTTCTTTCGTTGTTCGGCGAGCCAGGCCTCGAGTTTGCAGTAATGAACTGGATCGATGCGCACACTGTGGTATCTGTTGCTCGAGCGTCAGCATCTCGGGGCTCAGTGGCACGAAGTTGAGCGACAGTTATGCCATCTGAGTACTTACAATACCTTCACAGCTGCCCTTCGCCATACTCTGCTCACCTTGGCGCAGTGAGAGAGGTCGCGCAAGTCACACAGCATACAACCTTCATCGTACGCGCTCCCTTCACATGTCTCGTAGCTCTCATCTGTCGCATGTGGACAGACGAAAGCGAAGACTCTCTCCAGTATATTGTTCGGAAGTTGGGCGACCAGTGCAGCTGAGCGGTACGTCGGCGGGAAAGCAGGCGATGTGAGAGCACCATCGGGCAGAAATTCGCGCGGGATCTGTTGTTCACTCTTCTTCTTGTCTTTCCGTCTGAAGGGGAGCCTCATGATGGGCGATGATGCAAGGAGCTGAGCTTTTTGGTGCCGCGGGGTCTTTGAGGTCGATGGCGGAGGTCTGTCCTTGGCAGCGCAGGGTTCCTCGGCTCGATGAACCGACAAAGATGACGAACAGATATCTATTTCGGAGACGATCAAGATCTCGCAAGCTGCAACAGGTATTTTATCGTCTTTTGTTGGCCACGCTTCGTCAGCTGGAGTCACTAGAGGGGGGAAGACCGATTGATCTGGGAAGGGCGAGCGTGTATTCGAGAGGTGGTGGTTGGTGAGGAAGGGGGGAAAGATTTGCGGCGTGCAGCGCGCGCACGACAGCAAGGGCGTTTGCGCTGGCTGAAAGGTGATCAAGGCAGCGTCGCGGCCATTTTTCAGCCCAGAACAATGAGCAGCCAGGCGCCTTTGAAGTGCGTCCGTGCAGTCCCTGCAAGGAAAACACGCCACAAATGAAAGGAGCTGGTTGAAGCTTCTCACATCCGCGGTGCAAAGCGTTGGTCGGACGGTGACGATTTCGGCGGTAGCAGTGATTTACCCGGTCGCCAAAAGACGCAAAAGAAGGAAAGAAGAAAATGATGTTGCAGAGTCTAGATACAGAGCTAGGTCAAGGAGAAGCTCGTTTTGTCGGGTTTAAGGTAGAAGGTCGTCGGTGCCCTCCCGAAAGCTGTCTTTGACTTTCAGGGACTCGTGGCTGAAAGCTCCAGTGGCGCTATACTTGGAAATCCACTTACCCCAGTCTTCAAAAGATCTGGCTCGGGATAGGGTACGTCCAAGAGGGAGGGCTGTATGAGGGACGGGGGTGAAGCCAAGTCAGGCACCAAACATTCCTGTTGATGGTGGCGTGTAGGGGCAGCGCAAGCGGGCGAGTTGGGACCACTGTGGTCGCTCGTTGAGACAGACACGCTTGCAGATCAAAGGAGAGGACAAGGACTACTCTCCTGTAATGATGAGCAATCGACAAACAAAAAGGGGAACCTGCCAGCTGGATGTTTGATGGGATTGACAAGGGAAGATCAATGGATGGTGGCGGTCCTGAGCTGATGGTGGGGGTTTCATGTTTCGAGGGGTTGCGCTGACGAGTGGCGGATGCAGGGTACTTATGATACTCTAAACACTTGTCAGCCAAGGGGACCAATTCAATGACTCCCAAGTTGCGTTGAAGTTGGACTTGGCTCGCCCCTATCACGCCAGACAGTCCTCTTGTTACATCACTGCACACTATGGTTCATTATGTTGTTCATATTCAGTCTTCCCGTTTTGTACATGACACCCCCCCATCTTCCCAAACCAGTCCGCCTGCCTAGCCAGCAACCGCCTTGCTTGACTGGCATATTGTACAGGTTGATTTTTTGAATGTGTGACACGTTAAAAAGAACAATTAGTAGTGCTTTAAAGTGGCCGTCGTGGTGAGTGACAGCCACAGCGCCCTTCCGCCCATGCAACCAGAACACCTCTTGTCGTCGGATGTTGCCAAAAATGTTGACCCTTTCTCCCCATTCGCCGTGCAAGAAAGCTCCATCGAGGGAAGCCTCTGCCGAAGATTCCCTGAAATGCTGCCTTTTTTATATATTTCCCAGATAAGCCTGGTCTGTCCTTGTCATGCAACGTTGTCAACTCGGACAGTCAGCTTAGCCAAATACATTTGGCAGAGACATAACACTCGTCTCTCGAGGCTTACGCCTTGCGAGAACGAGTGCGGACGCTGCCGTTGGTCTTGGCACCGGTGGTCGAGGCGCCGTTGCCGTTGGCAGAGCCGTGAGAAGAGCCGTGAGTGGCACCAGACATGATCTTCTGCATGTCTGCGGCATCCGGCACCTTGGCACGGCTCATGCGCCTGAGAGAAGTGCGGGTCTTACCACCCTTAGCACCGCCCTTCTTGTACGTCGCGAGGTAGAACGAGATGAAGAGGAAGAGGTAGGAGCTAAGAATGAAGAGACCAGAGAAGGCGGCGAACTCCTCGCCGGCGCAGGTGCCGTGGTTGGGCAGCCAAGGGAAGTAGGTGGAGGTGAAGTAGGTCCAAGAAGCAAAGTAAACAAAACCTGTTCCGTGCAATTAGCAATGGTCGTTTTGAGGACTGGCAATAGTGAGGGAACTTACCAAGATCAATGATGAACTGGATGATCTGGAACCTGGTAACCCACTCCTTCCACCAGATACGAATGCCACGTGCGGCCTGGAAGTAGTACCAGTACATGACAACGTGGACGCCGAGGTTCAGGGTGATGGGAACCCAAGAGACGGCAGTAGAGCCAACGAGCTGGGTGTAGCAAAGGAGAGCAGTCGCGCCATGGTGATAGCAGTGGAGGAAGGCTTGCATGGCATCAGTAATGGATCTTCAAGACGAAGCTTTTGGGTACAAGACATACTCAGGGGCTTCTTCTTCAGGAAGAGGAAGACGGTGTCAATCAGCTCCAGATACTTGGTCAGGTAGGTAAGCTAGCGTGAGGTCAGCAATTCATCCATTGGATAACCGAGCTGATTCGAGGGCCATACATAGTACAGGACAACGAGGTGCTGGGTCCAGCCTCCATTGTGGTCGCAGATGGCGTAGAAGATGCCGTGGCGGACAACGGTGGGAAGAAGTTCCTCAATGTACAGAGCCAGGAGAATGGCGCTGACAGCGGTCAGGATGAAGTTGTGGATCAGGAAGAGCGTCTGGAGCTTGAAGGGCGCGCGGTTGCGCATCAACTCGCGGCCACCGAAGATGACGGTGTAGTAGACGACGATGAAGATGGATGTCGACTTGAGGGTGGACATGGGCGTCTCGAAAGGCACAAACTTGAACTCCTCGGCTGGGTAGCCGACACAAGCAGTCCATGCCTTGTCGAAGATGGGCCAGAGGTGGACGCCGAAGGGACGATCGAGCGTCGGCAGCGGAAGCTGCTCGTAAAAAGTGGCGGGAGCAGTAGTCGCCATGGTGGATGTAGCGCGAATGTGGGATTGGTATTAGTATCGTATTATGAGGAGGTCGAGCGCGAACAAAGAAGAAATTCGAATGTCTCCTCAGTGCAGTCAAGGAAGAAATCGGCTATGATAGGCGCGACACTGGGCAACCCGATGAAAAGGGGTCCTTTGGTTTTGCGACAAGGCGACGTGGTTCAAAAAAGTTGGGGGTGTTGAGGATTTGCGTGTTGGTACGCGACGGAAGAGGGTGTCTCAACCGGGATGAAGGAGTGACAAGAATCGAAAAAAGGGGGTTGCAAAAGAAAGAAGGAACAAAGCAGTCCCGATGCAATCCCTCAGCGAATCGAAGAGGATGACCGAGGAACCTAAAAGCGCGTCTTGTGACGATGAGGGAGGGAGAGGAGGAGGGGAGAAGAAGGTTCCTAGGAGCAGGAGAGGAGGAAGAAAAGGGAAATTCGGTGGTGCTCGGTGCTTGGTGCTCGGTGCTTGGGGACTCCAGGTGTGGTGGCCGTTGAGATTGTCGCGGCTCCGCCCAGACACGAAAAGGGGAAGCCTCCGGCTGCCGAGTGCACGCTGCACACAGTGGGTGTGAACCTGTTTAGCACAGCTGTGGCCCAGTAATTTCAGCCCAGAGCCCATCATTTGCAGTGCAGGCCTTGTTTCTATTGAATGGATAATTACTCCGGGAGTATGCCTTCGATTTCGATCTCCGGGGATCGAATACTCCAATGAATGGTACTTCCCCTTAACCTGACATCCGGCCATGCCGTCAGGTACCTCCTCACTAATACCACCTTACTGCCATCACGGCAGTCCCGGATCCAACTCGAGTCACGCGTCAGTCTGATCGATCCTCGTGTTGCTCTCCCTCCCCGACTACGTAAAACAAGCAAAAAGTATTGCTTCACATTGGGACGGGGTTTACGGCGCGTTGGGGATCCATTCCTATTCCTGGGCGACTTCAACACTACTGTAATCTCTGCTGGCATGTGATTCGTATAGGCCTCTGTGGCACCAGCGACCAATCACGGTGTCCCAAGTCGCCCCTATAATTTCACGACAATGCGCCCAAGGTCACGTGCTGCGGGATGATGGATGAGCAAGGGCCGTATCCAGCGTTGTTTACTTGGTGAGTGACTTTATACTTGTACGCCTTGCTTGGCAACACAAGATGTAACTCAATCCGAGCTTTATTGTATGCGCAGAGCGACAAGTCCAACAGAAGCTGCCCAGCCTGCACGCGACCTCTTCTCTCCAATTCATCCCTTTCTCACTGTCTGCCTGTGGCTTGCCTCGGCCCAGAGAGGCGTGGGTCAGGCGTCAAGGCCGCGAAATTGCGACTTGGCCTTCCAGGCGTTCTGGTGAAGACGAAGGACCAATGCTTCTTGTTTGACAAACCTGCACACGTATTGTTGAAAATGGAACATGTGAAGTCCCACCGTAGACATCTAGAAGCCGGTGCCTTCTGCCCCGGTCGCGAACTCGGGATCGATGCCTGGTGCGGTCAGGCAATGTGATGTGACGTGCTTCCCGTCCCGCCCACGGTTCATCGATCGGTGCAAGGTGCTGCCAGCGTGACGGATCTGGGAGTGGGACGGCGAATGGGCGTCGACCAAAATCCAAGCTTGAGTAACGGGAATCAGTCTGGCTGTGATGCGCACTGTTCTAGACACTGTACCTTTACGGGCTATCGAGGTGAATCTAGACAGTGTCGCTGCCTCATCAGCACTGGCTCCCGCAGCCGAGCTTCTACCGCTTAGTCACCCTGGCTCCCCAGTCGAACGAGCAACCACCTCACGCCATCCCAATCCAACCCGAAAGCCCGGCAAAAAAGCTCAAGCTGCAAAACGACTTCCAACCACAACATCCACATCCACACCGGCCGGCCCGCCATCTGTACAATCACCACTCCAGCCCTTCGCCTTCCCCGACCCTCAACTTCATCATGTCCGCCGCCCTCCTCCGTGTCGCCGCTCGCGGCTTCCGCGCCGCCGCCGCCCGCCCTGTCGCCCACCAGCTTCCCCTGATGGCGCGCTCCACTGCCGTCATGCCCTCCCTCGCTTCCAGCTTCAGCACTTCCGTTCCCCGCCGTGCTGAGCATGCTGAGGAGACCTTCGAGGAGTTTACTGCCAGGTGAGCACATGCAATTGAGGGCGAGGAATCCACGCAATGGCTACCCGCTTGGCTCGCGAGGCGATGTCCCGAAAACATCCTGTTCCGGGCGACCGAGTGAGAGAAGATGGGCCAGCCTACGCCATTGCAGCCCCGCCACCCGACAGGCACTGAGGATTATATGCTGACGACTTGTGCCATTAGGTTCGAGAAGGAGTTCGACGGTGTTCAGGATGTTTTCGAGCTCCAGGTATGATTACCCACTTCGGCAAGCTCTCAGCTGGAATACCCGAAGCAACAAGAACCTCAATGCTGACGCCCCAATTTCCACAGCGCAACCTCAACAACGCCTTCGCCTACGATCTCGTTCCCTCCCCCACCGTCGTCGCCGCTGCACTCAAGGCTGCCCGGAGAGTCAACGACTTCGCTACTGCCGTCCGCATCTTCGAGGGTATGTTGCCCCACACATTTGAGTCACCATGACCGCGGTGTCAACACTGCAACGAGACGAGTATCACTAACACGTGCATCTTTTGCGACATTGTAGGTCTCAAGGCCAAGGTCGAGAACAAGGGCCAGTACCAGCAATATCTTGATGAGCTCAAGCCCCTCCGGGAAGAGCTCGGTGTTCCGCTGAAGGAGGATCTCTTCCCCGAGAAGCAGTAAAGGGTTTTGCTTAACCGGGATGGGGAAGCGCTCTTATTATTGGAACGGCGTATCAAACTGTACATCTTACTAGAACCAGGACGCGGGTCGGAGAGCGAGGTTGTGTTAGACCGGAGACAGCTGAATTGTTTGATAGTCAAACCCAATCTTTTCTTACTGTTGTACTCAAACGCGCCGTGGTATCCCATCGTTCCATCGTGTTGTGATTAGATAATCGGTCCATTGTTCAAATCTTGCTATGGATTGTACCGCTCTCGAGCGGCGCGCGCTATCGTACCCAGCGATGCACATCTAATGGTAGTATTTCATAATCTTCGCAAGGCCAATCAGTGACTATCAATTGTCATCAGACGCTCACGTAACGCCGCCATATCCCGTACGCCATGAACACCATCGTCTTCTGCAACCCGGTCTGCTCAATCATGTCGGTTGGTTCCATCGTCCATTCGCGGGAGTCTGGTGCAAGAACTGCATCCCGGACAGGAGCGAACCGCCCGCCACATGTGCAACATCCATACCAACTGGTGCGGGGCTGCCACCGCGGCTCGTCGAGCTGGGATAGCTTCGTGCTGGTGCGCGAGGACTAAGCACCCCCATGCGCGGGCTACGCGGCACGCTCGTTTGCCGGGTTTCCCTTCGACCGTTCCTTAACACCCTCAGTTCCTCTCTTATACGATCCAATTCCACTTCGCGCTCTTTGAGCAGCGTCTCCAATTCCGAGATCCGGGAGAGGTAGCCCCGTACACTATTAGCGACGTTGATCTCGTGGATGCGAACCTTATTCCTTCCTGCCTCCTCTTCGGCTTTCTTGAGTTGGGTGCGCAGTTGGCCAGTTTCACCTGCAGCACTCTGTGCGTTTCGGTATTGGTCGCGTATGTACTCGCTTTCTTCGCGCGCGTTGACCAGTCGCTTCTCTAGAACCTTCACCTTCTCTTGAGCCTCCTTGAGAAGTTTTTCGTTGGTCGCAAGAGGCGTGTCCTCGCCCTCTTCACCTTCTTTCGTTCCCAATAACCTTGCCTTGTCTGCCTCCAGCACGGCAATACGCTGCTCAAACTTCTCAGTATTCCTCGCCGCCTTCTTTTCAGCTTCCAGCAATTTCTGCTCGGCGTCTTTCATCTTTTTCTCGAAGAGCTGGCGGTCTGCAAGAGCGGCACGATGCTTGTTATAAATGTCATCCACAGATCTCTTATAGCTCTGCAACTGTTTGGCCTGGCTCTCAATGACGGCCCTGCTTGCCTCGTCTAATTGCGAGGAGCTCTTCTGGCGCTCGAGCTCCCTGAGCTATCGAAAGATGTCAGTAAAGCGTCGTAGAGGTGAGTAAGCCGCCTCAGCATACCTGTTGCGCCATGAGCTCCAGCATGACTAAATGGATTGACACCGTAGTAGGCCGCGCAGCAAGGACATCGTCACCAGGGCTGATTGCATCGAGCATCTGGAGGACCTCATCGGGAATGGGGGGGTCTTGGTTGTTAAGGCTCAAGTCCAGCTCAACCGTGGTCTTCAATCGTTTTGCTTCATCGTCCTCATCATCGTCCTGGAGAAGTCAGCTTCGTTCTACGGCATACTGCTGTTCCAGACTATGACTCACATGTTTCCGTTTCAGGCCTTTGTCTAGATCTGTTTGAGCAGCAGGAATCGCAGGCTGGTCTTGACTTCCGAGGTACGACATCAGAAGTGAGTCGGGAAGAGGCACAGCAATGTAGTCGGAATCTTCGACCTCTCCGTTAAGGTAGTCATAGAATGCCTTGGCAATCTCATGTGGTTCCTGTTGGCCTCTCTCAGGATCTGAGACAAAATGCCGGCCCTTAACCATGGCAAAGAGAATTGCATGTCGTCGTTCGAGCGGAAAGATATCATGATCAACCTCGAAGTCGATGTGATCCATCCCGTGCGTGGTCACAAGTCTGAGGATCAAAGGTGCATTCGCCGAAGCACTTTTGGATTGTTTCAACAACGTAGAGCTGGTCAGAGAGTTGTCGAAGCCAATGATAACATCGATATCGGCTATAGGAACATCCTCTGATGGGAGAGCAAGCCGCACGACAGCAGCCGAGTCTTTGAAAGCACTCTCGCATATCTGCAGAGCGTCACAAATGCATTCGATCTCCAGTGCCTCAGTGACGCAGTAGATCAAGCGCAAGAGCTCAGTTGAGCGAGCAACGATTACGACTTTGATGTCCACAGTGATGCCTTGCAAAAGCTCATATATGAAGCTGAACTTTCCGTTAGCGTCCCGAGCATACTTCGTCTTGCTTTTAGCATCGAGGCCCTCGAGAGATGTTCCAATCAGGTCTGGAGGAAAGTCGCAAATATTCTGCAGCGCTCTGAACAGATCATCTATCTGGCTGACAAGACTGTCGGCTGGGTCCTCCATGTCTTCCTCGGTGAAGTGACGCGAATATTGCTGGATCGGGACTTTGTCGCGGATCAGGCGGTCCATGTATTCGTCCCGTGCACTAGCTTGAAACGGGAGTGTGACAAGGACGTCACGGCTCTCCCTGCCAGCAAGAGAATCATCCGGTGTAGCTTGATCCATCTCAGTCTCAGTCTGCCCCATAGGAGGTGGTTGCCGTGAGCTATTGAAGTCTTCAACAAGCTCGGGTATAGACCCCATGATGAGCCCTTCGCTTGGTCGCAAGATATCAGCTGGCGAAATGGTGCCCGGGAGGTGTTCATCCGCCGGCAGATCTGCTCTGAGAGGGCCAGAGATGTCACCACCTGATGGAGCACCTGACTGTGGGTTGTAAGTTATTTGGCTTATGGAGTCCAACTGTTGGGCATGTGCGGAGGGAGCATCGGACATCGTTCGTGGTTGAGACTGGATGGTGACTTCCGCCTGCGCGAAAGGAGCTGATTCATTATCAATCGCATCGCGTCCACTCAGTTCACCCCTCTTTTCAGCTTCTGGGATAGCTGACAATGAGGGTGGAGGATCAACATCAAATGTGAATATGCTATCCAACTCTGCCTGAACAGATGGTCGTGACGATGGAGGGCCGGCAGCACTTAGATCAAGAATCTTGTTGAGCTCTTCTTCAGCCGATGGCCGAGAGGCCGGGTTATGCAGTCCTTGGGAATTGTCCATTGTCTCGGATGAATACGGCCGTGCTAGGCACTCGGACAGAGAGACACGCGAGCGATGCGCCGACTGGCTTTGTCCCCCTTGAGTTGACGTGGTTGTGAATGATTGAAAATCGGCGCTCAGGCCTGACTTTTTCTGTGGGCTTTGGGTCAAATTGTCTTTGTCCAGGGAGTGATCAAATTCTCCGCTGGTTACCTGGGCTGCTTGGGAGAGGTGAGAACTGAAGGGTTTTTGTCTCTCAGCGCAACGTTGGGACTCGTGCTCAGGCTGTTCCCCGTGCGGAATACTCAGAGCAGCTATCTGAGAGGGTGTTTCAGTTGCTAGATGACCAGAGCTTGTCAGAGAATCACGAAAAGGTGTGAAAGGCGGCTGTGATTGATACACGACCGCGAGATCGTCAGACTGGCGTGTGCTCAATGAATCGCGAACCGGGTCGTAAGACCTCTTTTCGCTCTGAGACCGTCCTTGCCCAGATGGAATCTGGGTTCCAGGGCCGGTAGGATATCTTGATGATACGTTCTGCACTGCAGTACTCTGCTGTGCGAGAGAATGTTCAGTATCAGTGAGTGGTTGCGACTCAGCTTGAGAATCAGCAACTACTCGCTGTACGGGGCCTTGGCGTGAGGAAAGACTCTCGTTTGAGGCTACTTGCGAAAGGGAAGACTCCAGAAGCTCTTGTGAATCCGGGACAGTTTGGCGACTGTCGCGTGGAGTGCCAGTCAAATGAAGCTGTGTATCCTGACTTTCCAGCTGGGACAATGATTGTGATGAGAAAGCGGTTGTTTGCGTGTTGGTCCCGACCACGCTGTGGAAGTCAGTGGGGTCGAAGTCGGGGTCCTTCGTAAGAACAACGGCCACTTGTTTGTCTTCGTCGCTGATGGTGTAGACCTGTTGAGAAGGCGGAGGGCTGCCACTCAGTGAAACAGCAGATGATGCGGTAGTGATAGAGGGCGCCCTTCCATCAGATGGTGAGATAGCTCTGTCCGACTTTTGCTTCTTGCGAGAAGACTCAGGGCTCTCCTCTGTCGCGCTCTGCTTCCGCTTATGCTTCCGTGCAGCTACTGAGCGCCCCAGACTGCGCCAATTGGCAGGCCGCGGGGGCTGGCTTTCTTGACTCTCAGGCTCTGTCTCTCGCAACTTTGATGATGGTAGAGGTGAGCTGGAGTATGCACCAGCTTTCTTGACCTTCCACTCGCTCAAGGCGTCTTCTGTGACTTCGACTTGCTGCGTGCGATGTTAGTCACCATCCTATTAGCAAGTAAACGAGGGGACGTACCCAAGATGGATCGTATGTATCCCCAGTAACAGCGTTAGGTTCCCAATCTACAAGATACTCGGTCTTTCCGCTTCGTCTCCTCTCATCCAATATACCCTTTATCTCATGCCACTGGTCGTCGGGGATATCTGATACTTTCGATGGTTTGCGTGTTCGTTTGGGGGTAGTCAGTCGTTTCCGTCGCGGCATTGACGTTGCTTCGAACCTTAACTCTAGGTGAAGAAGTGAAACACTCGTAATAGGTATCACAGGCCGCAGAAAAGGTACAGTAGAGGCCAGGCACTCCTCTCGCACAGCAGTGGCTTGAGGGGGGCCTGTGTGCGGCTGAGCTCTTTCACAGGTCGAGAGTGTAGAAGAGGCGTAGATGCGATGCGCTGCGATTGTGACGAAGTATCGGGGGAGCGCGCTATCACGTGTGGGGCTCTCAGGGTAGTCGTACTGAATGGGGCGGCAGGTGCTGTCACCGATGTTCCTTCCGAAAGCCTGAAGAATGTAAGTTGGTGAAAGCAAATATATACTGTACGAAGCTGGAGGGAGGAGTATTGCAATCTGAACACGAATTTCAGGAGAAGGAACAGTTTTTAACTCTGGTGTAGGTGGTCGGGATTGTGCCGTTTGCTGCTGTAGGTAGCCGTTGAGCAGCTGCCCTACACGCCCGCCAAGGTGCCCCTAGCACACTTTGATCGAAACAGAAGCATGCACCTAATGGGGACTCTTCAGAGTGCTGACTGGGAGTTTATCACAGTAAAAAGAGTCTAATATCTCTGTACAAGTTCTTAAGGCGGGGATAATGCACCGTGTTTGCTTCGGGTATTAGTGGCTGTTCCCATGTGCTATTGCAGTCCAAGTTAGTACCGTTTGGACTCTTGATGATCGTACCGCACAGGCATGACTTCAATGAGAAGAAAGCGGAAGAACTCCAACCCTCACGGGTCAGATTGCACAGAAACAAAAGTAATACATACATCTCATAAAATAACCTTTGGCCATGTCTATTTCACAAAGCCCGATGTTATCAGTCCTTCGTAATTTCGTCATCACTGGGCTGTCCGAGATAGTCTAGGGTACCCGGGTGGGAAGCTGGTGATAGAATTAGGTACCTACTACGGAGTACCTTCGTACTTAGTCGATTCCATCTGAACTATCAACATCAACATTCAGTCCCAGGACACACTCTTTTGCTCACCTTCAGAACATCAATCTATCATCACTGAATTGATTCTGAAACAGTATAGGGATTGCACAATGGCGGCGAATTTCCCAGTTCAGCCCATTGGTCGCTTCGCAGGCTCAAGTCAGCCAGTCAAGAGACCCAAGGTAGGTGTCTACTCCCGGAACAGCACAGGTCAAGCGAGGCCATGTCTAACTCCGTAACAGGAGTTTGCCTGCTTCTCCTACGACGCGAAGCATCAGTTTCGGCTAGATGATTCTTCTCTCAAGTACTACTACACCCCGCGTCTGGGTGCAGACTTGTCGCAGGGATTCGACACTTTCATCAAGAACGATGATTCCAAGGCCGAGCATCTTGACAGTCTCCTGAAGACCATCGCGGCTCATGAGCAGAAAACTGGACAGAAAATTGACGCAAATGTCGTGACGTGGAGGGGCATGATGACCAAGGTCAGCGATGGTTTCCTTGCGCGAGACACCTGGTCAATGCCCAAGAGTTGTGCTGAAACCAGACAGATCATGGCGGCTCCTTTTGAGAGATTCGACGGGTGAGTGAGGCCTCAGCATGGCCTTCATCACCGCTGAACAGGCAAGGACTTACTCAAACCCCGGAGCAGATTCGAGATGAACGTGACACTTTACGACGTATGATGCCCGCCTCCCTATGCGCTAGAAAACTGATCCTAGCTAACGCTTGCGCGAAGGATTGCTTGTGAGTTCAAGAAGGCCCACGATCCATTTTGAACGTGCTGACACACGTGCGAAGATTCATTGAAGAAGACCACGACTCGAAAATGCACTCAAGAAGGAATGAGGCTCCCGCCAAGCCGAGGCGAGGACCGCCACTCGAGCTGATGCAATTCTGGGGTGAGTGAGGCCCCCCCATGGACCATTGATCCCAGTGACACGAACTCATCCCCTGCCAAAGGTTACAAATTCGAGACGCTGTCAACACTGCCAGCACCCTGGGCCGAGACATCTCGCGAGTTCATCGAGAACCGAGAGAAAGAGGTAGTGAACAACAAAGAGCAGTACTGCTCCGTAGTTAGGACAGGCGTAGGGAGCACGACGCTCTGTCTTGGAGGAGAAGTCGATGCCAGTACGTACTCTCCGATCTCCCTCTTCGCAGCTGGGAAACGCAAAGATGCGCGCCTTTACTCACCGTGAGCACTTATTAGTCTGGGACTCCAAGCCGAGGGTACCAGGCAGTCCCATCAACTGGGTCGAGCTCAAAACGAGCCAGGAGATCCGCGGCCAGGGCGACATGGACGCCTTCAACAGGAAGCTCATGAAGTTCTGGATACAGTCCTTCCTCCTGGGCGTACCGAAGATTATCGTCGGATTCCGAACGCGCGAAGGCATCCTTGCCGAGGTGAAGGAGATTGAGACGCATACAATCCCCGAGATCGTCAATGCTGGACCAAATCCGCAGTGGAACGCCGATATGTGTGTGAACTTCGCGGCTGCGTTCCTCGACTGTAAGACTTTTTACATGACTACTGTTTCTTCCCCGATCTCGAGAGAGAAAAAAAAAAAAAAAAAAGGAGAGAACTGATGCGCTGTGTATATAGGGTTGAGGAGCACAATTACCGAGGACGGCGTTTGGAGAATAAGGAGAAGTCCGCAAGCCCCTGTGATTGAGGTGTTCCGGATCGAGGAGACAGGTCACGGAGAGATCCTCACTGAGGAGTTTAAGAACTGGAGAATAAAGCTGACGCTTGGGCCGGGTCCTAGCTCAGAAGCCTGAATAAAGATATATCGAGCTTTCTTCACCTATATGTGCACTGACGTAGATGCTCAAGCCACACGCAGACAGTCTTCTGATGCGGGAGAATGGAATCGAATTGCTTCTGATTGTATAAAACTACCTAAAACCAGCTATCTTTTCATCAAGGCAACAATAAACAAAACGCTCTGCAAAATGCTAAACAAGAACGCCGAACGTCTCCAGGTACATGCGCAGCGCATCCTGACCAGGGCGCTGAGAGATTACGATACGTGAGAAATAGCACGCTGGGGGGACTGAGTATGCTGCCGACAGGTGATACCAGTACCCAGACATGGGATCGAGCATCGGCGCCCACTCCTCTTCTTCCAAATGCAGCGACAAACTGCTTTTGGAACACGGAGATGCAAATGGTATTAAGTTTTCCACTCTCTAATGGCGAAGAAGATCGTACAGCCCCAATCATATGTAAACAAAATCGTACAGATCGTGGCCCTCTTAGTCGTGTCGTTGTTGTCGGCGACCGACGAACGTCACCTTCATCTCAAGTAGGTTGTTCTGAAAGAAGAGCTAAGTCGCCGGCCAGCGCAGACGGAGGCCGTCGGACCATCGGCTGTAGAGCACCTCGGATAACTGCTTGCAGTGCTCCATGCCAGCCTTGGCCTCCCTACCGGGATATTTGTGTTCTAGCATGGACCGCTCATAGTCCTTCTCGTTGAGAGCGGGTGAGTCACCTTGTCGTCGTCGGTGGCTCCTGAGGTGTGGATTATTAGAAGCCAGGACAAGTTTCGTTGGGCTTGCATTTGGGGTTGATGACTTTATCAAAACTGTCCCCTGTGGTGTTCCATCATCCGGCACCTTCTGAGTCGCCTGTTGCAGGAAGCTTGCATTCAGCTTCTTGTCTTGTGATATGGCTGAGACCAAGTTACTCATCAAGTGGTGTGCACCTTCAGGGTCAACAGCATCCAGAGCCGCAAAAGCATCGGACAACTTCGCCAGCGCTTCTCGCTTCTGCATCGCAGAAGTTTGAGCATGCAGCTCGGCCAAAGTCGGCTCCACAGCCTTATTGTAGAGGCGGCGACCCAGGATAGCTTCCTTTCCGTACGGCTCAACCGGAGTGGCAATGGACGGTGGCAAGTTCTCGTCCTGGAAAACATCGTCGGGAGAAGCGGGGCGACCAAGCTGGCCGTTGGTAGAGCTGTCAGATGGCACTCTGCGGAACAGGCGCATGGTTGAACCGGAGTTACCGAAGGACATGTCGGGTTGGAGCGGTTTCTTAGGGGCAATGGAGCCGCGGGGAGAGGCATTGCGATGGATCGAAGAGACTTGAGCAAGCGAAGGTGTCCGCCTTACTGTAGATCGACGAACGGTACCATGCACTGGCGCAGGTGATGAGGTTCCGAGAGGCGCGTCCTTCAGATCGAGTTTTCGCATCGCTTCGTCGGCAGCGAACAGAGACGAAGGCTTGCGATGTCTGACGGTAGGCCTCTTTGGCGGGGCGACTGACTTGACCGTATCAAAGACCCATTCTTGTTCGTCGTCCTTTGGAGAAATAGTCTGAAGTGTCTCTTGGTAGTAGATTGGATGCTTCTGTCGGTTTTGGTTCGCATCATACATCTGCTTTCGGGCAATGAGCTCTTGCAACGCCTCCACCTTACCGGCTGATCGAATGAAGCGATGTCTTAGCAATTCCTTCGCGGATGGCCTGCGGTCGCAGTCCTTTGTGAGACACTGCGCAACGAAGTCCTTGAAGTCCTTGCTGAAGTTGCCTTCGAGTTTGGGAGGGGCGTTCTTGGGGATCTGGAAGAGCACCTTCATGGGGTGGATGTGGCACAATGGAGGCTCGCCGTTTGCCAGTTCCATCGCTGTGATACCGAGTGACCAGATGTCGGCTTTGAAGTTGTAACCGTCCTGTTGAATGACCTCAGGTGCCATCCAGAAGGGCGTGCCGACGAACGTGTTCCTTTGGCTTTTGATGTTGGTGAGCTGCGCGGCGACACCGAAATCTGCAAGCTTGACCTTGCCAGTCTCCGAGAGCAGGACATTAGCGGCCTTGATGTCTCTATGGATCTTGCCCTCGCTGTGCAGGTATTGGATACCGAGCAACAGCTCGCGGCAGACGATGGCGATATGGACCTCGCCAAAGTTGGCTGGTTTTAGCTACGCAGATGTTAGCCAAATTGTGATGATGAGGGCGGCAGATGATCGTACCAAGTCGAGACAAGAACCACCACCAAGGTATTCCATAACGATCCAGAGCTTGTGCCCTCGAAGGAATGAGCCCTTGTACTGTGTGACGAAAGGGCTGGCGCAAGTGCTCAGCACCGCGATCTCCGCCTGGATATCTTGGATGTCATCGTCGTTCGACTCGAGATCAATCTGGAAGATAGTGTGTCAGCACGCAAAGACAGGCAAAAGATTTCCCTTATCTGAGGCAACTTACATGCTTGATGGCGACAACCTCGCCTGTGGCTCTCTCAATGCCTTTGTAAACGACACCAAAACTCCCTCCTGTAACCACGTCAATCAGCATGCATGTACGCCTGGAGCGAGTCGTAGGGCATCACTTACGACCAAGCTCCTCCAAGACCTGATAATGCTCAGCAACACCCTCGTCGGCCATTGTTCCGAATGTCATGCAAGTGTCAACACTTGCTAATCGTCTGTTGCAGTTGTTTCCTGAGGGTTTCGAGAGGGCAACAGAATCCGGAGCCAAAGATTGACGACGAAAGCCGGCCTTGGAGCTCGACCTGGAAATTCGAGGAAGTTTACGTGACGGAAAGATATCGATGAGGAAGAAGAAGCAGACGAAGCAGGCGTAATGCAGGGTCGAGGATATTTAGGCCGGCTGCAAGGGTCACTTGGTCTCGTTACGGGTAATGAGACGGTTGGCTGGGTGCTGCGACGCAGGAACCAGGTTGTAGTGGAGATAGATAGCCAGCCACTGGGCACACGCGAGCATTGGAGGCGGGCTGAGAGTTGGGGCGGAGGTGTCGTCAGTTCGCGGGAGAGGTGGGCGTGGTGGGCGAGGGCGTTCCGGGGGCAACCCAACAACGACCCACCAAAGGCCCGGTTGCCCAGCAACGGCTATGATCGCAGCTAGCTTCCACTCGGTGTCGGGCCACGGGACTCCATGTCTTGGGCTGATGAATTCCACATGGCTTGGGCTGAGGTCAAGAATGCATTGATTCCTAGAGAGGATATAATTAAGTAGAGAATGACGTTGTGTGGATACTGGATGCATCCTCCACGGCGTGTGTGCGCCAATGCTGGATCGTGCATCGTGGGAGCCAAAGATGGTTGCGACTTCGCTCTGTGCCGGCCTGATTGCAACACTCCCAAACAGGAAACCCTGGATCAATTCGATTTCTCTGCGCCAGAGAGGTGTCAAACTTTGAGCGAGAAATCAGCCGCACTGCGAACAATCGATCCCTCACCTGTTCTGGACCGCTTGTCATGTGTCCGATCTAGTGCCTGCGGTCTAAGCCCGATTTATTTAGGGATTGCGGTGTGGCGGACGTGCGATTGTGGAAATTCGGTACTCCGTAGTCGGGCTTAATATCCTTAAGTTGCTAGCAGATGGGGGTTGAAGCCTCAATGCGCTGCCATCGCACGACTTGAAAATGCGCCGAGCATGCCCTGACGAACACTGAACTCAGCGTGCACAAGGCTCGTCAAGACCGCTGTGGTCGCTTCAGCTACAAGCCTTCTGCGACATGAAATCTCCCCAGGAGCCATGCCATCTACCACATGCTTCATCTGAGCAGTGTCAGTTTGGTTGGTAAGGCAGCAAACAGAAAATTTAACAGTGACGGAGATTTTCCTTCGAAAGTTCATCTGCTGGAGATCTCATGTGTGCTGCCTTACCTACCAAACTGACACTGCTCAGATGAAGTCCTTTTCCAGTGAGACACAAGTGGTTCCCAGAGCAAACGACAGCTCTGTCGCTCAAGGAGGGAAATGGTCGTATCTGGCCACGAAAAGCCATGGTTCCCGTCCCAGTGCGAGCCAATGAACGTCCATCAAAACAGCATGACCAGACAAGCAGGCTCGGCTGGGTATCAAGGTTCTCACATAACGATATGTGGTGATATCAGACATGGAAGTCGTTGGAGCATCTGACCAGGAGTTCAACGCCTGAGTTACCTCACAGGACGGCGTGGATTGAAGAACATCAATTCACGACTGACGATCAGAAATCGCTGCAATTCCTTTCAAATCTGCAAGCCACACTGCCGACGCAGCTTCCGGGACAGAAAATCTCCATCACCGGAACTTGACGTGGGTCAATTCCGTATGTACAGCACAGTAGGTCAGACAGTGGCCATCAGTGTGGGTTCGGGGCGCAAGCAACCTTGGGATCGGCGGCATGGGTCGAATGACGGCATTCCGGGGCTACGAACAGGCGGGCCTATCTTTCCTGGCAATAAAACATATTTTCGATAGATCAAGGCCCTGGATTGATGGAGGACCATGACAGGAACGATGTGGCAGTTCCATGGCCATACGTTGCTCGCTGGGGAGATGCTCATGTTCGGCCAGGCTTCTGCCAATACTGACTGCAAAAGCACTGCCGGATCTAAATCGCAACTAATTGGTTAAACCATGGCCCGGATCATGCGGAGCGCTCGGGTTGTAGAAGCTGGTGGGTCTTCGGCAGATAGCCACGGACAGGTGCCAATGATATACAGGCTCAGAATGTACATAGAGCGCAGTCAAATCACCCGTGTAAGGTTTTTGAGTCTGTATGATGCATACGGGCAAAGTTGCAACTCTATTGCAAGACTATACCCCTCACTGCTCCAGTGCTCTAACCACTTCTTGCACAGTTGTGCCCATTCTCTCCCCACCTCCATACGGGGTTGACGGCCTAATCCTCCATCCCCGAGGGGTCCCCTCTGAAACCCCATACGGGGGGCCTTGACCTCTACCCACAACTTCTACCCACAACCTCTACAGTATGATACCCACAAGGGATGAGGGCAAGCAAAAGACTTGCCCATGTCTGATCCTGCGCACATACAAGTCCGCCTGACATCACACTGGACCGACCATGGCCACGCACATCCGAAAATCGATGCCGAGCAAGGGTGCAGGTCCTTCCTCCTTCGGCTGCTCTTGACTTGCTATAAGAGTTACGCGTCTCCTGCATTCCTTTCGTCTTGAGTTTTGCACGGTTGACACACGCACTGATCCTTTCACGCCTGGACTTCTCTGTTTCTAACGTCTACCTGGCTCTATCAGTACGATGGCGAGGGATACATTCCACGGGGCGGTAGCCGATGAGTCCGTGTCAGGTTCTGAGGTCGTCGCGGCCAAACCTGAATCTACTGCTGTACAGTGAGTATCCATTTACTGGCAGGCGTGGAAAGCCATGTTCACAGCACACCTCCTCCTCCTCTCTCTCCCTCTTTTGAAAACGAGTATATCGCCATTCCTGGATCTACAGAGGCTGACTGGATGGACCGGAACTGCAGCTCCGAGGATGCACCTTTCGTATTCGACAAAAAGAAGGAGGCAGCTCTGCGTAGGAAGATTGATCTCATGGTCGTCCCTACAGTGTCACTCCTTTATTTGTTCTGCTTCATTGACCGGGCCAACATTGGTATGCGACGCACCCCAACTACTGCCGTTGCTCAAGAGATTTGCTGACCCCTCGTAACATGTAGGTAACGCTCGCTTGGCTGGATTCGAAGAAGATCTGGGAATGAAAGGAAACGACTACAATCTCGTTCTGTCAGTCTTCTACATCAGCTATATCGTCTTCGAGATCCCTGTCAATATTCTTTGCAAATGGATAGGACCAGGCTGGTTTCTTCCCATCACATCCTTGGCATTCGGCCTTGTCTCCATCTTCACGGCCTTCGTCAATGATGTTCCGCAAGCCTGCGGCGTCCGCTTTGTTTTGGGCATCTTCGAAGCCGGCATGCTTCCAGGAATTGCCTATTACATGTCTCGTTGGTACCGTCGAGCAGAACTCACCTTCCGGCTGTCGTTGTATCTTGTCATGGCTCCGCTGGCGGGAGCCTTCGGCGGACTCCTGGCATCTGCAATCCTTAAGCTCAGTCATTTTGGGCGATTTCACAGATGGGAAATGATCTTCGGTAAGCTACAGGGCCATACTTACACCCAGGAACTGAGGCGTTCGACAACGTTCTTGGCTTGGCTTGATATTCATATACTAACATTGCAATGCCAAGCCATCGAGGGCATCATCACTATTGGCCTGTCTTTGATATCTTTCTGTAAGCTCGCAGCCCTATCTCTTGTTCTCCTTCCTGACGAGACTGAAGCTGATTCTCGCCACTAGTTACCCTGACCGATCGTCCCGAGTCAGCCATCTGGCTCTCCGCTGATGAGAAGAAGTTGGCTGTTGAGAGAATCAGGAGCGAGCGACCGCGTACTAACGAGGTGCTGGACAAGATCGACACCCCCAAAGTCATCGCAGGGATCCGCAGTCCCATCACGCTGGCGTCGGCTTTCGTCTTCCTACTCAATAACATCACAGTCCAGGGTCTCGCATTCTTTCTTCCTACCATCGTCAGGACAATCTATCCCGACAAGTCCACCATCTCACAGCAGCTCTGGACCGTGCCACCTTACGCTGTAGGGGCTTTCTTCACCTTGGCTGTTCCCAGGCTGAGCTATTGGCTGGATCGCCGGCAGATCTTTGTGATTGCAAGCGCACCCTGTGTGATGATTGGGTACTCGATGTTCTTGGGTTCGCACGACCCCCATGTTCGTTATGGAGCGACGTTCTTGATCACAAGCTCTGCGTTCACCCTTGGTCCTATGATGAACTCCCATGTCAGCGCCAATGTCCTCAGCGACACAGCTCGGAGTAGTGCTATTGGGACCAATGGTAAGTCCGCTCCCGCCTTCACTCGTCACTCGTCCCTACAGAGTATGATGTTTGCTAACTTCGGTTCCCCTAGTCATGTTCGGGAACGTCGGAGGTCTCATTTCGACATGGTCCTTCATTAAGCACGATGCACCTAATTATCCAATTGGCAACGGGCTCAACCTCGCTGCTTCTGGGACTATTCTGATCGTTGCTACCCTGACACTTCTGTGGATGAAGAGGGATAATGCCAGGCGAGCGCAATTGTCTGTGAGAGATGAGCTGGCAAACCTCACCCCGAAGCAAATCGAGGACCTGGACTGGAGGCATCCTGAGTTTCGCTGGGTGCCTTAGCTTGGGCCGATGAATCCATCATTCGCGGTCAAGAGATGCAAAGGGTATCACACGACGATCTACGTTCGCTGAGAGTGGCTGCAGAGCAGCGAGGACGTCTCTGTTCCTACTGTTCCCATAGACGACTTTAGACTGAAGAGACATTAATCCCCTGACACGTCAACCCGCCTCTCAATTCTTCCTAGCCTGTGATCAAATAGACAGAGGCTGTGGAGCTCCAGGCTCTGCATTATACGCGATGCGCCCTGCAGGCAAGAAGAAGAGTGCAACCAGCGCACCGCCTCGCGCTTCAGGATAGTGATGCGTGCCAGGTCCCGGTGACGTCCACCCCGCCCCTTGCCAACCTTGCATACCCTTCAACTCTGCGGTCTTGTCGATCTGAATCACGCAGTTGATCTCGCCATATGGATGCGCGTGATACTGCCCTCGAAAGACCTCTTGACTTTCGATGAACACAGTCGTGATGCTGCAGAACCTGGTCTCGGCGCAGGGTGTGGCGATCTTGCCGCGACGATACATCCGGCCCTGGATCTCTGTTTCCGCAACCCAACCTTCCTCAAGACCTTGTCTGATGTACGAACAAAAGTCGTCGTAATAAGGCGTCCCAGGCCCGTATTCTCTGTTCAGCTTTGCCTCGAGGTCCTTGCCGGGAGTCCTGAAGCCATGCACCATTAGACTCTCGCCATTTTTGTGTGCACCCCTGGAGATGCCAATTGATGGCATGATTGGGCATTGAGCTTACAGGTCTTGAATCTCTTGCAAGAACTCGCCGGCGCGAGCGAGAAACGCCTGCGCGGTAGGCCACTTGGCAAGGTCGAGCACGGCGGCGGCATCAGTCTTGTCCATCTTTTGCGATGCGCAAATGCTGATATTCGACTGTCAAGTTGTCAAATTCGACGAGAGTTCGAGTCTTTGGGTAGTATACATTCGGTTATTTTGCACTTGGTGGAGGAAGCGTAATCAGCGTATAGCTCTTGTAAACGGTTCGTCTTCTAAATGTAGGATTGGAAGTGTGAGAGGGGGTCGGAATCGGCAAGAAGCATGTGCCGATGTCCTATGCCGGGCATTAGGATACTAATGGTGCCCGGTTGAACTTTACTCTGATCGTCGAGGTCCTAGTCTTGAGGCTTGGATGGAAGAAAGGTGTGGCTGTCCGGCTCCCGATCGGTATTCCCGAAGAGCCTTCTTAAAAATCACCTTCGGAGTACTTCCAGTACTCCATTCGAATAGATATACCGTTCAACAGCAGTCCAGAACGACATATGTCGAATAAAAGATTGCACCTTGATCCTTCGTGGGATTGCAGCGGTCAATGCATTCAAGTGTTCTCAGGTTTTGTTTTAAGTCCTGTAGATCACTGACTACAAGGAGCGAACCTGGCAACAATCCATCGCATGTATGGTGTCGATACGAGGAAGAACTACCTCTTAGGGCAGAGACCGATATCTCAAATAAAGCTGTTCCCCACTCGATTGGTATGGGATGGTAACTATAGTTCTTCGGCCGTAGTATTGCACAACAGGCGTCAGTGCTGGGGAATAGTGGCATATGCGTCGAGACCAGCGCGAACAAAGCCATTGTGGCCAACAAGCGCCCCTCAGCAACCGCCTGTAACAGGGCGACGACTCCTACAGTCTAAGGTGTCGATTGGCGTATGAGACAATGGTTTGGAAACCTCGTGACAAAACAATGTTTCTGATGTCAAGACTAACCCCGTTTTGCAGACCGCCTGCAGTAAGGCAGATGTTCCAGGCTCAGCGCTGTTGCCGTGGCAACCCACAGGGCAGGTTTGTGCTAGGATTAGCAACACAGGCCTAACAGTGGCCCCTCCCTTCCCCCAAGCCCACCCCCCGGAGCCGGCGTCTGCTGCCACCTGCTTTTGCACGCCTCAGACATGGAAATGAGGTTGACGCTCGAGCCTGTCTTGTCTCCTGCAAAGCAACCGCTGTGAACTGTGACGGCTGTTGTCACCTGTTCCCTCACTTTGCCCAGCTGTCGGCGATCCGATATCAACACCACGAACGCGGTTTCGCGCCTGGAACTCTGGAAGAATAATTCCTCGCCTCTCTCACCGAACATTTGTTTACGCTCGAAGCCGTCTGCAGGACCACCAAGGGCTGACACCTCTGCCCTTCGACGTTGCTCGGAACTCGCACCCTTCAGTCAGAAACCGTGTGCTTTCACTGTCAATATTTTGTTTTGATATCTTGAAGGAATTCCTTCCTTTCCAAAAGGCGCCATGGTGCCTGCACCACCACCGCTGCCCACGCGGTTCCCGTGCTGGTGCAGAGCCGTATACTCATGGGGAGGAGAGGTAAGGAGACCAACGGAGATGATGGTTATGACCACTGTGGCCCTGGGACTGACTGTTGAGAATAGTCGAAACGCGATCTCGGCTTCATCGAGGGCGACCTGATCGAATGCCTCAACGCCGGCGATGGATCATGGTGGGTAGGCAAGCTCTACCGTGACAGAAGGACTGTTGGCTCCTTTCCCTCCAACTTTGTCGAGCTTCTGCCAGAGAACTTCCGCCCGACCACCCGATCGGTCAGCCCATTACCGGGCAGCAACACGCCCAGCCCGAAGAATACACCCAGCAAGACCAAGACCTTTCGAAAACCCTTCGAGGCTTACGTCAAAGCACCGCACTACACCAGTGCCAAACAACCAGAGGTTTTCAGGGAGGAGATCAAGCCGCGTTCTAGGGATAACTCTGGTGGCTCCTACGTGAAAGGTGCCCCTGATAACATTGGCCGAGTTCCTTCGCCTGCCCCGAATCATCACGCTTATGCATCACGGGCGCCTTCTCCAGCACCGCCACAACACATCGACTACCACTCAAGAGCACCTTCACCCGCTCCTCCGATGCGCTCTTATGATCATCGCGCACCATCCCCCGCCCCGCCTCAGCATCGCGACTATAATCACCCCCGCGCCCTCTCACCAGGCATCCCACCACAGCATGACTATGGCTCACGGGCGGTATCGCCTGCTCCTCCACATCATCACGCCTATACTATGAGAGCACGCTCACCGGCACCGTCCTTTTCCCGTCCTGTTAGCCCCAGGATTGAACCAGACTCGCCACCACCGCCTGCTCCCCCGCCACACCGACACGTCAATCGCCAGAACTCTATCGATATCCGTGATCGTTACTCCTTTGATGGCAGCGCGAGACATAGTTCAAACGGCTCTTTCAAGCCATACAACCCTTCCAGGCACGATTCCAATTCCTCTTTTCGACCAGCAGCGCTCTCGCGACACGGATCTCACCTTTCCTACGGTGGCCAGGATCACGGAGATGCGCAGTACCAGACACCACGAGCACCGCGAGACGCGTCCGGCGGCAGTCAAATGACGCCTTCACCTCTGCGTGAAGCAATGGATGGCGTCATGGAGCAGCTGGATGAACTTCAGGGATTTGGAGGTGCTCAGAACACGGGAGCAGATGAGAAACCGTTGGATCCATGGTCCCCTGAGTGCTTTGATCTGGTTTCTCATAAGTCCAAAAGGAGAGCGCCCGAGCGCGTGCGACCTCTCACATCGATGGGTATAGCACACGCAGACGAGGGTTACGAGACTTGGTCAGGCGAGTCCTCTCAAGACCAGTCATACTATGGCAATGGACGCGACTCCAGACAGGAACCCAAGCAACTTCCGCAACTCAACACCTATGTGGAACGTATGGAAAGGCAGTTTGAAAAACTTCATAAGCACTCGGCAAGCACGCCTGCCATTATACCAGATGATGACGACCAGCCACCGCCGCCACCCCCCAAGGGACCGCAGTTTGCACGCCCGAAGTCCTCAATGGGTGACCGTGCCGAGCCTGAACGCAAATTACGGGCCCGAAAGTCAGCGTATGAGATCGGAGCCGGCATTAGTCGCACTTTCACAACTAAGACAAATGTGACCAATGCTTCGAGTCACGTCAGTTCTTCAACACAAAGTAGTGGACGGACTTTGTGGAGTGGAGTGTCAGCTGGAGGATTCAGTTCGACCAGTGCGGGAAGCATGGCTCGAACAAACATGCGCGCTCAGAGTGCCTTGGGCATGCGTGATATTGAACCTGATCGTCCGGAAACGCCTTTCACCGGGGTTACCTACCACAGCAGCCACGCGAGCAACCCTCCTGGTTTAGTAAGATCACAGACAGACTTTCAAGAAGCCTCTACAGCCGGCCTCGGCGGTCTAGTGCAACCCAAAGCACCAAGGCGTAATATCTTCCGTAAGATCCTGGACACAGCAAAGACTGGTGTCGCAAGCAGTCGTGGCAGTTTGGCTGCGGGCTCAATTGCCGGAGGGGAGTCAATCCGATCCTCACCCATGGTAAAGCCTCTTCCTTCGAGCGTAGGTCCCGAAGGATCAGCCCGCACTGGTTTCGGCCACGAAGCAGCCAAAGAGATGGGACTCAGCAATGGCGTTGATTGGGTTCAAGTGAGAAGAGACGTCAATAGGTCCAACTCGTTGAGTAAGATCGAGCTTAACGAACGCCAGGACCGATGTCAAATGCTGGACCATCCGACACTGAATCCTGTGGACGAGCTTTACGAGAGCATTGAAGGTGACGAGGGTGCAGACGGCAATGTCGTTCACAATCCCGTTAATTATCAGTCGATCAACCTTTCCCTAGTCGACAAGAACTCGCGTTTCATCAGCAGTCTTCCCCCCATGACAACCGCCATTACTTTGGCGACGACATACGTCTGTCGTCCCTACCGGAGCGATGTACAGCGGCTGCGAGCCATCTTTACATGGGTAGCTGAGAAGATCTGCTGGGAGGAGGACTTTGAAGGCGAGGTGGACACTCGCCGGGTGATCCAGTCAAAACGAGCCTGTGCTGAGGAGTATGCTGTGCTTGTTCAGGAGATGTGCGCGGCAGTTGGCTTGAAGTGCGAGATTGTTCGGGGATACCTCAAGGCGCCTGGCGAGGTATCGGACTTGAACATGATGCCACGTCCAAACCACTGGTGGAATGCTGTCGTGGTTGACAACGAGTGGCGTATTATGGACTGCTGCTTGGCCAGCCCATCAAACCCTCGAAGAGGGCTATACTCGAGCGCGGGGAATACGGTAGCCGAGACCTGGTGGTTCCTCGCTCGGCCGCTGGAGATCTGCTGGACACATGTCCCGGATCACCACGACCAACAGCACATTGTGCCGCCCGTGGCACACGAGATTCTTCTGAACCTGCCTTGCACTTGTCCGCCCTTTTTCCGCAACGAGATGGAAATGGTCGACTACAACACCTGCTTGAACCGGATTGAAGACCTCGAGATGGTTCACGTGAAGTTCAATGTACCTGCAGATGTTGAGGTTGCAGCCGAGGTCGAGGCTCGCGCATACACCAGGGACTCGGACGGCGACGTGTTTGAGAGCGGCGATGTGGTAAAGAAGCGGGCGTTGGCTCAAGCAGAATGGTACAATGGCGTCAAGAGATATACCGTCAAGGCACTTCTCCCGGGAGATGAGGGCCAGGGTGTTCTCAAGATCTATGCGGGGAAGCGAGGCCTCATGCACAGTATCAAGGACATTCCCCATCCGCTGGCTTTCTCCCTACCGATCACCCACACCGGCGAGAACCCGCCTTACGACTTTGTCACGAGACATCCAACACCACATGCTCAGCGCCACGACATCTATGTGGTCCAGCCACAATGTCAAAGACTGGCGCTGAACAACACCTTTGTTTTCGCCATACGTCAGCACCCCAGTTCCCTGTCGACAGGACCGAGCTCGGTCTTGACTCCATCTTCCAACCCTGGTGGTGCCAGCCCGATTCCTTTTGCCCGGCCAGGGTCTGCTATGAGCATGACAACATCGATCACGGCCAGCTCAAACCCCAGCTCAGCCAGCGGGACGGTTGCTGGGAAAAAGCCGGCCAAGTTGGCCATTCAGACACCGGGAGGCAAGATTCTTCGTCTTATGAGGAAGGAGGATCGCAAGGGAATCAGCGTTGGTGGTAGAGGGTATACTGCCGACGAGGAGATGAGTGATGGAGGCACGTGGGAGACGATCATCAAATGCTCCGAGAGAGGTGTTTGGCGAGGCCTGGTGCTTGCAGATCGGACGGCGCGATGGTGCGTCTTTGCGGAGTGGGTGTGTGTGGGATGAGAGTCTGTCCCTGGGTGGCAGATCTGACGGTGGAGGAGTAAAGGGGATGTTTCATCATGTTCTGTTGCATGTCTGGTGTTTTTGGAGTCATACTTGGTTGCTTCTGTTTGTGATATCAATGGTGCGAATGGTTGATTACTGCCGCGAGGCTTGGGATCGAAACTTCAAAAAAGTGTAACAAGAGTATCGCATAGGCTCCATGCGAAATGATTGATGACGATCTACTTGTTCAGACATCCTTCTTGTCTATGTTGATTCCCTCGTGTTGGACAACTGTGGACTGACTGGTAGTATACTGCAAGGCCAACATACTCTGGCGAAGCGCCATGTCGCTTTGCAACCCCAGGCCAGACTTGCACTGCCATCCCCGCGTCTCCTCACAAAGATCCCGCCCACTTCCTGACATGGCGCCTGCATCATTGCCAAAGATGGGACAGGATGCTGCGAGGATGCTGAGGCTGGTTATGATCAGTGTGTTCCTGATCTACGACGAGGACGCTTGGGAGGTCCCTGACGAATTGAACCAGCAACTTCCAGAGCTCAAGTTTCCAAGTACCCAGATCGAGGAAATGCTAGAGGGACTGTGGACTTAGTTGTGTTTCACCGACACTTTTCAGCACGTCTATGGCCCTGAAGATAAGTAGCCCTTGTCAACATCAGCCTCGCCTGTTGAAGACGCTTTCGACGTCTGCACGTGTACCTAGGTAGAGAAAACATGATCTTTCAGGCTATGTGCGATGCGAAGTTGGTGCCTTTGGCGACCGATGCCGATGGTCACTTGTAGTTCAGGCTATGTGCGATGCGAAGTTGGTGCCTCTGGCGACCGATGCCGATGGTCACTTGTAGTTCAGGCCGCTGTGAATTCCAGGATCGCCAACCCACAATCGAGTCCCCGGATTTTTCGCTGCTGATCTACACAAATGTACGATGTCGCAGTAATGCTGCCTATCATGGTCTCTCTCAACCGGCAATGCGTACAAATCTTCATGGTGCACTGCGCCTTGCTTTGCGAGGATGGGCACAGATAAAGGGCAGAGTCACCCGCCCAACCCAAAAGGACTGACTGACTCTACCCTGCCGGAGACATCCGTAGGTCAGATCGCCAGTGATGTGGCGGTAGCGGCACTAACTCAAGGGTACTTTGCTTCACACCACCCTTCCCCCACAAACTCAAGTACCGCCAAGCCAGGGTCGCCTTTCGCCGAACGCGCTCCATTTGACGATGCAACCTTCGTCTTGCAACAGCAGCCCACGCATGCGACGACAACCTCGACATCAACCCCCTCAACACACGAGTCGACCACCCCGACCATCGTTCGAGCGCTGGATCTTCACGCGCGTGCCCAATCTCCCGCCGCCCTCGTTCCCGTCGTCGTCAGCCTCCCGCAGCCTGTGCGGCGCGTCTTTCCTCGGATGGTGAAGCTACCATGAGCTTTCGGGGCTCCATGCCACCAGGGCAGCCCTTCCATGGCCAGCCGCAGCAGCAGCAGCAGCAGAATAACCAGGCGTATATGCAGTATTCATCGTCGCAGCAGCAGCAGCAGCCTCAACATGCTCAGCATCTCCAGAACCCGGACGCGCAGCGCTTTGCCGTCGATGGCAGCGGTGGCACTGTCGGGTACCAGCAATTCTACGATGGCCAGCCAGCGCAATATATGCAGCAGCAGCAGCAGCAGCAGCCACACCAGGCGCAGCCGCAGCATGCGATGCACACGGCAACTTTCTCTCCTCAGGGGATGAGCCAGTTCCCCGGGTACGATGCGATGGGCTACAATCCGTATGTACAGCAGCCAGCAGCTGCGCAGTATATGCCACCGCCCAATGTCTGGCAGCAGCAGCAGCAGCAGCAGCAGCACCATCTTCAGGTTCAACAGCCTCAACACCATTCTCAGCAGCAGATGCAAAATCAACAATTACAACACCAGCAGATGCAGCAGATGAACCACCAGAGGATGGCTGCTGTGCGCGCGTCGCCCGTCCAGCATTTTGACCAGCTGCCACAGCAGCAGCCTCATACGCATCAGGCGCAGCATCATCCTCAACATTACCAGTCGCCACAAGTACAGAACCAACAAGCGCACCAGCAGCAGCTCGCTCAATTTCACCACCAGCAATCTCCCTCCCCATCCCCGTCGCCTCGATTCCCAAGCCAGATGGTCCCAGTCCATGCTTCACATCAGTCCATGTCCTCGCCAAGCCCGCAGCACATGCCTCATCCTCAGCAACACCCTGCTCCGGCTCAATACCGTCCTTCACCCACGCAACCTTCGCCGAAGACGATCTCAGTACCGCGTCCGAAGAAGAAGACACCCGCTCCGAGTCCTCGTCAAAGCTCCGCACAGCACCCAACTCCTCCTCCCCGGCAACGGTCACATACGCCAGCGAGCAACGGGCATGTACTCCAGGCACGTACGAAGGAAACCCCAGTCCTTCCACCTCAACCTATTCAGCCCGTTGCCCCTCCGGCTGATCCAGAACCGGAGCCAGAACCAGAACCAGAACCAGAACCAGAGCCGGAGCCGGAGCCTGAACCGCAGGCACAACTTGAGCCTGAGCCTCCGATACTACAGCAGGAGCCTTCCTTCGAGAGCTTTCAATTTGTCAATTTACAAGATATCCAGCAGCTGCCTCCCCTGCCTCCGCTACCTTTTGATGACTTCACCAACCTAAGTCAGCTGGAACTGAAAGAGAAGATCGAAGAGCCTAGACCCGTTGAGCCTATGGCCATTGATCCGCCACCGCCCGTTGCTGAGGATGCCAGAACTCCATTGACGATCAAGACGAAACAGGAACCGTCTGACTCTGTGCAGATCAAGGCCAGTCCACGGTCGTCTGTTGCGCCGTCGCCGGCACTGTCTGCAAGATCTATCAGCAGCATATCAAAGAAGTCACCAGCGATGTCGTCTAAAGCACGGCCAGGTCAATCGGCATCCATGCTGATTGCTGTCGCTGAAGAGATGCTGGCCAAAGCACGTGCTTCCGTCCATGATGTAGCGATGTCGATGCAGCCCGAACGCGTCGAAGAGTACCAAACACTGATCTCAGTCAGCGCTGGCTGCTTGGAATCCGCCCTGCATAGCGGAAGACTGACGCCTCGGCAAGAGGCCCGGTTGCGTCTCCGCTACGCGACTGTGTTGCATGAGGAGACAGAAAATGTCATGGACTGCGAGACGACTCTCAGCAAAGGCATCACACTCTGTGATAACGTGAGTACCCCGTGAATATTTTGCACTCAGATAAGCTTGACTAATTGGGTATGCTTAGCATCGTTTGCATGACTTGAAGTATTGCTCCCAATATTTGCTGTTGAGGGTTCTCTTCCACAGGAATCGCAAAGCCGCACTCAAAGCAATAGACCAACATATCTCGGATTGCGAAACGTGAGTTGAACGTTCCCCTTTCCAGACGGAGTCGCAACTGACCACGATGACAGGTTCAAACATATCAACTGGTACTATGCGTTCCGGCTCCTCAAAGCATCGTTATGTATGGAAGCTGGCACGGCAGCGGATGCCAGTGCACTAGACAACCTGCGAGCCTTGCAGGGGGCAGCTAACTCTAGAGGCGACAACGCCCTCTATGTTTTTGCTTCGTTATTGGAGGGGCTCACTTTCCTCAAGGCCGGAAAGGATGGTGCCAATGAGAAAGTGCAAGCCTGTCTCGCGCAGGTTGCGAAGTATCAACTGGATGAGACCGTAAACATCCCACAGATTGAGATTCTCACTCTTCTGCTGGATGTTGCTTCGAGTATACATACATACCAGCCAGAAGTGACGGCCGAGAAGCTGCGGAATCTCCAGAAACGGTTTGACGAATGTGTGCAGTGGGGGGATGTTAAGTCGGAGTTTCTCATCGCCATCCGGAGATCTTCCACATCAGCGAAGACCATCAGCAGTGATACATCCATGGTTCTGAGGAACGATGGGAGTGATTCGGGCTCAGACTACCTCGTCATGACTTTCATGACGAAGGTTGAACTCACTTCACTTGTGTAAGTCCTGTGGCGGCAACAGCCAGTTCATGTTTAGATCTTGTCCTAATTTATGCACAGCTTCACGATTGGCGGGCTTGCCAACTTCTTGAGGCCTGACAAGGATGGTCAGAAGACAACGGGCCTGTGGCAAGAGGGCTTGAAGATCCTCGAAGGATGTGAGTACTATCTACAATGCATCCGAGTTGACCTCCGAGATCCTAACTGCAGTTCAGGGGATGATACTACAGCAGGCATCCCATATGGCGTACCTGTATCATTACCAGTGGCTATTCGTCAAAGAGAATGGCGTCTCGATGCACAATGCTATCTGAACACTGTGCTTGGACTCACTGCGGCCTCGCGCTGCCAATGGGACACGGTTAAGTACCATCTCGCCAAGCTTGAACACTTGTCAGCTTCGGCTGGGAAAACATCTCTTGACTTGTTCGCGCGCTACCTACAAGGCGTCTATGTACAAGGGACGGGAGACCTCCAAGGTGCCCTATCTATCTTTCAAGACAGTGCCTTCGACCTTCCCCAAGGCACCTCTGGAACGCAGTCGGCCCGATGTGAGCTGTCATTACTAGCTGCTCTCAACCGTCTGTGGATAATGCAGCATCCGTCATGCCAGAACGACGAGGTAACTCTGCAGTTGGTGGAAGACCTTCGCCCGATCTGCTCGACCCATCCTCATCTCAACCTCCGCTCGACCTGGCAAACTGTCATGGCCGCCTTGGTTACCGACCCACCCCAGTCGCTCTCGTCGCGCAAGCAAAACATGTACGCCGCCATGCAAGGAGCCAAGATCGCTAGCAACATGCTCCTGTCCGCGATTGGTCTGTGCATTATGCGTCACCACTTTTTCGAGGATATTGTCGGAGAGCAGGCGCTCAAGAGCGCAAGAGCTGCAGCGAAGCAGGCGCAGAGGAGCGGGAATACTCTGTGGGAGAGCGTGGCTGACGGGATGTTGGCACATTCCTACGAGACTGGGGGGTTCAGGGAGGAAGCGAGGATGGAGCATGAGAAGGGTGCGGCAAAGGCGGCGTCGGCATTTGCAAGGAGTTATTGAATTCACGGATAAGAAGGACGCTCAGGGCTCTTCTTCTTCTTTTTTTTTTTTTTTGGTCCAGACACATAGAGGAACGTGTCTGGGGGATTATGCATTGACTTTTTCTTGTATAAGGGAAATCGCGCCTACAGTTTCACAACGCAGGAGTTGTCGCGAAGAAGAAGAAAAATCAGACATGGAAAGATGGGGAGGAATTTCCGTATCGATGATTGAAATATACTTTTCCCCAGGACCCAGTGTGTCCGGATACAGATACCTATCTATGATATGCTACCAAAAACTCCGCTTCCTCCTTTGAACGCCAAATGCCCCATAGATGTCTCCCTTTACAGCGGTACTACACACCGGGTATACAAACCTTGATGATCAAGAAGCACGTACATGCGAATCAGACTGGCCATCGAGCACCGCTATCTGCGTGGCGGCGCAAAACCAGGAGGCGGCTGGAAGCCTGGAGGCGGCATGAAGCCCGGGGGAGGTGCTGGTGCACCTCCAACAACAGGCGGAGGCGGGCCGCCGAAACCGGGGGGAGGGGGAGCAACTGCGTAACCTTGAGGGCCGGGTGATCCTGAGGGAGGTCTGTAGGCACCTGGGTGGTAGTCTGCTGGATTCGGGTATCCTCTCTGGCCCTGCGGTGGACGTGCTGGGAGACCTGACGGGGCAGGGGGTAGTGGTGCGCCACCACGGCCTGGCGCTCCTGGCGGAGGAAGTTGTGCGACACCGTATGGGCTGGGCCCCCTTTGCGGAGGCGCAAACCCATTGGGCATGCCTGGCGGCGGGATGGCTCCCATAGGGGGGATGACTGGGGGCTGTTGGTGATCGTAGCCCACAGGAACTGGAGGTGCCGCTGCTGCGGGAGGGCCTTGCGGCGCACCGCCATTGAGGAAGGCGGGCGGTACTGCTTGCGCTTCAGGGACGATGTTGCGGCTTTTCGCTTGCGCTGCCAGCTGCCGCTCCGCCTCGTCACCGTGCCTCTCGCCCTTGCCGTCCTTCTTGAAGGCGTACTGCACCGAGACCTCTTTGCTGAGAATGTACTGCCCGTGGAGATTGTTGATCGCCGCATCGCTTGATTCGAAGTCCCCGAAGCTGACGAAGCCGAAGCCTTTACTTGCCCCGGAGTCATCCCTCGCCACCTTGGGCAAGCTCAGCAACGGGCCAAACCTGCTGAAGGTATCGTAAAGAATCTTCTCGTCGACCATGGGGTCCAGATTTCCCACGAACAGCTCCGCGCCGACCTCTGCCCCCTTCTGCTTATCCGCGCTGGCCTTGTTGACACGCAAGGACTTTCCATAGAGCTTGATGCCGTTCATTACGTTGGCGGCGTATTCGGCATCGACGGGAGAGCGGTACTCGACGAAGCCGAAGCCTTGATGGGACTGAGTAACGCGGTCGCGGGGCATATGAATGTTGTGAATGGGGCCCATTTGAAGCATGATCTCGTACACGATCGCAGAGGTGGCACGCTCATCGATGTTGCCGATGTATACCGTAGCCTCCTTGTCTTGTTCCCTGGAGAGACATGAGCTGGGGGGCTACGAAAGAGTTGATCAAGGTCAGCTAAAGGATCGCGTACCAATGCCTGTTTTGCGCCATCTTGACGACAGGCGGGATCTATCCCAGAATTGTGTAGAGGAAATCCCAATGAGTCTAAACGATTGAGGACCCTTCGAACCAGGTACTGAGCTCGGACAGGAAACCCGTCGTGGACTGTTGAGATTGAAGCTGGAGCTTGTTGGAGCTCTTGGGAAATTTTGGTGCAGCAGCGAGAGGTGACTTGCGGTTGCCTTCACGCGCTCAGTGTATGGCGCAGAGGCGGTGGTGGTGGTGGATGGTGAGGATCTGCCGGGGATGAGCCGCCTTATCCGCTGCCGTTGCCGTTGCCGTTGCCTTATCCTGAAATTCTTCCTTTCTGCGCTCGCGCTACCAGCCTATCCCCATCCCCAAGCTCAGCTCCATCGAACACTCCCTTCTCGACGGTCATCTCAAGAACAGGACCCTCGCGCATTCCTCTCATAACTCGAGTCTCCCGCATCATCGTCAATCCCGACCGTCATCATGTTCGCCCTCTCTGAAGAATCCAAGGCATGTCGCAGCAGCTCGCAATGACTCGATAGACCTGCATCAGACTGACCAGCTTTCAGGAGCGCATTGCAAAGCTCATCGATGTCTCGCGCGTGGCCATCTACTAGTGAGCTTGAACTCCTACTTCTACTTCTTGTGGCAGAGCGCTGACAAGGTCTCCCAGTGGCTATCTTCCCATGATTCTCTACCTTGGTACGGCACCTCACACGATCGCGTTACATAGAATCTATCCAAAACCATCGAGCGATATGTTGACAAATCCCATAGGATACACTCGCAGCGATCCTCGCCCTTCCGTCATCCGGTATGCTTCCTCACCCCGTCGATTCTGCCAGCTTCGTCGCCGCAGCTATTGACTTCTCACAGCCTCCTCTCTCCCCTTTCCTAAACATCACGCGCGAGGAATGCATTTCTTTTGATAAATACTTGTACACTACCACTCGACTCAAGACGAACGAGAAGACAGCATTATCGGCGTTGGGGCTTGGCTCCAAGACATGAGTGTCGATGATTCCGGATGGAAGGGTGGTGTTATGATCCCGAGGAGAAGAGACGCATGGGTTCTTGTACAGATATATTGTGCGACTGCGCGTTGCCATAAATTCTTGCCTGTCTGAAGTGTCTTTTTGCTTTCACTATCTCGAATAACCTCCAGCTTGTGAATGCGCCGTTGGTGTGCCGAGAGTAGCTGAGTTGTACCACCCATGACTGGCAGGGCACCTCATGATGAAATGCGTGGCGTCCCAGCGCAAGTAGATGTATCGTCCCATCTGAAATGCAGGGCTTCGTCTTCTGCATACTTTCCGTTGAGTTGAGTGAGAGCGAGCTGAGCCTAAGTTGTGCCTACAGGCAAGGATCTGTCTGATCTGTGCCTGATGGTCTGCATGACGCGCTTGAGGGAGCTCCAGTAGGGAAAAAAATGCCCAGGAGCCCAGTCCGTCCGAACCACGTTCTTCCGACGTCAGCCGTACATAACCACCAACCACCACCTTCGTCCCCTCTCCATCCGGGGTCATCGACACTCTTCAGCCATGGGACGATAGCGTCACGCATCACCGGTTTCTTTATGCCCCAACACAGCCATGCGGGCAGCTCCCCCGCCCTTGTCGAGGCCGTTGCTGGCCTCAGTGCTGGCACCGTCGCTACCTTGGTAGTCCATCCGCTGGACATTGTCAAGACTCGCATGCAAAGTAGGAGATATCTTTGATCCGTTTCCGAGGTACAGTTGCGGATATTGGGAACTAATCATCTTGCCTTCCAGTCTCGCGTGGATCGCCAACCGGCTCTGAACGTGCCTCTACCATGGCCATCGTCCGGTCCCTGACCTCCAACGCAAACCCGATCGCCTCGCTTTACCGCGGGTTGACGCCGAATCTCCTGGGCAATGCCTCCAGCTGGGCCTCGTTTTTCTTCTTCAAGAATCGCTGTGAGCGCCTCATTGGCGGCACTCGTCCGACTCCGGCAGACTACTTCGTGGCCTCCGCACTGGCGGGAGCAGCGACGACGGTCCTTACCAATCCCGTCTGGGTGCTCAAGACGCGCATGATCTCCTCTGACCGCGGCTCGAAAGGCGCATACCCGTCGATGTTGGCCGGTGCAAGAGCGATATGGAGAACGGAGGGCATCAGAGGGTTCTATCGGGGGCTGTTCGTTTCTCTCTTCGGCGTCTCTCACGGCGCCGTCCAGTTCGCAGTGTACGAGCCGGCAAAGAGGTGGCATCTGGCAAGAATACAACAAGGTGGTCACGGAGGAGACGCAGGAGATACGGCGGCAGCGCCGCTCAAGACAGAGGCAACTCTCCTGCTCTCCAGTGGGGCAAAGCTCGTGGCTGGGGCGGTGACGTATCCATACCAGGTACTGCGAAGTCGACTGCAGAACTACGAGGCTGACGAGAGATTTGGAAAGGGAATCCGGGGCGTTGTCTCACGGACATGGACGGAGGAGGGAGTAAGGGGGTTCTACAGAGGCTTGATTCCCGGCGTTGTGAGGGTGATGCCGGCAACATGGGTGACATTCTTGGTGTATGAGAACGTCAAGTACTATCTGCCAAGATGGCTTGACTGAATGAGGCAAATCGCATTCTCACGTCAGGGAAAACATGACAGGGTGAGAACAGCGCCATCCAGAGGGTGTCGATCTCCATGTTCAAATTGATCATGCTCGATCATGCTCGATCGGATCTACCCTGAACTTTTATCAAGATGAATCTCTTGTCAGGCCAAATACCCCCAATCCCGAATACCGGCCTGCATGCTGGAGCTTCCCAGATACCCGGTATGACCACCTGGGGCCTCCCCGCGACATTCCCTCCGCGGTGGAACACGTTCGCCGCCCTCCTCAGCCTCACTTTCTCTTATGTATTACACCATGATCCTTCCCGAATAATGACGGGAATGGGATGAGCCAGGGCGAAAGTCGAGGTCGGGCGACAGGTACGCAACGGCAGGGTTACCGTCTGCCATGATATTACGTCGCCACAACCATGACCATTACGTTCTGCAAACCTCTGTTTCTGAGGATGATCCCGCCTCACTCTTTTCATGCAGGACTCGCCCAGTTAGCAGAACACAAACTAGTCTAGTCACCTTACAGTTGGAGGTCCAGGCCTCGCCTCCGCTGAGCCAACAGACAGACAATGAGGCCAATCCTCCACCAGAAGACGCACCCGCTCCCCGTATGATATCGTTCACACCTGTTGGGTACCATCCCGCCCGTCATTGTGACGACGACGTGTGTGTACTATGTTTTACTGCTTGCTCGCTATGCATCTAACATGGCGTCATTGCCAGGACCAGACCATTAACGCATCCCGAGCCAATGCCGCCCTGCCTTACGGTTCACCGTGTGGGCGGGCACCTTAGCTCCCCTCTCATGTATGCAACCATTCGGCGCCGTGTTGCAACAGGAGAACACAAACAAAAACAGCAAACTGGCCCGCCCCCCTCCCCTTTCTGTTTCTGCGCCCCTTGCCCAACACCCCCCCGGTTCTCACGCCGAGTGGCTTAACCTGCAGCGAGACACGCATATAGCACTGTGGGCGAGGATGTTCGATCGCTCATCGCTTGAGAAGAGGCAATGGCGAACAGTGTTGACAAGGGTTACGGACGTTGCGGTTGTTTCTACGCCGCAACAAGCCTCGCTGTGTTTGAGGAAGAGATGATGCCGTCGGGCCCGAAACGCTTTCCATCTGCTAAGCCCCCCGGTTGACATCCAATCCCTGTTCGAATAGCCACCTTGCTGCTGCTGGGGGGGGGATCAGTTGCATTTGCTTCGCATATATGTTCCTGAAGCCTGCTAATAGCTCAAGACTCGGGTTTCAACCGTGCTCAAAAAGGCCTGCTGGCTGCTTACCACAGATTACCTACTGCAGTCGTGAACCATATTTGTCCACCTTTCACGTATTATTGACCTGGCCAACTCTGGTCGACACCATCTTCATTTGCAGTATGGTGCCTTAACCCCTGGCCCGTCTAAACAGTCGTTTCCCTTATCTCTAATAGAAATGCCGAGACGTTTGATGTTCCTTGTTGTCCCTTTCCTGCAGCAGCAGCAGCAGCAACAACAACAACAGCAGCCAAGACCAGATCGGATTGCTGGACCACAGTGCGTGAAACTCTGCAGTTGCATGCCCCACGAAGATCGGGGTTGCTTTGATCGTGGAGTTCTCGCAACTAACTCTCGATTTGGGCAATTGATATGCTCGTCGGATCGATTCAGACAGTGTCCGATGGACCCTCTTCAGGTGGATTCTGAGCGACAGGGGCTCTGGAACCCGTATAATTGAGAACTTGTATATCTATCTCAGGGCTGAAGACTGACCGCGGCCTTGCCGGATGGAATGAATACCACGATGACAGCCGTCACCTACCCATCCGCCGGCTGAGGCGTAAGGTTGTGGTTGCCTCCCGCCATGCCTCCCGTTCCGCGTCGTTTCGACCGTCTCATTCAAGTAACATGCAAGCTAAAGGACTTTTCCCATTGACAGAACTCCGGATACTTCAGAATGGTTCGATTTGCTTTCGTATCAATTTGCCGTGGTCATCTCGAGCCGTTGCAGCCTTCATGTACGATGATAATGCAAGTCTAAGCCGAGGAAGCTGAGCCATTGGACAACCAGAAGACGGCCGATCCAGTGAGAAATACATGCGACTTGGCGTAGGATGAATAGTGGGCTTAGTTTACCCAAGAAAAGGTACATCTATGAAGGGCGATCATTTTCAAGGGGAACCAGGCTGCAACACGGGTCTGCTTCTGAGCAAGATACCGAAGAACTCACTTAGACCAAATTCAGACGTATCGCTAGTAGAGAGCCCGGTACAATGACCGTTGTGAGGCAATGCTCGGGCGATCGCAACGTTTTTTGTTATTTGGCCGGCTCATCTCACAAACGCGCCTTGGGTCAGCATTTCCACGGAGCGAGCCCCTGATTACTGATGGACCATCGTCTCAACGGGACGGGCACTGCTGCGGGTATATTTGATCAAGCGGGCGTTGATGGTATTGATAAAACTCACCCCTCTGCGATCGAGGAGGGTCAGTCGCTGAATTTGCCGGCTTCGACGTAGTTGTCCTTGGCCGCGTTAACCTTGTTAGTCTTCAACAGCTCCAGTATCACATTGAAAGACAAAAGTAGAGATATGACAGCGATTTTCAGTTGTTGATCATACCTTGGAGGTCCCGCATCGTTCAGGCGGCCTGTCGTGCAAGGTGAAACAGCGATGATCTGTCAACGCGCAATGATGGCCAGGGGTACGCAGTACTGTACGATCAAGAGGTTCCACACTGGATGCCATACCCATGTCTTACATCGCGGGAGCTTTTCGTCACCTGACCTTCTCAAAATAGGCCGGCCGCCTGTTGGTAGGCACTGACCACTTCCAGCGGGTGCCTGAGCTGAATGCAAGCCATCCGGCCTACAGTACGGTGCACCACCGCCACCATTTAGTTGGTGCTGTTCATATGTCGCGCAGACACGGCTTGCATCGCATCGCATCGCATTTCAGCCCATGGCTACAGCCGCCCTAGACGGCACCGGGTCATGTCCAGCTGCCCCGGCTACTCTCAGTTGCGACAGGCCCCAGTTGAATTATGTGGAAGTAATAGGCGAGCGGAAAGGCTAGCTTATAGCTGAAAAGAAGCTGACCATGTACTGTACGATACGTCATATTCGACGACGGGTCTTCCAGCAGGCATGCCCCCGCTGGACATATCCCACGAGAAACGCTCTCGGGGGAGGAGGGGACCTCTCGCCTGAAAGTGGTCGCCGATTGACCTGTTTTGGGATCGAGTTTTAGAAAGACTCTTTCGTCGACGTGCATCCTCAAAAGCGACCCCTGCAGGATTTGGCGGGGCTGCAATGGACGTGAGAGACCCAGTTTGGGATCGTGATGCACAATTTGGCGCACTCGTCCAGACAGACTATCCATCAAAGTTGAGATATGACAAAAGCGCAGTGGGGCCGGCGTTGGTAAATCATATGCACTGCTGACATTATCTTAGAGTGTTGGCTCGACCTAGGAACCCCCAGGACAAGGCGCACCACCATCGTCAATCATATGCAAGGATTGCACCGCGGAGGCCAGCCGGGCGCCCGGACTCAAGCAGCTAGCAGAGTCCGCTGCCCCTAGGTCGGCCAGACATGGTCAAGTGCTGTGATGAGATTTACCGTAGTGGGTGTGGTGGTCCGGAGGAGTGGTTCGTACAGGCTGGGATGGGAGATTTCGACATTTGAGCTGCATTTCGATCGAGATACCCACATGTGTCCTTATAGGCAGTCAGGCATCAGGTGAATCCTTTGCCGACTTTCTTTTCAAACCTCTTGCGATAATACAGCCATCCCCAGCTGTCTTTTTCTCAGACGTAAGGACCCCAGCACAGTGATCCAGGAGGGCCGTATGGTTAGCATAATTCGGAAAGTCCCCATAGTTCGGGACGGGGCGCTGTGACGGCGCCTGGTAGTGGCAGAGCACGGACGGAGGCTCTGGTGAGATCAATGTGCACGTCCGGCTGGGGCCGTAGTGGAGCTTGTCGTGATGTTGGGAAGACCAGATGAAAGATCGCTAAGCGCGCTTGAGTCGATCCTCTCGCATCGGTTACAAAGGACACGCCTGGATCTAAACAAAGACAGCCTTGGTTAGAACAGAGTCTTCGCAGTAGCGGGCTTGGAAAGCATGCAAAGACTTGCTTGCAAGTCTCTAAAAGTGGCTGTGGCAAGGTGCCCACGAAGCGGCCTCGTCGTCATTGGATGTTGGCGATCGCTGAATAGGGTCCCAGTGATGTGGATCAGAACGGAGTACTCCGTACAGTACAGGGAACGTACTGTAGATGGTTCAGTATAGATTGCCAACGACAGGGCAGCTCATTGCAGAACCCTGGGCGACCTGAGCCGAAAGGTAAAAGTGAGGAGATGCAAGGTCACGGTACCTGAGCAGGAGGTAACGGCGGAGAAAGGAAGATCCGCCAAGTCCTCCCTTACGGATGTGGGCGGGCTCGCAAGCTCTCCCCGTTTGTGACCTTGTCCTTGTGGACCCCACCGATGTGCTCAATAGTGCCCCACCACTTCGCACATCCACTTTCTGCACACCACCACCATTCTTTCCTACCCTCACCTCACCACAACGCCGGAAGCACCTCTCTTCTCGCGCAGGCTCGCGCCCTCAGAAGCCTGCTAGCTCCAGGGTTCATCCCGGCAACTTGATCCCGCTAGCCAAGTTGTCAACATTTGTGCGGATATCTCCTACTAGCAGGATACGGTCTATCATGAGAACTAAATTAATTAGGAGACCACAACTTCGACCCCCACGCGCAGTTCTGCCCGTGTCTTCCGAAGCAGCCTTAGTCGCACTTTGCTTGGACTGTTTCTTCCTGATATACCTCGTGCATCAGCTTAGGTATCTACTGTACGAGGTCGTGGGCTTTCCAATGGCTATCGTAGCCCGGGACCGATTTCGGCCGATAAGTTGCTTACTCTTGGCGTTGCAAAGGCTGTGCCGCTTTCCAAATCCCGGCATGACCCCTTGTTCGCGATGTCTCGAAGACTTCGCGCACATATTCCCTACAGAAGGCTCTTCCAAATCCTTCCATGGGTGTCTTGGTTGAAAGAGGACGCATGTAGTTGCGCAGTATCGTAGGTTTGGCGTCGAAACCGCAATTATAGTGCTGTCACGATCGTTGACATTGCACCTTTACGGGCTAGAACAAGTCATCACAGCCGTCCCTCCTCATCCAGTACTTCGGGTGTCCATCGACGCCCCCTGAGAGGTAGACCCGGATTCCTGGATTTTCAAGATGCGGCACGGAACTTGTGCATCAGTAGCCAGCCGCCCCAAGCCACTGCTAAACGCCTTGGAGATCGCCAAATGTCCCAGGTTCTCGGACCAACTTCGATGATCATTGCCAGACGCTGACATCCTTCCGTGGTGTCGGTAGAGGCAGTTGTCATGGTTGATTCTTTACCAGCTTCTTTGCTCCTCCAGCCACGTTGGAGTCTTTTACCTGTCCAGGTCAAGCCACCCAATAGCCGCTCAGCGTCAACTTACGAGTCGCTTTGGACGGCCTCATAATAGCGTCCGGAACCTTTCAGCCCCGAATTAATCCCGTTGACCCATGGCGGGGATGTGGCAGAAGGCTGGCTGATTCCTCCCATACATTCTGAGGGATTGCAGAGGCATTTTGATGGCTGAGTGGGGCATCAGATCTGTATCCGAAGACTATCGGTGGGAGAACAACGCTTGCAGGGACAAGTTGAGTACGATTGCCACGGCTGGGCTGAAGCTTCCCGTTGCCCATGGCTCACATACAACCTGGACCATGTCTCACCAGGAAAGAACCATGTACGCTGTTTTGACCGTGACGAAAAATTCAGGGTTCTGTCGAAGGGTAATCGAACTTGAAGTCTCTCCTGGTCGACATATCCAATGCTATCGTCTCGAGTTTCCCCGCATCAGTCAGACAGGTGTGGACCGTGTGTTTTCCCGCTTCACAACTCTGTTCAAACGCTTCGGGATGAGATCGCCAAGTGGAGATGAGATCGGGCCGCCATCTTCCCAGATTGCAAACGGGTGGCTGAGCATCTGAGATCGATCCAGAAGCACTGCATTGCTCTGTGGACGCAAATGAAACCCTTCCATCTGTCCTGCAGCAGAACCAAACCTCAATGCGCCAAAGGGAAGCAGCTGCATGATTATGAACAAGGGTGCGCAGGGGATTTCACACCGGAGCACTGTTGCGTAGCCGAAAGTTTTCGGTTCACCTGTTGGCTGTACAGGAGAGCCTGGCATCCGATCTGATTTACCAAGCACTCGGTTTACGAATCGTAAGAACTGGCCTGGAAGCGACTGTATGCATGCCCACACCGACTGACCATTATACGTAGAACAGACTCGGTGATTGATTGGCCTTGGAGACCTAGCCTATCTGGTGCAGTGGACTTTATTCGCACCTTGCATCAACTCATTCGGCGATTCCGTTTGTGTATTGCCGTCGCTTCTCAAGCGCCAGATCAGTGTTGATGATGAGCATGAAGTCGGATGAATTGCTCTCTGAGGCAGAGACAAGCATTCCGCGACGTTGTAAGTAACGATCCACCCGTGTGTCAAGGTTGACCCTAATCCAAGCCGCCGCCCGTGGTTACCACGCTCCTACAGGGAATGAGAAAAGAGGACAAAAGATGAGAAAAGAACGCTAAGCCGATCTAAGAACCCAACTGTCTTACCAGCTCATGGGTGTGTCAGGTCCTCTGTGTCGTGGGTGGCTGGTTTAGCCTCTTGACCTTCGTGCTTGATGATTGGACGAATGGATAGTCGATGAAGGGCTGCTGTGTGGCCCAGTCCCAGACGTTTGAGACAAGCCCATGTGGCGTAATGGGATATGTGATGTACGGATCATACAGTTGTCACTTCCGACCAAGCAGGCGTCCAGTGTGTCTCTCATCACTGCACCGTCTTATCTCTCCCTCTGTTGCCGGTCCATCAGCTCTTACACAACCTTGCTTCCAGCAGTTCAAAGTGAGTTGCAGCTTGGAATCAGATTTCTCGTGCTATCAGCACTTCCGACGGCCGTGTTTGCCCCATTCACAATGATCGGCCTGCCAGGCTAGGCACAGCACCGCTAAAACAGGGATCGACCGCTGCCGCCATACTATGACAGGAAAGGCCATGACGGGAGTCAAGCCTAGCCTGAGCGGGAGAGAGGATGCTAGCTGAATTACGATGCTGGCCAGGTGCCTTGACGCTATGATTGGATGGTGGCTGCGCAGTAGCGGCTGGACTTTGGTGGCCACCATATCCTAGCCACCGGGCCTACAATTTGGACAAGTGGTGCTGCCGGTAGATGCACCACAGTGACCACACACACACACGCAAACACACTCATCACGGTGCTGGGCTGTGGGAGGTTCGGGGAACAGGCCAAAAGCCGATGGCAGAGAGCAGAGGCCCACCGAACTGCTGGGATCCCCTTGCTTTAACATGATCCGCACACCCCCACGTCGTCGACCTCCCAGTCCAAAGTCTGTTCAGGTCCGTTCTAGGTCACTGAGGGACTTCGTATGCCCACCGCACTAAGACAACAGCTACGTGGAGTAGCCTCACTGACACCGTCCCGCGCAAATCTCCCGCTCTCGCAGTATCCGTCCTTACCTAGCGGAAGCCTTACGGCCGGCCCCTGTCTTCCCACTGACTGAGAATCGGGTTCGACCTGCGCGCTGCGCCTCTGGAGCCTGTAAAGGTCCAGATCACCTCTGGGCTCTGCAGGCACCTAGTGATGTTTCAATTGTGTGGGCATCTGTTTATGCTCCTTTCAGGTGACTGACAACTCGACTTGCTAGCCTGCACGACCCACGAAGGTCACGGACATTCGCTAGGATGTGACAAGCTTAGGAGCCGCCTTCAGAGCTGTCAAGGACGGACGGGAAACGGACAAGTAGGCCAAAGCTTAGGGCGGGGCATAGACCGGCGCTTGAAGTCTCCTTGCTCCCAACGACAGGACTAGCGGTATGCCTAAAGCTGATGAGGACGTCAGTCCCGACGCTTCCTAGCAATCTGGCTATCTCCTTGATCTGTGAAAAGTTGCGCAGTACATGGAAGCACAGAGATTGACCATCCCTGCATTATCTCTGTGAAAGGCGACGCTTGCTCAGCGGAGGAGGGTGGGGGCTCCTACATTTTGCATGTTGTTGCGAAAGAAGGATAATGAAAAAAAAAAGACGAGACTTAGGAGATCCAGCGTTACAGTATGTACCTCTTCCGCCCACACCCCCGACTCACCGGCTGAGACTTCGAGGGGTGTGAGCTTTCCACTCCCCACTGCCGGGGTTGGGGGGGTCCATTGGGACATTGAGAGACTGAACCCTTGTCGCCAATCTGAATCTTAAACGGAGTATCTTGCCCAGCTCTCTCAAGCCATGTCAGAATGGCTCAACGCTCCCCGGATTTGCAAAGTCCCTGGCAAACTACTAAAACTAGCTTCTGGCCGGCTCTTCTGCCCTGGAGTATGTTTATCCATCTTGGTTTTCTTATATATATCGGGTGGCCTTTTGCTTTTCAACCCCAGGTTCCGGCCCACGGTCTCACAGCATATCAACGCAAGTCACTCTAGTCTCATATCATAAGAGACGCTTCCACCTCTTCTCAACGCCAACGAATCTCAGAGACATCTTTCACTCTGTCTACCTTCCTCCCCCCCGCCTTGAGTCTTGTTGTTCGCTTTCTCCGGCAAGGCTCACTCACGTTCACACCATGAGAATGCCTCTCCCACATCAATTCGATGGGCAGGACTGGAGTCGCTGGAGCCAGCAACAGCCCACTGAATACCCCATGATGGCCACACCACCGCTCATGCCCTTTGATTCTCCTCCAACAACAGCTGGCAACGATTCCAAGCAGATGGTCACTCAAGCACTGGGGCCTTCTTACATGATGCCCAACCAGTACCACCCGGGCCCGGCTTACGACCCTTCTCACCGCAATCCTCACTACCAGCAGCCAATGGCTTTCAACTATGGCCAGTACCCGAGTCCCTCACCGACAACGCCAATCACGCCTCCTTTCAAACCCTTCAGCCAGCAGCGACCTGATATGAGACTTGTCAGCCCTGGTGATGCCCACTCCTACGTGCAGTCTCGTTCCCGACCAACTCAGTATCACGAGCTCGCAAGCTCTCCCATGATCAAAACTGATTCTTATGCTATTCACCCGCCGACAATATCCCATGGCCTTCCTGATGGACCTCAAAAGAACGTCAATCCGATTCTCCCCGATGATCCGGCCAAGCTGGTTGAGTTCAACACCCCCATTGATAACCTCATGCGGAAGTACCAACGTGTAGGAGGAAGCCAGGCTTCTGGTTCTCCCCCTCAACTCCCCACGCCAGCGCAGTCTCCACGTCACATGGTGAGATGGACTGAAACCTACCTACCTTTCCTGACTTGACTGACCTGGTAAGTCACAGGGCGACCGCCGTCTTCCAGGACGTGTTCGCAAGAACAAGGGCAAGTCCTTCGCTTGCGGTAAATGTGATTACGTCTCTTCTCAAAAAGCCCACCTGAAGGCTCATGAGCGTACACACACAAGCGAACTACCCTACGTGAGTAATCTAGGTCGTATTTCGGGGAAGCTACATTCCTGACCATGTATTTAGACCTGCCATCTTTGCGGCAAGAAGTGCTCGCAGAAGGGAAACCTTGAGGTAGGCTCATAGTGATCTTCTACACAGGACGCCGTCACTGACCACACTTTCAGGTCCACATCCGAGCCCACAAAGGTGACAGAATCTTTAAGTGCGACTTTCCCGGATGTGAATCTGCCGGCTTCTTCTCTAAGAGCAATCTTGCTGCTCATAAGAAGATCCACTCGGCCGGCCGGACGAAGTGGATTTGCCAGCTTGAGGGCTGCACTAAGTCCTTTTCTTCTACTGGCAACAGAAAGGTTAGCAAACCGGATGAATGATGTTCTCCAAATAGGCCACTGACATGTCCTGAAAGGCGCATCACAACAAGTTTCACGAGGCGGAGTTCGCTCGCCTGGCCCTACTCATCGATGAGTATAATCGAACAGGGCAGTGCCCCGAGAAGGATAAGGCACTCGTCGAGGAACTTGCAATCATCTACAAGAACAGCAACAAGGGCATCAAAGGCCGTGGCAAAGGTGTCAAGGTCGAAAAGATTCGGGAGCGTCATATGCTCATTGATCACTCCCCCGTCCCCATGGCTTGGGATCCCAAGATGCACACCATCATGGACGAAAGACCTACCGTAGTCTCAGTCTCGGAAATGCTCGCTCCCTCCTACGGAAAGCCGCACACCGGTCACATGGACATGATGTACCGCCCGGGCCGAGACTATTGAAGTCTTCAGGCCATGACGATGAACACGATGACGGCCCATGGATTCCTACGCCGCACATGGCTTGACGTTGTGGGAAGAATTCGACTCACTTTGATTTCATCCTTTTTATAACGAAGAAATGGCGCGACCACTGTTTTATTCTTCGATACCATGGAAGCGGATCTGGCCGGCAAATCTTATCTTTCCGCAAAATAACAACAGAGGCTCCTGAACGACGCCAACGAGACATTTGCTTGATGACGATGAGCTTCTGTTATTCTCAGCTGCTCTATCACTGTACCAACGCTGGGTTGGCTATTTCTATACCCCAAAAAAGAAAGTTCGGGACAGGCGATTTGATACATGTCTTCTTGAGACATGGCCCATCAGAACATTACCTGATGGGCGCACGGAGTTCCACCACGCGATCTGGTGGTCATGTTTTCCTTGTTTCTTTTTCTCGTTGAAGTTTTTGTTTCTGATATCACTTGGTTTGGCTATCTGCTCTTTAGTTGACTTTAACGTCAGAAGCATTGGATACTCCGCCTCTTCTAGGAGGCCGCATGAGAGCAGGCGAAGCAAATGGGGTGGGATAGCGGTCGAATTTCTGTATATCTCGTGATCCTTCGTGGACGAAAGGCTCGAGACTGGCTTCCTGGCGAGGCTTCATGGTAATATGTTGATTTTTCTTTAGTCCTTACCCTTGCCGTTCGATCTTGGTTCGATCTAGCTGCACATACATACATACACACATCCGTCAGACGACGTCAGTGTCCGTGTCCGTGTTGTGCAGCGCATCGCCAGTGAGAAAACGTGTAATGGGACGGGGGTCGTGCTCACAGAACTGCCACACGCGCAGGAAAGCAAGATGGGAAACTACAAAAAAGGGGCAGGGGTGTGGTAAAACTTCGAATTCTTGGTCGTTGGAGGTCTATCTGTTCTGCTGCGTTTCAGCAGTTGTTTCGTTCGTCTTTCTAGATGAGCTTTGGTGCGGCAGATGCTTTTGCCGCGCGCGCTGGGGCTTGTGCTCAAGTCGTGGCTCTCACTCGCTGAGAGGGGCACGAGTGAGCACTCGTTCTTGATAAGCCACTACATAGGAAACATACCCGTGTGTTCTACTTTTCACCAGACCTGAAGACTCTAGAGTCCCATGTCCTTGTGATGGCGCTTGCATTGCCATAAGACACATCCCTACACTTGACCTAGGACGTGTTAGGGTCCTCTACTAAGCCCTCTCTCCTCGTCGGGCGAATGTGTAGCCGGGCTCATCACGGAGGGGAAGCCAATGATCGTCCAGATCTGCATGGGGTGTGTGATCGAAGCTGTGCAGGGGGGGGCATTCTCTTTACAGACCATGTCCCTGAACAGCCAGCTTATATTGACTCCGAAGCTATAGGGACTTCGGTGGCTGATCACTCGATCTACATTCAGCTGCGGAGGGTTTTGATCTTCACAGCACGATAAGTCATGAGCGACGGGAGAAAAAGGGGATCGATGCGTCAGGTTTCTTGTTAGGATACCCCGGCAGGTCTTTGCTGATCTTCTCACGGCGGAGGGGTTTCACGGCCAGATCAAAGGGGTGATTGACTCTTCGACTGTCCACTACACTACTACCCAGCCCCCGATTTACCAGGGAATAGGAGGCTATCCTCAGAGAGTGACATTCACGTCGACTAAAAGTGGGAGAGATTCAAAGTACCTTATTATGTATAGCTGTTAGTAGATCAATTGCCCATCCTTGCTTTTACCACAGTGTGATCCCAGTAACAGCCTTTGCCACGAACAAGATGCCTTAGTGGGACCTGGTAGTAGTGGACAGTCCAAGAGATGGCATGCGCTCGGAGTAGGATATTGTCAGGGGCGTGACGGCGGGATGAGATTGGCTTCGGCGCTCCAGTGCAATGAGGAGAGAGGTTCACAAATCCATATGCAGAGGCCAATTGAGAGCTGACTTCGAGGGCCAACCAACTGTCAGGTTCAAGAAATATGTAGTGAGACACGAGAATGTTGGTTTTGATCAATGTGCCCAGGCACGCACAAGATTCTCACCGGCGTCTTAGCATGCTGACAGTCCATCATCTCTATATGATTCTCACAAGGGGTGCAAGAATACTCCCAGATATTCCGTTCCACCTTTGGGACTGAGTTGAAGGCGTGGATCCTGGGGATGCCAGAGTTGTTGCCATTACCCCAAGCTTCCTGGAATTGGAATGTCCGGGGTCTGCGAAGTGTAATTCTCTATACCCTGTCTGTCAAACCCTTCCCAAGGCAATACTGTACATGGACGCTAAATCGTGATGGTGAATACGGAAATGCTTCAAGTGAGTAGTCCGTTTGAAACTTGCAGTACACGGACTTGTGACAGCAGAAGTACCCAGCTTCATAAGTGCTCAGTGCCTGTTGCAGCATATGGACTTTGATGTTTCCTAGGGAAGACTATAAGAGTCAAAAGATCTACCCGGTGCTGGTTCTAAGAGGATATCATATATAGCTGCAAGTTAGACTGCGCGGGACCTCGAAATCTAACCTATGCCCTTTCTGTTTGAAGAGCCTTCCCCTGCACTCTTTTAGAATCTTGCTATTACCTTACATGTTCCTTTGTAGATTTGTACATTGATGCATCCGAAGCTGCCTCATCAGCTCACCATCCATCGACATCTTTCGTCTTGAGCTGTACTCCTTGCAGTCTGAACCCGGCGACTTGTTGCGCGCAGGAGCGTATAGGGGCAACTATCACGTATCCCCTGCTGACCCTCGGACTTGAGAGGGAACCATGACTCCTACACATCGCATCGGTTTGCTTGCTTTGATGAAATTTGTGTAATTGATCACTTCTACCTACATCCTGCTCCTTTGTCCGTAACACACAACACGACTGTCATTACGAGAAAGGCGTAGCTCCTCCCATGTGACAAGTCTGTCATATCAATACGACGTTTCGACGTTTTGTGGTGCACGCGAGACGTCATCTGCACAGGCCAGTGTGCCTCGATTGCATTCATTTGACTTTGACTTTCACCCCTGAAGGCGTGCTTGATCCCGTGGAACACGCTCGTCGAGAAAGGACAGGGCAATATCACGGCCTTCAAGATGAGAGCAGTAGTGGAACAAGCCCAACTAGACAGAAAGCACACGCCAAGACTTTTGCAAAACCTCCTCACTAGTCCATCGCACTCGCGATGAGAGCTTGAGTCCGGAGCTCTGGCTGTGTGGCTGCATCACGTGAGGTTCTCCTGAGTCTCCTGCAGTATCTTGCCCGGGCCAAGCACAATTTGGGGAAAAAAGATGGCAATTGAAATTGTAAGTGGCTGCCAAGGAAAGCTGACATCGGCCGACATCACCTACCTACTGATCAGTACACTCCAGGGAGCGACTTCGGCTTGTGATGCAGCCGACACGTGGCTGTATACCCGGCCTTGAAGCGACGTGGGCAGTTCCTTATCTGACGTCTGGCCCAAGAGCTTCCATGCGGCGACCTAGTTGTAGAACGACGACAGGGAGGTGTGGCGGCGCCTGATCGTAAGCGATCAAGCCTCGGCATCGCACAATGACCTGGTGGAGCACGTTCAAGATCTGTGATAGTCTTTGTTGGATGTGTGTTCAGATCTTCAGGTTGACCTACTGTACGTACGATAGGGAAACATGCAATGTGGATCATCACCGTCGTGTATAGCCGCCTATCTGCCCTATCGCCTGGACCAGGATGAAGCTACAGTAGTGGCATCCCGTGGTTCTGGCACCGGCCCCCACAGGGGTTGCAGGAGAGCATCGACAGACAAGGGGTATTCGTCTATGTAGGTATGAAGAAGTAAAAGAAGCGGAAAGCTGGAGCTCGCCTATCGAAGTGTTTTATGATACCCGGAGCATGTCCTGGGCCTGTGGCATGACGCTCGTGCCTGTCGATCGTTCGGCTGGTGCCGGATGCGAAAGGAGCCGAGGCAAAGGTCCTGGGGGATCTTCTTCAAATGGCACTGCTTGCAAGTCTGCTTGACACGATATGACCTCAGGAGAGACTAAAGGCCACCACCTCCCCGTTCTGGGAGAGAGCCTGCGCCTAACCTCTTGCATAATACAATCGCGTGAAGGCATTGATTGCCCAGCCCAACGACACCGCGCTCGAGTGAGTTAAAGCCACGCTGACGGCCGTTACCGATGCGGATCCTTTGTGCGGCGGTGGCGTCGTTGTGGTGTTGTATGTGTGTAGTCTAGGCATGGCACGGATCAGGTGAATGCGGAGCTCTTGCTTGGGGCAGCTGAAGAGAAGCTGAAGACTGTTGGCGTTTCATGGCAAGGGGAAATGAGGCTGCCCATACTCGATGGGTAGACTGGTGGGTGACTCGAGTGTCCATGATGACCAAGCGTCTGTGCCCAGGAGCGCAGTTGATCACGCCAGATTGTGGTGGCTTGCAACGTGCAGCGTCTCGTGGACAAGGAGACCGTAAATGGCAGTTGTCAGCACGGTGGCTTTTGCCACTACCGCATGGGACTGGCGTGGTTGATATGAGCCTAACTGTTGCTCGGCTAGTTCTCCGTACAGTAAGTTACAGTACAATGCAATACGATACCTACCTACCTAGTCAGTATCATAGCGTGCGTGAGGTTGTCGAAGGGATGGACGGCGGTGGCAGGCTGAGGGCGGTAGGGATAGACGTTACCTGTCAACTACTAACGTTAGTAGGTACCCAGGTTAGGTAGGTAGGTATGATGTATCGTCCATGACATCAAGGAAGGAAAGACAGACGTTGCTGAATGCGGCCGTCACGACAGCTGTTGCAGTGAGCTGTTCAGCAGTGTACCTTGTGTGGGCGGAACTGCACTGCACTGCACTGCACTGCGCAGCAAGAGCGAACGCGCACAGTCCTCCTGTTCTTCCGTCATAGCTGGTGAGGTATTAATTAGGACCGCCCTTCTACTGGAAATCGCCAACCGTCTGCTGGAGCAAGTTCGCTTCTGACAGTTGGCGCAGCGCCAGCCTCCAAGCCCGGGTTCTATCTGTTCGATGCTCGCTTCCATCTGGTCTGTGCATCTTCAAGTGGAGAGTAGCTGAAGCCAACTGACAGGGGCCCTGACTCGAGCAAGAATAGGTAGGACAGGACATGCGCAATGCTGATCGGAGAATAAGCCGCACGAAATCAACGTCCAGTACTCCGTATGATAGGTATGCACTGCATGGCAATGGAGAAAATGGAAGATGCGAGTCTCTGTCTGTCTCTCTGTGGCTGTTTCTCTCTGCGTCTTCGGTTTGTGACGCAGAAGTCCATTCAGAGTTCTGGCGGCCACCCGAATTGCCCGACTTCGAGAAGGCGAAAAAAAAAAGCTTAACCTTTCCCTTACCTGCTCTACGGAGTACTACTGTACAAAAGCCGAAACCTTCCCGGAGCAGCGATGGAATCAGGACAGGACACTTTTCCCAAGTCTGCACGGCCCGGTTCCGAAAGGCAATTATGCCTAGGTACAGTACCAATGTACATACCGTCCTTTGACTTGACCCCTGGAAAGGTGGACCGCTATGGGTTCTTGAGTTGTGTGTCTGCGTGTGTGTCTGCCTCTCTCTCTCTCTCTCTCCCGGTCGGGCTTTTCGCTCGTGGTCCTGATCCTTGACTCAGTCATTCCTGCATAAGTGTCCCTCGGCTCCGTGACGCTCAGATCCCTGCTCTATTGGGGAAGCCCACGCGCCTGTCGCTGAACCTTCCAGTGACTCGGTGACATGGTTCCTGATGCATTGCGGCACAAATGTCTTCTTTAGCGTGGCTTTGCCCTGGACGATTCCTGCTGGTGAACTCTATCGAGGCCGGATGTGTTGTAGATTGACTCAGTTGCAGCATGGCCGTGGCAGAAGGGGTTCAGGAGAAGCAGCCTGTCCCATCTCATCTTGAGACGCAGGAGGCATGGTTTTACCCCAATGTTCAGGCTAGACGCGACTCCAGATCTGGTCGCTCGTTCGAACCTTGACCTCCACTTCCGCTTCCTCGCCCACGCTCTTATCGTTGCAGTATGTGTGGACTGTGGAGGGGGGAGAGGAGACTAATGGAAAGCAAGGACCAGCAACGGACCACTCTACCGTCGTTTTGGTTCATCGCCTTTTCTTGGCCTTTTTTAATCCTGATTCAAAATGCTGTTCGTCGATCCGTGTTGCATTTCTACTTTAAGAGGTGAACCCCAGGAACCAGGTCCCGGTCTGCCACCCTGCGTGTGTGCCCTTCCGTTTGCTATCTGATCTTCTTTCGATGTGACTGATCGTGTGGTTGCTCGCGTTCCTTTTGCTTTTGTTTGATCGATGCTTGAAGACAAACTGCTCCCGTTAGTTTGTCTTTACTTCACAACATCATAATGGCCGCTCTTGCAGCAGAATCATGGACCTGGTATGCGGTGACCTGGGTTGTCGTGCTGATGCGCATGTATGTTCTCAATCCGCGCCTCTGATCACCTGGGCCGTTCATCGACTGGATGAATGCCCTTCCCCTTTTGACGTATCCTCAATTGTCTGACTCTTCTTTTCGCCTCAAGGTCGTCGCGTCTCCTACTGCAAGGCTCCATCACGAAGCTGCAGCTTGATGATGCGTTGATCATGCTAGCCATGCTCACCGATACCGTCCTCATGGTCACCATGAACATCATCGCCAAGACGAATAGCAACCTCATAGACCCCAAGCAACAGGTCGTTCTCACCCCCGACGAAATCTCCGAACGTGAGTTTGGATCGAAGATGGTTCTCGTCACCGAGCAGATGCAGCTCGTGACCATCTGGCTCGTCAAGGGCTGCCTTTTGATCATGTTTAACCGGTTGACGTATGGATTCCCCTGGCCCTCCCTGCCCGCATGGGTTCCTCGCCGAAAGCGACTGACACACACCCCTCTCTCTCTCAGTATGAGTCTGAAGCAAAACGTTGCAGTCAAGTTTGTCGCCGGCTACGTTGTCGTCAGCTTCGTTGTCATGGAGATTCTGTATCTTGGCGTATGGTGCAGACCCTTCAGCCAATACTGGGCTGTTCCGCCAGACAATGGTAAGGCTCGAGCATGCAAGTGACAAGGGAAATATGCCTGTGCCACTTTGCTGACCTACCTTCTCAAAGTGCAATGTTCGGCAGCGACGAATCACTTGATCACCAATACTGTCTTCAACATCTCTTCAGATATCATGATCATCCTTATTCCCATGCCCATCTTCCTCCGATCGCAAATCACCTTGAAGAAGAAAGCCGTGCTTGTCGGCGTCTTCGCGCTTGGCACCTTTACCGTAAGTCGATGATTGCCAGCCAGTCGAAGCATGACATGGAATGCTGATACACTTCAGATCTTGTGTGCGATCCTCAACAAGTTCTACAGCTTCACCCAGCCCTTCGGGTCAGAGTGGACATTCTGGTACATCCGCGAGTCATCAACCGCTCTCATCACTGCGAACCTGCCCATGACCTGGACTCTGTTCCGCCGCGTTTTCAACTTGCGCTCCTTTGTCGGCTCCTCGAAAGATCGATACGGCTCGCGGCCCATCACGAACGATCCGTATGGTCCGGGAACACAAGCTGGGCGATCCGGTGTGCGGTCGGCCGTGCGCTCGGTCTCAGCTCCGGAATCGAACGGAGATGTCGATTCATTCGATAGTCAGGAGGAGATCAATAGGGCATATGGTATCCCGCTCAGGGTCAAATGATAGCGTTGGAATTTTGCAAATAAAATTGCTTTCGTGCATGAGCATTTGCATGTCCCTACGTGACTTTTGGGTCGCCCAGCAGACCTTTCCTGGGGTTCTTGATTCCAATTCAAATCAATTTGTCCGCGCTCACCTCGGCAACAAGACGCACATCCCAACGTCTTGTCGCTCCTGCTCAAGGGATTCACCAATCGATTCGCCTACGAAGTCACATTCATCCAGATTCTGCAAGCCCACTGTATCCCACCGAGGCCATCCGAGATGTTGACACGATGGAATCGTCCTTCACTGGGAGTTTTCATTTCGAGAAGGTTTTTGCTCCACGAATCCCGTACGGATGCAGTCCACCAGTATCTGCTTTCTGAAGGCTTCATCGCCTGTGCCGCGATTTGACAGTCCGAAAAACCCTTGACGTTGCTGAAGATTATTACTGAATGACCAAGTGACATTGAAATACCCAGTTCGGTGTGTAGGTTGCCGTCAGGGATCCCGAGTCACCATGGTGGCTTACACAAGCGATTTTGGGTCCGAATCAGAGTCTGCAACATGAGACCAAATTGGTAGTATCAGAGCTCATTGATAACGAGTTTCTCCAAGGCGATGTCTGCTGTAGCCGGGCTGTTATACCGGGGCAGTTGGTTGGTTCTCATTTGCTTTCCTAAGAGGTCTTATGGCCAGGGCTTCGTTTTGCAATCTCTCATCTGGACAGAAAAAGCGTGGAGGAGGGACAGGACAGCCATGTCCGCTGAGCCATTCTTCCAAGTCATCAAGTTCCGAGTTGGGGCAGAAGGTGATGAACGGATCGCCGTCATTCACCTGGCACCCTTCGCGAATGTCCACCGAACGCACGTTTCCATATGGTGCTTTCTGTGAGCGAATAAGAGGCTGTTCCAGGAAACCTTTGATGTCCTCTAGATTGCGGAGGGCATCCACAGCGTGCTTCTGGCCAATCTCGGACAAATGCGACACTTCCTGTGCTTGAACTGCTTTAGGCAATGAGCGATAATGACGATAATGCCCTCGTGACATTGATCATGCCACAATACCACGCTTAACACTTCAGGAGGCGACGGTGGACTCATGCAACCGCTTTCTGGCAAGGTCGGGCGCCCCAAACGCGCTGCCAAGGCCGTTGGCTCCTAGCCGAGGCTCAGCGGTTGGAACGCGTGTGTTGAGCTGCGTTAGACAATATCTCGTAAATCATTATGGCTTAGGATGAAGCCTCGGACGTGAGACTCCGAAGTGACGGAAGTGTAAGTCTTCTTCCGATCAGGGAAAGGGGGACAACAGTGCTCAGCACCGTAGTGCGGGATCCCAGGCTCTGCTGCGATACTCAACCGCAGGAGTTGCGACAAGGCAAGGAGTTGTGCCTCGCAAGTTCTAGAAAGACAGTAAATCCTGCTCGTTTGTATCAGCTCTCACTTGCCAATTTCGTAGTCGCGATCAACACGGACTGCTACTGCTTCTTGTCCTTTTCCTATTGTGATAGAGCCCCGGAAAGCTGACCTTCCTATCCACGACTGTTCACTCACGGAACACCCTGGTCTATTCACTGATCCTGCAGCTGGTAAGGTAACCGCTAACGCATGCCATCTTTTCGCAAACTTGTGTGGATATCGGCAGTCAGCAGCAGACATGCAAGTAGAGCGCCAAAGCATTGCCCCAATTTGTATGTAGCGTCCTCCGCAGACATAAGGTTAATTGAGCGGCGAGCTTGATGCATAAAGCTAGGACCAAGACGACAAGCACTTCGCTGGGATGTCGGTTACAACCCATCACATCGGCTTCGAGTTTCAGAGACGACTGAGAGCCTTTCAAATTCCGACCTTTGGCGAATATGTAGAATATCTGGAAGCACCATTGAAGCATCATTAAAGCATGTCGTTGTTGCTGTCTGGTTGTGGCGCTTATAGTTACGGATGCAGACTTAGACAATAACGACAAAGCATCCTCCGAGGTTCCATCAGGCCGAGGACTTGGAAGAATTATTTCCGACCACATGTAGCTATCGAATCATCAAGGGCCGGAAGGCTCTAACTCATTGAGGCTGGTTTTCGGAGGCGACCATTTTCGGCAGATAGATGAATTGCCATTTCCAGAACCTGGGGTTGGGTTGCCTTTAATCAACTCTTCTTGGCCATGGCTAGTGCGTATTCTTCCTTGAAGCCATGCGAACGAATCAGAAATTGCAGATGCTAGGCGGTCGTCTCATCAACTTAATCGAGATGTTACGATCGATCCAAACCCGCACCGCATGGGAAGACGTATAAGAAGAGGACGTTGGTGTCTGGTGATCATTGCCCTTCCGTGTAACTCGATCGTTGATCAACATCGATCTCTGCAAAACTCGACCATCATGCGCACCTCTGCCTTCCTCATTGCCATCGCCCCTGCGGCAGTCTTGGCCCAATCCCCTGTCTGGGGACAATGCACGTCATCCCAAACAACGTGAAGAAGTCCAATAGGGCGGGCTTTCCTTAGGTTTCAATGCTAATGTTTGCTTCTCGTAGGTGGTGGTTCGGGTTGGACTGGTCCTACAACCTGTGCATCTGGCTCAACATGCGTGAAGTCCAAGTAAGTTTTGTACTCTCCGACGACGAGCATCCGAGCTGACAGCCCTTTTAGTGATTGGTACTCTCAGTGTATTCCTGGCAGCACTGGCGGAGGCGGTAACAATGGAGGTGGCGGTAACAACGGAGGCGGTGGTAACAACGGAGGAGGCAATAACGGAGGCGGCAGCGGGAGCAGCAGCCTTGATGCAAGGTTCAAGGCCAAGGGCAAGGCGTTCTTTGGCACCGAGATGGACCACTACCATCTCAACAACGCTCAGTACACCAGGATTGCACGTGAGCAATTCGGCCAAGTCACCCACGAGAACAGCATGAAGTGGGATGCTATTGAGCGTGAGTCTCGCGGCTCGTCTTGACAATGCCTTTATGCGTGCACGCAAGAAAGACTGACTTGCTTCCAGCCCAGCGCAACCAGTTCAGCTTCGGCAATGCTGACCGCATCGTCGACTGGGCTCAGACCAACGGCAAGAAGATCCGTGGCCACACTCTTCTTTGGCACTCCCAGCTTCCCCAGTGGGTGAACAACATCGGGGACCGCAACACCCTGACTCAGGTCATTGAGAACCATGTTACCACTATGGTTACCCGCTACAAGGGCAAAATCGCCCACTGGGACGTTGTGAACGAGATCTTCGCTGAGGACGGCAGTCTCCGCAACAGTGTCTTTAGCCGTGTCCTTGGTGAGGACTTCGTCGGAATTGCTTTCCGTGCTGCTCGCCGCGCCGACCCCGGCGCCAAGTTGTACATCAACGACTACAACCTTGACATCGCCAACTATGCCAAGGTTACCCGTGGCATGGTCGACCACGTCAACAAATGGGTTTCTCAGGGTATTCCCATCGACGGCATAGGCTCTCAAGCCCATCTTGCTGCTCCTGGTGGCTGGAACCCAGCATCAGGCGTCCCTGCTGCGCTCAGAGCTCTAGCTGCTGCTAACGTCAAGGAGATCGCTGTTACTGAGCTCGACATTGCCAATGCTGGCGCCAACGACTATGTCACCGTCATGAACGCCTGTCTTTCCATTCCCAAGTGCGTCTCCATCACTGTCTGGGGAGTTGACGACGGAAACAGCTGGAGGGCCAACGACAACCCTCTGCTATTCGACCGCTCATTCAACCCTAAGGCGGCTTACACCGCGCTGATGAACGCTCTGGCATAAGGGATTGATGCTCGACAGCTGCACATAAACTGCCAATCACATCGTGTACATATGTGACCAACGGACTTCTGTATGCATCTTGTTTTCTTTGATAGTGCTGGGATGGTATAATCTTGAGTTCATGAATTGCCTTGAAACACGTGATGATGGGATATTGTCCGTAGTGAAGACTATTGGGCTCGCCAAATGCTCCGCTTTAGTTGGCTCCGGCGCATCACAGAATTGATATTTCGGTACATTGGTCGAAAGTACACTTTGTATTTTGCCCGTAAAACATATGGCCTCTCAAGACTTGGAGCGTCCCGTAAAACGAGAGGCTGGCCTCTCGACCTTGATCGACCCCCTCGAGAATGCTTCTGGACTCCATGTGGAGACTGACTGGACGCAGGCGGCGTCTGGCGAGCAGAGCCTAATGTTCCCATCAGGGGGGTGCACATACATTGAACACACCGGTGTTCAATGTGTAAGTTTTGCGTGGTGTATCCAATGTCGCAGCCATCGAACACGTCGACTACTGTCGAGGATTATCCTTGAGACTTGGCGAGTAACGAGGGTAGTGATTGCTGCATGATCCCTAGCACTGCCCCGGTGCCGGGGAACTTCCATCTACTTCACAGGGAGGTGTACGATTGACGAAAGACACGTTGTGGTGTGGGACCACGGTTTCTTTGAGGGTTGTGCCCCTTCGGGCCGGGCGAAACGATGCAACGGCGTCTAGTGTGAAGAAAGCAATTCCTACCAAATAACGTGACCGTTGCCTTCCGTGCTGCAAGTCATTGGGTGTTCGAGCTGAAATGGGAAGAGTCCTGGCATAGCTGAGCGTCGTATCTTAGGGATAACGTATCGGATGGCTGCATGATTGGACAGTCCGTCATTCCCGGTAAGCTAGACTCATCTGATGTTTCGAGATGCGTCAATTCTGGAACTTGGGGGCCAAATAGTCTGGGGCCATTGAATGATAAAGGAGTTAATGATGTCTTAGCCGCCATGCAGAGTTGAGACGAATAGGATGTTGTCGCGGTCCTGGACCTGGTACTTGTCTTCTCCCTCAAGCTCCCAGTCTGCGTCGTTGATGAGGACAAGGATCCCCGGTCGACTATATGCGCCACGTTAGTCACCACGAAAACTTCGAATATCGAATAGGAAGCCACAGCGGCCAGTGAGACAATATGCACGTCGCTGACCAAGGCCTGATATCAGGCAATGGATGGAGAAGATTCTCCATTTCGCAAAGTGATGATGCATGTGTCTTGCATGTCCTGAGCCATCCATGGTGGATAGAAGGGTATGGATGAGCGACTCACAGACTGTTGTCGAGAACGAAAAGCTCCTGCCGGGTGTCTTTCATGACATGTCGGCAAAGGTGATCAATGAGATCCGCAATTGTAAAAGGTGCACCATCCTTGTTCGTCCTGGGTACAGTAAGGGTGTGGCTACGTTCGTCTGAGAAGAGCATCTCGAGACCACCTCTGTGATAGATCAGCAACGATGCCTCACACCGGAGGGTGTACAGGCGAGTGCAAACGGGATGAGCTGAATGAGAGTGGAGAAAGGCCCAGGACATGGGCAGAAAACCACAAAGGGTTATCTTGCGTTGGCAAGTGACTGAGGCAAGATGCAGAAAGACACCGGGTCTCAAGAGACTTACGAGAAGTCCACTGTCAGAGACAGCGTGTGGTCTGCTGAGGCAGACATATTGATACGCCGCGATCAAATAAGCCTTTCGAAGAAAAGATACGCCGATGGTTCATGTGTAAACCTGAGGCTTTGTTGGCGTTGCTTTTGTCGAATGTATAGAGGCAAAGGGATGATTCGTCGATGCTGGGATGAGCTGCTTCGCAGGGTGGGTTAAGTAGTGTCACGTGGGTTGGTAGTAGATGAATACTAAAGCTCTGTGCGCCTTGCAAAAAGGTCACGTACTTGCAGAAACGTGGCAAGGCTCAACATAAAATAAGCAATTATAGATTAAGTTTACAACAACAGGAAGAAAAAATTCACCTTGTGATCTTTCAAAATGTTGGTAAAGTGCCTGAAGGTGTACGAATTTGAAGATTCTAAGGGTTAGGGTTGGTTTGCATGGTCCACAACCTTTCCTGCATCGACTTCACTAGTCGCCTAGCCAATCACAACGCTGCGTTCGACTTTTCGACAGCTTCAGATGCAGCATCATCCTTCACAGAGACGGTCACATACGCACATGTCATGAGCACAGAAGACATCAAGGTAGACTATTTGTCTACAGGAGCCAATAGGCAGACGGCTGTGGCAGACTGGAGCGTTTCTGGTGTTCTTGCGTTTGGTGCTGACAACAATGTTGCCTTGTGGCGCCCAAAGGTGAGTATCGACTGCACAGGATACCTGCTCAGCTCTTGGCAAGTATTCAGCTCACTAACATAAATACAGGATGACACTCCAAGGGGCATTGTTCGACTTCTAAGTGGACACAAGGAGACCGTCAAGGCTGTGACATTTCTTCCGGCCAACTCAGACGAGGCATACAGCTACCTCGTCACAGGTTCAGACGACAAGAACCTCCTTGTTTTTCGGGCGCCGGCTTCAAATCCCACAGAGTTTGAGATTATTCAGAGCTCATCTGACCACAGAGCCTCAATAAACTGCATTGCCGCTTCGAGGACTTCACAGGGATGGATCATCGCGACGGGCGCAGCGGATGCCGCCATCAGAATCTGGACATTCGAAGATGAGGTTCTTACACTGGTCCAGACGATCAAGACGGCACCGAGATTCTTTCCTCTATGCATGTCTCTTAACAAGCTTAGCGAAAACTCAGACGAAGTCGTCTTGGCTGCTGCGGGCACGAGGGAAATCATCCAGATTTTCACAGCTATTGCAGCTTCGGCAGACACCAGCTTCTCTCTTCAGGCTACTCTCAGCGGTCATGAGGGCTGGATCCGCTCTCTTGACTTCGCGAGAGAATCGACACAGCCTCGAGGAGACCTCATTCTGGCCTCAGCCAGTCAAGACAAGTACATTCGTATTTGGCGCTTGCATCAGGGCAGCGAGCTCCCGGCGCTGGCAGCATCTGGTGCAGACCCGTTGAGTGGTGCTTACTTGCCTGGAAAGTCCCCCTCAAATAAGGCCCATCGCTTCAAGATCGGCTCAAAGGATTACTCCGTCACTTTCGAGGCTCTCCTGCTTGGACACGAAGACTGGATCTATAGCGCCAAATGGAACACGCGTGCCGATGGTACTCTCCAGCTGCTGTCAACTTCAGCGGACAACTCTCTTGCGATCTGGGAGTCCGATCCAAGCTCAGGGATTTGGGTCAGTATGGTGAGACTGGGTGAGATCAGCAGGGAAAAGGGTGCCACCACAGCTACAGGAAGCACAGGCGGCTTCTGGACTGGTGTTTGGGCCCCTGATGGCCTGATGGTTACATGTTTGGGGCGGACCGGCAGCTGGAGAACTTGGGAGTATATCGCAGAAGAGGACGCTTGGAAGCCCTGCATCTCAGTGTCAGGCCACACAAAGGCCGTCACTGGTGTCTCCTGGTCAAGAGACGGCGCGTACCTCCTCTCAACAAGCTCAGACCAGACCACAAGACTGCACACGAGGTGGCCAGCACCTGGAAAAAACACCTGGCATGAGATGTCCAGACCTCAGATCCACGGCTACGATCTGAACTGCATCGACTCCCTCGGTCCAACCCAATTCGTGTCGGGCGCTGACGAGAAGCTCATGCGTGTTTTCAGTGAGCCTCGAGCCGTCGCAAGCATGCTGCACCGTCTTGGAGGTTTCGGCGATGCGCACAACGAAAATATGCCAGACGCTGCCAACATGCCAGTTCTAGGCTTGTCGAATAAGGCCATCGATGCGGTTGATGACGAGCAAGAGATCCAGCCTGTGGACGACCGCGACAGAGAAGCCATGGATCCTGCCTCAGTGGTTCGCAAGTCCCACCTCGACATTGATCATCCACCCTTTGAGGAAACTCTATCGCGTCACACTCTCTGGCCTGAGACTGAGAAGCTCTATGGCCATGGATATGAGATTTCTTGCCTAGCAGCAAGTCACGACGGCAGAATCATCGCCAGCGCCTGCAAAGCCAGCTCTACGAACCACGCCGTGATTCGGCTCTTCGAGACTGAGCGTTGGACGGAGATCCGACCACCTCTGACAGCGCACTCACTTACAGCCACGCGACTGCGCTTCTCGGCTGACGACTGCTACCTTCTCAGCGTAGGTCGTGATCGACAGTGGGCTGTCTTCGGCTACGATGCCGATAGGCCCGCAAAGTATACACTCGTGCAGTCAGATCCAAAGGGACACAGCCGCATGATTCTCGACTGCGCGTGGGCTCCGACTTCGAGGCCTGCATTCGCAACAGCAGGTCGAGATAAATTGGTGAGACTCTGGAAGAGCGCTGAGAATGAGGATGGTCAGCTTCGTTTCACTCAAGCAGCGTCAATATCTTGCGGTGTGCCTGTAACAGCTGTTGACTTCCTCCCGTCCACCCTCGGGGGAAAGTGTGTGCTAGCTGTTGGAACGGAGGCGGGCAAGGTTGAACTTCACCTGATTGATGAAGATTTCAGTACAACCTTGGCACTGGCCAGTGCTGAGATGTGAGTACCATACATCCTTTTCGCGACTCGAAATTTGTTCTGATAATACTGACTCCAAATTCTCCGTTTCTAGGCCAGTACTTCCCAAGGCTGTATTGCAGTTGGCATGGAGGCCAGTCACAGTAGGGAAAGAACATCATGAGCTGGCTATCGCGGGAGAGGATAGTTCGCTCCGGATTTACAGCTTTTCAACGGGTTTCCTTACTGGGGGAGTGGCAGAAGCTTAGTCAATACCAAGTGAGAGCTTCAATCAAAGTCCATATCTGCAGACGTTATACCATGAAATTGTGACCGCCAAGCAGTCAGTTTTGGGAATACAATATGTCGAAGTATCTCCCGCGAGGGTGAGGTCATGTATTAATCATTAATTGGCCTTTCCGACCTATATATGTTCTATCATCCGCGAACTCACGAGAATTTCAATACGCCGATCCATGAAGCAGCCTATGCCCCTTATCCCCATTCATGTACACACCCGGAGCCCTAACGAAATTCGCTCCCGCCTTCTTTAGTCGCCGTCCTCATAGTTCTCTTACAACGGCCTCAGCCGTCTCCTTCAAGACTTCCCCTGTCGTCCCTACACTTGCTCCCTCGGTAATCACTTTGACTGCCTCCCTCGCCGATGCCGCAACGTCAATATGCTCGCCGTTGATGTAGTACCAGGCGCGGCCGCAGAGGAAGTAGATGTGGTGTGGGAGGTACAGGGCTGCGGCGATGGCGCCGAGGCCGGATAGGAGGAAGAGGATGGAGTCTAGTTGGCATTGCTGGTTAGTCGATATACTAGAAAATAAGAGGATAGAGGAGTTGACGTACAGAACGCGAACTTCTCCCAGGGTGTGTACATGTAGACGCCGAATGTCAACTCGAGCTGGTAGTGCTTAAGGTGCAGCCATCGCTGGAAGGCGCCGAAGGAGGACATGGTTGCGATTGTGGTCAAAGCAGAGACTTCGGTGGAAACTTTGTTGATAGCAATTGATCGGGATCACAAGACAGAGTATGGTGTGCTGGTTGAAGGGTCGCGATTTGGCCGTCGTTGTCGGATTGAGCGCGCAGTTCAGGAGTTGGCAAGGTGGATGCACTGGACGGAGGGTCCAGTGTGGTCGCGAAATTTCCAGCATGCGCCTCCATCCGCGTCCCGGGCTTCCCACAGTCCTGACGCTAGCAGATGTAACCCCCCTATCAACCGGCAGGGGTCGCGTGCAATGATACCCTCAGAGGGATGAATGTCTGGAGATTCAAACCCGACCTTTAAGATAGCTCCGGCCTGCCAGTGAACAAAGCGCTGGTTTCGAAATGGAAATTTGCTTCAGTGTATTGAAGCATTAAGTGTCCTCAATCTACACACAATTCATGACAGCGTTAATGTGTACCCCACTACCACCACCATACACCACCATTCCAGCTGCGTCACTCTACGCCAACCACCGACCTCACCACTTCATCCCGGATTCCTAGGTCACTTCTCTAACCTCTGGCGACTGAGGGCAGCAATGGCGTTCTGTCTTCGTTATGCCTTACAGCGTCGCCTACCAAGCTCATTAGCCCCCTCGCCGTCGTCACCACGCCTCTTCACAACCTCTGTCGCCATCCGCGCCAAAGCTCTGCCCCCCCGTCCTAAACCGCCGCCTGATTCCGAAATCGAAGAGTCATATCTCAAAGGCAGCGGTCCCGGCGGCCAAAAGATCGTGAGTCTGTACGGCTCTTCTATCCTCCTCCCGCGCTGACAAACTTTACCAGAATAAAACCAACTCCGCTGTCCAGCTCAAACACCTCCCCACCGGCATCGTTGTGAAATCCCAAGCTACCCGTTCCCGCTCACAGAACCGCAAGATCGCCCGCGAGATCCTCGCTCAGAAAGTCGATGATGCCCTGAATGGGAGCACGAGCCGCTCTGCGATCATTGGTGACCTAAGGAGGAAGAAGGCGGCCAGCGCGGCGAAGAAGAGTCGTAGGAAATACCGAAAGCTGGAGGAGCAGAATGAGGACGTCGAAGAAACTGAGGACAACCAATGTGGTGCTGGCACTACACAGACGAGCGATGCTGTATATGATCCAGAAACGCGGTCGAATGATGAGGCTGCAGATGGTACACATACTGGGGAAGCAAGCGCCAAAGCGACCCAGAAGACGTCTGACGACAAACCATTATGACATATTATACCCCTGCAATATATTATCAATCACAGGTATATTCTCAAGGGGCGCACGCTCGTCATCACTGCATTGAATGGAGAATAGATAGAACCGAAAGCACAGTAGTTGTATAAAGTAGGCAACGTCAACTTCTACCCCTAGGCTTGCAGAACGCAGTCCGGCTACAACATAGCGGCGACCATACCATATCCCTTCAGCGAAAAGGCAACGCCAACCCCCTTGACCAGGTCAAAAACTTTTCGTAGATACGAGACTCGACTGGTTTGCGGCGTCCACAACCGTACAGGTGCTGTATCAGTCGCCACCTCCGTGATCTTGGCGTCATTTTGGGATCGGAGGAGGGTCTCGGGCTCGTTAGCGAGTTGCTGCTGACATCATATTAGGCCATTTCTTCTTTCCGTTGAGTGAATTCAGGAATGTCTACCTTAGAAGCACTTGCGGTGCACGATGGAGGGACCGCTCTCGTCGTACTCCTGCTTGGAGATCCACATTTGCTGGAAGGTGGACAGAGAGGCAAGAATGGAACCACCGATCCAGACGGAGTACTTGCGCTCCGGAGGAGCAATGATCTTGACCTTCATGGAAGAAGGAGCAAGAGCGGTGATCTCCTTCTGCATACGGTCAGAGAGACCGGGGTACATAGTGGTACCACCAGACTACACAAAAGTTAGCTTTCAACCTTGAACAAGTGACGCTTTAGATAGCACATACCATGACAATGTTGCCGTAGAGATCCTTTCGGACATCAACATCGCACTTCATGATTGAGTTGAAAGTGGTGACGTGGATACCGCCGCTCTCAAGACCAAGGACGGAAGGCTGGAAGAGGGCCTCGGGGGCACGGAAACGCTCGTTGCCGATGGTGATGACCTGACCGTCGGGAAGCTCGTACGACTTCTCGAGGCTGGAGGACTGAGCAGCGGTCTGAATCTCCTGCTCGAAATCGAGGGCGACGTAGCAGAGCTTCTCCTTGATGTCACGAACGATTTCACGCTCGGCAGTGGTGGAGAAGGTGTAACCGCGCTCAGCGAGAATCTTCATGAGGTAATCAGTGAGATCACGACCAGCCATGTCGACACGGGCGATAGCGTGGGGAAGGGCGAAACCCTCGTAGATGGGGACAACGTGAGTGACACCATCACCGGAGTCCAGAACGATACCGGTGGTACGACCAGAGGCGTACAGGGACAGGACGGCCTGGATGGAGACGTAGAAGGCAGGAGCGTTGAAGGTCTCGAAGACGATCTGAGTCATCTTCTCACGGTTGGACTTGGGGTTGATGGGCGCCTCGGTGAGCAGGACGGGGTGCTCCTCGGGAGCAACACGCAGCTCGTTGTAGAAGGTGTGGTGCCAGATCTTCTCCATGTCGTCCCAGTTGGTGACGACACCGTGCTCAATGGGGTATCGCAGGGTGAGGATACCACGCTTGGACTGAGCCTCATCACCGACATAGGAGTCCTTCTGACCCATACCAATCATGATACTGCGATGCGCGTTAGGCTTTGGCTTCTCTTTTGTCGGTGGCGGCGGCCACAGAGGCCGAAAAGTGACAGGTACTCACCCATGGTGACGGGGACGACCAACAATGGACGCTGCAAAGTCCTGTCAGTGGGAATTTCGAGGCACTCGCAATCAATGCTGATCAGTCGCACGGGCGAATTGTGTCGACAGGCTGGCATGATGAGCGAAAGTGGGGTGGGGTACTCACGGAAAACAGCTCGGGGAGCATCATCACCGGCGAAACCGGCCTTGCACATACCCGAACTATCGCAAAGTCAGTACCGTTGTCATCGATAGCAACTCGATCTCGCGCTCGATCTGCCGTTCTGGTGCATTGCTTTCCGCCATTGAGGGACCCGGCGTGGCAGCTGTGCGGCGTGGTGCGGCCCAGGAGGTGAGGTCGGTGAGCGAGCGGGGCGGGGGCAGCCAGGAGAACGGCGAGAACGAGAGCGAGAGAGCGAGAGAAAGGCTTCTGATGAGAGAGCTTACCCATTGTCGATGACGAGGGCAGCAACTTCCTCTGTGAAGCGTTGAGATGTCAGCAAATGGTCTTTGATGTCGGCTAATGATGATATGCGACGAGGTGCGTGGGCAGCATGACGTGTGGCAAGCATGTGCAGCCAGCAGTAGCGATGCTATGCTGTGAGAGAAGAAGTAGGAGGATTGACATACCCTCCATTGTGATAGTTGTGTGAGATTAGTTTGTAAAAAGCGAAAAGGATGAAGAGACGAAAGAGCTCAAGCGATCAAGGATCCCGAGAGCCAGAGGAAGAGAAGAAGCGAGATTGTTGCGTCGTTGTGGATTGGGGGGGGAGAGGGATGGATGGGAGGAAGAGAGAGAGTCGTGTGTGGTGGGAGGACGGGAGGTGAGTAGAAGTTGTGGAGAGACCACGAGGAGAGGGGGGTGATAGAAAGGGGAGGAACGAATAGAGCAGTGCAACGGTCGCCTTGAGGCCGCTGGCCGCAGTGGGGAGGACCACTGACGGATAGCCAAATACGCTGAAGGACCAGCGAACAGTGGCTGAGGCTCACTGAAAGGAGGAGATCTAGTGCTTTCAGACAGCGGCTTGATTAGGGGGGGTTGGTGACTGTGGCAGGGCTCGAAAGGGTACCTGAAGTAGGCTGGGAGACGCCGTTGCAGGGGGGCCGTAACGGGGGAACTGAGCTGTTGCCCGGATCCCATCGCTGCTTTAAGATGATTGGCTCAAGATGGCCATGGTGGTTATGGTGGCTGGGAACTTGTACAGCACCGCCTCCTGTACGCTGTCGTCACCACCACCACAAGAGAACGCAAAATCGTCACTTGGACAAAATTACACGGGAAGAGCTTCTCATTGCCCTCTGGTGGTCTGTATGTCACTAGATCTACCACCTTCTCTTGAAACCTTCGTGCTTGGCATATCTTTTCACGACCTAACCCTATTTTTGGGTTTGCCTGACCAAGCACAACGTTGCGTCCCCGGATTCAAGTATCCAATCCTCTCCCCCTAATCAGTCTCCAACTGCGCCCGTAGTTTCCGCGCCTCCGGTCAGAGCAGGATCCGCTACCATTTCTCAAGCATGTCTCTTGGCATGATCACACTTGTCGATGCCTGCTTCTCGTCTACTAGTCCTGGAGTCTAGAATAGATAACGCGGCTGTGTGGCAGTATTCGTCAGATGCTCACTAGGCACCACAATAGCGGTCACTATTGGCAGTCCAAAAGTACCTGGCGCCTAATTCTGAATCCCGAATCCTCCGGTATGCCACCAAGCCGCGTAAGACATCTTTGCCGTCCTACGCCTCTCTGCGGAATTCGAACGGAGCGCATCTAAGAGTCCAGGACTGTGCCCGCGGGCTGCGGAACTCCGACTGTGCGTAAGGTACTCTCACTCAGGCTTCTTCTCAACAAACCACCAACCCCTGCCAGCGATGTTTCCCAGCCACTGTGAACTGACCCACCTGTTCCCCACGGATGTGATCTCGTCAAGAAGCATTCGAAGCGTCCCAGGCAGACCTTCTTTGCGAGGCTGCAGTCTTCCGGCCGTCGTTATCTTGTGCAAGGCCGTAGCCTATTTTTTTTCGGTACCTGCTTACGACGCTTGGTGATCAGCATGCCTTGGCGTGGCACACTTCACGGACTGATGCACATGTTCAGCCGGGATTAAAGCAGCGATCAGGAGGGGTAGCTGTTTGGTGGGGCAGACATTTTTTCCTATCAAAGCTGCTGAAGACTTCGTCCCCCAGATCTATCGTAGAATTCAATGTCAGATGCTGGAGACTGCCGACATTCAGACATTGGGCACATGGCGAGGTGCCTTGTAGGGACAGGAGCTTCTTCTCTGACCCTGTACAGACCCTCCAAGGGACTTCACCTCCGGCGCTCCTTAGTCAGCATTATGGCCTCTCAGCTGGCGTGCCGTATGCGCTAAACCTTTCTAAGCTTTAGACTCTTCTTGAAGCTTCCAGAATTGGCTTCGTCTTCAACGTCACTTGGATAAAACTTTCGAGAGTGCTGCAACTTTGCTATAGCCCTATCACCTTGATTGCTACTCCTTTTTCTCGCCAATCTCACTCCAACCTTTCAGGTCAATCCAGAAATACAGCATACAATGGCGCAAGATCCTCGCCTCAACGAGCTCCTCAAATGGAGTATTGAGAACTCCGATAACTCCAGGAACGACCCCAATGCCGCCCGCCCCGCCACAAACCTCACTCCAGAAGTCATGGCTGCCCTCATGGGTGGTCCCTCTGACGCCGACCTCATGAAGGCAGCCATGGAGGTCATCACCTCCGATCATCCAGACGTCAGTCTCGAAGACAAAGTCATTGCATTCGACAACTTCGAGCAGCTCATCGAGAATCTCGACAACGCCAACAACATCGCGAACCTGGGGCTTTGGAAACCGCTACTAGACCAGCTCCACCATGATGAGCGCGAGCTGAGGAAGATGGCGGCTTGGTGTGTCGGCACTGCTGTTCAGAACAACGAGAAGACGCAGGACAAGCTGCACGCTGCTGGTGGACTCCCGACGCTTGTCCAGGTCGCTATCAAGGACGATGAGCATGAGGACGTGCGAAGGAAAGCCGTCTATGCCCTCAGCTCTGCTTGCAGGAATCACCAGCCTTCAATGGACGTGTGCCATGAGGAGTTGTGCAAGCACGGACATGAATACGAGAAGCCTGATGCGGCGGATATGGAGGCTGTCGACAAGGTCATGCATGACCTGAGGGAAAAGGCCAAGGCTTCCAAGGCCTCGTGAATGCAAAAAGAGACGACTCTAGAGAATGTGGACTCGCTGGGCGAGATGAAGAACAAAATTGCAGCATTGGGCGGCGTTGAGGAGTTTGCGGGCCTGCGGGAATGGACAGGAAGGAACTGAATGTTCTAGGCTAGATGGTTTCTCGGCATCTGCAAAGACAGTGCCATGCTCATACAATGATATACATTTTACTCTCTCCCACTACATCGTACACTGTGCCAAGACCCCCCGGGGCTCTTTCTAATTTGTCTCCTTAACGACGCTTCTTCGCAGGCTCGTAGAATGGCATGCCAAGCGCTTCCATGAGGAGACGTCCCTGCCTGTCGGATGTGGCCGACGTCTTGATGTTTATATGGCAACCGGGTACCAGTGCCGGCGGGTACATCTATGAAGTTGGTGAGTCCGATGCCGTGTGTGCAGGGATCGGTTAGGTTTGGAGAAATTGAACTTACGTCGTAGTTGAACTCCAGCTCGGGGAAGAAAGCCATCCACTCCGGCTCCATACCCAAACCAAGGTTGCCCGCGCCGTCACCAGTAGTCCACTTCATACCCGGCCAGTCCTTGATTTTGGGCAGTACGAGAGTGAGGAGCTTGTCGAGGAATTCATATGCCGCATCGCCCGTCAGATCGGCCTTGGCACCAGCAAAGACGCCCTTCCGGATCTTCCACTGGACCACGTTCTTCTTCGCTCGGATAGTCTCCGGGTGGACACCCGTGATAGCCTGGATAACCGCACGGGCAACCTGCAGGTACTCCTTGTTGTCTGCAGCAAGAGGCGTGTAGGCTGCGATGCTGATGCCCTCCAGTTCTGGGATGTTCGAATTGGTGATGTCCCTTTCCAGCAGTCCCAGCCTCGAAGAGCCACCACCGCGAGGTCCACGTCGCGGCCGACCCTCATGGTAAGGTGACGAGCCATCCCATTCTCTCAACTCACCCTTTTTTGACTCGGGAGCTTCGTAGCCTGGAGGGATATGCTTATAGGTGAGGGTCATGAGATCAGGGGCGATGGTGCTATCGTAGGTGTGCTTTCCTCGTGGGACATTGAAAGGACCGGGAACGAAGTCTCGTGCTGTCGGGTCGGATGAACGGGGCATCTGCACAGGGTGGAGAGGGCCACGGTAGTACTTTGGAGGATGGTACTGGTATCTGGGATAGGGATTAGCTACTGTGTATCCTCGGCCGCAAAGGAGACTGGGTCACTTACCTGTTTCCTGGAAGCTGCTGCTCACGAGCTGCTGCCTTCGCCTTAGGGTTGAATTGTTTCAAAGTTGCCTCGTCCGGCTGAGGCGTCGCAAAGGACGACGCAGGTTCGAGATCGGCCAGGTCATTGTTCGGGGTAGACTGTGCACCAGTCGTTGAGGCGAATCGTTGGCGGCAGAGCAGCGCAGAACGCTGTTGCAGTGCTCTTGACGACCGCAGGGCGTTGGCCACACGCAGGCCCTCTCTTGCTCCGGACATGGTGAGTTGCACTGGGCGGAATCGAGGTTTCGCGCAGATCTGATGGTGTTCAAACGCCCTGATCGCGTGGATGGAAATTTCCAATGCCAAACTAATTGTGGCTGGTGTCAGGAGCCATTTGTGGCGCAGTATTCGATATGGCTGTGTTGCTACCCTATCCTCCATCATTTGGAACAGCGGGCATCAATCCCGGTGATGATGAATACGTTGTGAATTGACAAACTAGTGGCTTTAATCAGATTTCTATTCGTTACCTATAACTAAAAATATCCCATTCTTCAAGTGCCTTGCTCAATTGCAGTACAGGAGGCAGCATCGTATGTACCTTTAGGTGCCCTTAAACATGCAGCTACCTCTTGTGTGACACAATTGCCAGTTGTTGATCTGGCCTCCCGGAGCCCCTGCACTTCAAACACACAACCTCGAATACCATTGCACCGGGGACATGCTTCACATGCATTTTTACAACTCTGATGACATCCTCTTCAAATATCACACTTCCCACAAGCGTACCCATTGTGGCGAATCAACACATCGTTGTCCCTACCTCCACTGAAAGCGGACCAGCCGTTATCACAGGTAAGGTAGCAGTGGACCTCTCCTTAGCTCATGCCTTCAGGGGTTTCAACCTGCGCACACATCCTCACAGACGCATCTTCACCCCTTGTCTGGCCCAGTACAGACTTTTCCAGTCCGCCAAGGCCATGAAAGAGGTGCCTGTCCAAGTTTAGCGGCTGTTGCACCCATGTGGACCTCCGGGATGTTTCTCTTCATCAACAGTGCACCTCGGGGAGAGATCGAACCTCAGGGCGTCTCGTGCGGACCCTTCACATGGCGGATATGCTCAGAGCAATGCGGCTTGCTGCTGGGTCCCGGTGCCGAGTAAGGGTGTCTGTCAGGACGCGAGTCCTTGCTAGGTATTCCGGCTTTGCAACCAGGATCGTGTGGTTGGCTAGCTTGTTGTCGAAGTATTGCGTCCCTTATGTAGACCCTGAACGCCAGCTTCTTCCTGCTTTCCTCTTTCTCTCCGCGCCCGCCTCTCTCGTTGAATGACAGACCCTGCATACTTGGTGTACGCAGCAACAATGTCAAGCTCAACAGGAACCACGCTTCTTGAACGCGTTTCCTCGCTATGCACGACCCACAACGCCCTGTTGCTGGCTGGCGGCTGGCTCTCTTTCAAGGTCCTACAAGTCCTGTACAATATATCTCCGCTGCATCCTCTCAGTCATATTCCCGGTCCCAAGCTTGCGGCAGCAACATACTGGCCAGAGTTCTATCACGATGTGGTCTTGTTTGGTCGGTATACAGGAGAGATCCGAAAATGGCATGAGGTATATGGTAAGGCTGCCTGCTCAGATCATCTGACCCTGACCTGAGCTGATGTCTCCAGGCCCCATCGTGCGCATCAACCCCCATGAGGTTCACTGCAACGATGTTGGCTTCGTAGATGAGATTTACGCAGTAGGCGGCCGCAAGCGTGACAAGCCGCGCCATCAAATCAACGGTTCAGCGTGAGTTGCCCCGTACAAGAGGTTATTGAGACGTAAGCTGACTTGTGAAAGTCTGGGACAAGCCGGGTTCGGTACTATGGATCACGACCTTCACAGGATTCGCCGTGTTGAGCTGGCCAAGTTCTTTTCACGAGGCATGATCTCGCGGCTTGAAGATGACATGCAGAAACTGGTCCAACAGCTCTGTAACAAGCTTTTAAGACAGTCTGGTCAAGGTCCCTTTGACGTCACCATGGCGTACAGCTGCTTCACGTCGGACGCCATCTCTGGGTATTGCTTCGGCGAGAAACTGGGCTTCCTAGATCAAGAGGGATGGTATCCCAATTTCCGCGAGCCTACCGCTTCTATTCTGCGTCCTGTGTTCATGTTTCGATTCTTCCCATTCCTCAAAAGCTTCGCTGTCGTTGGCGAATGGTGAGTGTTGTTGGAAACAGGCACAATGAATTTGATGGAACTGACTCTTTCCCTAGGCTCGTGGATTACCTACCCGAAGATATCGGCCTCCTCATTCGCACGTTGAAGATTGACATCCCTAGAAGGGTTCGAAAGACCAAGGCTGATATGGACGCTGGCATACGGTACGAGCGACCTACAGTCTTTGGCTCGCTCCTCGAATCCGACCTCGAAGCCCTTGAGAAGCAGCCCCAACGCCTTGCCGACGAAGCCACTGCTGTTGTAGGCGCAGGCACAGAAACCACCAGCTGGGCCCTTGCTGTCATTACTTATCACCTCCTGACCCAGCCCGACCTTTTGGCCAAGCTTCGCGAGGAGCTCAACGAAGTTGTAGACGATCCCCTTAACCTTCCAGAGTGGACTAGGCTCGAGAAGCTGCCCTACCTCGGAGCAGTTCTACAAGAAGGCCTACGCCTGTCGTATGGTGTCTCTGCTCGTACTGCCAGAGTGCCAACACAAGAGAACCTGCTGTACCGTGGCGAATGGAAGAAGAAGCCAGTGGAGTATGTCATCCCACAAGGCTACGCGATCGGCATGTCGGCCGCATTGACGCATCATGATGAAAGTGTCTTTCCGGATTCCTACTCTTTCATCCCTGAGCGCTGGCTTGATGAGAACAACGAGCGGAGGAAGGACGTCGAGAAGGGTATGATGGCCTTTTCCAAGGGCAGCCGAGCCTGTATCGGCATGAAGTAAGTGGCTCCAAACTTCGACGCCACCCCGTCGCTTGCTGTGCCCTGGTTAATCATTTTATAGCTTGGCGCTTTGCGAGTTGAATCTTGTCCTCGCGGCGCTGGCCTTGAGGGTCCTCCCCCAGATGAAGCTATTCGAGACTACTGAGATGGATGTGCTATACGACCACGACATGTTCGTTCCCATGGCAAAGAAGGGAAGCGAGGGTGTCAGAGTGACGATACAGTGAGCCAGGCTGTGTATAGAGCATGTGATAATTTACATACATAGGCGCTCGCTGCGAGCCACGTTAGTGATCTACACCAAGAAATGGTCCAGTTCCTTTTCCGGTTCAAGAAGAAACATAAAACGAAATCTGAAAAATACAAAGTCATCTTGTTCGAAATGTTCCTTATTAATGCATTGAAGTCTTTTTGACAGCTATTCCACTGTTTCTGGAAGACAAGCACCTGTCCTTAGCTGGAGATTCGCGTGGCAGATTTCCGAAAGTGGCAGCAACACCAACAAGTAAGCACAACTAAGTAACTAGGTACAGTACCTTGGTTCCCTCGCCGATCGTCTCTGGAACAGGGTCCCCTGTATAAACGGATATTAGCTGTGTTCCTTGTAATTCGCTAAGAAAGATCTTGCTGTTCCAGTATCCATATACCCCACATCACGTAGTAGACGTAACTACCTTAGGTACTTAGTTTAAAAGAGGCTTACTTCGTCCTGACTTGTACATGAGGTTCAGTCGACTCCAACCCAAGCGTCTCGACACCCAGATGATACAGAACGCAACAAGTAGATCGCATGGCCGTGCTGTGCTTGCTGACTATCCATCGAGATCAGGAGTGATCTTCATGCAAGGCGTTGGTTGGATGGCGCTGCCAAGCCCGGTCCGAGGAGCGATCTCAGCATCTCGCCCTCCCCGTTCGCCCTAGTCAGTGGTTGACGGGAAAGTGGGCTTTTGACAGGGAATATGACTTTTGGAAGTTGGCAGAGCCTCCGCTTCCCAGCATGTGCCTTCGCTGCATTAGGTATTGGCATGTCAGAGATTTTGCTGGAGATGGCGTAAGCTCGGCGTGACAGATGACCGAAGAAGTTTCGGGCCGTTGTTAGCATGTGCTCTTGGCTTGTTCTGCAGATGCTTCTTCTATCATAACGGCCAGACCATTCGCCACAACATTGTGAAGATCGGAGTGAGATAAGTCTCGATATGCTGGTCTGTGCAACGACATCCTTGGGGGCTACTCCATTTCCCAGCTGTAGTTTCGCACGGAAGACACCTGTGAGCCTCATAATCATGCACATCTTGTCAATATAGCATGTTCATGCGGGAGTGAAGCACGACCAAGGCTCCAAGCCAGGAGAGAGGGGCCCGGGCCCAGTCAAGGTGGCCCCCAAGTCGTCCTCACTTATCATCCGCTCATCAAAGTCCAGAAGAAAAAGCTTGCTCAAGTGGAAATGTTTGAGCCGTGTGCCCCGGGCGCCACCCGCCGCTCGAAAGGAGTCGTCTCCACGTATTCTTTCGCTGGAAGCCTTAAGTGGACAATCCTGACCCGCTATGCTCGTTGCCGTTGAAGAAGACTGGAGACCCGTTTCTGGAGACATGACCGTTATTAGAGCTCGGCCTCCATCCGCGAGGCGCTATGGGTGATCATTCACATGTGGAGGCCTCGATGGCGTTAGCCCTTGTTCAGGAAATCGATCCTAGGAGGGTACATACGTAAGAAGTGTCCACAGCAAACGAAATGGCACACTTGTCCGGTGTTTCAGTGATACTGACCTGTCTTTTTCTGCGCTGTTTCTGTCCTAGATTTGTACACTCCTTTGTGGCTTCTGCCTCGCTAGGCGGTCTGGTCACTCCAGCATGTGCTGCCTCTTGTGGTTGTGGTCTGGGATTCACTGACTAGAGCCTCGTTGAGTATTTCCCATTGCTTGTGCCTGTCTACTTTTAATACAAAGATTAGCGAAAGAAGAGCCTCTTATGAGACTAACGGAAACTATGCGTTTCATTGACAGCCCGCGTCGCTTCAGTAGTGTTCGTGACCAGGACGTCACAGAAACCTACTACTCGTCCCTCGTCCGCGCAAGACTACCGAGGCTGACAGCAGCTCGGGATCGACAGTTTGAGAGCCCTCTTAATGTCACTCAAGGCGGGGACGGCCTGTAAGCCCCTTGATTCTGCAGACCCTTCAAGCCAAGCCTTGTTTGCGTTGGCCGTCTCGTAAGAGAGACCCATTCTCCTCGGTTTGCAGCTGGCCGAGGCCTATTGTATGTGCGAGAATAGGAAATGGTGTCCCTTGAAATTAGGGCGAGTTTGTGTTGTGGTAGCCATATCGCAGAGTGTTGAAGCTGGGCTCACGAATTGAGATTCCCGCTTCCGAGCCGCTCCTGGAGGCTAACTTGTGACCGCGTTCCAGCTATGATGACACGACGGCATCCGGTCTTTCTCGGGCCGGCTGCTCCCATCTTCAGAGGCGAACATGGTGGTCATAGACAAGGATGACCCTGTCTACCAGCAAGTGGATGTCGATGCCACACGATGTTCCCACTCATACCGTATGTCTAGCAAACAGCCATATCCTGGACAGCTAGGTCAGCCTCTCGAGGTCCTCGCTAGGCTGACCCAAAGGGGTTGGCAAAAATAGAGGAAGAGAGACCTTCAAGCTCTTCTCTTCCGGTCATATATCGTCAACTCTGCTTCTGATCTGCTTCCAATCAACTCTTCGTATTCCTTGACGGTAGGAGAAGACACAATGGATCCTACAAACGTACCACTCGTTGACCCGGACGATCGGACCCTACCGCTGAAGAATCTCCCGTTGGCTATTGTTGTCATTTCGGCACTATTATTCGTCTTCTCGACCTTCTTTGTTGCAATCAGATGCATCAGCCGTTCCGCTGGTCGGGTTTTCGGATGGGATGATGGCCTGATGGCGGCTGGAACAGTAAGGCAATTTCTTACAACGGGCTCCACGGCTTGAGGTGTTGATTTCGACTGACGGTGATATAGTTGGTATATGCATCTGTCACTGGAACGGCTATCTATGCGTGCCTCATTGGGATTGGCACCCGGCAAGCTGGCCTGAACCTTTGGATGGCCTCGAACAGCATGAAATGGTATGTCATCTGGATCCTGCAGTACGTGGCGGCGTTGGCTCTTGTGAAGTCATCCATCTGCTTGACCATCATGCGCATCGCTAGCAACAGAAGGGGACTCCGGATTTCCGTGTACGTTCTGCTCGGGTTGACCTGGGCCTCGTTCTTTGTAACATTCATCGGGACGTTGCTCTACTGCCGTCCGACAGAAGCGTTGTGGCGTCCCGAGCTCATCATAGCCGGGGAAGGCCAATGTGCGCCTGTCAGCACCTTTGTGGCAATTGGCCATGTCGCCACGAGCTCTACAATCGTGACAGATCTGGCACTCGCGATTCTGCCGGGTTGGATTCTGTGGAACACCCAAATGAAGACACAAACCAAGCTCCAAGTGTTTGGGCTATTGTCTTTTGCGTCACTGTAAGTGAATCATCGCTCAAGTTCCTTGTGTTGGATCTGACAAGATGGTTAGGGCATCTATTATCACCATAGTTCGAATCCCTTACGTGAATCGGTTCGAGGGCGGTACAGATCTGAATTGTAAGTTATTGCACCAGGCAGTGGCCTAACTCAAATGAACCGAAGACCACTGACATGCATAACTCGTAGTCTGGGTCGCCCATACCATGCTCTGCTCCAATATCGAAACCGGCATTGGCTGCATCACCTCATCTATCCCCTCCCTTCGCCGAGTCATCAGAGGGGCCGGCAGCAGCGCAGGAAATGGAGCCAGCGGAGGCAGCACGTTGCGATATGGATCGAAGCCTGCTGAGTCGACTCGTGACCGGTTTCGTAACCCGACAGATGTGGGATTCAGCCTGACCACAGTCAAGGGCAGAACCGAGGACAGATGGGAGCGATTGGAAGACGAGGGAAAGCTGCTGAACTCGAGGGAAGGGCAGAAGGACATACGAGCTGACTACACTTTCGTGATCGAGACGAACACAGCAGAAAGCCTCAGCTCTGATCGTTCCCGGAGCTGAGGTAGCCGGCAGCATTTAAAGGGTAAGGTTGCGGATTGCACGTTATGCTCCAGCTGTTCTGCTAGCCTGCGTGTTCTAGCGGTAACTTCTTTGGTCAAATACAAGATATTAGAAAGGAAGCAATAGGTTCCGTGGTGATAAAACGTCTGATCGTTTGATGCTGGCATTGGAAAGCATGTGCTTTGGACTGGTGAGACAGAGAATTTGGAATGGTCGATTCAGGCACCAATGAACGACACCTCCTGGCTGGTCATGTTGGACGTTGGCCGTGCGAGGTGTAAGCGATGAGCGTCGTACTTTGAGACGCGGCCTTTGCAGAATGGTCAGTAGTAGGTAGTGATGATGGGCGGGCCGATATCACGCGCTGCCAGGCAGAAGCCAGACAAGGCTGAAGGATGGCGGGGAATGGTTGCAACTTGCATGCTTGGGTCGCACCTTCGTGTTGCAATATTATGGGTCAGGTTCCTGGAGGCACTGACCGGCCCGTCAGTGACTCTCTGTGCACACTGTCCACAGACAGACAATTTCCGGCAACGCTAGCAAATTGAAGACAGATGTGACCAAGCCTGTTAGAAGCAAAGCCAAATATGAAACACGATCGATCCGAACATATGATATGAGATTGACTGATGCTCGACATCAAGGAGGAGAGACCTTGCACCGCAAGGTTACCATCTAGACTATGAGATCCTGCCGACCCGATCTCCGGGGGGACGGTGACAGGGGGTGACATGGACTTAGATGCAGCGATCGCAACTTAGAGGTGCTAGTACTTACCTACCTTAGCTTACATCACTGGCCGAGAGGCTACAGCGGGACACCGTGGCCCCTCATCGCCCTCCTCTTTGTCAATGTGACTGGCTGTGCACTTGATGCAGTGCAACTTCTTACCACAGTGATCTGGCATGACATGTACTATTCAAGCGCGTCAGACAGGTCAGTATCCTCGAAAGTGTAGCAACATGTTTTCCCACAGGAGTGGTTTGCCTTGCAGCCACCAGGTTCTGGAAACAAAGGTCGATCTCCAGCATGTCTCACTTGGACTAAGACAACTGGGCGCTGTTCCCAGCCACTCAGCGACGCCTCTTCAAGACACTAAAGTTGACGCCGCGACGGCGTATCGGAAAACAGGACCCTGATGCAGGGCCTCAGAGTTTGGAAGTCAACCACCATTGCAGCTAACAGTGGCTGGCTAACGCGCACTTTAACAAGTTACAGTTTTGACAAGCTGAGAAAATGGTCGTCACGCGCGTGATATTGGCTTGAAAATTTCAATCTTGGGCCTTCGCATAGACAGACTTGATGAAACCAGGGAAGCATCAGGTACCTCAGCAGGAGCCTGTGACCCAGCAAGTGCCAGCAAGGTTGACGTCTCGCCTGGGATCATTGCCTGCCTGGTTGACACTTATATTGATTGTCTGGTACCGTCCTGCATCCTCTCCACTTTCTTCCCTACCCATGCAGCCTTTCGGCCTTCGACCTGCCTCCTTCTCGCCTCTCTGCCGTCTCGGCTGAATTCAGTCCTATCCTGTCAGATTGGTCCTGTCAATCAATGATTGCACTGCGTCATCCCAACCCGCCAAGGCATCCCGCTGCCAGCACCTGAAAAGTCCCCGACTTCAGCTTCAAACTCCAACTCCCAAGTCCGACGCCTGCCTACTTCCTGTGCCCACCATCACCGCCTCCGCCCTCAACCCCGCCGACCCCTCCCTCAACAGATACGAGCCAAAAAGCGACCTTCGTCCCGACGAATACCTGCTCTCAGAAAGCGCTGCCTCTGCCATGACACCTCTCAAGTGAATCGCAAACTTCCTGTCGACAATTGCGGGCGTCGCTGTCCCCCAGGAGCCTGGCGCCCGACAATGCCAGCCGCCATGCTGTCTCGCCGATTCCTGACCATTCGCGACAAGGGCGACAAGTCCCACGCTCATCATCGCAGCAAGTCTATGCCACCGACCGACGACAAGGTACGATTCCACCGCTTTCTTGTGCAAGGGCCAGCTGGCTTCTGTACGTTCATAACCGAGGACTGACCTCGTCTCAACATCCAGCGCCCTTTCGCATCGGATGCTCTTCGGTCCATCTTCAAGCGCGATACTGGCAAACAGCCAGCGAATGATGCTAGCGATGTCTCTCGCGGACAAGAAAAAGAGGCCATTCAGGTACGAGAGGACAGACAAGAAGTGTTACATGCCAATCTGACCTGTACGGCACTCTAGATATATCAAGTCCAGCACCGACTAAAGGAGCTGCATATCGTCGATGTTTCGGACGACCACATTCGAGATATATTGGCAACTAATCTCGCTTCGGGGAGTGCTACACGCGCTGCAGACTTTATCGACATGGAACAGAAGGCTTCGGCGGGCATCCTTGTCAACTATGACCCCAGTGTCCATCTGTTAGGTGCCGTAAACCGGCATGCGGTTACCTGCTACCTCGATGCACTTCTCTTCTCCATGTTTGTCAGGCTGGATTCTTTTGAGTGCATGCTAAAGAATGATTTTCCTCCTGAAGATCCTAAGCAGAAGCTTGTGCAACTCCTTCGTGTTTGGGTGAATATGCTGCGGTCTGGTAAGCTTATCGAGACCGACCTGGTATGTCGCGAATACCCCCCCGCTTGACTCTTGTGCTGCCATTGACTAAGCGACAACAGACTAGAAGGATTCAGGATGCTATTGCCGATTGTGGTTGGGAAGGGGCAAGGTTGACTGAGCAACAGGATACGTCAGAGGCTTTTGCTTTCTTGACAGAAACACTCCAGCTGCCTTTGCTACCACTCCAAGTCGATCTTTTTCACCATGGAAAGCGAGATGAATCCGACTCCAAGATTGTGCACGAGCGTCTCCTCAACTTGGCTGTCCCGGAAGATTCTGAAGGCAAAGGCATCAAGCTTGAAGACTGCCTCGAGGAATATTTCAATACCCGCGTCGATGTCCTTCGTGATAGTGAGGTAGCAAAAAAGTCTCTGGTCGGTGAAGCGCTGACACCAGTGACACCTACTGCAGCGCATCCCTACACGACTCAACTTGTGGGATCCGAAGCAGGTGAGGGCTCAGTCATGATGAGTGCTTCCCCAGTGGACATAACTCCGGTAACTTTGCCAGAAGCCTCAACTTCAGCAGACGTCACTGCTTTGTCCGCCCCAGGCTTTTGCGCTGAAGATAAAGCGCAAGATCAGGAGAAGCAGAAGTCCCATTTGACAAGGGAGCACCTTCTCAGGGAGCGCGCTCTCAGCCAACCAGTCACATATGCCTCGACTTCCGAGTTCCAGGAACGCCCATCTATCAGGCATAGATCTGCTAGTGTGATTCAGCGGGTGGTACTCGACGAAGAGGGTCGACCTACGCCGACCGATCCAGACGGCACAACAATAATGCAGCGCGCAAGACGGGCAGGATCAACTGTTGTCAAAGCTGTGACCATTCCAGCGTGGCAATTCTTCCGTCTAATCCGTAGGATTCGTCCTATTTACATTGCATTGATGCATTAGCTGACCACATCTGTAGCATGGCACGCTGTCACTAGCAACGAACCTCAGAACGACAGCGAGGTTGCGATTAATTTTGATCAGCGACCTGTCGTAGGTATTTGCTTAAAAAGGTACGGCATGGACTCTCAAGGGAGACCGATCCGCCGCAATACCTTCATCGATATTCCAGATAGCCTGCGTCTGCCACGATTCATGCTGGCAGAAGACGACACCAAGATTGAGGAGGAAGTCAACGCTTTCTCTGACTACAAGCTGGTGCTGCAGTCAGTTATCTGTCACCGCGGAGAAAGCCTACAGAGTGGTCACTACTACGCATTCGCACGCGTTGCGCCCAAGCGGCTCACCGATAATCGAAGACACGACTTCGACCCTCCTCCAGACTATGAGGAGGCTCAGTGGGTCAAGTTCGACGACCTGATCGAAGAGGCCCGGGTTTCTTATGTCAACGACATCAAACAGGCGTTCAAAGAGAACATGCCTTATTTGCTATTCTATCAAATCGTCCCTATGGTGGAAATGGCGCCTCCGTTGACGCAAGGCACCGGACCAGAACCTCCATCCTACAATGAGACCAGACTTAGCCTCGATGTCACTACCCCTGATGGTGGTCATCAGACACCGATCAGAGATAACGGTTATTTTGATGCTGCGGAGCTTTCTCGTCGAGCAAAGGCATTCAGTCCCAGCGCTCGAGCATCTTTGGACGTCGATCGCTCATCTCGAAAGAGCTTTGAAGCAGGTGGCTTTTCATACACCAACTCGTTGGCACCAGAGTCACGCCGGCAAAGTATTGGATTCAGCGACTCCACGGCTGCTACTCCCGCAATAACGCCGGACGGCAACTCCCCCATGATATCGCCATCCGACGAGATAACGCCTTCCAGGCTCTCACGAGCCGCGTCACGTTTCACTATGGGAAGGGCAAGTCGTCCATCAAGCCAATCTGGGGACAACCGTATGAGCTTGACTATGAGTCGGCTGTCTGGTCTGATGCGTGCCAGCAAAGAGCCGCTCAACGAGCCACCCAAGTTAGACATTGCTGGGTCGGTTGCGTCGATCGTAGAATCCCAGGCCGAGACTAGAGAGGGACTCGTTGAGGCCAGGCCTTCTTATTCCAAGGGGGAAGGATCCCGGAAGGAGCACAAGGAGGGGAGGGAATCGAAGGAGTTCAGGCACAAGCGGGGCAAGTCCAAGGAGAAGCAACCGAAAGAGCGGAAGGTGAAAGCAGTATCGCAGCCTGAGCGTGAGTGTCTCGTTATGTGAGGTGATCGAGCCTCCCTCTGATTGCGGCTGGAGGTTAACAAGCCATGGTTTTCGTTCATTACCTGAGCATTTACTTGGGTTCGATTGCTCTTTCACCTGTTTATTTGAGCGATTGCATAGCAGGGCGTTGTTGGTCGATGTACGGGTCACATACTTTACCTCACCGCAAGGAATGTAGAAAGGTTCAGGTACAGCAAGTTTTACGATGTCACATTGAAAAGAACTGTCTTGGGCAGACGCTATGAGAGCCTGTTTTGCTGTGCGGCAGGTCGGTTCCCTCAACTGGCAGCATAGTAATGCTTATATTTGCCTAAGACATTCGACTCTCGAATAGCTTTGCAGATGTGCGCGCAAGACTGTGATGGACGAGTTGGCACGTTACAACCCCTTAAGAGCACTACAATCATTGGGGCGTCGAACACAAATTACAGAGATGACATGAAATTCTCCTTCTTTTCTATCTCATCAGAAGGCGGGGAAAGACTCCGAGAAGGTACGGAGGAGCTTTTCCCCTGCCCTTTATGCAGAAGCACACAACTGAACCATTTAGCTGTTATTCATAGAGAGATGCCCTCCTCCTACTATGATTTTGCCCCACCACCGATCACTGAATCGTCAGAAAAACCGTCCGAGGCCCTCCCAAACCAGTAAAATGCTTTAGAGGTGGAAAATAACAGCAGGAAAAATGATTCGAATCGAGGGAAAAGTTGGTGGTCGAAGTTATTGTACACGGGGTTGTTGGTTTATATGATGTGTCAACTGACCCTTTATAGTAACACAAGAGGTGTATTTTGAGGACGAGAGTCCCTGGTGGCGGAAAAGGGTTGGTTTAGATGGATAAAAGGCTGATTGACCGTTCCACCGCAATTGAAGGAGGCCGATCGGAATATCCCAAGGGTACATTAACGCGAGCTGATACTCAGCATTTAGAAGGGAATGTTGGGACTGGGCTGAGCGGCGAGCATTTCCTGCTGCTCTTGGAGCTCCTCAGGCACACCCTCGATGGAGACGCTGAGACCGAGCTTCGCTTGTTGCTGCAGAAACGGTCAGTAGGAGTAAACGATATTCGATTTGATGAGGAGGAACGAACAGTAAAGTGATCAATATCAGCAGCGAAGGTCATCATGATCGGGGGAGCAACGCGCTTCTCGAGAAGGCAGCTCAGCTTGCCCTTTGAATCGACTTGAGCACGGAAAGTGGACATGCGGAAATCGTACTTGGCACCAATGGTGGTAAGGCCCTCTTTCTGAAGGCCACCGCCCATGAGACCTCCAGCGGAGGGGACCAGACCAAGGCTCATATCTACACCAGCCTGAACCTTCTCGGACAGCCTCCTCCAGTACGAAGTGTTCAAAGTACCAGTAGCGGCCTGGAGCTGCGCGGTGGCAACCCAGTCGTTGGACTTGTAGCGGCCGCAGTAAGAGGTGACGCATTCAGGACCCTGGCTAAGAGATGGACGCTGCCAGAGGGTCTCCATACCAAGAGCGAGCTTGGGGGTGACGGACTGGAGGAAGCTACCGATGTAGATACCAGTAACACCGCCCTCAAGGAAGGAGGGGTTGATCATCTTGAGTGAGGCGCTGAAGTCATTGCCAGTGTACTCGTGCTCGAATTGAGCCATGTTCTGGTCACCAGGGGCAATCTGAATCTGTGACTTGGAAACCAGCTTATCGGTCCACCGCCAGTTGAAACGACCGGAAAGAGAGCCTTCGTTGTCGAAGCTGCCCTGAGCGAAAACCTGTTTGGTTTAGTTGTTAGTCGACTGCAAGTCGGTTCTCGGAGTAAATATCAGTACCTTGCTGGTGCCGTAAATGCCGGCGAAGGTATAGGGGTTCATGCGCTCGCCGCCCATGGCAAATGCGTGGGAGACCTGGAACATAGGGTTCATGCTGAAGATCTTCGTGAGATCCGCGCGAACGCCAGTGAACATTTGGTTGGTAAGGAAGGTATCGCGCTGGACCTCCCTAGCCAGATTCTCTATCGTGCCGGGGTTGGACAAGCCGAGCTTGGCTCTCCTTTCGGAAAAGGAGTTGAGGGCATCTCCAAGCACCGCAGCGATGGGATTGGTAAAGAGAGCGGAGGACAATGAGTCCAAGGTTGAGGAAGCCATGTCGGGCGATTAGGGGATGTATCCAATACGTAGGGATGGATGGATTGATGGTAGGAATCAATGACAGAGATTGCACCTCGTCACCACGCAGACTCGGAAATGTGTGTCGCGCGTCGTTCGGCTGTGAAGGGTTGAAGTAAGGAAAGGGCCCTCGGATGGCAGCTGGCGCGTAAGTTGAGACGCCAGGAGTTGCGCGATGACGGAATGGCGATGTTCGGGGGAGGGACCGGGTGAGAGAACAATTTTCAGCGATGTGAAGCTCGCCGCGCCTGCACAGAGAGGACAGACGGAGACACAGGCTGAAAGAGCACGAGCCACAGTAAACAGGTGTGGCGGGTTTGTGGCTGAGGTTATGCTACCCTGTACGTGGAAAACGCCCCGCGCTCTCGGCTGGACCCGGGCCAGCGGGTTGCTCACTGTTGCAGGGGCACCGACCACTGAAGTAAGTACTTTGCCGGCTGGAGCCTCACTACCGGCTTCTGTTATCCCTCCCCCACGCCCACTCCCGTCCGGCCGTGGTCCATCATCCTCATCGTCGTGGGGATATCTCCCTGAGGCCTTGGCTTGCAATTCCACTTCTCAGCCGTTCTAAACGAACATTTGATGAAGCTCTCTTTGTGCTGTCAGCATCATCTTCCCTAAGATAGCCTTCTTATTACGTGTCAGAGCTAGAGCTTGCCCGACACTATCCGACCCGCCCTGCCACCCCACGATAACGACGTCTTGCACTTGACGACATCACTCATTTGCCATCTACCTCGGTTTTCCGTGACAGAGCCTGACGAGAAGGTTGAACAAGACCTTTGCCATTCTTCTGCCTCGCTGAAGACTCAAGGACTAAGACACCTGCACCTACGGGCACTCTGACCATGGATACTTTACTGTGAGTTTAATCACCGCTCATTCTCAGGCTTGGACCGCCATTCTGACTCCCCCTCACAGTACGGCAGAGATTGCGGCCAACGCGCCCCGGTACCGTCGCAAGAGCTCGACCTTTATCGACGGTATTCACGATGTACCCGAGGACCAGGACATGGCTCCGGCACAGCTTTATAGCACTATGTCTGGCCGTCTGTTTCACTCAGGACGGATCGCTATCGCCATGGTCGGACCTCCTGCTCGAGGCAAAACGTAAGTGTTCTGACTCGACTGACCGGAGTGCGTCATTCCTGACCAGATGATAGCCACATTTGTGTTTCTGTGGCACGCTATTTACAATGGCTTGGGGTCAAGACACGGATATTCCATCTTGGTGACTACAGAAGAGCTACCATCGGCCCCGGTGGCTCGGTGCCTGAAGATTATTTCTTCCCCAATGCTTCACCATCGTCTGTTATCCTGCGCCAGAAGATCCTCAAGAAATGTCGCGAGGATATCTATGCTTGGCTGAACCATGAGAATGGTCAGGTCGCCATATATGACGCCGTCAACCCAACAATCAGTGGCCGTCGTTCGTTAGCTAAGGAGTTCGCGAAGCATGACGTCCAGGTGAGTCTGCACTGAAGATGACTTCTTGAAGAAGGAGACTAAATAGACGAGACATTGTTCATCGAGTCATACGTCGACGATGAGCGTATCCTCCGCGAGAACGCCCGCAACGTCAAAATCTCATCGCCAGATGTAAGCGCTCAACCCCGTTGGCCACTTCACATGCGAGGCTCTGACCCCATTTACAGTTTGCTGGCATGGAACCTGATGAAGCCGCAAGCCTCTACCTTCGTCGGATCGAGAACAAGATACCGGTGTTCGAGACCATGACCGAGAAGGAGCTCAACTACATCAAGATGATCAATGCTGGTCAAAAGTTCTTCTACAACAACGTTAGCTTCAATTATCTCTCTCACCGCATCGTTTTCTACCTCACAAACCTTCACATCAAGTCGCGCACCACCTACTTCGCGCGGGCGGGCACTACAACAGAGGAGGACTCCTACAAAGCTGATGCGCCCCTGTCCGAACAGGGCAGACTCTACGCCCAGAAGATGTCAGAAACTCTTATGAAGCGCCGCGAGCAGGAACAGGCCGAGCTCAACCAGCGTTCGGGTTCAAGTCAACCGCTAAGGCCATTGTCCATCTGGACATCGACAAGACTGCGAACCGTGCAGACGGCGGACTACCTCAAAGAGAAGGGCTACAAGGTCCGTCAGAGATCGCAGATGAGCCAGATTAACCCCGGTGTGTGTGAGAAGATGTCAGAGCGTGTGATACGTCAGATCTACCCGGAGGAGGTCGAGAAGCATGAGCTGGATCCGTATCATCACAGATACCCAAGAGCAGAGGCAAGCTCTTACGCCCGCTCCCCCTCACTCTACGCAAATAGAACTAACAGAAGCCCACTTAGTCATATCATGATCTCGCTGTCCGCCTCGAACCTATCATTCTAGAACTCGAGCGCGAACAATCAGATCTCCTTATCATCGCTCACGAGTCCGTCCTTCGGGTCCTCTACGCCTATCTCATGCACTGCTCCACCATGGATATCCCGGTTCTCAAATTCCCCCGCGACCACATTATTGAGATCATACCGGCCGCATATCAGAATGAAGCCAAACGCATCCACGTACCTGGACTGGACCCTAGGATCCTCCCCGGCTCACCAGATGACCTCAAAATCCCTCTCACTGTTGGAGGCAGTGCGCCCGCAAGTGGACAGATCAGTGGTCTAGCAAGTGGGCAGCTGAGCCCGATACCTGGTGGCATTGGGAGCCCAGCTGAGCCGGTGGAAGAGAGCAGACCGCCGGAAAAAGTGATCAACACGGCGAAAGATATGGTGGCCGACAAGGTCAATGATGAAGATTGAGGCCTCTGAGAAAGGCCTTTCAAAAGTTCAGCTTCTGAACCCGTTCTATGACTTGACCGTTGGAGGAGGGGGGATACAGCAAAGCCGATGCGTTATGCAGTGGCAGACCTTCGTGTAGCCGATTATGTAGTTCAGTCTATGAATGCCTAACGAGTTAATGCCTTCGGCTGCTTTTGTCAAAAGATAGACTCGTGTCCTCATCACTTTTGACGTGGCAGTAAACGAGTGAAATAAGCCGGGACGTTTTGCTACCTGTGCACGTAAAGTAGGCATCAGGTACGCGCAGCCAATTGGTGAATAAAGGCGTGGGGTTGAATCTCTACCCATTCGTTCATGCCCTTTGTTCTGTATCAAGTTTGGAGGGCAAACATGACCACTCCAGCCTTACCGTCCTAACTGCTAAAAGGGGAGATGCCTTCCCATGATGAGCCTGATTTGCGCATGGCCACTATGTACTTATGCATACGGACCATGCCGACCAAGTGATTTTATACTCAATTACGCGTTGAGAAGATGGCAGGAGAAGGACGTGGATATTCAAATCAAATGTGCCCTCTGGCAGAATATAATTTGCATCGCTTCAAACGTTTTGGTCATGGTCCAACTTGACTTGCAGTCCAGGCAGGGCACAACCCAGCTGCACACTACAGACCGAAACGGCAGTGAGCCATGTGCATGAGACCCATCGGTGTATGTAACCTCGCGAGGGGGCCACGCAAGGGCCAGGGAGTCGCCGATCCAGTGGGTTTCTGTGTCAATCCCAGATATTGATCACGAGGTGGAAAAAGCGCGACCCAACATTATGCCTGCGGGTGGAGCCGAGCTGCCGTGGACACTCTACATAGCCCAACCGCCTTAGAGGGACGACGCAACGCATCGTCAAAAGGGTTGCGTCGAAAATCTTACCATCGCAATGGGAATCGCAGCTATGTACGTGGCAGGGGTGACGTCCATTTCAGTGTGTTGTTGATCGGTGCTGATCACGGACTTTTTGCAGAGAGGAGGAGAACCCAGACGCAAAGAAAGACGTGTAGAGTCAGGATTGAATGGCACCTTCATTGCTGACGATCTAGGAAGTCTCTCATTGGATCTTGAAGATACAATGCAACAAGCATCACATGTCAGCAGCCCAAACGCAGTGGGACGAATCAAAGCAGCACAGCACAGCAAGGAGAGAGTCTTCTTGTCGGAGGCTTGGGCCACGATCGAACTGCAGGTCCAAGGGCTCAAGGCGGCACAGCGCCAGACAAGGATGGCACAGACCAGGTCCGCGTGCCGTTCGGAAATGTTGTCTTGTCCACCTGAGCATCCAGACTCGACGCATGAAATCTCAACAGCCCACGAGACCCAATGTATGTGGACATTCATTGATCGTAGTTAACTGACCCTAATTCGACAGGCTCGATCCTTTCACGTCCATGGTGGCAACAGAACACTTCCAGGACGCCCTGGTCGACTTTGAATACGAGTTTCCAGGGATGAGTGACGATGAAGCGGCGATGGTGTAAAGATGCAATGACGTCGCCCAGGGTCTTTGGCTTGTGCAATGACTAGCTAAGCCATGAGATGAGACCCTGTCCAGACAGATCAAATGGATGATGGCTTCCAACTTCTGAGTGTCCTTACGCCATCACTCGCTGACTAGGATTGGAGAATGAGTCTACGCATCCCACAGTTCAGCTCCCTCACACGCCATACCTGATAAACAAAGTCCGTCGCATCACTACTTGCAGTACGCCGTCTTTTGGCGTGGGTTTCCAGACATGTCATGGCATCCCCTGCCAGGGCCTGAAGCATTGAGGCATCACAGAACCCAAACTAGGGTTAGACCGTTACAAAGCTGCAGGTGCGCGAAATGCCTCGTTTCCTGGTGGTGTGGCCAGCTCCGTGCCATGTATTAAGACATGCAGACATTCTCAGCAACTCATCTGCTCTCCTTGCTCATATTATACCTGGCCAATGCTGAGATCGTAATCGCTCACCTCTTGGATGAGGGTACGCTTCAACGCTTGCGAAAAGCGGATGATGTTGAATGTGGGCACCGGACCTCATGCCGAGAAAGTGACAACAGTGGACTTTATGAGGCATCGAAAAACCATTGAAGTTGTAGCGAGAAGCCTGGGATTGGATATCGTACGGTCGATATGTGACAGTGCCATCTTGCGCACTAGAGCTAAATTGAGATGTCTGCAAGGCCCCGGACGCTGGTGGGGACCACAGAGACAGGCAAGCCTCTCGCATTCGAGACAACCAGATTCATTTCCCGGCTATGTTGGATTTTAGGTGACGTTTCTCTGCCCAACCAAAAGCCAACCCCATCAATTAAGAGGCCAGTGCCCTGCCACTGGGGTTATTGAACCACTAACCGGATACTGAGCACGGACACACGGAGACCCTGGCCGCGGGTACGGCAGCAAAAGAAGCCACTTTGGCTGTGACCGTAAGAGGACTAGGACACTTGGCTCAAATTCATTCCACCGAGAGGCGGACTTTTTCGGGTTGAAGATTGGTGGGCGGAAGTATGTGACAGGGGTTCGTGCATGTCGGCAGCTCCAGAGACTGGCTATCATTGCATGTCGATAATTTGATCAGACGTCTCTCAGTTACAGTAGATGCGAACGGAGCTAGCGGACCAAAGGTGAGTTGCCTCTAGCATCGTATCGCTTCGTCTTCACCGGTATGCATGGAGTCATATGCCGGAAGGCAGGCGAGCCTGGACGTGAAGTGTGCATGGTGAGCTCCAGTACATGGCTGGCAGTGTCGAGACGAGAACGAGCTACCACATGTGTCGAAGCCTCTTGAATGGCGAGAATGTGTCGCTTTGTACTGCAAAGAGTGAAGCCCCAAGTGTGGTATCATGCCCCCAACCGCATGTCATAGCAGCATGACAGTTCCGACGGGTGCCTGACCGTAGCTTGCCCAGCTCTGAGCACGTGAATGTCAAATGGTATGCGCATTTTTTCCGACCAATTGAGGTGGGTGTTTCCCATTAAAGCCTCTCGTAGGCCAGTGAAGGAGTTACAACGAGTTCGCTGGCAACAAAGTTGGCGAGACACTGGGTTGGGCATGTCACGGGGGCACATTGGAGGCATGGAAAGATCTTTGCCGGCACGGGCCAGGGATCCAACAGGCGTTATAGGGTTTGAGCGGCGGTAGCTGCTACAAGCTGCAGGCTGCAAGCTGCATCTCGCTTCGTGACTCCGGCTTCGCGCCCACAGCCCAGTATCAAGCTGATGTCGCTTTGACTCATGACACGCATGCCTGAGCTCGCACATGGTGTCGTCACCCAGGTACAGATTCAAAGATGGTAGCGTTTGACGGCTAACCGCCGTTGCGACCCCATCGAACGGGTATCAGGGTTGGGCATCATTTGAGTTCGAGTTGGTTAAAGAGATCTTCGTAGGCGGGATCCAGGCCGTCCACTGGCGTCAAGGCCTTTTCTTAGCGCCGCGTCAAGTCAATCCCATCCCTCCCGTTGTCGGTGGATATTGCTAGTGATGGCTGTTGGTGCAAGGTTAGGGCAGATGGTCAAGGGAGTTAGTTGGTGGGAGCACATGAGCAGCCACAGCAACGAAAGTAGGCCCAGGCTGGCGGAAGGAACCCACCCTGCGCTGCTAGGGGCTCCTTCATGTCGCTGGACCGAGTATCGTGATTGGTTGAAGCTTGGGGCGTTTGATGGCAATGGGGTGGCTGTTGGAGGAGGCAGGCACGATCGAGGCCTTTGTTCTGGTTGAGAGCGGAAACAGAAGATGAGAGCCCGGGACGATACAAATTCGAGGCGAAGAAACGCTTCTGGAGGATGGGGGGAAATGTCTCAGAAACCCCAGATGCAAGGCATGCACATGTGGTAACAATGGATATGGTAGTTGTATGTACTCCGTAAGTGTGGGTGACGTTGTGGCCCAGTTGAGCATGCAGCATGGGAGGCTTCGATTTGATAGCAGAGGCTGATCCGTCGGACGACATGCAGTCAGGGAAGCGTGACTTTTGATCCCCTCATTGGTACAGCATTCACCGTGGGCTTGTCCGTGAGCATGTGCAGTAAATCCTTCTGTGACAGCTTGACCACGAAGAAAACAAACATTCACGTGGCCTGGGTGGTTTGGGACACAGGGACCACGTCGTGGCTTTGAGTGGCTTTGTTGGTTGGAGAGATCCTTTCAGATCTTGTCCCGGAGGCCAGCGCCAGTGCAGTGGCTGCCTCAGTCTCGTCACAACCGTTCATGACCGGATCGGCTGTTCCCCTCTGCCGGTTGCTGCTAACCGCCATCCTCCCTCCATCCAACACACCAATCGTCACCACCCATGGCCAAACGTCACCATCCGTCACTCTCATCATCATCACGGTCTCTGCACCTCATGCACGCTTCCCCTCTCCACTTCCCTTAGCCATGGCGGGCCTGTCATGCCGACATGCTCGCGCGACAGCCCAATTGGCAAGCGTCTGGGTTCACCTGGGGCAGATGTCCGATCTTCTGGAATGGTGACCCTCCGGCTCGTCAACCTTGAACAGACGTGTCGAATTCGAGATCGTAACTTTTTTTCGGCGAACTGATGGGCAAGGATAATGCCCTGTTGGGGGCCGTACACTGCCTGGCTCTAGGTCGCTCGAATACGTGCCGAAGCCGTTGTTCAACAAAGAATCGAACGCCGACGTGATCTTCACCAATTGGTGCTATATCGGCATCGTGATCCTACTCTACAGGGATGCTTGTTGCGTGCGAGAAGATTGGACCCCAGGATCCGATCTCTACCTCGCTTTCTTAGCCGATCGTCCATGCTTTCAGACCTGGGGTCATAACAGATAGTAGGAGCCTTATTTACCATTCGCCAGCACAGATACCTGATAAGGGGCGAGGCATCGCGGACGTGTAAAATGCTCGATTCGCACCCCGCCTTCATAACCTCCACGAAGACCCAAGCGCCAGTGTGTGTGTGCATGCGCTGTGGATGCGAGAGACTGTGATCTCTGCACCAGCGCCCCACTGAGCCGGTGCTGCCCAGTGCCTGTGTTGCTGTTGCTCAGCTAGACCTCATCAGATCTTGGGGGGGAAATGGAATGAAGAGCTGCTTGTTTCTGCTGACTGACTGTTCGAATGCAATTAGCTCTATTCGTCGGGGTGCTGGCCGGCTTCTCGGAGTGAGGTTCCCGTGGCCACGACGAGGCATGCCCCGTATAATGCAGGGTTCTGAATTGATCAGCATGTCAGTCTGTGTGGCATGCGAACCACTTCTCAAGTCTCCTTCCAACCATCTTGCCTTGCCTGGTGATGATGGCCTCAGTCTCCCTCAATCACTCTCTTCGCAACAGCATTTAGCTGCCGCTGCCATTAGCATTCCTAGGATCTCTTCAGCCACTATCGGACATGCTTTCACTGTCTCTCCTCTTCTGATGCAGCCAATGTCCTCGCCTCTCATCCTGACTTTGCCCAACTTGACGCACCCGTGAGCAGCTTCACACTTACCTTGGCGCATCCAGCTGTGCAGCTCAACCCCTACAACCCCCTTGCTCGTCTTGCCGCTACAGCGTCCCCGGCCCTGTCCTGTCTAGGCCCTGGCTGACCCTGTCACGCCGCTATTTTCCAGGCCCCTCACTCACTCACGCCCCTCCCCTTCACCTCATCTTCACTTGACCTCACCACCACAGCTCAAGCACACCTGTGACCCTGAAAGTGACTGTCGTTGCCTACGCCTTGTACGCCTTGAAAAAGGTACCACTCACCACCTCACCACCTCACCTCCTGCTTTGCACTGCGCTTCTGCATCCTCGTCGCAGCATCAACGCTGCCCTTACATATACCGCCCACCTCCCCACTGCCGCCAGGCCAGACTCTCTTGGTTTTTTATTCCCTCGCCCGTTCCCCTTCTTTTCCTTCCCCAAAAGCCCCGCACCACCATCATCACCACTGGCTCCCTGTCGTGCTCCAGTACAACTCCTACATACGATCAAACGACAACACAACTAACTGGACGTACTGCACTCATTCCTGACTACAAAGGTCAAGTTCTCATTCTTCAGAGTCGCTGGTAAAGCACGGTCCAGGTAATTAATTTATCCCTATATTTTGGAGCTCACCTGGCCCCGCCTGGTCGGTTGTGCTACCACCAAACAATTCATTGGCCTTGCCCCCTCCTCCTGCTTCCAACCCCAGCCAGCATCCGTCCACCCGTCTTTTGCACTTTCATTCTCGCACAGCAATTGTTCATCTACTGCTCCTCCCCTCTCTTGTCGTCTTGCTATCAATCTACACCGGCACACCGACCTTGCCCTATCCTTTGCTAAAGCCAATTTCCCAGCCCTCAAAACGTCTCTGCCAGCCACACGCTTGAGTCAGCACCCCACAGGTCACGAGCGACATTTCTCGCCCCACTCGAACAGCATCCAGCACCGTACACCACGCACAGGACGAGGGGCGCGCTGTCCGGCTCCGTCACAAACACCACTTCCCTCACTGCTGCTGCGCACTACCGACGCACTCCACGAACTCTACCCTCTACTCTCGCCATCTCCGCCCCCCTCTGCTGCGTCCTGCGTCCACATTCTGCGATCACCGGTTCCTCAATCCACGTCCTCGACCTCTCGTACCTATTGTCTGGATCGCTACTCGATACCCCTTCGATTTTCCGCTGCATCAATTTTGAGTAGCACTGTGCAATTCCTCGTGCCCGCACCTTACGTCACAGTCCAACCCAACTCGAAACCCCGCTGCTACCACCTGAATCCCGTGACCCTCATCACGATAGCCTCGAGTGCTCGACCAACGTGGGACCAGCGACAAGATGTCATCGCACAGGCCCAACGCCTTCAATAGCCTGCGGATGGGAGGTGTGTTCATCGTTCTGGGTCTTATTCTTAGGCCATGATATCCCAGCTTTGGAGAGTTCAATTCTGACCACTTGTTGCAGAGGTAATCCGCGAGAAGGTGCAAGACGGTGTCACAGGCGAGACTCGAGACCTGCAGTACACCCAATGCAAAATCGTTGGCAATGGCTCGTTTGGGGTCGTTTTTCAGACGAAACTTTCGCCCTCAGGCGAGGATGCTGCCATCAAGCGGGTGCTCCAGGACAAGAGGTTCAAGGTAAGTTTCGACATCCGAGTCCACGCTGTGTTCGTCCAGCACTAACAGGTTGTTAGAACCGTGAGCTTCAGATCATGCGTATCGTTCGACACCCCAACATTGTGCAGCTCAAGGCTTTCTACTACTCCAATGGTGAACGGGTATGCTTCTAATCGTCGTAGATGTGCCGAATGCTTCCAAAATGCTAATTAGCTCATAGAAGGACGAGGTTTACCTCAATTTGGTACAGGAGTTTGTCCCAGAGACTGTCTACCGTGCCTCTCGATTCTTCAACAAGATGAAGACGACCATGCCGACCCTCGAAGTGAAGCTCTATATTTACCAACTGTTCCGCGCCCTCGCCTATATCCACTCACAAGGGATCTGCCATCGTGACATTAAGCCGCAGAACTTGCTTCTCGACCCCAACAGCGGAATCCTTAAGCTCTGTGATTTTGGAAGCGCTAAAATCTTGGTGGAGAATGAGCCGAACGTCTCTTACATTTGCTCTCGGTACTACCGTGCCCCCGAACTCATCTTCGGAGCTACCAACTACACTACCAAGATTGGTGAGCATGACTTGCCGCTCCAAGTCTCCCAAGGTCGATTAACTAACACAGCACTATAGATGTATGGTCGACCGGCTGTGTCATGGCTGAGCTTATGCTTGGACAGCCTCTTTTCCCCGGCGAGTCTGGCATCGACCAACTTGTAGAAATCATCAAGGTTTTGGGAACTCCTACGCGAGAGCAGATTCGTACTATGAATCCGAACTACATGGAGCACAAGTTCCCCCAGATCAAACCCCATCCCTTCAACAAGGTTTTCCGCAAGGCCGACGCCAACGCCATCGACTTGATCGCCCGTCTGCTCGAGTACACACCAACTGAGAGGCAGTCCGCAATTGACGCCATGGTTCACCCCTTCTTCGACGAGCTTCGTGATCCTGGCACCAAGCTTCCGGATTCTCGCCACGGCTCTAGCCAGCTGCGTGATCTCCCCGATCTCTTCGATTTTTCTCGTCATGGTGCGTCTATTTTGAACCCCCTACCTTGGCTGTTTGACCTGCTAATGAATTGCCAGAACTCTCCATCCGACCCGACCTCAACCAGCAACTCGTACCCCAGCATATGCGATCGGCCCTTGCAGCACGGGGGCTAGACATTGACAACTTCACTCCTCTCTCGAAACAGGAGATGATGGCGAAACTCGATTGAGAGCCGCCAAACCCACGAATGCCTTACGACTCGATGATATGATCTGCGCAGAGGTCAGCATCGCCAATGGCCAAGGGCCTTCGACATGAACCCAAAGGTCGACCATCTTGCGGCCATTAGGGAATTGCTGGCTCGCTGTAGGGCAACAGAAGACATGCCAAGGTCTCAATATTTCGAGCCTCGTGATTGTGACTCGGAACCTGAGTTGGCTGGAAATCAAAGTGTCGCTTGAACCAGATTCTGCATTGTGGAAAGCGTCGGAGTTATGTCCCCGGCTCGAAGGGGGCAAGGCGTTGGCGTACCTCTCATCGAGGGTGTTGCGCAGGCTGCCGTAGCGTGCGATCACTTTCACGAAGGTCGGTTGGAATCTTTGTGAAGCACAGCTCGGGGGATCAGCGTTTGACTAGACAATTGTTTCACACGGCGTGTTAGGGAGGGCACTTGCTTCTTCTGTTGGCTGCGATCTACAGGATGTATGTCCTGTCTGGAAAAGATGGTGGCTCTGGCAGATCAATGATTTTTCTGTGTTCTTGTTTCTTGGTCTTATCAACACTTTGGAGGGTTGCTATTCTGGTAGGCTCTGCTTGTGCAAAGCAAATGACGGAAGGGGAAAGAGGGAGAGGCAGCCGGATGGATCCAAGCAAGGAAAAGGGAAGAAAGGTTCAGGGTGTTTCAAGGAGCGGACATGGACAACTGCGGCGACAGTGAGGACAGGCTACTAGTGCCTCTACCCGGAATGGGAAGCATCTTCAATGACAAACGAGGTGACGACTTAAAACGCGGTAATGGATGGTCTTCTGGAATAACTTTGAGAGAAGCAGGAGCAGAAAAGGAAAAAAAGAGAAGAGAATAAACGCTGCTGACAGCCCACTTATAAGGTCGACAGCTGAAGTCGGTCGGCTTTGCTTCCACTCTACATCTGACCACAGCATGCTTTGACCACGAAGGAAAGCAAGTGGATTCCGCTTTTGGTTGAGTTACGGGATAGCATTTGTGACACTATTTACAAGCGCCTCAGTCGTACATGCATGATCGCGACGTGCGAGCGGGAAACGATGCATGAACAGTATTGGGACAAAACGGAAGTATTCTCCATAGGTAGGCTTGAGTACTCGTCATTTTTGTCCCATCCCCGCGAACTCCCTCATAGACCTTAAGGAATGACGCGTTATTCTTTCTCGAATTGTATTTAAGGTGCTGTGCTGGACATGGATTACGGGGACAGCAAAGAGGCCCAGGCTTCAGGGTTTGAAGTTACCCCATATGTTTAGCCATCCTTATCATCTTGATGCTGGAGACACTTTGCTTGCTGATCTGCGAAACGACGTGACAGCGGTGACTGGGTGGAAAACTCAGTAAGTCTCGAATCGGCCTCATAAAGCTTAAGCTTCATGTAGTCATCGCTGGATGTTGAACTACGAGCCTTCAAATTCTCAGAAGGGTTCTGCTGAACCTTTGCGACCAGATATCCTATGAGGACGATACCACAATCTCTAAGAGATTGACAAAGTATCTCGTACTCATTCCAATACTGTGGCTCTGGCGTTTGGGATGGCAAACTTCGGCTGCTTCGTTTGACTGCAGAATACAGTGAGATCATACAGTGTTAGTACTGTATCTAGCACTGTACGGCCCCTGCAGGCCAGGCGCGAATCCACTGTGAAGCGCTTCGTCTCCAAAATCCTGTGACACACGTACTCGGCAAGAAAGCATCTCGCCGCAACGCATTTCTATTCCATCATCAACTTGGTCAATTGGTCGCAATACAGCGAATGAATCATGGCTGACTACGACCGTCGCCCCCAGGGCGGTTTCCACAACCGCAAGCGTCGCTACAGAGGTTCGCAATGCGATGCCTGCCCTTCGTGCTGGAAGCTGACCTTGACGCGATTTTAGATGACGATGACCACTACGATCGTCGCCAACAGCGCAGGCGAACTGATGCGCCCCTTCCTGTTCGACTTCGCAGACAGCTCTTAAGTATTGCAGAGTCGCCATTGCGCCGGTGGGCCGAAGAGGTTCAATCCATCGCCTACATGGTTACGGACAATTATGACGACGACCCAAATCTTCGCGAGACCTTCGTCAACCTCTCCATGCAGCTCATCGTGGAGCAGCCCCTCAAGACGCCGTTTGTTGCGGCTGTTGTACTTTTGGCGAATACTCGCAAGCCAGAACTGGTAGACCTGGTGCTGGCGCGTGTTACACAGGGGATTGAAGCTGGTATTCAGGTTGGCGAATGGAGAGAGGTGAAGCTGCACCTGAAGTTCTTGGCTTGCCTGCAGTCTTGCCTCGAGGGCGATGGTCTTTTTCCGCTCCTTGAGGAGCTCTTCAGCCGTGCGGCCGATCTGCAGACTGCCAGCTCTGAAGATGTGAGCTCCCCTTCTGTCAAACCTGGGCCCGAACATGTAACTGATATGAGACAGACCATCGGCACCGAGATCGTCAAGATTATCCTCCTTACGATTCCATATATCATGGTCGCGGCTCCTGGCAAGCACCAGCAGAAGGCTGCAGAACTGATGGAGAAGACCGATATCATAGCCTCCGAACCGCACGCATTACAAGCCTTGGTTGATCCGTACCATCCCGAGGGAAGCAACAAGAGCCCGGCTGCTGAGAACAATCTGTGCATGCTTCTTCAGAAGCAGCTGCAGAAAGAGGCTGGTCAAGATTGGGAGCTCTCATGCTTGCCACGTCCCTGGGACATGCCCCTTGAGGATATTGAGGCCCAGGAGAAGCTCTCCAGCGCTACTAAGCATGCCCTTCCGGCCGTCAGTATCCCCGCAACTGTCATCGCTGGCCCCCGGCCACTCTTTCCAGAGATCTGGTTCTCTGTCTATGCCGACCAGGAAGTGGACTCCGTACCTCCGCCTACAAGCATCACGGCGTCGCTTATCAGGGACGGTCTTGTTGACACTATCAACATCCTGGACTTCAACAGAAATGTTGCCGCGCGGTATCTGATGGACCTAGATTGCTACTTCGCAGAGGGCACGTTCTTGAAACGAGCGACCCCTTTCGACGAGGTAAGGAATCAGCCGGAAGGTCGCTTTGCCTGGAAGCCAGAGGATGTCGCTGTCGATACAGTGTTCTCCGAGCTCTTCCGCCTGCCCAATCCTGAGCGTAAGCTTGTGTACTATCACTCTGTCCTGACTGAGGCGTGTAAGCTCGCCCCAGCAGCGATTGCACCGAGTCTAGGCAGAGCCATTCGCTTCTTGTACCGCAATGGCCCACGCATGGACCTCGAGCTGAGCTACCGCTTTCTCGATTGGTTTTCTCACCATCTGAGCAACTTTGGATTCACGTGGAAATGGGCCGAGTGGTCAGAGGACGCGCAGTTGTCGCCCATGCACCCGCAAGTGTGGTTCTTGCAGGGTGCGCTGGATAAGGAGGTTCGCCTGAGCTTCGCGCAGCGAATTCAGAAGACCTTGCCAGATGCATACCAGCATTTGGTCGGACCGGAGAAGGAGAAAGATGTCCCTGACTTCAAGTATAAGGATCCAGGTAAGCTTACATCGCGTTTCAAAACCAATACCCCAATCTAACGTTGGAGTAGATACTCCATTCTCCAAGGAGGGACAAGAGCTCGGCGCTCTCCTCCGGCGCAAGGCTTCGGATGAGGAGATGCAGCCCGTGATTGACAGCATTCAATCCCAAGCCACTGAACGCGCCCTCGACCCCATCGTCACGAGCACAGATGTGTTCATGACCGCAGTCTGCTGGGTCGGTTCCAAGTCATTGAGCCACGTCCTTGCATGCATAGACCGCACGAAGACAAGGCTTTTGGACGCTGGATCTCACTCCGATGCAGCTCGCCGTCAAATCCTTGACGCCGTGATGAGCTACTGGGCTGCTCATCCCGGTGTGGCCCTCTCTATCGTCGAGAAACTTCTCAACTACTCCATCCTTACCCCGTTCACTGTCGTCGATTGGTCTGTTGGTGCACACGGCGCGGCTGAATATCTTGCCCAACCTCACGTGTACGAGCTTGTCTCAAACACAGTTGCAAAGGTCAAAAGCCACACTCGGCAGGTCATCCGTTCGCCAAACGGATCGGTCCCAGCGGATGACGAAACTGGCGCACCTGACGTCGAGAAGGAGGCTGCTTCAATGAAAGATTTGTTTGGTGCGCTCAACGATGCACTATCGAGCTGGGCCAACGGCAGCAAGGACGAGCTCATCGAGGCCGGCGATGGAAGCAGTGAGAAAGAGGCGCTAACAAGGAGGTGGGGGGAGAGATGGTTGAGAGTGTTCCGACGCATGGGAGCGGTTGAGGAGGCTTTCGTATTGGAGCAGAAGAAGGACAAGATGGACACAAGCGGTGCTTGAGAGAAGACAAGAACAGGAATGGACCAAAGAGAAAACCGCATCAATGTATGTATCACTACTTTTTTTTCATTGCCGAGGACGGAACTCGTATAGAGGAACAAAATGTAAAACACTTAATTATGCACTTCGTCCTGACGTTCTCGAATGCCAACGTAAGGCGACTCAGAGACGGGCTGTACTCTCAGCTGGCATCGTGTTATACATGAAAGGGGGCTCGTGTGGCCCATTGACTTTACATAGCTGTCATAGAAGCTATCCATTGGCCTCTGGACAGCTACCACCAACGCCATCATACATCCATGCTAAGCAAAAGCTCATAAGCTATGTCATACCAAAAGGGAACGAAAAGGCGTCGTAAACGTTTGCGACATAGGTCATTACAGAAGGAGCTTCCGCTTAATTCGTGGAGCGTCAGCACTCGTCGCAGCCGCGGCCGCAGCAGCGCGAGCCTCATCTTGTCTCTGGCCCAAGGCCCTAATTTTCTCGAGCAAGTGACTGCAACACATCTAAGTCAGCAAGCTTGTCCGAAACCGGTCTTGGTGCACGTCTGAACTGGTCGACCAAGGTGCGGAACTCCGACCTAGCGCCTGGGGCGAGCTCGAGCTTCTCGAGGTCTTCCGTTGGCTCGGTTGGGGGTGTTGGGGATTGGGCGTTCAGCAAGGAAGGGATATTCCGGTGGATCGATGTGAATGGGAAAGATGTGAGGGCATGATGAGTGCTCAGGAGTTGAAGGACATAAGGAGATAGGGTGTCGTACTCAATGGGCAAATGTGGTCGACTCTCTGACTTTGCCAAATCCAGCTTGTGGTCTTGCTTCTCATGTGAAGCGATATGCTCCCGGACACGTCGCTGCTCTGCGGCGCCGTTCTCCTGCCGGGCAAAGAAATCGCAGCCCTCTCGATCACATTTCCAAGGGCCGTGGAGATCGGTCATATGCTGTTCCATCCTCATTTGCGCAACGTCTTCATCCTCGTCAAGCACAGAGAAGCTGCAGTCCTCGCGGTCGCAACGCAGTGGTGCATGCTCGGCGATGTGTTTCTGAATCCTAGAACGAGCAATATCTTCAGTCTCGCCACGAACAACATAGTCACAGCTGTTGCGGTCGCAAACCCAGGCTCCGTCTGATCGTCTAGTGACCCAAGAAGGAAGAGGCTCAGCACGCACGATGAAGTCAACTGGCTCTCCATATGGCACAGTTGTCGCCTCTTGTTCTGCACTGCCGTCCCATGTATTTGTCGTTTCGTCCATCACGTCGTCTGCTTCCGAAAAGTAATTTGATCTTTTGGGCTCAAATTCTTCGTCGGAGTTGCCATCGATAGCGTCATGGGCTCTCTTGCGGCTGGGACCAATGGAGAGGTTTGACTTCCTCGGGCGGCCTCGTGGTAGACTCTTGCCGCCTGTGGTAGGATGTGAACTAGACTCGCCACCGGACTGATCACTTTCCTTACTTAATCTTTCCACCTTCTTGCGCGGAACGATCAGGAAAGGAAATTTGTCGGGACCGAGGCCCTCATATCTGAAGGGCTTTGCCGCCAACTCGAGTAACCAGGTGTGTAAGTGCGTGTCGTGAAAGGGCGCAAAGGCCGGATCGTCAAGCAAAGCTCGAGCATAGTAGTGAAACACCTCCTCAACCGCCTTCTTGTAAGTCCCGTTGGCCCTCATATCAGGAAACCTGTACTTCATGTAGATGCTTTGAACCACATAGCTGGCTTTGACAGGCTGAGATTTCGACAACGACCATACCACTTTGACCGCCTCGATAAGGGTACGGACTGCCAGTCGATCTGTTTCGCCCAGAGGATGTGTGGGAGTCTTGACGGGCTGACTATCGCCCTGAGCGATGGCTCGCTCAGAACCTGTTATCTTCTCAGGGATCACTAAGCCTGCGGAAGGCACTCTCAGAGGCAAAGCGCTGGCACCATGTCCTGTCGAGTCCTCCGAGGAATCGCTGCTGGATTCCACGCTTGCTCTTGATGATATTGATATCTCTTGCTTGACCTGAGTAGATGGTAAAATAGCACCTGGTGGAGTGGGATTTCCGACGAGTGTGTTTTGACGGCGGATGGGAGCTTCACGTGTGATGTTGGGCGGGTTCTTCAATGCGCGTTGCACTGCTGCCAGGGCATCCTGTGAGAGTCAGCTGTGCTCTGCGATCTCGAACAGTGTACCTACATTCCGTCTCTTCTTGAGCCATTTATAAAATTCAGTTGTGTGCCACAACGTCTTCTTCCCAAGAGGCTCATCAGGGGAAACTGTGAACTCTCTCTCCGTCTCAAATTGATAGAAAAGGAACAATGCATGTTTCTCACAGCGTTCTGCCACATCCTCATAGGTTGCACCATCTCCAACTGTTGAAGCATACTGAATATCTGTCAGCCATGAGCCTCCGGAGGGCATAGACTAACAAACCTGAAAGAACAACCATGTGATCTCGTCTCTTTTGCCCGGAATCATGACTCTCTCCTGCGGGCTGCCATAAAAGTCCAGGATTCGGTAGTAGAGATAGACAGCTTCGGCCATCATATCGTATGTAGGCTTATAGGCAGCTGAGGGTACAACTTCGTACCATGCGCCACAACGACCTAGGATCCAAATACAGGGTCGACGCAGCTCCGTCTCACCGATAGAGAACTGATGGACCGTCCGAATTTCGATTGGGATCTCTTTTGACTTTCGTACTAGAACTGGAAACATGTCAAAACAACTAGCCGCGACAGTAACATGAAAGGAATCGCAATCATCTTACCTCGCGCTTTCTGCTGAGCATCGTCTTCCACAATCAAGGTCCCACGGGCGGCGAACGGGCCTTTGATGCGAACTTCCAGAACGTTCGGATACCCTGAAGAGGTTTCACCGTCTGTTTCGTCCTCATCCTCGTCCTGCCTAGGATAGACAGTTACATCTTGCACCTCAAACAAGATATGGTCGAGAGGATCCTCATCGCTTGGAGCAGCTTTTACGACAGAAGCTTCCTGATACCATCTGACTTGAGAAAAGTCAACGGTCTCGACGCTCGAGCTCGAGTGGCTCCGACGCGGACGCCCTCGGGCCATTGTGGTGCTATAAGAAGCGTTCGGGGATCATGGGAATCGGCAGCGTGGGGTCGAGGATGGACGGATAGCAGTCGAGGCTGCGAACACAGCTTGTGTATGCAGGTTTACCGCATGTAAAGCTCGGTGCGCATCTGCAAGCATGTAACGCATACGGTCCATGCACATAAGAAGGCCGGTCGGATAATCGCGAGTGCAGGGCAAATCAGATGTTGGTGGGTTGGTGATGGTTGGTGATGAGGTGTTGGCCAACCTCGAAGATGCGTAAAGTGGTTGCGCACGCGCCGGCGCGCGTGGAGGGTGCGCTGAGTCGGCAGCCGTTGCAGGTGCTTCCGGCGATATCTACTACCTAGCTCTGGCGGGGCAGGGTGCCGTGGGAGAGGCCGAAGGCCCAACTTAACTGTACGATGGGTACCTCTGTTTTGCAGCGACATCCTACAGGCAAGCCAAGTACTCTCCACTGCCGACTTAGATTCAGTGGACCGTGCAGCCCTGCGCACGCTCCAACGCTTGGCCGCCTCAAGTTTCTCGCCGTGACACTTTTTTTCCATTGCGAACCCCCCCTCCCTTTGCCTTCTCTCCCCTCTTTTACTGGTCTCTGGTTGCATTCTCTGGGCCTTGAGAATCTTACCCTCGAGCAAGACTCGAGATCCTAAGCGGAGCTTGCATTGGTGGTTCTGTCGGGGCTTTACTGTTCTTGCGACTGCTACTCCAAGCTCTCTCCAAAGCTTCGCATGTCGCGACGCCTTGGGAGGATATCCAAGATGGCCTACGATGTTACCCGCGAGGGTGTCTTTGGTACGAAGTTCCATGCAACAGATTTGGGTTGTCTTTGCATACTCATCTTGGAATAGTACTAACATTAACTTAATAGCCGTCAACAAGCCTTGCGGTCCTAGTTCTGCCCATATCCTCCGCGAAATCCAGATGCAGTTCAATCCCTCCGCATTCTTCAAGCCTATGCTCGAAGAAAAGGTCGCAAGATCACACAGGCATGTCCCAGAGGGTCAGACTCCGAAAGCAAGACAATTGAAAAAGGCGAATCAAGTCAAGCTCGGTCATGGAGGTACATTGGACCCTCTTGCTACTGGTATCCTTATCGTCGGCATTGGCTCTGCAACAAAGCAATTAAATCAGTTCCTTACCTGCACCAAGACCTACGAGGCAACAGTTATCTTTGGCGCCAGCACAGATTCCTACGATCGCGTCGGACGCATTTTGACGAAGCGACCCTACGATCATATTACCAGGGAAAAGGTCGAGGCGGTGTTACCATCGTTCAGGGGGAAGCAAGTCCAGATACCACCGCTGTATTCTGCCCTGAAGATGGATGGCAAGCCATTATATGAGTATGCCAGGGAGGGCAAGCCGATTCCTCGAGAGATCAAAGGGCGAGAGGTTGAAGCATTGGAAGTTGAGCTTATCGAATGGTATGACCCTGGCAAGCATACCCACCGTTGGCCAGCTGAAGAAGCCGAGGCTGCAGAGCGCAACTTGGCGGAGCAAGTGTGGAGGATCAGCAAACAACAGGAGTCAGGTAAGAATTTGACCCCTGAGGAGAAGGAGGAGGAAGATCAGGCGATAGCGGCGCATGAGACTTTCAAGCAGGAGTTTGAGAAGCGGCAGGATAAACTTATTCGTGACTCGCCTTCAGGGAGGAGGCCACGGCATACGAAAGAGCCTCCAATGATGTCCGGCGCGTTGGGACAACTCCCTGAACCGGCTTACACTAAGAGAGGGGCGAACCACGTTCCGCAGGCTCCAGGGGAAGACTCTCCGGTTCCTTGGAACGATGAGGGGCCTCCTGCGGCGAAGTTCCGGCTCACTGTTACTTCTGGGTATTATGTCCGCAGTTTTTGCCATGACCTTGGTGTAAAGCTGGATTCGGCTGCCTTGATGGCTGAACTGGCGCGGACGAGACAGTCCGACTTTGAGATTGGGCGTGACAACACATTGGAGTTTGATGATATCACCAAAGGCGAGGACGTGTGGCAGCCGAAGCTGGTTCAAGCGCTCTCGCTATGGAACAACAAGGTCGACAAGAGCCCAGAGACGAACGGCAAGCGTGCTTCACCCGCGAAGACCAAAGATGACTCGAGGCCAGCCCCGCCTGGGCAAAAGCAAGAGAAGAGACAGCGTTCCAGCAGCCCAGAAAGAGGGCAATCGCCCCCTCGCAAGACTCGAGCCAGGGGCGCGGAAGACGCAGAGAAGCCAAGACGGCGCTCAGTCAGTGAACGATCCGAGGATGAGAAGTCCTGGAACGGAATCGAGGACTGAATTGGATGCATATGCCGGCTGCCATCTTATCGATATACCGAAAGGGATGATACTGGCTTTGGAGTTAAAGGGCGTTGGGATCATATCTTAGTTTCGGGACAGCTGCGAAGCTTTCAGACACGAACAGATTTATTGTAAAGACATGGAGCGTTGTTAGAGCAAAGGAGGGCTTGTGATAGTGACAGGAACGAGAAACAGAAGGATCACGAGGCTGGGTATCTGCTAAAAACCCACTCAGACAACAGGACGCATGTAGAACTACATCTTCACCCCTTGGTCCATTTCGAAACCTCTTCTCTGATCTCAAGCGTGATACTTTATACTATCCCGATCATCATCATTACTTTATGCACTGTCTTTGACGCGCATGAAACCGTCCTTTCCAATGCAAGACCCACAGAATGCCGGAAAACATGATCCAAAACCCAAAGCCATGCAAATGCAAATGCAACACTCCCAGCCATACCTACCCAATGCTGATCGTCCTGGTATCGTCCCTCCTCATCAAGTCATAAACCCAATCCCAATCCTCTGTTCAGGCTTCTGTCTCATTCAACAATGCCCTCATGTTTTCGATCCTCTTCATCGCCTTCTCCAATCTCTCCAACCTCCTGGCCTTCTCCTTATCCCTCCTCTCCAACTCCCCCACTCTCTCTTCCAGAGCCGCCCTCGCTCGCCGTTCCGTCGCGACCATCTCGTTGGCCTGCTCGAAAAGGGAAACACTGAGCTCTTCTACCTCGCGGCTTGTTTCGTTGAGTCTCCCCTCGGCCTCTTTCCGGAGGGATTTCTCGCGGGAAAGCGCCCGGAGGAGCTCATCGGCATCGGTGGCGGCGCGCGGCATATGCGGACGACTGGCAGGGGACAGAGCAGGTGGATGTGCGGCCTCGTGGAGGTTGGGGGTGGATTTGCGAGGCGATAGGAGTTGGGAGAGGCGGTTCGTGCCGGATTGGAGGAAGGATGTGCGGAGCGGGCTGGCAGGCTCGGGACTTGGTGCGAGAGACTTGATCTGCTGGGGCTGCTGCTGCTGCTGCTGACTGCGCAGTCTTGCGATCTCATCTTCGTAGTCGGCCCAGCGATCGACGGCGGCGGTAGCTTTCTGGTTCAGCAGGCGGACTTGCGCCTCGAGCTCGGAAATGCGCGCCTGGGCCTTGGCTGCTTCTGCAAGTATATTCGGGTCGGCCACGGGAGGCAAATCAATGCCGCAGCCGGGGCAGCACGATTGCGCACCTTGGTGATCGGTTCGTAGAGTCGCGGTCGTCATGGTCATCACAGCGGTTGTGGTGGTCGTCGCGGACATGTTGGAGAAGATCCCCCAGTGCGCCTTGGTGGCAGCTCGAGGCCCCGTTCTCAACCTTCCTCGATGAGCTCTGCTTGTTTGCAGCACTTTGAAAAACGTCCTTCTGCCTGAGTTTCCGAGTTGGACGCGCGGATGTCGTGAGGTGAGACAACGACGTCTTGGGGAGAATTGGGCACTTGATGAAGATCACGGCTGGCGCGGACGTCAGTCAGGTTGAGTTGGGTTGCCAGTGACTTGCATGGGCCAGCGGGCTGCGCCTCCGTTGCTAAAAAAGCGTGGCAGGGGGCCCGGCCATCGAAGGAATGGAAGGGCGACCTACGTACATAGCAACCACCCCTGTCCTTTTTACACACGACCGCCCATTAATTTGGCGCGTGAGGAAAAAAAAAAAGAATAAGAGAGGGATCCCTGCAGGAATCATTGCACTGCAGAATTCCTTGTCGTGATGCAATGTAGACTAACCAGATACTCCGTACATAGAAGCAAGCGGCTTCTTTGATGGAGGTGGTTGGGACTTGACGATGTACTCGTGACAGACAAGGGGTTCACAGAGGGTGACACAAAGAAGGACAATGCGAGCTGACAATATTTCCATTGCTATTGAAACATGGCCTTGTGAATCCTGTTTATTCTTGGCAAATAGCAAGAACTGCTACTCGCGTATCCGGCAATGAAACGCGGACGTAGCTTATGCTGTCTGGTCTAGCTGAGCCACACTGGGTACTAATGACGAGCGCAAGCCAGCCTCTATGTAGCAGTCACCATTATCCAGTTTCGTTGAAAGGTCCAGTCCTAGACATCGCATATTATAACACGGTCCTTGGTCCTGGCCTTTGCTGGATCTTGACCCGTCAATGACTTTGGACGGGCCGTAAGGGAGCGCGATGTTGGATTTGATGCCTGGTCCGTCCAACCTCGACGAGGGCTGGAACCTGTGTGCCGAAGATACTGGACTTGCCTCACTGATGTTCGCTTCTCTGGACGACAGTAACGCTTCAGCTCGGCTTCGCAACCTTCCTCGGCTCGCTGATGCCCGTCTCTGGGTCCTTGTACTCTTTCCAACTGACCGGCACCATGTCGTTGCCAGCTTCGCTTGTGGCCATGATGACGCCGAGTTCGTTAGACGCTGTAGAAAGGTAGTAATTCGCTTGGTCTCCCAGTGAGATCTACGAGATCACGGTCGTTAGCATTACGTATTGAGAGTCGATGCGCTCCCCGGGCCTTGAGACTTACGACTTGCGCGCGGACAATGTCGCCGGGCTTGAACGATTCGTGGATCTTGACCTTGTCCTTTTCCGTTGCTCTCACATCCTGCACACGAATCACTCCCTGCCACTCCGTCTGCAGCACCGTCTCCCCAACCTGCTGGATCGTAACGATTGCCTGCCGCGGCATCAGCCGGAGCACACGCGCCAGTACGATGTTGTTCACGTCTGGCAGGACTTCTCTCCTCCTGCCGTGGCGTGCGACCGAGACTGTGGGAAGAGCCTGGGCAGATGTGTCGGGGGCTGTGAGCTTGTTGAGGCGCTTGGCGGGACCGCTGGGTTGAGAAGGCTGCGAAACGGATACATGGCCCATGAGCGAGGACACCACCTGGCCGGCGTAGACGTGAGTGCCGGGTCCTGGTAGGAACTTGGTGATGGGACCCAGGACTCGGCCTGGTAGAGCAGTGGAAGGCAGATCGGTCGTAGCCATGACGTCGGGAGCGGTTGGAGGCCGGGCGCCCACAGTATTCTACTATCTGTAGCTTTCTGAGAGCAGAGGTGGCGGGGTGCAGGCTCGGGTGGACGCGTACAGGGTGCAATTGGCCATCCGTTTGTGAATTTGATACAGGTTGAAGCTTTGGATGGATGTCAAGACTTTTGGAGGACTAAAGTGGGGCTCGAGGTGGTGGTGGTGGATCCTGAAGTCCATGTTGACTGTTCGAATGGAGGTGGTAATTGCAAGAACACGCTTTTGACAGATGTGCAAGAGTAGACTGTAGACTGAACAACAGGTTGATCTGTCATTGTGTTGTGCGCAGTCGTCCACATCTCTCTCTCTTCTTGTCTACCATAGTCTTTGCCGCGGTGCAATGCCAAGTTGACTCAAGGTGCCAATGATCTATCTGGAGGATCGACTACACCAAGCATCTACTGATAAGGAAGATAGGCTCGCATTGTCACACACGCAATAGGCAGGTCTGAGACCAAGTGATCAGCATGATCAGGTTCCTCCCACTCCCACATCCAACCTCAACAAGCGGACTGCTGCGGACCATTCGTACTGTATGTACGGACTACTGTATCCCACTGGTCGTGGAGTTGATAAAAGCGTCGAAGCTGCCGTCTGAGCCGAGTGCGAAGCTGTAGTGAACGCCGGCCAAAAGTCTGGCCCTCAACAGCAAGGGCTTAATCATAATTCTAAGCTGCATAGTGCTCAGTGGTTCCATGCCACCAGTAAGAATGGGGTTTTCTGAGTTCCGTGGCGGCAACACACAAACTGGTTTCTCTCCAAGCAAAAAGACGGCTTTCGGGCTTATCAAAAACCCGACACCCGCTTATTAATGTTCTTTGCAGAGATCCAAGTGGTCTGTGCAGGCACGGACCCTCCACTGCACACTCGCTGTAGACTCCACTCAGCGGGGCATCGTGTGGATCTTCCCTTGCACAAGCTCATCCAAGGGCTCTGCTGCCTCTGCCGACCAGCCGACGGTGCTGAGGTGAGATGCCTTCAAGAGGGACAAACATCGTATCATAAGAGGATTGATTCAGCATGAGAACGAGTCCGAGGCCAATGACACCGGGGACTGGTGACCATGACAGTTCCAACCCCGAAGTCCGTGCGTAATGTGCTTCGACACGCCAATTCCAGCTGCTTCGACTGCGCTTGCCTGGGCGGTGCGTGACCGAAGAAGTGACAACACACATTTCTTTCATGAAGTCATCATGTCCTCTACTGGATGCCCACCCGCGGTGTCACTCCGCTCTTCCCCCGCCATGTGTCTAGGCCTGGTGGTAGGTAGGTATGTACAGCTAGAATTTAGAGCTGGAAGAGGGGCGGGCCAGGCGCCAACATGGTAGAGTCATAGAATCCCATTGTGTCCGAAACCCGACCCTCTCACTCTGCGACCGATCCCCCATTGGTCTTTCGGTCTCTAGGTAGGCAAAAGGTCTTTCATAACCAGATCTAGCCACTCGCCTGGGCCCTATTCCGAAGTCGTCGTAACCATCCACACCTCCATTTGTCATCTGGGATCGCTCTCGGTTCGGGTCATGTCTGCTGTACAGTATGACGGACAGATAGTCATTAGCTGCGGGAATGAATACGCGGACGGTGACCGACATTCCCCCCAAGTCTACTCCTTTGTGTCTGTATCGCGATCGGGTTCAGCACCCCTGCCTTGCCTTGCCTTGCCTTGCCTTGCCTTGCTTGGCTGCCTTGATAAATACCTACTACAGCCCCCCATTCGAGCTTCCCTATTCTGTAGCGAGCTGCACGTAGTACCTTTGTAGTCTGATCCATGCTGCACTGGATCCCTAGAAGTCCCAGTCCCCATTCAGTCTTCTCCTTTCTCTGAGATAATATCCAGCTGGTTTGTCCCTAGCAACATCGGCTCCGACAAACCCCCTCTCTCGTCCGAAGTTCACTCCCTCTTTCCCCGGGACTCGGCACCTTTGTTCTTTCCTACGCCTCATCGGCTCGCATCCCTCTTTGGCAGATTATTCCCGCCTTTCTGACTAATCCCACCTTCTCTCGTCCATTTCCTCTTTATCCAACCGACCCCGTCAGTATTGTCGATCTATCCTCCAACTCCTCCTTCCATTCTCGACGAGTTTACCATTCATTCATAGTAACGAGTAACTCGGACCGCTCGACTGTCACCCCAACCACCGGACGAGTCAAAGTGAAGTGCGCCGAGGCTTGAGAACTGCGTGTTCGCGTCGACCCCGGACTTTATCACAAAATCCGTTTCCCAAGCACCCACCCACTCATGTTTCCAATGCGCCAGTAGCTCTTAAAGTCTCGACGACCCGCAGCTCGGACTAGCACCACCACGACTTGCAACGCCTATTCATTTCCAGCGCGCCTGGATTTAAGCAGGCACTCGATATATTGGGTTTCGTCGGTGCTATCTGCTCCTATCTGGAGCCGCCTTGATTGGGCATGACGCAACATACCGACAAAGAGCTCGAGCTGCAAGCTCCGGAACCTGCAGCAGCAGCCATTGCGCCGACTGAAGTGGAACGTCGCGACGATGCCGGATTTCCAACTTCCGCTAGAGACGTTGATCCCAGGAAAAGCCTGGAAGAGCAGATCGAACCCGCTGATGACGACGACACCACCCAAGACGACGAGAAGGCTGTTCGCCCGACACTGACACAAACCCGTAGCCATGCCACCACTATGAGTCTCGCGACGAGTACGGGCCCTGTCACCAAGCAGGAGAAGCCGTGGTACAGGAACTTGAACCCACTCCGTTGGGGACCAATTCCGTCTATTCCCACGGAGCCCATTGTTTCAAGAGAAGCCAAAGCAGGATTCTGGAGCAAACTAACTTTCACCTGGATGGGACCGCTCATGACAGTAAGTGAGCCCTTTCCACGTTCATGGCAGCCTCTGTGAGACTGCCGCCATCAATTTCTCTGTGAATTCATGGAGAATTTACCCGCTCCGAAAAAGTTGTGTAGTCTGGCCTGGTCGCATCAGTTGTTGTATGGCGATCCTTCTACGATAAGGTGCTGACCTTAAACTCTAACCTTAGACTGGCTACAAACGGCCGCTCCATCAAAATGATATATGGTCTGTTCACCCAGACCGTGCGGCTACACCCTTGACGGAGAAGGTCAGAACCTCCTTTAAGCGACGAGCTGAGCGAGGTGACAAGTTCCCTCTATTCTGGTCACTCCACGAGGCTTTCTTCTTCGAATTCTACCTTGGCGGCGCAGCTGCCCTCTTGACTGTCATCTTTCAGGTGGTCGCCCCTTTCACGTTACGATATCTCATTCAATATGCGGCGGATGCGTGGGTGGCGAACGAACTTGGGACTCCAGAGCCCCCGGTCGGTCATGGCATCGGTCTTGCCATCGGCATCACAGCTATGCAAGTCTTACAAAGTTTTAGCGTCGGCCACTTCATCTACAACGGCATGATGGTGGGTGGACAAAGTCGAGGTGTCCTGATCGGGCTCATCTACGAGAAAGCAATGATTCTCTCCCCGCGCGCCAGGGCTGGAGGCCAAACCAAGGTCGCCCAGACACCTCAGGAGGGAGAAAAGCCCAGCAACAAACCGAAGAAGAGCAAGAAGAACCCTGACCCTGTTCGGGACGGTCTTGGTTGGGGCAATGGCCGTATCGTCAACCTGATGAGCGTGGACACTTACCGCATCGACCAAGCAAACGCCATGTTCCATCTCGTTTGGACCGCGCCCGTCGCTGTGCTGATAACGCTTGCCCTTTTGATTGTGAACCTTACATATAGTGCCCTGGCTGGATTTGCACTTATTGCTGTTGTCATGCCTCTTCTGGGTCGCGCCGTCAAAAGTCTCTTGTCTCGCCGTAAAGGTATCAACCGCATCACCGACCAGAGGGTCTCCTTGACGCAAGAGATCTTGCAAGCTGTCCGATTCGTCAAATTCTTTGGCTGGGAGAAGGCCTTTATGAATAGGCTTGGGGATATTCGCCGCAAGGAGATTCGCGCCATTCAATACCTTTTGGCCCTCCGCAATCTCATCAACGCATTCAGCATGGCCATGCCTCTGTTCGCTTCCATGATCGCTTTTATCTGCTACTCCCTTACCCAGAAAGACATGCCACCAGCTCAGATTTTCTCCTCGCTTGCGCTGTTCAACACCCTGAGGATTCCCTTGAACTTATTGCCCCTGGTGCTGGGCCAAGTTGCTGATGCCTGGGGCTCTATGGTCCGGGTTCAAGAGTTCCTGCTTGAGGAGGAAATGGAGGAGCAAATTCTTGTTGATCACAAGATTGAGCATGCGGTTGAAGTCCGCGATGCTTCTTTCACTTGGGAACGAACACGAACGCAAGAGTCGGAAACAAATGAAAAGGCACCAAAGGCCAAAGCGTCACCTACCACAGAATCAGGATCACAACAAAACTCACCAAGCGAGGATAGTGCTCTTGTCGATGAGCGCCAGCCCTTCAAGCTGAACAATCTCAATTTTGATATTGGGAGGAATGAACTGGTTGCAGTCATTGGTGGTGTTGGCAGCGGCAAGAGCTCACTCCTTGGTGCGCTCGCCGGCGATATGCGCCAGACTTCGGGTAAAGTCACATTTGGTGCTACCAAAGCTTTTTGTCCACAGTATGCCTGGATCCAGAATGCGACCTTGAAAAAGAATATTACGATGGGTGAAGAATTCCACAAGGAATGGTACAAGGAGGTTATCCAAGCGTAAGTCAAATGTTCATCCGGAACCCCAAACACTTGCTAATTCAGCCCAGCTGTGCACTCCAGGCAGACTTAGACATGCTGCCGCATGGTGACCAGACGGAAATTGGCGAACGCGGCATCAACATCTCCGGCGGACAAAAGCAGCGTCTCAACATTGCCCGCGCCATATACTTTGACGCCGATGTTGTGTTAATGGACGACCCTCTGAGTGCTGTCGACGCTCACGTGGGCAGGCATATCTTCGATAACGCTATCCTAGGCCTGCTCAAGGATAAATGTCGTATCCTTGCAACTCATCAGCTATGGGTTTTGCGGCGCTGTGACCGTATCATCTGGATGGAAAACGGCACCATCCAAGCTATCGACACCTTCGACAATCTTATGCAGGGGAATGCGGCCTTCCGGACACTTATGGAAACCACGGACTCCGAAAAGAAGGAGCCTGAAGACGACATACAAAACAAGGTCGTGGATGCTGTCCCTGATGACAAGGAAAAGGACAAGAAGAACAAGAAGCAGGCTGCGCTAATGCAACAAGAAGAACGTGCTGTGTCCTCAGTTCCCTGGTCAGTCTACGGCGCATATATCCGAGCCTCGGGGTCTTTGATCAACTTGCCCATCATCTTGTTCTTGCTTGTCTTCACGCAGGGTACCAACATCACGACGAGCTTATGGCTTTCATACTGGACTTCAAACAAGTTTGGTCTCTCTACCGGCACATACATCGGGGTTTTTGCCGCATTGGGGCTCTTCCAGGCTTTCATGATGTTTGTCTTCTCTGTATCGCTTACGCTATTAGGCACACAGGCAAGCAAAGTCATGCTCAAGCAGGCTGTCTACAGGGTCTTACGAGCACCAATGTCGTTCTTCGACACCACGCCTCTTGGTCGAATTACAAACCGATTTTCCAGAGACGTGGACGTAATGGACAACAACCTGACTGATGCGTTGCGAATGTATCTTTTTACTATTGCGATGATCACCTCTATCTGTGGTCTGATCATCGCATTCTTCCATTACTTCGCTGTAGCTCTGGCCCCTCTTTATGTCCTCTTCATCCTTTCGGCGGGTTATTACCGTGCTTCCGCTCGTGAAGTCAAGCGCTATGAGTCCGTTCAGCGGTCTCACGTTTTCGCCAAGTTCAGCGAGGGTCTTAGTGGAGTGGCTTCAATCCGTGCTTATGGCTTGAAGGATCACTTTATTCAAGAACTCAGGCGTTCCATTGATGAGATGAACGCGGCTTATTACCTTACATTTGCCAACCAACGATGGCTATCAGTCCGGCTAGACACTATCGGAAACGCTTTGGTTCTTACCGTCGGAATCCTCGTGGTCACTTCACGTTTCAACGTCAACCCTTCTACCGGCGGTCTAGTACTCAGCTACATTCTGGCCATCGTCCAAATGCTCCAATTCTCCGTCCGCCAGCTAGCTGAAGTCGAGAATGGCATGAACGCCGTTGAACGTCTTCACCACTACGGTACGAATCTTGAGGAAGAAGCTCCCGAGCACACAGTCGAGGTTAGACAAAGCTGGCCAGAGAAGGGAGAGATCGTCTTTGATAACGTCGAGATGCGTTACCGAGAGAACCTGCCGCTGGTCCTCTCTGGCTTCAGCATGCACGTCAAGGGCGGCGAGCGCATTGGTGTCGTTGGTCGTACTGGAGCTGGAAAGAGCTCCATCATGAGCACGCTGTTCAGACTTGTTGAAATTTCCGGCGGTTCTATCAACATTGATGGAATCAATATCTCTACCATCGGTCTACATGATCTCCGCTCGCGCCTCGCCATCATTCCGCAGGATCCTACCCTGTTCCGTGGCACTGTCCGGAGTAATCTCGACCCTTTCAATGAGCACACAGATCTGGAGTTATGGTCAGCACTTCGCCAGGCTGACCTAATTCCAGCCGATGCAGACCCAACGGATCGCCAGGCGGACTCCTCGAGAATCCATCTGGATAGTGTGGTTGAAGAAGACGGTCTCAATTTCTCGCTCGGCCAGCGTCAGCTCATGGCTTTGGCACGAGCCCTCGTGCGTAATTGCCAAATTATCATCTGCGACGAAGCGACGTCTTCGGTTGATATGGAAACCGATGACAAAATCCAGAACACCATCGCCACTGGATTCAGGGGGAAGACGCTCCTTTGTATTGCGCATCGTCTTCGGACCATCATTGGCTACGATCGTATTTGCGTCATGGATGCTGGTCAAATTGCCGAGCTCGATACTCCGCTTGAACTCTGGCGCAAGGGCGGCATCTTCAGGAGCATGTGCGACAGGAGCGGTATTCGGATGGAGGATATCAACGGTGCAAGGGAGGCCCTTGCAGCCATGACGGAGGGCGCGGGCCCAAGTACGTCGTCCGATTTTGATGACGAAAAGAAGGAAATCTAGAAGGGTGAATAAGGGAGACATGAAAAAACATAGGTGCATTTCAGGCGCTTGGCATGTTGGCATAGATCGTTCGCTGATGATAAAATGTCCTAAGATATCGTGGCAGATCGTTTTATTTGTTTCGAACAAATATCATGTCCATTGACGTGTTGCATATACAAGTGGTCTTCTTGACACCTTGCAAACAGACCTCACCATGACCTCCTTCCAGACTGTTTTCAGCTTCTGCTGGCCCGGTGTCATGACGGAGTATCTGCAGTGCCGTCAGATTCAGCTGGCGAGCACAACGGGCTGTGACAGAGCCATGCATTCACGACAACGTCACACCACGACGACCGATGATTGAAATTTTTTGTATTGTCTGCCTTTTGTGCAAGTACTGGGATAAACAGGTGTCTGATTGTGTGCGATGTGCGCCACCGCACCCTGACACGGGGTGATTACATGATAATAAACTGGTATGAGAGTAACAAGGCCAAGGAAAAGGAAGGAAACCGGAGAGCAGTAAGAGAGATTACATAGTGATTCTCTTCACAGGTCTCATTTGACAAACAAAGACACCTCTGACGCCGACGGTGGAACAGCTACCTCTGTTCACTCGTACCTGACCAATATGCAAAAGACAACACCGCAGCCGCACCGGGCCTGAGTAATGGAAACAACGTCCTCATGAAAGCTGCCTTGAACGCCGAGTTTCGAGCTTTTCGTTTTCGACGAGATCCTCAGAACCGGTTTGCACCGTTGCCGAGATTCGAAGGGTGCCTAACCCCTTGAGACGGCGGCATGTGCGGTGGGGGAAAGGCTCCTGGATCATCAGCTAGGAGGTCGTCCAGGTAAGCGCTTGGAGCACGCTGGCCGGGGGGCTGGTTGAGGTTGAGTGAACTAGAGCTCAAATCTCGGCGAGCCATGACGCCAGGTGACTCCGGCGGGCTGGGGGCTAAGGTGTTGCGGGAAGGATTGCCTTGATGACCGCGAGAATCGGGGCGGAGGTTGGTCAAGCTGATGGAATGACCGTGGCCTTGAGGTCCGGGAGAACTGCTGCCAGCAGCATAGAAACCCGAAGGCAGGAAGGAAGAGCCACGACTGGCAGCAGTGCCGGGGTTCGCTGCAGTGGGAGAGAAGAAGAGGTTGGATTGACTGGGGTTGTTGTTGGAAGGAGTTGGCCCACGATTTGTGCGACGGACGCCGCGGCCAGCAGCGCTTCCGCCGAGAGACATTGTTGAGCCCTGGTCGGTGTACTTGTAGAACGGAGCTGGCGGGGCAGGGAAGCCGGTCTTGCTATTCACGTCATGTTGGGCCATGGCAGCGCGCTCCACGGAGCGGTGGAGGAGAATCCCGGAGATGACGCGCCAGAGCAGGAGGCCCAGACCGAAGGCACCAAGAATGGAGCCCACGGCAATGAAGACCGTGCCGTCAGGTGCAGAGGAGTGCTGCATGAAAGGAGCGTTGACAGTGGGAGGCACAGCAGCAGGTGGGTAGGTTGGAATTCCGAAACCTCGAGTCAAAGAGGCAGTGATACGAGGACCATCATTATCAGTCTGTTGCGCATTGTCCGTCGTCGTTGTTGGCTCCTCTGAGGTAGAACTTTCGGTAGTTTGAGAGGATGCCTGGGTAGTGCTAGATGCAGGCTTCTCTGTCGTTGAAGATTGGGTCTGTGACCCTGATGTGGAGGAGCCAGTTGGCTGGGAATTGCGGCTACCGGTTTCTGAAGCGGAGTTGGACTCAGTCTTACTATTATCGTTATTGTTGTTATTGTTGTTCCCGCCGTTGTTCTGGGCAAGAGAAGGAGCCACAAAGAGTGCCAGAGGCGCGAGGAGGAGCGAGCGCCCCGGGATGTAGTTGGTAGGCTTCATGGTTGTGGTCACACGGCAGATCAGGCGGAGAGGCTGAGTGAGGGCGGTGTTGCTTCGGCGAAAGTTGTTCGGATGTTTCGATGAATCAAGAATGAGATTTCGCTATGGCCAAATATCGCGTAGGTTCCGAATGTGCTGGTCATTAACGAAGGGAGGCCTTGATGGGTGAAAGGGGTTGTTCGGAAGGGGGTTGCGTCTCGGCGGATCAACAGCGACACAGGGCGAAAGAAGCGCGTCGGGGAAGCGAAAGTCTGGGAGGGGGAAAATAAAGAATGAGTCTGGCGACCGATTGAAGTCGTTTAGAGCGCCAGCATAGCAGATGCAACGAGGGAAGAAGTAGAAAAAAAAGCCGAGGACACTGACGACGGCGTTTTCGGCGATGGGCGAGAAAAGCGTTGCAGGCGAACGGACGTTGGGATGAGGGAGAGAGAGTTTTGAGCAGGCGGGCGGGTGCGCAACGGCTGGGCGGGCCAAGGAGGAACGGCGTTGGAGGAGGTGCAGGGGGGTGAGAGGAAGAGGGACCGCCTGGATGGAATGGGCAGCGAGAGTTTTAGTGGGTGGCACTTGGTGTACAGCGGGTGTTTCTCGTTTTCTCAGCAGGATTTCTTAGCAAGGGGCTCGGCCAATTTTAGGAGTTCACGGCCACTACAGTACACTACTGTAACTGATCGCCGTGACCTTCACTCAGCCACATCTTGATGGGGTCTAGTGCGCAATGGCGACTACCTGGGCGGCTGGGCTGGATTTGAGACGGGGGATGTGGTTGGCGTTCATATAATTATAGGAAAGGTCAACAAGAAATCGTGATGTTTTGAACATCATCAGCGACCAAAGAAAAAAATTTACAATCCTACGTCAGCACCGCACGTATGAGATGCCCAGAATCATGTAGGACTTGCACATCGTCGTGCTTGAAGCAAGGTACGGCACGGTACCTGCGCCTACCTCACCACACCACGGCAACCACGGCTGCACCCACCTCGTATTCCTTGGAACGTGCCCGTCCTTGCTGACGTCTGGTGCATCCATCGAGCCGTATTGCCATACATACTGCGATTTTGACAGCCGCCTCTGTCGCACACTTGAGATTGGATCTTTTTAGACATGGATATAGGGCTCGAAGGAACACAATGCCATGCAGCCGCCCGCCCTTTGCTCCATTCCCTCTACTGACATTTTTCAAGTCCATGGTTCGCAACGTAGCCGACGAAACAATCACATCACCACGTAGAGTTTTGCATAGGATCTGGATAGCTTTCCACCAGCCACTAACCTTGAGTAGTAAATGACACGCCTCCCAAATAGAAACATGTCCCCGGTTTCTTCGGGGGTCGTCCTTGATTGGCTTGGACACAGTATGCTCGCGCTACTGCTTAACACAGACCTTTTCTTTCATGTCTACTCCGTACAGTCCTCAGTAACGTGATGCTGCATTGTGAAAGTCCCAGCAGTGATCTCATTTGCCGTAATTCCTGGAAGATCAGAACTATATCCTAAATACAACGTCATTTCCTTGTCATCCTGAACCGAAGCCATCCCAGCCACCATTGTGAGTATCACGTGATCTCCGCTTCGTCATCATCTCAGGTGTCAACCTGCGGCGGCGCTGCGACCAAGCTCCCCCAGCAGCTTCATCCGCTCGGCCAACCTCACCTACAACCTCGCCGATCCTTGATAACGCCATCGACCTGGGTTCGAACGCAGACTCCACGCATACGAATCAGTACGAAACCCAGAAAGCAGCCTTCCCCGGCCGACATCATGGATGATCAGCGACTCTGGAAGTTCAGCAAGCCTGAGTGGCTGAACAGTATCTGGGCGCGGAACATTGGTGTCTACAGCGCTGGCGCTCTGGTACGTCTCCCACGACTCTTCCTTCGATTTCTGCAGTAGCCCTGCGTATCTGCATGATAAGCGCCCGGTCTGCGCTGCAGTTTGCCTCAGAATGCGTCGCTAATTTCCGACCAGTTCTCTCTTGCGTTCTACGTCATGCTCGACTCAGCCGTTTGGTCCAAATCGCCAAAGAATGCCTCCGACGTCCACATCAAGTTTGTCGACTGGCTCCCTCTCTTCTTCTCCTCGCTCGGCATGCTCATCATCAACTCCGTCGAGAAGCAGCGTCTGAGCTCCGACTCGTGGTCCTACAGCGGCTCGGGCGTTGCCTGGAAGGCTCGCGTCGTGCTCTTCCTGGGCTTTGCGGCCCTTGCAGGAGGTATGGCCGGTGGCGTGACGGTCTTTGTCCTCAAGTTCGTTGTTCCCGGCGTGGGCATGCCGGCTCTGGGTATGGGCATTGAGAATGTGGTCAGCAACGCCCTTGTGGGCGTTAGGTACGTAACAGGTGGTCTCGACATGGCGAGCTAAGCACTGACATCAATAGCTCTGTCGTTCTATGGGTCAGCCAGAACATGGAAGACGAGTACTCCTACAACCTATCGCTTTGAGCGCAAGATCGGTTTTCCGGGGACAGAAGTCAATTCTCCCCTTGTCAAGATGGAGAACAATTGAGTTGGAATTGTGGCAAGGGTGTAACAATACATTGTGCTAGGATGGTAGACAGACATGCGTACCGTGGCTCACGATCGCTCGATGGTTGGTTATTTGTCAAATCATTGAGAAAGGGATATTGAGGGTGGAAAGCGCATGCTTTTGCAAGCCGGTGTTCTTGCTTTTTCTTATCAATATCATCATTATCAAACTTTATCAGACTACAGACTCTTTCCGTGGAAGAAATGTCAATGTGCTGTCCAGCTCCTCTGTCTTGGGCAGTTCATCTTCCAGCAACTGCGATCCAAGCGCCGTAACCCCGCGACAAGTCACCCCACCATAGGTAAAGTAAACATGGACTTGCTTCCAGCACACCGTTCTTCCACCTACTATATCAATTTAGCATACGTCCCTCACGACTATCATTACCTTTGGCATAATGGCTGACCGGAGACAACCCCCCAACGCCCCTCAGCGAGTGCGCGCGCCAGCTCCTCCCACAGGCGGTGTCCGTCGCAACCTCTTCACCAGCCAACTAACGCGTCGCCCAACGCCCACGTCCTCCAACAACTCGGCTGAGACTCTGCGTCTTGACGCCACTGCGGCTGCAGGATCAGATCTGCCTGTTGATTTTCATGATGAGGAGGGAGGAGAAATCGTGGTACGGGATCAGCATGGTGAGATCGAACTCGCGGATCCCCCATCACCAGAGATGGATGAGTTGGACGAAGTCGCTCTGGACGACAGACAAGAGAGCGAGCGTACGTATTGCCGCATCATGATGGCTGCATGTTGGCTGCGATCAGGTACTGACAGTTTCATCAAGGCGAGAGACAAAGGCTAGCAGAGGCGGTGAAGATTCATCAAGTTAATCATACAGCTGTGGCCGAGCGGCCGGAGGGTAAGAATGGCTTCCGCTAAACTGCGCATGCTATAGACTGACATATACTAGAACTCCTTGAGGTCGTGCGAGCTAGCCTACGTGCCAAAGTCGCTGGTCTCGCAGAAGATAACTGGATGTTCGAAGCTGAAGAGCCTCCCAGGGGATGATACACCGACTCATTTTCTTGCCCTGTTGTTTGCCCTTCTCAGTCCAGACCAGCAGCTGGAGGTCCATCAGGACCTCGGATACCCACGCGAGCCTGTCTCTGTGGTTGCTGCGCACCGGCACCACCGCCAAAGAACCCGCTCATCATGTCCATGAGGGGGTTGCTTTGCCTTGGCTTGACGATGCCGAAGTACATCTCTGCGATCGACTCGAGCGCCTCTCCCCACATATCCGTCTCGTTGATCTGCGCGGCGTATTTAGTGATGAGGCCCTTGAAGGCGTCTGGGGCACCGCGCTGTACAGCGAGGAGAAGAAGACCGAGGAAGTTGAGGAGGGGAAGGCTGGGGAAGACGCGAATGTCTGCTCCAGCTGCGGATACGTCCTGCACGGAGAGGCCAGGGTTGGCGGTTGTGAGAGCAGAGGTGAAGGCTCGGTAGCTGGTCGTGGCGGCACGCACGTTGCCGACCATAAGGTACGGGAGAATAGCTCGAGCTGCGTAGAGTGGTGCGGTGTGCGGCTCTGATTCCTTATACCACTCGTACTCCATTCTCGTCAGGACCTCGGGAGAGTCCTTCGTGCCCAGGAGGAGGTGACGCTCGGCCTCGTATGGTTCGTGTTCCTCAGCGTAGAGGGAGCCGGTGACGTGGTGAAGCTCGGGGTCGCCAGCGGGGTATTCGCCAAACCTCGCAGACCACCTGTATTCGTTAGCATGCGTTCTTCCCCCTGGCCACAGAAGCAGATCCATACGCCATCATCTCTCCAATAAACTTCTTCCTTGTGGGCTCCTCGCCGTCGAAAAGCCGCAGACAAGTAAGGAGCCTCCCCTTGGAAGCCGCGTCAGGTTTGAGCTCGGCCTGCTTGTAGACATCAACCATCATGACGCAGAGATCACCGCCGCTGCCTCCCTGGCCGGCCTTGAGGAGGGATTGCGCGACATTGGCGAGAATATCGATGGCTGCAGGCCAGTTCTTGGTCTTGATGTAGCGGGAAGCAGCCACGCGGGTCTGCTGCTGAGCTTCGTAAAAGTCCCCCTCGGCAATCCGCTCCTGTAACCGGGCGACGATGCGGTCAACTTTGCTAGCCATGACGGGCAGCTGTAGTGGCGACGATGGCGGACGCTCGATGATGCAGACAACGAAACGGTAGTATATATAGCACGGTTCGGTATTCGGGTGAGGAAGTTCGTCGCGGCGGGCTTCGGGGGATCGGAGAGGAAGGCGTGGTAAAGACGTGGAGGTTGTGTGGTTTGCGTCAGTGAGGGTGACGATGGTCGCTGGTGGAGGGGTCGTGGGGCTGTTTTCCCACAGCCACGCAGCTCCTTTACCTTCGTTCATACTCCGTACCTTGGGGAGAATAGCAACCAAGACAAAGACACTGTAATGCTCACGACTAATTCTGCGTTCTATTTTTGTCTTCAAGGAAGCAAGATGCTGGGAAGTAGCAGCACAAGAGTACTCAACCCTAGCTCAATGGGCTTGTGCTGCTTCAGGATCAACGACAGCCAGGCCATGGCCGCCTTGTAGAGGAGCTGACTATCTCCGCGACCAGGACTTATGTTGCTTTTCCTTACCAACAAAACTTCTAGAGAGAAGTGGCGGGGATCATCATGCAAATTGTTTCAGCAAGGCTGATGCATCCGGCACGTGGCCCAGAAAGGTGGTCAACATCTCCAGCCCGTCCCTGCTCCCGCCTGGCTCGAGAATACTACGACGATAATCCTCCCAGCGAGCACGATCACGCGGGTTCCTCGCGAACACAGTCTCGAACAAGTCAGCCGCGAATACCTGGGCGCTATAGTATCGAATTAGTGTGTGTGTGTCTGAGCACTCTCAGGCACCCGTGCCTTTCTTTGGACCAACTTACGCCAGATACGAGTAATAGCCTGCGTCGTAGCCGGAAACGAGGTGCGTAAAGTCTGCGTGAGGATAGCCACGTTGATCGGGGCAGGGGTGATTGACGAGGGTCAGTCGATCATAGAACTCTGCATATATCTCTGCTGGATTCATTTCCTCGCACGATTGATGGCTAGGTGGGTTGTGAACAGCCAGGTCGTATCGAGCCAAAGCACTGACACAAAGGTTATTTAGCCCGGTATACAGTCAAAGCCTTTCAGGGCCCATATAGACACAACTCACAGTTGCCGGAGAAACCATAGAGCTCGGTTCATACTTCGGCTTCGCACCAGGCTCTCGATCATGGCATCGGGAATGCGCTCAGGCGTCTCGGCACCCAGCTTGGTGTAATGACAACTCATCTGCTTCAGCTCGTGTGGGAGCCAGCACCAATTCTCCAACATGGTGCTGGGGGCTTCTGCAAAGTCAGAAGGGGCGTTCCAGCCATGGAACGCCGTATACGCTGTCCTAGACACCAGGTCGTGAATGCCGTGTCCCAACTCTGGTCCTTCTGCTTCAGCTGGAGGCTCACCAGGTGGAATTTTGACACTGAGCTTACCGTGAAACATGGTAACGAGCTGGCTATGTTCTAGCAATGGCGAGGGGGAGACTGGTGATTCGGCGAAGCTGCACATCAGGATCGTCGCTGGATACACTCGCTTTCCATCCTTGGCAATATGCCCCTTTTCACGCAGAGTCAACTTCAGCAATCGGGGAGAGAGAGCTAAGAAAGGCAGCTACTCACACTCTGCAGATTAACACACTGGTTCCCCTTGTATTTGCCTGGGCGCCAGACCACGTCGAGAAACAAGTACCCGATGAACTCGTCTTTAGATGCCTCTCGATCATCCCATACACACCATGCTTCGACATCCGGATGCCACTTTGACTGATCCACAAGCTCAGGCGGTGCGCGCACAAACCTGAGCTGTAAGCAAGATGCAAACACGTCGAGCATGGCTGGCTGGACATGTTCGAGAGGGAAGAATTCTGCAATCTTCTTCACATCGACCGAGAGGGCATCAGAGGCGATTCGAGAGTAGAAATCCACGTCCCACGGGTTGAGCACGTCCTCGGGGGAATCATCGTCACCAGCTCCGTGCGTCTGGAGGAATTCTGCCTTAATCGCACGTAGCTTGTCCATCTCCTTCTGCGCGACGGGGAGGAGAGCTTCCTCGATCTTGTTGGCTAGATCCTCAACCCAGTCGACAGTCTTTGCCACGCGTTTCTCGATTCGGAACGCTGCATGGCTGGAGTATCCGAGCATTCTGGCATTTTCATCCCGAAGCGTGACGATTTGCTTGAAGAGGCGGTCGTTTTCCGGGAACCTCGCGGCCCCGGCGATGAAGAGTTTCTTCCGAGTCGAGGTTTTCGTGGCATACTTCAAAACACTGGTGATCTCGGCTCGACGAAACCGCACCAAGCGTAGCTCCTGTCCGTCTGGTCCCTTTTCTTCATTGAATCGGGAGAGATCATCCGCTGGCACGCCCTCCAGATCTTCTAGGGAGAACAGGAGCCCGCTGTCTTCCTCGCGCACGTTGCGATTGAACTGTTGTTGGAGCTCCTCTATCTTGTTTCTTGTTCTCGAATATTCCTCGATCTGCGCCGGGCTGAGAAGGCCGTGGCCGAATCGCTGGTAGTCTTTCAGCTCTTTCTTTAGGTATTGCTGTTGTTCAGCGTTCAGGTCCTCGCCTTTCTCGTGGACCGCCTTGATGAGAAGATATATATCCTCCCTTGCCTTAGCCTCGGACCAAGATTCTGACATGAGAGCAACAGCGCGTTCAGATGCCTGGCGAGCCTCAGCTATAGGTGACGCATACTGTAGCATTGCAATTACTGCAATGCCGCCATTCGTCTCGTTCTCTACATCAATGACGGGCTGAAGCACGTTTCGAAAACATGCTGTATCGGGATTGACTGTCTGAACGATTTCATCACGGACTTTCTTGAAGCGGTCGAGAAGTTGACGAGTTGTAGGGATGATATCCTCAGTCGCGATCATCTGCGGTGGGGGTTGCAGAGGTGTGGAAACCGACATGTTGTCTTGAGTTTGAGATCGTAATGTTCATATAAAATCGCATGAGCCCAGTACGTGTGTGGTCAGGTTATCGTGAGTACAGTAAGTGCCATAGCATAGCTGAACTGTTGAATCTCAGAAGAATCGACATCTACATGGTATCATATCTCACAGATCGGCACACATCCGGAAGAGACCCCACCCAGACTCAACCCCGTGAGATATTGGCTGCTCTCCTACACGGCAGCACTGGCCCGAGCCTGAAAGTCAATCCGCGTATCGGCACTTTTGCGGATCATCTGACTGGGTGGGTTGCAGGAGCTGTTGGTTGAAGCCATGGCAATAGCAGTCAGTCATGAGACTTCGCGACCCACAGGTAAGAACCTAGAGGCATCTGTAAACTGAGGTGATCACCACCACCGTGAACGAGGGTTCTCAGGGTGAGCATGCATGTCCAGCTAACAGAAGAGAGTACCCGATCTAGATGTACAGATCCCGACGCGAGATGCTGATTTGCTCTTCATCCCTTGTTCAAAGTCTTGTGACTGTCGATGGGATCGCAATGGCTGTTTAAAGTGGGGCAAAGTACTTCTTTGCAGCAAGCATAAAGGATCCCCGAAGCGGATGCTGATGCAGAAATACTGCGCCTGCCCTTTCACCCGACCCAAATGATACGTGTCGAACCGCTTCGGGATAAAACGAATCGGCCCTATGAGGCTAGATGTGCTTGCGTGATACGATAACGATGGCAAGCTCCAGGAATCGTCTAGATTGAGCTCTGAAAGTTTGTAAACCTAAGCGAAAAATGAGTACATCAAACAACTCTCATCTTAGCTCTTCACTCCTGTAGTTATTAGGAATACTGTATCAGCAGGACAATAACCTGAGTGATCCCGTCCAATACTCTGTCGTGATAAGCGGGACATCAATGACTTCAAATCGTGTGGTATATAGTATGTCATAGCGGGATTTTGCTTCTATAAGCATGGACCCGCTGTAAACAGCGACCTTAGTGTAGGGGTAACATACAAGCTTCCCATGCTTCCGCGAGAATGCTTGTGCCAGGGGTTCGAGTCCCCTAGGTCGCAAACACGTTTTCTTTTTTTCTTGCCCTTCCATGCAGTCTAAGGAATACTGATTTAACGCCTTTTGCTATGTACGTAGATGTTTTTGCTGTCTTATACTTCTTTCTGTGTGTTTCTTTAAGCTGTTGAATAAATTAGAAGGTGAGGTTTTCAGCTTTACATTTACTAGTAAATGCTTGCTACGAGTAGTTGTATAGTCTAAGTTAAGCATAAGTAATTAAGCACTTATAGAGATGAAAGTAGTAACGGGTTAGTGATTACAAACTCTTGTACATCATGGTCTAGACGTTACTTTATCTAGTCGTGGCACATGGCAAGGTTGAGTACCCAAGTTCCCAACATTGTTGTGTGTACAGGACCCAAGCTAGTGTATATAGATATAGAACTACATGTGTGATTGATGACTAGAGCTGCGGGTGAATTAGATACACTACTGTCATCGTTTGCTTGGTTGATTGAAAGCGAGAGAAGAGAAAAGGAATTTGCAGCTTGTGTTCAAGATCACGAAACAGTGTTAGAGTGGGAAAAGGCATGTATCAATGCTATTGGTATAAGCGTTGAACGAATTGCACATATCTTGATGCCTTGTCTCTCGATAGCACATCCGTATCTCAACGACTCAAGGACTCGGACTTAGAAGTCACACCCCCTGACTTGCTACGCATGCGCCAGAAGCGCTCGCATCGGTATGTACCTGTTGGCTGAACCATGAGTGACGCCCCAGTCAATTGTTCGCAAATGACTTCGATGCGGCTTGGTCTGGAACCAGGCGAGCGAGAATATCAGGAAACTTTCTCAACAACCATAGCGAATTGAGTCTAAAAGTCGACGGCGTAACAGAGTCATCACTGAGAATAGTGGCTCTGGCTCACCTATACAGGGAATTGCGTCGTTCGCTCTTCGAGGTTGAACTCGCTACTAAGGCAACGCCGCGTTGTTCGTTCATCATCTCTGCCGCTGCTGTCGACTGCCAGGAAACTTGATTCGTTTCAGTTCTTTTCGGCTCGTGCCTCTTCATGTCGTTCGATAACCGCATGTCGTCGAATGGTGCGCCCGCTGAAGGTCTGGGCATTGGCTTGGGCAGTTCGCACGCCGAGCCTCTCTCGAGGGACTCAAGGCGGGAGGCTTGCTGGGCGCAGCTCAGAGGCGGCACTTGCCGACTGGGCTTTCTTTCTTTCTCTTTTCTTTTCTTTTTTGTTCTTCTAGATATAGTAAACATAAGGAAGCCACTGGCCTACAGCTGAACTTCTGTCGGAGGCAGTGTGGATGCAATAATGTCTGTTCACAATACTATCGTGAGCTCTTGGTTGCGATTGGTGGTCAGGGAACGATCAGGCCTTCATACGCGCAGTGGCTCTCATTGCAGGAGGGAACGACCCTCAAACGGAGCAAATGCATGACCGTCCAGTCGCAATATGGTCTCTCACGCGCCCATATTGCATCGGAGCCGATCTGACATGAACATGTACAACGATGTCTCCCAAGGGCCCTCTTGACAGGCCACACGTCTGGGCGCCGAGGGTGTCCGTTCCTCATTCCACGGAAAATTGCCCGTGTTCTCTGTCGTGTTTACAGGTGAGAGAAGAAGTGGGCAAGAATATGAACGTATAAAACGGGACTGGACACTGGCCTTGGCTAGGACTTGGCTGCGGTCCTTTTGGCGCTTGGCGGCTCTGGGATCGCGTGAGTGTTGAACAGGGGAGGTTTACCGGGTTTGGTCTCAAAATAGTCTACACATGAGTCTTCTTAGTGGAAGCCTGTCTCGAGCAAATGGGACTCTGTGAATCTTTAGCGAAATGAAGTGAACAGAGAGTGTTTGTCTCTTCTTTGAGTTGGGGCAGTGCGTATCAGTGGAGTTTGGATGAGGGATTCGCCGAGAAGAGGGACGTATGATGCGTTATCACTGGAGCGCTTGTCCAGGTTCGAACCAATATTGCCCTACGCGAGATAAGGCATTCCTCCAGTTTCTTCTTTTCTTCTTTTCTTTAAGCTTGCCAGACAAACCTTCAGGACCTGTGTTGTTCTGTACGGGTGGGGATGTCAGCGCTGAGTCCGTCCTGGTTCGGAGAGATTGGGTTGCACTGGTCGTCTATAATACTCCGTACCACGAGATTCATTATGATGGTCTGGAAGATTTCTGGAAACAAATTTCTGACTTCTGATGCAGCCGTTGGGAATCCGATGTACAGGCTCGTCTGGGTATCATTCACCGGTACCCAAGAGTCGGACTCCGTATGACGACCAGGACACCATCACGGCGCTGTAGGAGGGGGGGGGGGACAGAGCAATGGCAACAGCATCACCACCGCCGCATGATACACCCGTTTGCAGGATTGGCAGAGAGAGAGCCCCAGTAAAGATTAGGAACGTGAGGAACAGATCAAGGCATTTGACAGGACCACTTCCGACTGATGTGGGTTGCATTTCAGTCGGGCACTGTCCACTTGAGATGTAACGTTGGAGAAAGGAGAATCGCCCGCGTGATGACCGGCCAGACAAAGAAAATCTTGATATTTCCCTGGATGATACTATGCCACCTCTAGGGCTTGACTTGTCCAATGCCAGGCACGGGAATGGCAATCAAGCAGGAAGGATGGAGATTGCTGTTATCAAGGTGGGAAGCCAGGGTGTGTGTGTGTGTGAGGGAGTGAGTGTGAGAGAGATGAGTTCACATTCCTTGTTCTCCCCCTGTGCCCGTCGCTGTAAGTGAGTGAGTTGATGGAGAGGCAAGTCGGTCAGTTCAGGCAGAGAGAGATTGGCCCTCAGCAGTGTATCGTGATCTGCAGTTGACAGTCGTCAATTCCACGTCTTGATCGCATCGCATCCCTTGGATACCGTCTCTCTCCCATTCCACCGATACACCTTGCAATTTCTATGAATAATAAGCTTAAACACAAGCGTAAGGTGGCCCGTCCTTCCCAACATGGCTACGAAGAGGGGGCCCAATCCCATTCCTCCTCCTCGCCTCAACCCATCAAAAGGCCCTGCGTCGCTCATCTCGCACTCCAAGACGACTTGGTACTTACTGACTACGCCTCTCATCCTCATTCGTTCGCTGAAGACCTCTCCCTGGATGCAACAGAAAAGAAGAAGAAGAAGGGGAAAAGGCGAGCTTCTAGCGCCGGCAGCTTAGGCGCAATGGGGAAGGTCGGTGGCTGGGCCAAGAGTGATGCTCGGGAGGCGCAACGCCCGCTTCCTGATCCCCCCCTGCACCTTGTGCACTGTCTTTTCCCGGCTGCTTGGTGGCTGACGGGGGGCTTCGGATGATGTATGCGAGGAAGAAATGCACCGAAGTGGTGATGGGGGTCACTGTTATTCTTAGGACACTGGCCGACAGTCCGCCCGACCGTCGCCGTGTGCAGACAGAAAGAGCAACGCCCAAACGATAAGGAAACCGCGAGGCCACCAGTGTGCCTTCCGCTTGTCTGTTCCGATCTGGGGTGGTTTGGACTTTGGCTTTCGCTTCGATTCACTTTCCTTCGATTTCCTTCACCTCACATGCCGGGCGGCAGTCTCGTGGAAAGGGGATAGGGACAGACAGACAGGACTACTCAAGGGAATGCTTCGTCCATCACCCTTGGCCAAAGCTCTAGGAAGAGATCTAGCTTTACGCCTCGTCTGGCTTGGCCTCCTCTTCGGTCGGCTCTTTTGCATGCCCGCCAACCCTCTTTTTCTCTCTCTCTCTCCGGTAGTCATCGTCTCTCATCCACTCTACCACCCCCCCTGCCTCTCCCCCACAACTCGCCATCTTTCCACCGAGACTTTGTCTTGGCTCGTGATGGTCCAGGCGCCGGACCAGGAAACTCCCCCAAGATGGTGGGCCAGGTCCTTTTGCATCTGATTCCTTTCGGCACAGGGCAGGAAAGTCGTTATCAGGCTGGCGAAGTCGGGAGGACGAGTGTGTGGTAAGCATTGATTTCAACCCTTTTCAGGCTGTGGACAGACGTTGCCTATCCTCTCCAAGCCGAAAGGTACATACGTTCTGTTGCAACTACACCATCTGTCTCTGTCTACGCCACCCCAGAGACACGGTCATCAGCCTAGTGACTACTCTGCTAATGGAGCAAGTCTAGCTCATTGACAAGCAGATGCCCAGCATGCCGTGCGTACAACCCCAGAGGCAGACAGACAGACAGACAGACAGACACATGGCGGGAGTGAATAGAGAGACACAACTCACACCATGCCCAATCCTTGGCCGCCTCTCTCACCACATCCCGCCACCGTACCTGTACTTTACCAACTGCTCTCTTTCTCTCAGTTCACATCCAGCTCAAACAACCCCATATCGACACCGAACCACAAATCTTTTTGACCCATTGATAGCCGCTGAACCTTGCCTGGGACCTAGCCTCGTCCTCATCCCACACACCCTTGCACACATACAGTACACACACACACACCCCTCCCGTCATTCAATCTTATCCTCAGCCTTCTCTGCAGTCTCCGTCTAGTCGAGAAGAACCCTAGCTCGCCCTCCTTCAAGGCCAAGACCTACCGTGCATGACGGTCCCGCAACGCTGGATACAGGACAGGAAGCTGTGTGTCCTTGTACCGCCCAGCCATGGATTCGAGATCGCCCATCACGCGTCCGGGGGAACGGTTATCCGCGCTCTCCATCTTGTCTTTATGTAGTATCACCGTGTTCATGGGCCATGTTCATTTGCGTATAAAGTCGCCCAAGTGCACCGTCGCACACACGCATACACACACACCCCTTCTCTCCTCTTCCCTCGACTGTCTTCCCGAGCCCCTAGTTTTCGTCCTTGTTCTTTTCCCCTTTTCTTGTTCTGAGAAGCAGAGTTCCTTGACTTGAAATTCACGGGAAAAGGGGGTTTTCCGTTATTTGCAAAATGCCAACCGGTGACTACCTCGATGAGGCCATCGGCGGCGCCGAGCTCAAGGCCGGCGCCGCGGACGAGAAGAAGAACTCTCTCGCCCTGGCCCGCAACCGCAGCGCCTCCGTCTCTGGGTCCATGGCCCCGGAGACGATGCCTACCGAGGAGGAGCTGGCCACCCTGCGTCGAGTGTCGCACAAGATCCCCGTGTCCATCCTGACCATCGCCTTCATCGAGCTGTGCGAGCGCTTCTCCTACTACGGGACCACCGTCGTGTGTAAGTGATTCGCAACCACAAGCCGTCTACTGCCCACCTGTTGCAAATACTGACATGGTCTGCCAGTCACCAACTTCATCCAGCACCCTCTTCCCCCGGACAGCGACAATACCGGCCGCAGCACCGACCAGCCTGGTATCCTCGGCATGGGTCAGCAGGCCTCGACCGGCATTACCACCTTCAATCAGTTCTGGCAGTACACAATGCCCCTCTTCGGTGCCTACATTGCCGACGCCTACATGGGCCGCTACAAGACCGTCAACTGGGCCCTTGGGATCGACATCATCGGCCACCTCATCCTCATCATCGGCGCCCTGCCCCCCGTCATCGCCAACGGCAAAGGAGGCTCCATTGCTTGTTTGATCCTCGGTATTCTCGTCATTGGAATGGGTACAGGTGGATTTAAACCAAATATTAATCCGCTTATCGTCGAACAGCTTGGTGAGATGACGATTCATACCAAGACGCTCCCCTCTGGCGAGCGTGTCATCGTGGACCCTGCCGTCACCATCGAACGCATCTATATGTGGTTCTACTTCTTCATCAACGTCGGTGCTCTTGTGGGCCAGGTCACCATGGTCTACGCCGAGCAGTACGTAGGCTTCTGGCTCTCCTTCACCCTTCCCACCGTCATGCTGTGCATCTGCCCAGCAGTCATGGCCTGGGGTCGCAAGAGATACATCCGTCGTCCTCCCCAGGGCTCCAACCTTGGACCCGCTCTCAAGCTCTTCTTCTACGCGCAAAAGGGTCGCTGGTCTATCAACCCCTTCGAGACCTACCGCCGCCTCCACGACGGCACCATGTGGGAGAACGTTAAACCCTCTCGCATTGCCCCTGAACAGCGTCCTGAATGGATGACGTTCGATGATCACTGGGTCGAAGAAGTTCGAAGGGGGCTGCACGCGTGTTCCGTATTCTGCTGGATTCCTCTGTTCTGGCTCTGCTACAACCAGGTCAACAATAACCTTGTTTCCCAAGCTGCGGTCATGGAGCGCCACGGTGTTCCCAACGATATCCTCTCCAACCTCAACCCCTTCGCCCTCCTTATTTTCATTCCTCTAAACGACCGTGTTATCTACCCTGCTCTCCGCAAGATGGGTATTCGCTTTACCCCTATCAAGAAGATGGCCTCTGGTTTCTTCGTGGGTTGCTCCGCCATGATTTGGGCGGCCGTTGTTCAATACTACATCTACCAGAAGTCCGAATGCGGTTGGAACGCCTCTGGCGAGATATGGAGCGAAGAGGAGGGTGAGTTCGTGCGTTGCCAACCTGCTCCTATCAACGTCTGGGCCCAGACCGGATCGTACGTCCTCGTTGCCCTCTCTGAGGTCTTTACCTCCATCACCTCCCTCGAGTACGCCTTCTCCAAGGCCCCCAAGAACATGCGCTCCATGGTTCAGGCCGTTGCCCTGTTCATGACTGCATTTTCTGCTGCCATCGGACAAGCCTTCACCTCCCTCGCTCAGGACCCTACCCTCGTCTGGAACTACACCTGCGTTGCCTGCCTCGCCTTCTTCGGCGGCTGCTGCTTCTACCTCCAGTTCCGCCACCTGGACAAGATCGAGGACCAGCTCAACGCTATTCCCGAGGGTAGACACGTCGGCCGTGTTGACGAGGAGAAGCGCGTGGACATGCAGAATGCCCGCGTGTACCCTGAGCAAGGTCCGCCGAGTGGGATTGCTACTACTATCAGCTAGAGAGTGGGCTTGTGGTTGGGTTTTCTGTTATCCTTGGCTCTGCTGTCAGCTCTACTTCACGTGGTAGTTGGAAAAGAGGATTTCGTGGCTTCTCATGATACCAAATAGTGAAGACAAAGATATTATTAGTTCGTTTGCATAGAGTGGATTGAGCCTGTTGCAGATACATCAGCGTGACTCGTGTGGACTATAATATACCCTGCTTACTACTGCTCTCCCTCTTACGTTCTCCTTTAGTCCCTATTTCAATTTTCTATATGCTTACTCTTCTACTTGCTCTTCGTCTCACTCTCCCACCAGCAACTAACAAACACACCAGTCACGCCAACGAGCCATCTATGCAGAATCTCTTATCTACATCAAGACAATAATGCCAGCTTTGAGTTACATCCTTCATCACCTGGGGGATTCATGAACCACATGTTTTGTATTACCAAAATAGTCTACTCATCATCCCATTCCTACATATGACGTCTGCCTCGTCATCTTCAGCCCACCTGGTCCAGAACCTCCTCCTTGGAAGAAGAGCCCTCTTCCTGGTTGGCTATTCCTCCCCGCCTTCCCGTATCTCTCGGTGTGGGGGTTCCCGCCAGTCCGACGAACTAGAGAGGAGACGACATGCGACATTACTTTACCTACCCAACCCAAGGTAAGGTATGATACAGGTTATGCTTTCACTGAGTCGCAGCTCCGCGATTATGGCAATGATCAACTTCACAAATACTTCTCTGGCATAGTAGCGTTCAGAATGACTTGAAAGCTCTTCGTACAAGAACATGACCCCCCCTCCTCCCTTGCATCGAATCATGTTGCCCGACCTGGAGAACCAGAGCCCATTCCCATGTTGCCAACCGCCCGACATCCCACCCTCCCGCTGCCTCCCGTCTTCGGTACCGCCCGCATCTAAGGGGGCTGGCTGGCTCCGCTTCTCCCCCGACAAAAAAAACCCCCCCACGTCTTTTTGCGTCTCTGCATTGCCAATGCCAATGATAACCGCAGTTGTGCTCACCTTCCTCTTCCTTCTGCGCACATAAACTCGCCCGGAGCCCAGAGACACACAAAAAAAAAGATCCCCAGACTCTTGGAACAGGGTGAAATGAAGTCATCAGTCGCCTGCCCCTAAGGCCCTCGTTTTCGCCGCCGTCTCGCCTCCTCCTCATACTGATTCCCCGTTTGCCCAAACTTTTGTCCGCCAACAACATCTCGGTGATTCATCCCACTTCGCCCAATAGGCAATTTTGTCCTTCAGAATCCTCTCTTGGATTATTCTCCAGACTTGTCTCGATCGCTCTTCAACATCTCGCCCCAAAACACCTCCCTATGATGCATCAGGCTTGGCTACTAGCCGAGGACTTGAAAGCTTCAAGGTCTGAAGAGCAGCTGCACCGCTATGCCGAGGACATTGTTCAAGTCAGACTTCCTACCGGAATACTGTGCTGCATTCACGTTTGCACATAGCACGAGAATGACATAGAGCCGCGAAAGGTCAAATTTATCAGCGTATTCTTTTCTCTACTCTGAAACTGACAATTGATCGTCTCTTGTCAGTGAGCATCGGCCTCTGAATCGCATCAACGTTGCCAGCTTTGGCTTGCTCTCCTATGGAAAACTCCAAACCCAAATCCCAGTTGTAGGTAATATTACTTTTTTGTTCAACAGTCAAGCCCCATTTTCCCGAGATGCCCAGAACGCCGTTGATATGATGCAAGAAAAATGCAGAAGAGAGATCCGTCACTCCAAGGTCAGAAGATGAAGTGAGCCGATGACAGCAGTTGACAGCTCCTGATAGCATATTGCTGCCGGAGCGCAGGTCGATCGCGCAATCATAGTCCACGAAACACAGAGTCCTCGAGTGAACTATACGAGTCAACAGAAGATCTTGTCGAGGATCCCGCAGACAAGACTCCAATGTTCCGAAAACACAGATCGATGTGACTGATCGTTGCGCGGCTGCACCATCGCTGCAGGTGCCCTTGGTCACACCAATCAAACATGAAGCAAGACTATGGCGTAGCGCGGACTGCATCTACGCAAGCCATTCCTCCTCATCCCGCCTTTGTCCGCGCATGACAAGACCTTCATCGTCATCGGAGTCGTCGTCATCGTCCTGGAGATTCAACTGTTCCACTTGCGTTGTCGCCGCATCCACTCGATCGTCGTTCTCATTCCTCTGGTCCTCCTCCTCATCGTCGTCGAACATCCAAGTGAGACCATTGGCTTCTTCCTCGAGCGGGAACATTTCTCGAGCATACTCCTCCAAGCCTCGAGGCCCTTCCCACAACTCGAGAGCCTCACTTGGGCAGCTGACCTCCAGCTTTGGATCGCCGAAGTAGGGAGGCTGCTTCTTGGGGTCCTTCTCTTTGGGGTTGAAAAGCTTCTCCAATCCTTCGAGCTGTTCACGATAGCCGGCAGGGATGCGCACCTTGAGCTCGATCGGACCCCGCTTATACTTCACCGGACGACCTACGCCTCTGGAGAAGAGCCGACACGCCTCTCTTGGTGTAAGATACTCATATGCCAATGCGACCCTCTCGTTGTGCCACTTGGAGACGCCGTCCTTGAAGATCTGGAGGATGGCCGGGCCAACGTCATGCTCAGCATCCAGCCATGGTAGCTTGGCATCCTCGTGGAATGGTGCTTGCCAAACGAACGAACCGTCCTTCTGAAGCTCCATGCAGAAAAGAGGATATCGCAGGGAGGTGAAGTTGTTATTGTAAATGCCGGTGTACACGAAGGTAGCGGGGAGCTTGAGCTCTCGAACGTACTGTTCGACCTTGTGCTTCGCTGCCCATAGCGGTAGTGAGGGCCATTGCGAGTTGTACGCGCTGTGATCGGGCATGGACGAGTATACGTAATGCTGGATGCCAGCCTTAGCAGCGGCATCCGCAAGGGCCTTACCGATCTGGATCTCGTCACCGTAGAAGGTGGTGTTAATGAAGGCGAGCTGGGCGCCGCGGAAGAGTGTGGCGATGAGGTCACGGTTAACGCCTACGCCGGGAAGTGGTCCATTTTGTGTGACGTCTTCATTGTCCTGCGTGGGCTTGTGGCGGGTATACAACTCGCCCACAAAGACGGTGACGTTGGGATTTGTCGAGACCTCCGTCGCAATGACACCCTCGAGATTCCTCAGTTGTGCACGGACATGGTATCCAACGGCGGTCGCGACGCGAATAAGGGAAGCAGCCTGACGGCCACTCGCGTTGATGACGGCGATAGTCTTGTCGGGATTCGACATGAATCTTTTGGGAGGGCGGAAGGTCAGGGAGTTGTTGCGGGAGCTGGCGAGAGGTGAAGACTCGGAATAGGAAGAACGAGAATGCTTGTGCTGTTTGCGATTTGCGGATGTTTCTTGGGCGATATGGGCTGGAATTGTTCCAGCGACAGGGCCGCCGTTGATCTGGGCAGGCATCGCTTTCGATTCCGGTCGGGCGGCGAAGGCGGCGGTGATGAGGGAGGGGGACATGGAGTGCTAGCAAGGACGAATGAGCGGCGATCCGAAATGTCGGGGAGCTAAGCCGATGCAAATGCAGCAGCCAGCAGCAGCCAACAAGAAACGGAGCACAGCACAGCGACCAGGACGCAACGATATCGAGGGCAGACGTAGGACACGCCGGTGTAGGCGGTGGCTTTGCACAAAATCGAGATCGACGTGGCGGGGCAGATTGGACAGGGCGAGGGGCAGCAGAGGCCTATCAAGGGTCGTCAGAGCGCGGAAGTCGTGATGTGGTGTCCGGGACGTATCAAGACGCACGAGGCTGGCTTGAATTGGACTGCGATGATAGAGGAGAGAGGCCGGAAGGAACGACCAGCTATCGCACAGAGATTTGGTGGCGGTTGGTCGTACTTGAGTTTGGCTTTAAGGTATTGTGTGCTTCAGGGACTGGCTGATGTGTTTTGGGGCCCCTGGTCAAGGCACGGTGTGCGATGGAGCGCAGTACGTAAAAGCAACGTACAGCGGCGGTCCGATGATGGCGGCGGCGGGACTGGGAAGCGAAGCTACAAAAATTGGAACCGTGCGGTTTGCGCTTCGTTGATGAGGGCCCGGAGGGACGTGGAGTTTCGGCGTGCAGATTTGCGCCACGATGATGAAAATGGCGGGCGACCAAGAGTGTGGGAGGAGGGGGGGGGGTGTGTGCTGTCGAGGGTGGATTGTGGGTGTGGGCGAAGGGTTGAATGCTGGCTGGAGGTGTGTCCAGAAGGCGGTGGAGATGGGTGCTGAGTTGAGATGTCGACAGGCCAAGAGAGAAGGCTGCTTATTCAAGACATAAGGATGTGGTGAGAGGAGAAGAAGAAGAGATTGATGAAGAGGCGGCAGTTCACGTGAAGGAAGAGAGAAGTTTGCAAAGGCCAAGGCGACGAAGGCGGAGGTAGGCGGAAGCGGAAGGTTGGTCTTCCTATATCGGGAGGTTCCTTATCGCAGGGTCGGATCAGGGAAAGAGCGACGTAGGGCAGAGGGTGAGGCAGGAAGGACGACCAAAAAGAGGAGGGCAGGAGGAAAAGAAGAGACGGTATGAATCGATGACAGAAAAGGGACCTGAGTCAAGATGCAAGGCACGGCCGTTATCAGCTCTGCCGATCGATTACGAAAAGTCAAACGCTGCTTCTGGTCGTGGTGATCAGGGTCAGCGACATCATCTGATCGGACAATTTCCCACAACACCGGGCTTCATGCGATGTGCTGGGGAACATGGAGCAAACCCCAGGTCCAGAAGCAAGCAAAAGGCGAGATTGCGGGGAAACGGAACGGAAACTGGAGTCTGCTGCAGGGCGTCGCGATCACGAGAAGTCGATAGACCTAGGAGATGTTCTTGATATGGCTGGAGGTTTGGAGGGAGACAGGCTTGGGGGAGCACATTGGGCAAAGCGTGAAGCCTGGCCGAGGCTGGGGCTTGGTGTTGATAAGGGAAATGACGCTGGCCATCGAGGCAGAGAAGTAGCGGGTACAAGCCCGTCAAAGCCCTCGGTGACGACTCGAGACGGTTGCGACGGTATTCCCCGCCTGCAGCCACTTGTACCCAGGACCTCCGTTGGCTTATCTCTCCGAACGCCGGCTTGGAGCACTGGCATCAGCGCTACTACGTACCACCACCATCACCAACAATGCAGAGAGTCAATGGCCACATTCGATCACCCTTCACGCTTCACGGGTAGGCAATATCCTTGCAGCCAACCCTGGATATCACCGATTGTCATCTGGTTTCGTAGCCTCTGCCCTCCAGCTACACTTTCTTCGCACACGGACACCGGGCCTGTACGGCATGCCCTTATCAGGGGACATGTGTCTGCTAGTACGAACCTTTGTGTCCCAGCCTGACGTATGTCCTGCCCTATTGCGACGTGCCGTGATAAGCCTCGCGCCGTACGTAGACGAGTGGTCCATGCGGCAAGTCATCTCGTGCCCTTGCCGCTAAGCGTTGTTGAGGGAGTCAGTTTCCGTCACGTCTTGTGCAACGCTTCCTCTGTTTATTATCCATGGATAATATCGACGAGCGCATCCTTCGTAATAAGTGTACCAACGAAGCAGAAACGCCATCCAGTCGACGCTAGAGACACGCCCCTCCTCTATTCAGGCGGTGATGCCCCCTCCCTCATCCATCTCACTGCTTCTCTTGGCTCAAACCCTCCGCCGTCGGTGTCCTGCTGCTGCTGCTGCTGCTGCTGCTGGTCCTTCTCCTTTCTCGTCCTAAGCTCTTCACGCTCCCCTAGGTATCCTTCTCTTCCAAATACCAAACATAGCATAGTCCGGGGGTGGCTACTACCTAGTCAAGCGCCACATCTTCGCAACACCTGTCCGTCGATCCCCTGGTCTATCCCCCAGCATTCACTTTGTCGGTGACATTGACTGGTTCGCTCACACGCGTTTTTTGCTTATTCGTCGTCCTTATCAATCTCGCCTCGCATTGGCTGGCCTCGCCGCAAACGGAAGACCGCAAGCCACATTGTGGCATTACCCTTGTCGCCCATCACCCATGACGAGCATCCGGGCTGACATTGCATCACTGATAGCGATAGGCACTGAATGGTGGTCCCCCATTACCAATATCGATACATGGACTCTCGGAATCCCATCATGGCGCCCTCACCACACACGTTCCAGAGCTTAGCCCACGCCCTCGGCCGCCGTTCCGCTACAGGCCGACATAAACCCTTGTTAGCCAGATTAATTTTTAGTCTAGTTCGTTGCAAAAAGCGTGGCATTCACTTTTTTTTTTTCCTTTCCGGGCTTCTCGTGCGCGTTCAACCCCAGCACCCAGGAGGGACACCCCTCCATTAGGTAACAGCTTGGGCCGCCCTTCCAGTCAGAAAATTTTACCGCGATTCCATTTCTCATCTTCCTTACCCTCACGATACCCCGTCCGCCCTATGGTTCCCCGCCGAACTTCCGTTATCTATACTCCATATCAGTAGTCTCCTCTTTTTTCCTCCTCGTCTCGTTCGCGATGCCCCTTTCTCAGAGTAGTAGGCCAATCTAGACGAGTCCTTTTGCACACCACGTGCAACGTCCTCGTGACCATAGAGGTACCCGCTTCAATAGCCCAGGCACACTCACCGATGCAGTTCAACGGAGCCTACAGTATGTACAACAAGAGGTCATGCTGTCGATGCTTGTTTCCATTGACCGGCGTTTGTGGAGGACGACGACGCGACCATCAGTGGGGTGAAGCTTGTTCCAATTAGTTCTTGCCATTCCCTGGCCTGCAGTTCCAAACTAACGCGATCGGCTTGCCTCGACTCACACAGCCGCCTGAAGCAACGTTTCTATTTGGCCACTTCGCTGCCATCAAGAAGATACCGAGCTTCGATAGTAGACGATGCTACCATCTGTCCCCCAGCCGTATTCCGAGCCAACGTCGTCAGGCTCCAAAACCCGGCACTTCAATATGGAACCCTCCCCCCAATTCCCAGTTGCCTCGTCATATTAGCCACCTTGTCGCCATTCCCACGGGCACTCGCCCGTCCATACACACCTTTTTCATTACGTACCTCCTAGCACATCCCATCGAGTAAAGCCATCCTTCTCAACCGGATCGAGCCATTCAAGTCTCACACACACACAAAAGCAGGGCGGGCTGGCAATTCGTGCCAGACTGGGTACGAATGCTGTCAAGCGTAGGGGCGAGTTTGTAGGTTGCAGCATCTCCGCGGAAGCGTCCGGGTGCCAGCCAATTAGGTCGCACCAACCCTCTGGGGATGGTCGCATCTGCACACGCCCATCGCCGCCGTGTCACAACGGCTCTGGTTACTTTAAATTGAATAGATGCATACGCACTAAATCAACCTAAACCTGCCGCGGCTTGCATTGGACGATTTTCGCCTGTTCGTGTGGCACATTCTACACTGATAGGCTCTCGATTCACCGGGTTTCGCCGGCCATGTTGTTTTGAAGTGTACGGAGTGTTCCGTATTCCTGATGCTGAACAACACTGCTGGATTCCATGCCACTGAATTGCCCCAACTACAAGTCACTGAGCTACCCGGTATTTGAGAGGCTTCCTGGCTTCACGGAGTGTTCGGCATATGGATGACATTCGTAGCAGTGAAAGGGTGATGAGCTGCTGGTCTGGCCAGGGCATCGGAACCTCCATTTCGGATACGGAACAACCTCACAGTAAGGAGGTAGAGCTTGAATGGGCTTCGATTTATCACGAGGTTCTCATATATTGGCATCAAAAGTCACACAAATCGGCGAGACCCGGCTGGAAAAGGCATTGTAGCACATGACTTGATATCTCCTAGTTGGCACTTCGTGGATGCTCTATATTTTTCCATTCTGTTCCTGCGAATGATGCTATCTTATACAGAATAAGCATGCCTTTACTCTAATCCACACAGAAGCCTCAAAACAGATTGTACCTTCATTTGCTGGTACGAGACAGCTGTATTATGATATACTCTCAGAAATATATTGCTCCTTTCTTTTCATCGAATATTCAGTGAGCAATCCTAATTTTAGGCGTCAAGAGCAAGTGACTCAGTGTAAGATTGTGAGTTTTTTTTCCTTCTTAAAACTCAACAGCATATCTAAAGCGTGGTTTATTGCGGAACTCCGAGTCTGACTTTAGAGACAAGACGTTGGCGTACACAGAAGCAGACAGCTGCTTCTGATATGATCAGAGCCCTTCACAATGCCGTCTTGGCACGTACAGGTCTGTGAGTTCTCAGCCAGGAAGAGTTTCTACAACAAGAAAGTTGAGATAGCAAGTGACCTGATATTTGAAGGCAACATGCCAGGAAGGAAAGTTGTTACATTTGGGGCGCCATGATCACTGCAATCTAGAACGAGCTACAGTGTCCTTTTATGATATCTAGTAAGATAAACATAGTGAATATGGCGATGTTTCTGATTCAGGCAAGGTCGTGTTTGCATGTCTGAAAAGCAGCTGCGACTATCTCAATCCCCTCTATCCAAGATGCTGCCTTGCTAATGGAGTAACTGTGCCCGTTTTCCCTTTGTTCGATTGTCGTGGCACCTCGAGATAGGCACGACTGCTGTGAAGGTGGTGTCACTGTTGTTCACTAACAGTCATGCGTAGCGGTGCCAATGGAATCTTGTTCAACCTCAGCAACTCACACCTAGACCAGGTTGTTAGATCTTGCTCTTTAACGGACCAAAGGTCAATACCCACCTCAGAGACATGTTCTTTCTCCTGGTCAACAGACCTCCGTGCTCTTCGTACAGCTTCCTGCTCCCCAGGGAAGCAACCTGTAAGACAACCGTTCTACTGCAGGCCTACAGAAAGAGTCAAGGTCTGAGTAAGGCTACTGATGGCGGGTTTTGACACCGGCAAGCAAATGGACAGGCGCCTACTTTGATCTTGAGACAGGCCTCTGATGGTGATTGCTTGCGTTCACCAACCTGATCCGATCTGATCCTCCCGTGGTCACAATATCCACTACCGAAACATTCTGTCCAGACCCTCCCCTTCTGTATTATACCATCAATGTACCATGAACCGTGACGACAACATGCACTCGTGTTATTCGACCTTGGAACAATAACGCCGCAGGCACTGTGGTCGTCGAAACCCCTGTTGTAAAGGCACCCAACCACTGACGCATCCTGGTTAGCACTGCAATAGAAACTTCGCTCAATCACTTATCGAGTGATCCTTCTCAGGTGAGACTTCGTGCTTCGAAGGGAAACCGGCGTCGTCTGTTTCCCTATCACCAGCTGCGACGTCACATACCGCGAAACCGTACGAGGAGAGGACAGAACCCATAGCCACACTCAGTATGTTGCATATTCCGAGGCCTTGTCCTTTGATGCGCGCTTGACGGTACCCCCTTACCTCTGGATCGAGCACAGCATTTACGGTCTCGTGTTTTCCCAGGGAAAATGCTGATGTAGGATGTTCCGAGATGTACGTAGGGAAGGACAGAAGGTCGCCGAGCGAATATCAAGTATCATTCCTCCACCATGATGTCCTGCGGACGAAACAAGTGTTACGCTGGGACAGGCATCAAGCCAGCAGCATGCGAGCCAGGTTGGGCACAGACGTAGGTCGCTCAGCCGGTATTGAATGCCCGAAGGCCACGTTGAGCTAATGTTTCCTGTAAAAGGGTCATAGAAAAAGATGTGGCGTCTTTGAACTGCAGCCTGTCTGGGCCTCAACATGATTGCTATGATCTCCGAGCATGACCAGAAGCCTGGCACAGAGCTATCTTCAGGACAGACAGAAGCAGATGAAGTCGCAGTTGTGCCAGTAGAACGCCCATGACTTATATTTGCTGTCTCCCTGCAGTAATCAACCATCCTTAAAAACTCCATTCTCAGCAGCCCAAAAGGGCGCTAGAAGCAAGTAGCATAGCCAATATCCCTTTCGAAACTGGCTCTATAGTTGTACATACACCACACTGAGCTCCCTTTCGCTCATTTGACTTCATTCTTTCCTGCCCTCATAGTTCCATTTCAACTGGCCCCTCTCCCGCTTATCCCTTGGAGGTATCTTCTTTGTGGCTCTTGCTACGTTGCCGTTTCGGCCTTAAGCCCCAGCTTCTCGGTCTGCGGCGACTTGGTAGCCTTGGGCTTCTCTATGCCATCGTCCCTTCGCGGACCGTCCACATCGCTTGCCGGGTGTTCATCGTGTGGCACGACCGTCTGGTCGCCATCCTCAACGTCCGCGTCACCCATCGTGACATCCCCAATGTGAACCGTTTCTGTTTTGAAGGAACGACGCTTGATAGGTTGCATAACGCGAGCTTGCGGCCCCACGGCGTCTCGCCAACGGATTACTCGTCGCTCAATACGTCGAAGTGCTGCTGCGTATGCACTGGCTTGTTCGCCGAAATCATCGGGCTCGCTAGCCAGCTGAGAAAGCCCACCCATTCCCTTTTCCTTAAACAGGCCAGGGGCTTTTCCACCTCCAACCATGAGGTTGCGAGGACCGCCATCGTCCTCGTCACTGTCCTCAAATGGATCTTCCTGAGCCTTCAGGCGTTGATAGACTCGCCACAGGGCACCCTCCCTCTTCCTCGCCCTTCGGCTTCTGTGTTGCTCCTTGCGCAGGCCCCGATCCAGGATATACTCCACACGCTGATTGCGGTTTCTTTCGACTGCGAGCTGGTGTGCGGTAGGTGGCCGCGGCTTGCGAGCCACTACACCTTCTGAAGCCTGCGGTGCAGGAGATGAGCCCTCGAAAATCTGATACTTGAGCGGTGCACCTCTACGGCTTGAACCAGCGTTGGCACCCCTTCCCATAGCACGAGGTGGTGGAGTAGACCGCGTGCTGTCCATATCCGACTCATGTTTGGAGGGTCGCATGCGGGGAAGAATTGCCGGGCCATCCTCAAGGAAAGGCAGACGGGCCTTCCCACGCTTTGTCTCTCTCTCATTCAAATAAGCCTGATCCATCTCGAGAATCTTTGCACGAGTCTTCTGCTTTGCGAGGCCGAACTCAACTTCCTCAGGAGAGTCGACATTTTCCTTCGCCACTTCCTCAGGAGTGAGCTTCTTGAGCTCCGGAACGCCTTGGTTGGCGACGTGAAGTCCGTAGTCAACACCCGGGCCAAATGGGTTCTCTTCGCATCCCTCTTCTGTGAAATCAGACTCGAGGTAAAACCACATGAGCCACAGGAATGCCGTTGCGCGAGACTCGCTCGAATAGTCCGTCCTCATGATCAGGTCGTGAAACTCATGCCGCCTAGGGAAGTGAAGTTCGGCAACCTTTTGTGCGGCGTTGCACATGAGGAAGATGAGGTTTACGGGGTTCGTCCGAGGCACGTTCATCTGTTTTACCTTTGCGAGGGCGTTGGGCTCACTCCGATCATCCGCACCGCCTTTCAGAATGGATTTCAATCGCGGCGCATCTTGAAGCTGCTTGTATGCATGAGCATCTTGATGAGCTTGTAGCGACGGAATGGCATGGTATGTCCGAAGCTGTGCGCGCATCTCAGGGAAGACTGGTCGTTGTTAGTGCGACTGAAACTGCGTGCAACGAAGACCGGCAAACTCACAATTGAGTGTTGTATTCATGCGACCCATGTTCACGAGCAGACAGACCATAGCCATGCCCTTGGCAGCTTCCCTGTCGCTCAAAAGCTTATCGCGCAGGACTTTGCTTGTCTTAGAGCTCCTTGACATGGTATCAATGTAAAGATCGGCGAAATTCTGCTTCGGGAGTGTGTCGTCATATGTATTTGTGAAGACCGCGGTCTCATTGTCAAACACTGCCTTGAGGAAGTCGTATTGAATATCGACTCGCCAAAGAGGCTCGCCGTCATCCTTCTTCAAGTGCCTGATCTTGCCAATCTGACCAGCCGCATCCTTACTAGCAGCCTTCCCTTTCCCCCTTGTTGGCTTGTCGGCGCTGGGCTCGCGTAAGCTATCTGGATCGGGGGTCGCATCCCCCATGCGGGTGTCCTCGTCATCGTCAGCGACACGCGAAACGAAGGATTTCGCCTCGAGGCCCGGCGAGCTCGGAGGCTCGATCTCGGATGTTGCGGCTACAGATGCTGGTGATGCGGCCATCGTGGTCGCGACAGCTCGGTAGAGGGAATGAAGATCTGCTGATGCCTCGACGTGGCAGCAAAATGGTCCAAGGGGGCTGACGTGGAAATGTTCAGCTGTTCATGGCTGAGCCCATAAGAGAGATGGCAATGACGACGGAAAGCCGATGTCAGTGGTGATGACTGAGCTGAGGAATTGATGGCGATGGCTGAGATCGAGGGTGGGATGGGGAGAAGCTGACTGTGGTGATGGTAGGCGAAAGGTTTGGAGTGAGAGCCGAAATCACGCTCTGGCGCTGCGTCGCCCTTTAGCAAGCCTTCACTATGGTGAGGCTCAGCCCACGACGCATCGCACCGCGCAGGAGCCCGTAAAGCAGGCGACACAGCGGCGCGTGCCAGGGGTGCCTGCGTTGTGGCTGCAGTCAGTGTGGCTAGTGTGCTCTATAGGTGTGGCGCGTTGCGAGGGACGTTTTTGGCATCGCGACCAGCTTCGCCAGCTTCAGGTCCGCAAACAACAACAACGGCCACCGACAATAGGAGCAACGGGCCCACCCAAGGCTACGGCCGCTCATTGACGCTACTAACCAACAGAGACACAGTCGAGAATATACCCGAAACACCTCTCGAGCTCTCTCCTATTCATTCTTTAACAGCTTGCTGCATCGATCAGTGGAGCTTGTCCCTAGACACTTTGACTCGCTGTCCCAGGGTCGGTTCAAGCAGCTGATCAGAGAGCCATGGCCACGCCGGTGAAGCAGACACCGGTTCAAGCAGCACCGGTCGCTGATAGCCCGGGCACATGGCGTCATCCACGACTCAACGAGATCACTCGCCGCCGCAACGCGACCACGTTCACCGAAAAGAATGTTAGGCAAATCGCTTACAACATCGCCGCTCTGCTGGCACTCTGGTCACTACGAGTTGTCTCGAAGCTCCAGTTCAACCCTCAATCGTAAGTCGCAATGTCAACCTGAGCCTTTTTGTGACACACGAGACTGACCCTCAATGCTCCCCTAGCTTTCCTCCTACGTTCCGACTTTACCTTAGCTGGGCATGGCTTGGCTTCCAGCTCATTCCATGCTTCAAGATAGTTTTCGCCCTTCTCCCGCTCATCCGGCCCGTCGATGATCTCCAAGACATCCCTCTCACTGCTGCCCAACGGAAGCTGCTTGGTCTCCCTCCATCGTCTGCACCGCCGACCCCCAACGCAACGTTTAGCACGCCTCCTCGATACTCGCGCACACCCTCAATAGCCGGTTCGGTAGGGAGCAGGGGAAGCTTTGCAAGCTCGCCTCTATCGGGAAGAGGTAGCCCTCTTGTGCAGAGCACCATGGGCGGCTCAGGCTCGCCGTTCTCACCTTCTGGAAGCCCACTGTTCTCTAAGAGCGGTAACGGATTCGGGGGTGGTCGGAGATCCTCATTGGGTTCTGGAAGCCCTTTTGGTGCGAGTACCGCTACGAACTTGTTCTCAGAGCCAGGCTCTCCCAGCCCGAGTAGTGGCAAGCGCGCGACCGTGGGACTGAACAACAAGTGGCTGTACGAAAAGAGCAGGCGGTCGTCGGGCGCGTGGGGACAATGAAGTGCGGTTGGATAAAGCTGATATTACGTATAAGTGAGTTGATCAGGGTAAATAGCTCAACATTGATTATAGGCGTTTCATGGATAGCATTGATCAGCCAAAATTACACTGGAAGATGTATTTCATAGATCCATATCGTGTTGCACGAGTAAGAGCGCCGTCCTTGGTCAAGACGAGGACAATGCAATGGACGTTTGTCTTGTCGTAGATGATCCCGCAAGCAATATTGCACCCGCCCATCAGGGTTCCAAACATGGCATCATAGCATATGGCCTAAGAACCAAACAGCATGAGAAAGGAACGCAATAAGCGATACAGCAATGAACGCATCGGCCTCATGGCGCATGTTGAGACTACAACTATGTATCGGGGAGGGATCCACAGGTAAGCAGACGCGGGGTGCTTGATTCGATGAGCGATGAAGGAGAAAGAGTAAGCACCATACGTAGAAGCCCATAAGAAAATATTAATCTAGTATGGCGTCAAGAGAGTTTAAACATACTGTATCTAGGTATACGTTGCTGTGCAAAACAATGATCATGTGGCGGGTTCACCTTCGCTGAGAGGCGCATCTACCTAATGGGGCAAGAGCGGGATGGGTTCGCCTGGCTTCGTACGTCAGACGATTGCCTCGCGCCCAACCCTGATCTGACAACACCAGCTATTGAGTGCTGCCATGAGTAGCTACCGTACGCAAAGTATTTCGATCAGTCAACTACTCAAGACGTCTAGAGATCTAGGATCGGCAACATGGATCATGAGCACAACGGGGCTCCGTCCGCCAGCGATGGCCCTCGCCAGAAACGATCTCGAGTACTTCTCTCGTGCGCCCCGTGCCGCCACTCCAAGCTGAAGTGTGATCGCGGCCAGCCGTGCTCGCAATGTCTTAAAAAGGATCGCACTGACCTTTGCACCTATGCGCCTAAGCCTGAGAAGAAGAAGCCTGCCAAGGGTATGGCTGCGCGTCTCAGGCGCCTCGAGACCATGGTTCGAGATATGATGGATGGCGATGGCAATGTTGATCGACTAGCAGCGCAGCTACAGAAACAACTCCCGGATGGATCCAATCACGCAAGAGATACAGACAACTTGTTGCCTTCCACAGTTGATGGCAATGTTGTTCAAGGTGCCAATACCACCACGTATGTGGGCGCGACACACTGTATGGCCATGCTGGAAGATGTAAGTCATGGGCGATATTCAAATCACATGTCATGGTTTAACGACTGCTGTAGATCGAGGACTTGAAGGCATACTTTGATTACTCAGATGAGGATGAAGAGGGGAACTCGCCAGCAGGCGCACCTGAGGACTCAGAAGATTGGACTATCCTTTCGAGCGGTTCGCCGATGGACCGAGGGCAATTATTGCGTCAGCTCCCAGAGAAGCAGATAATGGACAGACTCGTGGTGCGTTACTTCTCCTCCATGAGTCCTTCGCAGCGTAAGAAGTAAAGAGTGTCCTGCATCTCCCTTGGCTAAGAGCTGATATGAACACAGATATCGTGCATCAGCCTACATTCACAAAAGCGGTACGTTGTTCTTCTTCAAAGCAGTTTCATACACTCCCCTCTACGCTCTGGAGTCAATGAACCTCCCTGCGACACATTTTCAATATCCGTGGTGTCTTGCTCTTGATCTCAATATCGTATTAATTTCGCTGACTACTCGCTCAGTATGCCCGATTTTCGCAGGACCCTAACTCAGCGTCATATCACTGGATAGCACAGCTTTTCATGGTGCTTGCTCTCGGAATTCACTTCAACAGGTTTCAAAACCCGGATGAGATTGAGAAAGACTCCTTCATCCCGTTGGAAGAACGGATCAAGCACTATCGAGCCTGTGCGGGATGGGCTCTTGTTCGTGGACGATATACGCGCCCTACTTTTCGAACCCTGCCGGCCTTCTTACTTTATTTCGAGTCCAACTTTCTGTTTAACAGAGCCTCTCAGATGACATGCTACCTGCTTTCTGGAATCTTTATGCGGCTGATGCTCAAGATGGGCCTTCATCGAGACCCGAGCAAACTCGCAGGAATCTCTCCCTTCGAGGGTGAAATGCGGCGCAGAATCTGGAACATGGGTGTTCAGCTCGAAACTATTGCGAGCTTCCATGTTGGTCTTCCAAGCATGATAGCTGGTATCGAAACGGACGTGAGCATTCCTCATAACCTGCATGATGAGGACTTGGCAGAGGATTGTACAGAGCTTCCTCCAGAACGCCCGCATACCGATTGGACGGTAATGACTTATCCGATACAAAAGACACGCCTGATGAGGGTGTTTGACCAAATCGGTCGTCAAGCACATGCTCTGCAGACACCGAGCTATGCGGACGTGCTCAAGCTTGACAATGATCTAGCAGAAACATGGCGGACTTTGCCGTCTTACATGCACGTCAAGCCGCTCGATGAATGTATTGGAGACCCTCCCAGCCTGCTCATCCAACGTTTTGGTCTAGGTTCACTTTACAACAAGTCCCGTTGTGTGCTCCACCGCCGCTATCTTGTGGAGGCAATCCCAAAGAAGGAGCATGATTTCTCGAGGCAGCAATGCCTCGACGGAGCCACCACCCTCCTCAATTTCCAGCATGACATTTCAGAAGCCTGCAGACCTGGTCATATTCTGGGACAAAATGGCTGGTACATATCATCGCTTGTCGTACACGACTACTTACTTGCTGCTGTGGTCGTGTACTTGGTTTGCCAGAATGAACACTATGCTGCGGAGAACACCGAACACGCCTGGTATGCCAAGGACGGGAATTCTTTGACGAAAGAGGACCTCAAGGCAATGCTAAGGAGGTCGTACAATATCTGGTCCGAGGTTGCAGCAGATGTGGCCGAGCTTAGGAAGACTGCTGACACGCTCGCTGTCATGCTGGCACGACTTGGAGAACCTGTTGCAGGTCCTCCAACTATAGCTTGGAAAGCGGATTTGACCAAGCCTGGAGAGTCTGGTTCCACATCTTTCACGGGAACTTCTTTCGAGCCTCGAACTGAACTTTATGAATCGGACGCCCAGGCAAATGCTTCGATCTGGGGTTATGACAGCTGTGAGTGTGTCCTCGCATCCATGTGCAGAACGACCAACTGATCAATTGAAATGTAGCATCCTCTAAAATGGATGGCGGACCCACGCCCTTCATGATCGGCCAAGCCATGGACAGCGTGCCTGCAAGTATGCCTGGCTTAGATTTCAGTGCCAATCCGAATGACATGATGTCTATCGAACCAGCTTGGTTGGCGGATATCAACGACATGGACTGGGTGAGTAACAGATCTGCTTTCAATGCCCTTGTATCGAATAACCGTGCTGAATCTTGTACTATAGCGCTACCTTGATGTATCACTGGCACACAGCCATACTGCAGGCCTGAACGCTGAACCTGGGGCTGGATCGACGTGGATGGAAAGAGTGCCCATGATGGCCATGGGGGACATGAATACCATGTCACTCAATGAATGGGAACATCAGAACGGCCCTGACATGAACAATGGCGGGATTAATGATGCCTGATGTATCATGGAGGGCCCAGTGGTAGAACTCTGTCAGATGGGTATTTCTTCATCGATAGCCAAGCGCCGCGGCAAACCCCATCGTGGGGCAGCGACCGCTGTGAGGAGAACAGCATTCGTACGCCAGCATTCAATGTCCTCCCCTTAATGAGACATGGTTTCCCTCCCCACTCTATGCTTTTGGGTGTCGTCCTTATCGCAGTTTCAGGGCTAATGCTCTTCTTCCAGGACGAGCCTTGCCTTGAGGAGCAGCTAACAGCTATTGGTTGCAAAGACTTCTCTATCCTTCTTGACCCATGCTCACGTGCCAGAAACTTTCTGTCCCATATGAAAGTGTATTGGGTATATACGTGGAACTGAAGCATAAGATTGAGTTACAAAACCATGAAGCCTTCAGCGTGCCAACCAAACTCCTAGACGCCAGTTTCAATGCATGTCGTACTCCGTCTGACCTTGTCCATTTTTGACGGATTTATGACCCAGGTGCGTTTGGCAAGCGCTCAATCACGTACTTGCCCCTGGCCACGCTCATCAACGGCACTCCCGGAATCTTTCGTAATCTCTGCTTCAAGGCCTTATCGTTCGTGCCCACGATGTAAATGCGATCTTTCGAAACCCGATCGACAAGGCAGTCGTCGGCATAGATGCCCTTATGGTCACACTCCAGCCTCGTCCATCGCTCGTCGCGGGCCACCCTCAGGGCCAGTCTGTACTTCTGACCGAGCTTTTCAAGCTCGGCCATTACGCAAGATGTGATGATGGGGTTGCACTTGGCGTAAAGACAGTCCATCATGGATTCAAGAAGCGACAGCTTCCGCTGAACTGTGTGACTGAGAAAGTTGGTATCGACGAGGACGTTGTAGGGAGGGACGAGGGCGGTGTTGTGTTGGAAGAACATGTTGCTGGGCATCTGGGCGACCTCGCGGACAACGCCGCCGTCGGCGGTCTTCTTGGACGCTCTCTCCTTCGCAAGAGCCGCTTCAACCTTCTCTTTGTTCTCTTTCAGTCTGCCGTCGCGTTTGCCGAGCACACGCTTGACCTGTGAAGGCGCGAAAATGTCAGTCGCGAATTCCAACCCAAGCGCAGCGCAGGCTATCGATAAGTACTTACGGCGGCGAACTTTCTCGTCCTCTTCGCAACACCCATGGCGTCGGGTCTTTAAGAGGGCAATATTAATTTCCAGAGGGTCGCTCGTGTGTCTTCGATATGCTTTATCTCCTTTCCGGAGCGGCTGGAGAGTGTATGGATGGATCGTAGCAAAGGCGCAAGCTTTGGAGATGGCTGATCAAAAAGTTGAAGCACCCGCCGCCATGGCAAAAAGATTTGGTGCACGGACCAGGCAGCGCTGCTCCACTAAAATCGCATCGAAAAGGTGCAGCCACGCCTGGAGCTTACAAGTGGGACCTCTCATTGAGGAAGCGCGTCGCGGAGCACAGAGGCGCGTTAAGTGATCCCAGCCAAATCGTCTGCTTCACGCCTTGAGAACGAGCTCAACATTCTGCCCATCCGCCCCCAGAAGTCGCAATGCCCGCAGCAAAGGTTGAAGAAAAGGGCGAGTCGTCTTCTACGACCACATTGGTACCATCTGTTGCCAGCGGATCGCCCACATACGAACTACCATGGTTTGTTTCTATGCCCTGCCCCTCGTGCTGCTGCAACATCGTCGCTAACGTCTCTGGGTCACCAGGGTTGAGAAGTATCGACCTGTCTTCCTAGACGATGTGGTCGGCAATACAGAAACCATTGAGCGACTAAAAATCATCGCGCGGGAGGGAAACATGCCGCATGTCATCATTTCCGGCATGCCTGGTATCGGAAAAACCACCAGTGTGCTCTGCCTTGCTCGACAGCTTCTTGGAGAATCGTATAAGGAAGCGGTTCTTGAGTTGAACGCCAGTGACGAAAGAGGTATGTTGTCTCTCGCTCCCAGCCTTAGCTCCAGACTAATTGTTTTGACAGGAATCGACGTTGTCCGAAATCGAATCAAAGGCTTCGCACAGAAGAAGGTCACCCTCCCCGCAGGTCGTCACAAACTCGTTATCCTGGATGAAGCCGACAGTATGACTTCTGGCGCACAGCAAGCTCTTCGCAGGACAATGGAGATCTACTCCAACACGACCCGCTTCGCCTTCGCCTGCAATCAGTCCAACAAGATTATCGAGCCCTTGCAGTCACGATGCGCCATCCTCCGCTATGCGAAGCTGACCGACGCCCAAGTTGTCAAGCGACTCCTCCAGATCATTGAGGCCGAGAAAGTCGAATACAGCGATGACGGTTTGGCGGCACTTGTTTTCAGTGCCGAGGGCGACATGCGACAGGCCATCAACAACCTACAGTCGACATCAGCAGGCTTTGGGTTTGTGTCAGGTGACAACGTCTTCAAAGTTGTTGACTCTCCACATCCCATCAAGGTCCAGGCGATGCTCAAAGCCTGCTACGAGGGCAATGTCAACTCAGCTTTGGACACGCTACGCGAGCTGTGGGATCTGGGATATTCGAGCCATGATATCATCAGCACCATGTTCAAGGTTACCAAATCCCTCGACACTCTCAGTGAACATTCTAAATTGGAATTCATCAAGGAGATCGGCTTCACACACATGAAGATCTTAGAGGGTGTTCAAACGTTGCTGCAACTCAGCGGTTGCGTTGCCCGGTTGAGTAAGATCAACATGGACCCGGCGAAATTCAAGGTGGCTGCAAAGTGAGGAGAGCTAAGAGCTTGTGAAAGGAGGTGGGCATAAAAAGGCGTTGGGATGTTTTGTTTTCAGTTGGTTGTGCCAGAATCTTGCTTCGCTCGGAACGTCAATGAGATGGATGAATAGCTACTGACTGGACTGGCACAATGGCCGAGCTGATGTGGTATCTAACCCGTCGTCGAAATACAAAAGTACACAAACGCCTGCTGTCGTGATACAGATGTGACCGTCACTTCTCCTCCGAGCTTGCCAGCTCCTGCTCGTACCGCTCCCACCTCGCTTGTTCAGCGATCATCCTCCGCTTCAACCTCATCTGAGCTTCGAACTCCTGCAGCTTGTGCTCTGCCGCGACCATTCCACCCAGTACCATACCCGACATTTGAAGGTACCTGTGAACATGATATAAGCACCCGTACACCGCATGGCTCCTTATGACGAGGCACTTACACCTTGAACTGAATTGTTGTGCCCCTGTACAGTGGTGAGACTGCAAAGCCGATAGCACCGGCAATGGCCGTGACAACGCCCATCTTGGCTGCGCCGACAATGCCACCTTTGCTGGCTTCCCAGGCGGCCTGATTGGCCTCTTCGTTTTTCATAGCATCGTGAGAGCGCATCTTCACAGAGTCTTCATGGCCAGCTGCCAATTGGTCACTCTGTGTGTGGTATAGCTCCGCCGAGAAGTTGTATGATGCAAGATGAGGTACCAGCTCGTTAGTGGCGTCGAACTTCAGGTGTCAGTCGATGGGGCTGTACGGTACGATACGGGAGCTGGGTCGCTGAAGCATGCCGAATAGGGAAGCAAAACACGCAGCACCACTGCAGCGCAGCACCTGGCAGTGTCCTTGAGATCACATTCATATTTTGTAGACCATATCGTGTCCCTGGACGACATTCTAAATTTCCAAGTCATCATCTGCGTTTCATTTCATATTTCCCTTAGATGTGGGAAGTGCGTCCAATTCCATCAACTGCAGCTGCCTTCCACGGTGGGGCGCTTACGTGATCCCACCAGCCTTCCTACAAAGGCCAGCGTAGCTCCACCCCAAACTCTTCCCACAACACACCCTCTCCAAACTGTCGAAAAGGCCACGATAGCACCAGCGACGCCACGCCTCCATCGTTGCTTGGTGCTTCCAGCGTGTTCTTTTCTGCTTTTCGAGTCTCGTTCTTGCGTCTGCGGTCTTTCTCTCTCTCCCTGGCACAGTCGACCTCATCGTTCCGGCGTCGCAATCTGCTGTTTCAGGCTTTCCGAGTGGAATCAGAGCTGTCGTTGAGCTTGCTTTCTCAACCAAAGACCAAAGACCAATCACGCAAGCAACATGGAAGACGTAGGAGAAGTCTATTGGCGGCTCCCGGCCATCTCCAGGTTGGTCTCCTCACTTCTTTGGCTGCCAGCGCCTTGACTAACGTTCCACCCAGGACTGCTGCAACTGCGACCTTCCTCCTGTCCATTGGAGTTCATCTCGGATTCGTGTCTGGATACTATTTTGTCCACGCTCCTGAGTACCTCTTTCGGCTTCTCCCGCAGATCTGGCGGCCAGTAACATGCTTCCTCATCTCCACGCCTAAGTTGGGCATCCTTTTCGATACGTACTTCACGTACCAGTACATGAGCCAACTTGAACGAGGCAACCCCCGGTTCCCTCGTAAGGAGGATTTTGTATGGTATCTGATCTTCGTCAGCGCCACGATCCTGGTAGGTCTTTGCCTCTTCTCTGCCGCCTACGCTCCCCGTACCGTGACTTGCACACACAAACACCTCATATATCTGCCCGAACAGTGCTTTGCCTCTTCAGCTGTTACGGTTCCTGGAAATGAGGGAGATCACCCCTGCACTTCCGCTAGACCCCTTCATTCGCAAATCCTTGGGCTAGCTGGCGGTGTAGGCATGGTGGGATGTCATATGGATGGCTCGTGCGACTCTCCATTCGCACGAGTGGTTTTTTTGCTCCCTACATTTCTTCACCCTATTGTTCTCTTGTCAATATCTCTCCGTCATACCCTTGTAGATGTTCCCAGTATAGAGTCCGAGACTGACGCGTGGTCTCAGGGTATCAACTATGTAGTGGGCATGCCCTTCTCGGTGTTCAACAAAGCCCTCATCCTCGCCATGTGCTACACCGTGACACAAGACCAGAGAGGCGTAAAGGCCAACTTTTATTTCATCACAATTCCGGCCCAGTTGACCCCCGTCTGCATGATGCTGGTCAATCTCCTCTTCCCTGGAGGCGTCTCCATGCTGCTCCTCGAACTAGAAGGCCTGGTCGCGGCTCACCTATACGATTTCCTGTCACGGATCTGGCCTGAGTTTGGCGGAGGCCGGAATCTCATCCCCACGCCAGCTTTCCTTTCTCGTCTGGTCCAGACACCGAGAGTTCTCGAGCGAGGTTTCGGAACCGCTATTCGACCCAACGCCCCATCTACCGGACGAACTACAGGCGCGTCCTCTGGACCGCTTCCAGATTCATGGCGGTCCCGAGGCGCAGGACGACGACTTGGTTAGACGGATCGATACACGACGGAAGCACATAATAGCATAGTGCTCAATAGATCATGATTCAGATACCTGCTGGACCCTAACTCCCTGCCCTGAATCCCTAGATATCTTACTTATGGAATTAAAGCCTGAAGAACTCCCCAAAAAAACACGATTTGCCGACCGTTAGTATATTTCGTCTCCATCAGCCCAAGCAAGGTTGGGTAGATGTCAAGGTCAGTACCCATAAAGCGCACTCTTTCCGCTCTTCATCGGCACCTCATTCCACTGTGCGTCCCTAGGTTGCCTCTCTGGAGGTGGCGGTGGTTGGGTCGAAATGACGGGCCCGCCTTGGAGCGGCCTGTCCTGGAACCGGTCTTGGGTAGTCATGACAGGTTGCGAGATGTGCATTGCGGTACCAGGGCGTTCTGCTGGGACATCGTCGCGGTCCCGCTCCATCGATGCAGGAGTTCCGCTTCGGTTCACCAGAGGAGGAGAATACTTCTTGGGTCCGCAGACGCGGCCGATAGAAGGCAGGGTGAGTGCAGGGACCTTGTTCTTCTGGCTCGGGGGCGGTGGTGGAGGAGGAGGGGGGTTGGGAGAGGACTTGGGGGTGGAGCGCGTGCTCGACGAGCCGTGCTGGGAGGATGCCGAAGCTGTATATCTGTGCATGGCGTATGACTCGCCGGCGAGAGCGGTGTTGCGAGTCGCTGCTGGTGGTGGGGGGACGTTGTGGATGGAGGGGGGGTTGGAGTTTGATGGAGGAGGAGGAGGAGGAGGAGTTGAGCGTGCCTCGAGGCCGTGTCGAGACGCTGCCCGGGGGATGTAGGCAGGATGTGACGGCAAAGCGCCGTTGGGCCCACGATTGGTCGACCTCGGGTCGAAGTTGTAGTTGGTGTGCTGAGCCTCGATCTCCGTCTGATCGTAGTACTCCGCACTCGACACGGACATGCCCTTCGTGTGTGGCGGTGCACCGAAGCTCCCGCCCTCGCCGCTCATATGCCTCAGGGAGCTGGTCATCTGCATGCCCTCGGGCGGCAAGAAGGGATCGGGAGTGTAGGTGCCTCCGCTGGCGGCGCGGTCGGAGCCATTGGCCCCCGCGGCGGAGGAGAAGAAGTCGCCGCCTTTCTTCTCGGTGGCCTCGTACTTCTTCTGCCTGCGCCAGTAGATGCAGAACAGGCCGAGGCCGCTGAGGAGGAGGAGGCCGGCACCGACGGCGATGCCGACGATGGCGCCGGTGGTCAGGGTGGAGGAACCGGCGCCGGCTGGGCGGGCAAGGATGTCCTCCTCCGGAGCGGTGCCGTTGATGTCTTTGGTGGTGAAGACTGTGTCGGTGAGGCCGACGACGGAGCCGTTGGAGGGGCGCTGATCGCAGCCTGCGCCGAGGGCGACGACGACTACGAGTGAAGGACGTTAGTTGTGCTGATACTTACAGGACCTGGGAATTCAGAGGGGGTAGGAGGAAATTCCAAGAAATTTGCTTACAGTTGGCGAGGTAGCTTTGGTCGGTGCTGGCCTTGAGACAAGAGACGCAGGACTGAAGCTTGGCCGTGGTGAACTGGTCCTTGTTCTTGTCACAGTAGGCCCAGGTGCCTTGGTCGTCGTCGGCTGTGGAGTTGAAGCCGACGGTGAGAGAGTCCTCGAGCGGGAGACAGGCGTAGTCGATGATGCAGGGCGAGTTGACGGGGTCCTGTACCTCTCGTGGGTTTCCGAAGAGGCACGTGCTGAGGGAATATCTCAGATTGTCTGGTTTCAAGTGAATTGTCAGCTACCTTTTGTTTGTTCCTTTCGATGAGGAAGACGAAATGTATTGAATTGAGTTTTGTCCAAGGGGAGGGGTGAAGGGTTCACTCACACAAGAACCAGTAGGTGTCTGACTCGGTGCCATTGACGTGGTCGCTCTTGGACAGACACTCCTCGCAGTTTTTGAACTTGATGCCCCGTGACTTGGTGGAGTAGTCCGTGTCGTGACAGACAATGTCTGTGGTGTTGGTGTTGGAGTCCTTTGCCGTGAAGGAGTTCCCATCGGAGCCGTCGAGGCAGTAGGCCGCGCACTCGGAGCCAGGCGTGAACTGGAGCGCGCGTACGGCGGCTGGAGCGAGGAGGAGCGAGACGAGGAGCGCCAGTGACGCGGATCGCCGTGATCTTGTCATGTTCGATTGGCTTGGTTTTTGTGTTTGGCGGTCACAAGCGTATGGTGTCGATGGCGATGGTGGTAGGTAAGGTAAGATCGTGTAAGAGAAGAAACCTTGGACCCCGCCTCATAAAGACATGGTAAAAATCGAAAACCAGACTTTCCACCCAAAAACACTTTGTACAAAAATGTCAAAGGATAAGAAAAAGGGGGGGAAGCAAAAAAGGCCGCCGGTGCCGGTCGAAGAGAGGAGGTATACAACAGTCGTCGTCAGGGAAGGATTTCGTAGGATGTTAGGGAAACAGAATCGACCGGCGAGAGGAGGAACTGTGAGAGAGAGATTCGGGGAGGAGGAGAAGACGACACAAGAGAAAACAAAGGCTGTCTACGTAAGCATCCTCATTCAATAATGTTCCTTCTTTCTCTTTTTCTCTCGATCCCCCTTCCGGTTTGTTGGAAGAAAGAAAGGGCACAGTTCTGGGCGGCTGCTAAGATTATATGCAAGGCAGAATTGGCAAAGCAACCCTCCATGAAGCAACTCTAAAATGGGCTTGTTTGTTCTGTGAGTGGTCCCCGGTGTTTCCCGCGGTTACTATTCCTGTCCACCCACACTCCAAGTACTGTACAATCTATGTACGGAGTATGTAGGTATATAGGTACCTATGTAGGTATGTATTCATCCATGTCGAAAAGTGGACTGACTTTTTTGGGGGTGGAATTGTGCAGACAGACGCCCGGGATGGACCAGAGTGAGTGAGTAATTGGGAAAGATACATACACAAGGTACAGTCAGTACATGCAGGCGTGAGAGGGGAAACAGACCGCCTGTACCTCTGGAGGGTGCAGTGCTGGGACAGTACATGGACATACATGGACATGCATCCCCTACGGCAGACTATCATAGCCTCCACGACCCTTCAAGTCACTCGCTCGCTCTCTCTTCCTGTGTTTGGTACAGAATAGACAAAAGACAGCGAGAGACCCAGAAAGCTTGGCCCTCGCACCCCCTTGTCTCTGCTCCTCATCCAATGAAAATGTCCGCTTCTTCGCTGGGCATCGCTGACTTAGACGCCCGCCTGTCGTGACCAGCCAATCACGGAGGAGGAGGGCCAACCAACCCCCCGGTCATTCTACTGTATGTACGCGCTGTCTCCAGGAAGCAGTCCTCCTCTCTCTCTCTTTCTCTCTCTTTAGTGTCAATCATGACTATTTTCGGGGGGAGTGGACGCCACGTTGGAGAAATGGCAAGCTCAGCTGGTCGACTTGCTTGGGGAGGGGGTATACAGTAGGTTGCCGGTCCTGCCAGGCGCCGGCCTGTTCTGGCGGCCAGACGCACTACTATATCTACTGTACTGCGCGAGACGGAGGACACTTCAATATGTACATGGTACCGTCGCTGGCTGCATGCATGCGTACTGTACCGTACGTGGTGACTTTCTTGATGAGGCTGCAGAGAGCAAGCAACAAACAAACATACATACAGATACATACATACATGAGCGTTTCGAAACGGTGATGCACTTGGACCCCAATTGCCCGACGATCAGTCTGTCTGTTCACCCGTCCTGCCTGTCAACCTCTTGTACTGCAGCAGTCTTCCCATTATCATAATTGACACGCAATCTACAGAGTAAGATATGCAGTACCAAACACCGACTTCTTAAATTCGCCACTGATCTCAACCTAATCGTACGATCTGCATGCATGTCTTTCCCACTCCTCCAATGCCTTTCTCTCTCTCTCTCTCTGTCTCTCTCTCCGTCTCCTCGCTCAAACTATGAATCGGTTCATCCCCCACAACGACACCATCACAGTACATCCCCCGGGCACTTCAGCTTGGATCTTCTCGGCCCATCTATCCTCCTTCTTGTCCTGCCACCTCCACCTCAGCGTCAAAAAAAAAAAAAAACACTTGGAAATAAAAAAGAGCGCTTCGAAACGTGCATCCTCCAAAAACTCAAATAATCCCTTAAAATAAATCCCTTCCTCCCAAAAACCCCCCATCTTCTCCATCCTCGTCTATTCAAAGTCTCTCCAACCTCGCCCGTCCACACGATAGCCGCCCACGCGGCTCCCCCGCTGTGACTCGCCCGCATTAGCGTCCCCGTCCGTCCCCTCCCCTCCTTTTCCCGTCTTCATCACTCACCCCAACCACCAAATCAATTTCCACCCGTCATCGGGGGGCGCTGCTGCTATTTTCGTCCCCCATCGACAAAAGATGAATGGGAGTCGGGGAATCTTCTTCCATGGCGCGGAACAAAAAGAGGAGCAAAGAACAGCATTAGTTGACCGGTTGTTAATTCCTGCTGGTCTGGTCTCGGGAACGGGGGCCTTGATCTTAGCGTCGCGCCTGACGAGGCATGTTCTGCATAAGGGGTCTTCTTCTTTTTTTTTTCTGTTTCTGTCGTGTCCGTCGAGCCCGGTCAAAGCAGCGCGACGAGATCATTGTTCTGGTCTTATTATTATTATTATGCTCTGGCTGAGTGCAAGGAGCGAGAAAAGCCTGTCCAGCATCTCTTAAGACTGCTTCTGGAGACTATGGCCCTAATGACATCGAGACGTAGAGCAAGGGACTGGATTCTGTGTAGGTCCTTTGTTTGAAACAAGTCCATGGCCCATCCATCCCAGCCCGGTCCTTTCTCTCCCCCAGCCTGCTCCTTCACGTTGCCTAACCGCCGAGGTCAGCTCAGCTCAGGCAGATGAGACCCCCCCGCTTCCCTCCTCCCAGGCTTGCTGCACATCATGTCCACCGGGGAAGCCTATCCAACAGATCTATTAGCCTAAGCTGCTATGATCTGCTCAACCGACATGAAGAGGGGCTGCCGCGGACTGCAAGTTTCGGCGGTACGCCTGCACGAAATCCTTTCTCCCAAACCGACCATTGGCACGGTCTGGTCATGTGGTTCGTAGCTTTCCCATCGTGGGGGTGACTCACATAGAGAAAAGTGTCGGGACGAACGGCATTTGAAAGTGGTCGATCCGATGCTCGCGGGCTCAAGTTGTTCGATAGTTCTGCCTGCAATGCATGCAGTCCAGTCCATCACTCGTCATCGCTGTCATCCGACCCGTAATCCACCAGACCCAGAGCTTTGCTTGCTCCTGCCATCGCCATCGCCTGCGTCTTGGTGTCCTGCTCATCTGGCTTTGCCGGCTCGGCCACTGCAGTCTCAGGCTTGACTGCTGGTGTTGCTGTTGTTGTTGTTGTCTCCCCGACGTCCTCCGCCGCCGCCGCCGTCTTGTCCCCGTCGTCGACCTTCCTTCTGACACCCTTGACCTCCCTTTCCCTGCCCTTGGCGCGCTTTCTCTTCTTCCCGGATACCTCCCAGCTCTCGCCGCCTTCGACTCCTCCCTCGACGACTTGGCCGCTTTCTTCTGCTGTGGTCGGTGTGCTCTCGGCCTTTCTCGCCTCCCGGAACGCCTTCAGTCCCTCCTCCAACTCTCTCTTCTTCGCCTCCTCTTCCTTCCGCTGCCGTTCCCTGACCTCGTCCAGGAAGCTGATCTCATCATCGTCCAATGCCCTGAACTGATTGCGGATCTTGTTCTGCTCCTCAAATGCCGCTTGCTTTGCCTCTGCAACAAAAAGAAAAGAGTAGTCAGTAAAGCCCTCTCTCTCGCCATATGCAATACATCGTCTTTCCCCCATGTCCTGGGAAGGCTGTCCCAGTCCACGGTATCTACACACCTTTATTCGCTTGCAGAATCTCATAGAGGCTCTTCTCCTCTCCAGACGCCGCCTTGATCCTCTGTTCCTCTCTCCGTTTCCTCTCTGCCTCGAGCTCCCTTTGCACCGCCTCCCATTCTGAGTTCTTGGAGTTGCTTTTGCTGCCTTCAGTGACTTCCTGACCCTTGTCAGGACCCTCTCCTCCCGGGTCTATGACTCCGCCTGAGACGAATCGACCAGACATGGTGAATTCGGACAGGTAGCCTTTTTGCAGGCTTCACTTGGGAGCTGTGCTCAACCTCGGGAAAGCCCACCAATCAGCCGCTTTTGAGGTGACAGGAAAGCCGACCAGACCTTCCACTGCTTTGCAAACGCTCGTATGCGTGCAAAGCGGTACTGAGGAGTTGCAGGCGCGTGATGCGACTCCTCTTGCTCGATATGACTGAACCGGTCACTAGGCACTGAATGATCGGCGTGAGGTAGACGGGAGGTCAGCCGAGGATTGCCCGGCAAAAGGCAACCCAAAGACCATGTCTGTCCACACACACCCCATGTTACAGATTGACGATAGGTCGCATACGAGAACACTCACAGCGCCATAGAAAATGCTTATACAGCTACGGAGTAGGTAGACGGGAGGTCAGCCGAGGATTGCCCGGCAAAAGGCAACCCAAAGACCATGTCTGTCCACACACACCCCATGTTACAGATTGACGATAGGTCGCATACGAGAACACTCACAGCGCCATAGAAAATGCTTATACAGCTACGGAGTAACACCATGAACAAGAAATCGAGTGCGTAGGTTGGCGCCTGGTCATCTGTTACGGGCTACAGTCAGCGGCGTTGGAAATCCTTTGCCATGTATGCGTAGACACCGAAATGCAGGTCACATCAGCGCAAGGATCACGCACGACACAGCAATAGATCGCTCAGTACTTTCATTTCGTGTCAATTCATAGAAATGCTCGATTTGCCGAGCCGTAGCGACGAGTCGTCGTAAGAAGGAACCCCTATTAAACCACACTAGGGATAGAAACACACCGCCTGCCCATGTGCTTCAAGCATGTCTCCGTCAATTGCCTTAACCCCGAGGCAAGTAGTGAAGTGTAGGCAGCCGAGGTGTCTTGACCACCTCTTCGTGAATGAAATAAACAATGTAATAAAAGCAGACCTCCGCGAACCAAAAAGAAACCTGCATCCAGCTCGTCTGGGACTGAGCGCCAAGTATCAACCATCCATGTTACCCCGTTTAACCCGCTGAGAAAAATGCTGATGTGATAAAGAGAAGAACCGAAGGTGACCATGGTTGAAATGTGCTTTTTCGTCGACTTGTCGACGTGTCGCGAGTGGAAGTCCCCAATGACCCTATGTACTTTCCCAAACTTTTTGCAACTTTTGTTGTAATAATAAATGCCGAACCGGACGAGGGAATCTCATTTGTCGTGACTCAGCCGCACGGCTGGTTTGTCGTGTGGGAAGTTCCCTTTTTCTGCTGTAGCGCACAAAAGAGAGAGCAAAGGTAGCTCCCAAATTGATGCAAACCCAATCCATCTAATAAAAACAGGGCGATGTCAGCCCTGCGACGCTTCTGTCGCACATTGCGAACACGAAACGCATCGGGAACTGTTCGCGAGCCGCCTAGCTCGGGCCTGCATTACAGCAGGTGCAAGCCAGGCTCACCTGTCGAGCACCCTGTCGGGCGCCGATATGATTTTTTGTCGTGTAATGCTGAACTGAAAACAATGACCTGAAAACACCGGCGAAAATAAAGGACATGAAACAAAGTCTATCGCAAGGACGAGATTGAGAACAGAGACGCGCGTCAAATGCAGATGCGCCCATTATGAACGTGTAGAAGCTTCGTCTGCCAAAGCCATCCATCAGTCTTGGGAATGTGTAGACTGTCAAGAGATGACTCCAGAGACATGCATCATAAAATTGGCGGATTTGCGAGTCCGCCATAAGAAATCGAATGATCGATGCAGGTCGATCATGTGCTGGGGGTATCTGAAAATTGCAAAATCGTATCCGGAGAATCCATACAGTCGTAACTGAAACAGTTTTCTTTTGCGGAGCAAAGATGCGCTGCGCGATGCCGTGTCCCAGTTCATTCCGAACTCTCATACTTTAGCCCATTACAGGCTGGCCATATCCGGAAGATACGAAATAAGGGGCCTGCTTCATAGGACCAATGCAGTTCGGGCAACTGCATTCAGCCACACCATGCTCCCACATGCCTTGGTTGCAGTGGGTTTGAGTAGCATACGGGTTTTGGTGCTGAGTGTAGAAGGCGTTCGGCTGCTGATAGCGGGAAGCGTACTGCTGTGTGGAGGCTTGAGAGAACCATTCGTTGTACCTGGCGTTGGCCGAAGTGGCGCTAGACATGCCGTAGTCTGGAGTGCCGTATCCAGAGTCTGGTGGTGTGAGAGGTGCGTTCCAAGGGTTGTGAGCCCAGGCAGCCTCGCGGGAGCGGTAGTTGTGCTGCTGGGACTTGAGAGCCTGATACCGCTCGTATTCGGCGACCTGGTCCTGAATATAACGAGAGTGTGGTGAATGCCTATGGTGGCTGTTGTATCGCGCGAGCTCAGTGTCAATAGCAGGTACGATGGCGGCAAGTCTGTCGCGACTAGCTTGAGCAGCCTGGCGCTTCTTCATGTCCTGCCACTCACGCCAGTTGTCCAACCACGCCTGGTAATCCTTGCTAAGGTCAAGGTTTACATAAAGACGCCAGCTCATCGCCTGAACCCAGTCAAACTCGAGGCGGTTAAGCTCCATGACGGAAATACCGCTCACTTCCGACCATGATCGGTTCTGGAATGTGTTATCGTCGAGGAATTTGCTTCCAAGGAGTAGAGAGACAGTGAGATATCTCCAGACCTGACCTTCGGAGGCCTTGTAGGGTCCCTGACTCTTCATACCGTTGACTCTCTTGGCAAGGTAGTTCATACCGAGCAGAATGGTCGTGCTGGGCAGTCTTGTCGAAGTGAGGATTTGCGAGACGAACTTGCGGAAAGAGGAAGTAACGTTGGCGTCAGGAGTGACAACTCTCGTCGCCATCTCCGCCACATACTCGGTCATCAACTCCACCTCATAGTCGAGGACAGCGCACACACCTCCAGGCATTTCGGCAGTAGAGAGAGGATCCGACAAAGATCGTTGATCTCTGTCGGTCGGTCGGTCGGAGGGATATCCGGCCGAAGAAGCGGTTGAAAGAGACCGCGTGGGGCTGACAACTCTGACGGCAGAAGAGCCGTTGCACGAGATGAGCAGGAGAAGTTGAGGTAGCTTACTCGTAGGAACGTGCCATCTATTGATGTGAAAATGTTCCTCTCAGAGCGTGAGAAGCGTCGTAGGAATCGAGAAGGGTATCTTGGCAATCAATCAAGACGTCAAGATGATCGGGTGGTCGGTCCGCAAAGAATTTTGATAGTACTGCTGAGTCGAGGTCGTGGAACAAAGTGTTCGGACGTCAAGTGACTCGGATGCGCTATTGACTGTTAGTCTCTGTTGTCGGCATGGCGTTGACATGTAGCTCGAGTGAGGCATGTACCACATCAGGTAGAATGAGATTCTCTCTGACTTGGGTTTAGGTACATGAAGACACGACAGATTTGAGCAGGCATGTGCAAGAACCGTTGGTTACACACCTAAAGAAAGACGTGTTTTGCCGGCGTTCCGTAGGTCGATCGATGAAGATGAGCTGCGAAAGGACTTGGTCGCTGAGAATATGCCTATGCAGCAGCGATCCTTGAAGAGGCGGTAGAAGGACTCGCACGGAGAACCCGAATGGCCAGGGGGTCGTCGAACGGGGTGTAGGCTCGAGACTGGTCAGATTCGATATAGACGGTTGCTGGTTTCGAGATTCGTCGTGGAGGACAAGAGTGAAGAGGAAAGGAAGGAAGAGGAGGAGATGGAGTCGGAGGAAATGGTTGGCGTGGGAGAAGAGAGAGAGTGTGGAAGAAAGGAAGCGGGTACGTAGGAAAACCACGAGTGACGGAGGACGAGGAAGAAAATGAGTAGCGTGAGAGAGTGATTGGGGGCGTGCGTGTGAGTGGGCACTGCACAGCACTGGGACCGCACTTCACTGGGCAGAGTGGAGGGTGTCGACGGACCAGGGCCACCACGCACCATGTAGTTGTAGTTGTACTTCCCGCGAGTACGGACGCTGAGGCCACTGGACCACATCCTGACCACTGACAGGCATCACAGCTATGTGCTAGCAGGCTGGCACCATCTGCACCACCCCCTTCCTTTTTTTCTCTTGCCATCCAGCCATGTCCTGTACAGTAGGACAGCGCAGTTACAGTACGTACCGTCAGGCCTGATTCAAGTTTGCTGAGTTGCTCTTACGCCTCCTCGTTTCGATTGCTCCGTCACTTATTAGGGTGGTTGCTGTGGATCGCTCTCACACGCACACAGTCTCAATGGCACACCAGCAGTCCCGGGCCGTCCATAGCAACCGCACACATTGGAGCGAGGCACGAGGGGCAAAGACCCTGGGCGTTCATTGCCTTCATTGCGCGGTAAGGAGGTTCTCCGGACTCGGTGCTGCACGTACCCGCCGCTTGGGAGCGAGGGATTATGATGCAGACACATGGACTGATGCAACTTGGTGAGGGGGCTTCCCACTCAGTTTCCTCCTTGTCACCTGGTTCAAGGGTGCAGAATCACCACTGCGTCTCAAAGGGGATGATCCCACTGCCGCCAACTACGAGAACTACTGACGTCTAATTATTTTAATTTTTTTCTCTGACGACCGCCATCATCGAAGGCTTGCTAGTTTGAGTAACCAACCGGCTTCGGCTTGTGGCAGTATGCTGCCTCAACCAGATTCCCACCACTACTGCGATTAACTCTACCCTTCTCTGGGGCAGAGCAATGGCCTAGACTGCTGACGCTGGAGGGAGACTCAGACAGGCGGTCACAGAGATGATCGCGAGGGCAGCGACCGAGACGAACGATCCAATCATGATCTAGTTGGAACCTCGATGACTCCACTACGACGAAGACCAGCAAGCATAGTCACAGATGCTGGGGCTGGGTGGCCTTGGTTGCAGCACTGCAGGGCTGGGCGAGGCGCAAAAAAAAAATTGAAAAGTCACGCTCACGGGTTCTATGGGGGAAGTAGGCTGTGACGCCCGCTCTGCGCTGGCTTCGATGCACAACAAGCAGCCTGACGAGCTACTGCATACCTTAGTGTGAGGGCAATGTACCCGCTACGACGAACCAAGGGTCCTGTTGGGGAGGACTTGGGGCCTCATGCTTTGGCGCCACTGGTATTCCGTTACCAAGGAGCACAGGGGAAATCCGGATGACTGGCTTTTGAACAGCCACCGCTAAACTGGAGCCATTGCTACTGGATGAAAGGCAGGAGCAGCCTTGGATGGTTTGCTGTTGCTGCTCCCAATCAGGCAAGGAAGGAATGGGGGGCGTGGTTGCGGGCCCTGCGCACCGCCAGATGATATTGCATCCCTGTGAGTGGCCAAGTGTTCCATTTCTGGCTCCACTCAGTCCCTGGTGATGATGAAGGGACTGCGGTGGCCATGGCGGGAGCGAACAGGGGGTCTCAAGCAGGTGCGTCAGTGGCCCCAGCCAGCCAGTAACAAGCGCTGACGGGCTCCCTGCTGTCCACACGTTGCCCACCGCCTTCTGGTTGTCTGCGTGTCCCCTTTCTCGGGCTTCACACCAGTTCGCTTCCTGACGCTTCCTCACGGCTCTTCCTCGTCCTTGAGTCCTGACGGGGCCCGTCAATCACTACCTCCAGCCCATTCGAAAAGCGCGAAATAGCGTGGGCGACACGGGTAACTCCGGGGTCGGAACACGTCTCATCTGCCGACTTTGGACGCTAGAGGCAAATGGATGTCAGCAGGTTCGTGAGAGCGAAGAACCGATATCACAAAAGAAGCATTGAGAGAGCGTATGCTCGCGTATGTTCGTCTGACTCAGTCCGTTTCTGTCGTGTCTCTAAAATCAGTCTTCGCTAATGCCACGGACTGCGTCGGCTATCTGCTGTAGGTACAAAACGCACCTTACACACGACCGAGACACTTACAGTGCACGCTGCAAGAAATGGTGGACGCCACGAGGGGACCCTGTCTCAAACCACAGCAGATTACAGGCTACTCTGCTCGTTCCATGACACATCCCAGGGGCCAGCACCAGGCGCTCGCTACAGAAAGCTCATCAAAAGCTCACCGCACTCATCAAACTCCCTGTGCCCGTTTAATTGACCTTCTTCCCATCGACGCGTCTTGCTGCTGAAGAAACCCCGGGGATAAACAAAAACAACCCCCTTGAGGCTGGGTCTCTCACCTGCTGCCTCGAATAGCCACGCAATCGTAACATCAAGATTCGACGTGGGCAAAATTCATTCATCTCACGCCTCATTAGACACATCTAGCCAGTCCCGCAGCCTCCGAATCCCAAAATTGATCAGGTTGTAATTACTCCGTACTACAAGCACATGTACCTTTACCCGCGTTCTGCGCTGCCGCTGCGACTTTAATTGACAATTCGTTGATGCTGGATTGCTCTCTCTGCATCCGTCATCGTCTGGCCTCTGACTGGCTCGCTGCCTGCCCGCGCCGCACCTGTGCCCGACTAGCTTTACTGAATCAGCGCTTGACCATGTGAGGGATGGACCGACGGGCGGTCGGTGGCAAACCTTCAGCGTCATCTAGTCGTATGCTTCAGTGTTTGATGGCTTTTGACTCCATCCTCCTACCTCCGACCCGCGATGGAGCCTGGAAAATTCGTACGGCAACATCACGAAGCAAATGCGGATCCCTCCAGGTCGGGCTGTTCTTCCGTGCACGGTTCCCATCGCTCATCTTTGCTCTTCGCTGTGGTCATCCGACCTGGCATACCTCGGGCCCAATGTAGCGCAAGGGCAGCTGAACCGCCAAGAGGCCAGAACCTGCAATGCTCACAGCAACATGTGGAGCGGAGAGTTCTTCTCGAATACGACCTCTGGTTCGTCGACCACTGGGGTGAAGTGGTTGACTGAGCGACTTTCTGGACCCAAGTGTCAGGTTGCTCAAACGATTGCAATACGACCTTATTACCTTTGCTCCTTACAAACCGAGGACCCGGCGCGCAGTTTGGTCGTTTGCATCTCTTGTCCTGCATCATGACGGACCATGTGGTCCGTCCAGGACAGGCTGACTCATTTCTGAGTCGGCTTTTCCAATGCAGTTCAGATGAAGATGAAATCAGCCATTTGGTCGATCGAAAAAGACTTCAAAGTCTCTAGGGTAAGATCTTCAATCCAACCGGGGCCATGGAGCGAGCGGAGTCAGCCGAGGCCAATGGCCGAGGTCATACTGTGTAATGTGTGCAATGTCTGTCACCTTTCCTGCAGCTGCAAAATAGATTGACCTGTATAGTACCGTTGTAGTACCGTTGTAGTGGGCCTGAGGCATTTGTCTTCATGGTGCCTTACTACGGTATGTACGAACAAGTCTTTCGGTTTTTCGTTATGGAAATTGCCGTGGGTACGTACTCAGGAGAGGCGACGTGTTTGCCCAACAACAACAGACTTGATGGATCACCCGATCTCCCACGAGGAATTCCACTTGACACGATCCGAGCTAGTGAGAGCTGTCCGCGCGTGCACAGTAGGCCAACCACGATCCAAGTCAGACTGTCAGGGTTTTTTCCCAAGACTCCAGATAGGATCAGCCCAAAATGGCCGAGCTTCTCCATGGCCACGAGACGACGATCAAATTTCCCGAAGCTCAGGGTCCTTCCATGGCTATAATTGTGAACCCCCTGAGCTAAGGCCCTCGCCTCGAAAGCAGAGGCCACCACCGTTGCTGAGCTTGGACGTCAACCGTTCTGAGGATCATATGTACAAGTCTAGATACTTTGTACACGTCGCTGAACGTGAAAAGATCCTGAGAGGAACGCCTCATTCACTGATTTGGCGAGTGTCAAATATTGTCCATACCTCCGGTCCATTCCACGCAAGCCACGGTAGGAAAACAAGCCACGCGAGGAGCGCCACATTTCTTTGTGGCCTGTTTAAGTGTGGCGTCGTCCTGGCGTGGCTTGTTTTGACAGGCAAAAACCTCGCGGATCATCAGCCATGGCAGTCTTTTTGGATCTTGGTTATTCGGAAAACGTCCTTATCACGGTACCAAACCCAGGAGACAAACTTTTGTCTAGAGTTGATTGACTATGGTAGAGACTGACTTGCCTGGGGGGGGTCAGGAAGTATACATTTCGTCGAATTCTGCTTGGAGCTTCTTCTCGTAGCATCGATCGCAGAGCGAGTGCCTCACGTGGATGACCCGTGGAGGGCTCCAGGCCGGACAGTCTGACTTCTGCTTGAGCCCGTGAGTGGTATATCTCGGACAGAAACCTTCCGCGGTCCGCCATTCACGGCTCAGCTCAACGAGGCACGTCTCGCAGCAGTTCTTGACCATGACATCCTCGCACATGGTGAGTGGATCCTAATGTAGTTGTGGCGAATTATGTGTCTACCCTGTAGTTTCTTTTTGGCGTTGGAATCGCGCGAAGGTGCAAGTAAAAGTATGGTGTATGGAAGGAGTCAGGTATGGCTGAAGCTTGGAAAGCTCTTCTCAGGAGTTGAAATGCTTTATATCCCCCCCGTGACTCTCCTCTACGATCTCGGTATGGCCTTGAGTGACGACGCCCTAGGTACCCTGGGGGTCATCTTGATTCAAGCAGTTCCTTCTACTCGCATGTGTGACGAATAGTAAGTCCATGAACGAACACCTGAAGGGGATGGTCCTGGAGTATGTATGCGCCAGAGACTGGTGATTCGGAGACACTCTACTCCAGTGCTTCTCACATCCAGGCCTTTGTTCGTCAAGGTGTTCCCCCACATGGAAGCAGGTTACAGGACGACGCATGATGATTTTCCCCCAGCGTGTTCTCTACGCTTACGACACCTTCTGCACACGGTCTTGGAGCGTGACCACACCACTCCCTCCCAGTCAGGGCACTTGTTCTTCCTGGTGAGGCCCAGCCGGATGTAGAGGGCGCATCTCCCAGCCTCGTCAGGCAGATGCACTATGTGAACGGTGGTGTCGCACCGCGGGCAGACGTACTTGACGGACTGATCAGAGCACATGGGTTTTGCGGTTGGTTGGTTGGTTGGTTGGTGGTGGAAGAAGAGGGGGAGTGAGTGAGTGAACAACTGGAGAAGGGGTGAGCTGGTGATAGGGGCGTCGGTGTGTGTCCAGCCTGAAGAGAAAGTGGCACTTATATATCGTATATTCAAGGCTCCCCACGGTGGAAAGACGATTGATAAAGTGTCAATAACCCCGGTTAAGTAGGACGTTGGCGTCAAGACGAGGAACATGAATTTTGATCTGAAATGGTCAGACCATCATCAGACCTTCATCAGTGTCGATGGAGGGGGATGGAGCCGAATCACATCACCAGAGCGATGATGCGGGTGCTTTGTACAAGCGAGCTGCTGTGATGTTGATCCGACATGGAAACTAGCAAAAAGGGCTCTTCGCGTTGTTTTATGCCGTTTCTGCTTCGTGCACATCCTGGTTCCGTGCCAGCATAGGAGCAATCACGGTTCACACACTTGATGGGAAACAAACACACACCCTGCCCCCTTTCTTCCAGGCGATTGATGCTCCTCAGTAACAAACAACAGTAAAAACTATAAGTACTTAGTTATTTCCTGGCAAAAAACTTGCACTTCTTAGTTCAGTTTGAAAGACCGCACGATTCATCCCACAACGTATCATCACATGACAAGACAACCGCTCCTGCAGCGCTTGCATTTACGATCCTTGACGTTGATGTAATGAGGGCGTCTCCTGTAGTTTGGACAGTCCCTCTTGTCGGACAGGCCCATGGTCTGGTACCAGTCGCAGGTGCCGCGGTCTAAGCTCCTCCACTCCCATTCGTTCGATGCTTTGCCGCATTTGCGACAGATTCGCCTCTCGATGTAGACCTTGCACATTGCGGAGGAGTAGTGCGTGGTGCGAGAGAATGGTGGCAGGGGGAGTTTTCCAGCCGAGAAATGTGTGTGTGTGTGGCTAGAGACAACACGGAATTCAGATGGGCTCTCGCCAGGTTGTTTGCTCATCGTTGACTTGGGCAGTCGTGTCTATATGTAGCTTGCCTGTTAGACCTTTTTATGGTTATCATTGTAGTTTGATGGTGAGTAAATCATCAACAGACTCGATGCATGCCGTCGCCTGCATTCCATCAGTACCACCTGTTAGATGTATTGGTTAGACGAACATGTGGCTTTGGATACGGAGCGAATGCAAGACTCACTCGTCATCTTGGTCGTCTGCTGATTCACCTCTGTCGTGATGAATCGCGGTGTCCCCCACACTGAAGAGGGCAAAAGATCACAGACATGGCTCTTCATTGCAGTATTGATATCTATCCCCGTAGGAGGTTCTTTCCTGGGACAAAAAAGATGAGATAATCAAACAAGACAGCAACGCAAGTCCTGGAATGATTGAGAGAATATGGAACTAAATAGTACACGAGAGTGTGCAGAGTTGGGTTTGCCCTTTGCACTGCTTTGTATCGAGAGATGTGTTGCAGCGTCTCGTAAAAGTAGTAAATGACCTGTTGAACCTAATGTTGATCATGGCATCGTGATGAAGCAGACACTATGAACAGAGGACACAGTATCAACCAACACGGCTCTTGCATTTTAACCTGAGTAGGGGGTCATGACGAGAACGGATGCTCATATAGGCACAAGAGGTCCTACAACATATGATAGCCTCTCATTTGAAGGCACAGTAAGTGATCTGCGTTACTGCTGTGGTACCTTTTCCCTCAATATAGACCGCTGCATCCGGTATCCTAGCAAGGATAGATAGTTTCCAAGCAGGCCACGACTGCACCATGTGGTTCCAGGTTTACCAGTGCTTGAACTTAGACTCTAACCCCGGCTGATCCTGGATGATAATACATCATTCGTTATAGATAGGCTCTATATGTTTGGAACACGGGAGTCAACCGCCTCTCATCCTTCAGGGGGCTTTCAGACATACAAACCCTTTCAAGTGAGTCTGGATATTCATTCATGCGGCCTCTCACGGTACAGAACAAAGAAGCGGTGAAGAATAGAGGATGAGATTGTTTGATGGAGAGAATAATGGTCTTGAGTGGTGAGGGATGAGATGTCTTATATAGACTCATGCTTGACTGAGGACCTGCTGGACGAGTCTACATCCCCCGTGCTCACATGTAGCTTCTTCTCAAAAGACGAACTCTCACAATGAAAAACTCGTATCAAGACAAGTCAGTTACTCACTCACGGCCTCGCCTTGCATGATGTTGGCTTATCGAAGGATCACTGTGCTAAACCATTCCCGTGGATACATGATACGAGCAACACCTCGTGACTCGAGTAGAGTTAAGATGATAGTCCATAAAGAGCGCTTTGATTTGTCATATACGACCAGGGATTGTTGAATATAGACAGACGTCGGAAGTCAAAATAGACTGATATTAAGTAGAGGCTCAGCCTCAGCCTCATGTTTGGTTCGGTGACCTGATCTGTGAGCAGAGACATGTCCAACACGAACGTCAAATACACTTAAAGTTGGCGCTACCTTATGATCAGCAGACAATGTCGGCTATACCGAGTTTCAAGAACAAAGATAAAGATAGAGGTACTTGTCTGGGGGCTGTTCCTTGAACTGTGGCTTGTCGCAGCGGCCATTCCTTCATCTCTTTAGTTTAGGGATGTACCTTTTTCAGCCTCATCAATGCTGTTCCAGGAGAAGGGTTAAAACAAAAACACAAAAGGATTGCTAGACTCGGTGCACTCCAAGTTGGAAGTGTCTACCTCCAGAATAAACTTCGAGTCTGTGCCTCCCTGTGATCCCTGGACTCCTTGACGCCTGGGATACAAATGCCAGACCGGGGGAAGCCCTGAGCCCTTTTTTTTTTAAACTTTTAAGCTTCGCTGAAAGCTTCCCGAAAGAGTAGACCGCTGCTAATCTAGTCTTACACGACTCCTCCGGGGATCAAGGCAGCATCGGTTCTCGGCAGCCCATATCGAGAGCAGGCGACGATCCACAGAGTGCCGGGGACAGGGCTGGCGCACGGGGGGAGTCCGAGTTCAGCTGTCAAGTTGGAGAGACCGGTGGAGTATAGACCACATGTTCATCCATGTGGACGTGCGTGCTTCGCTTGAGGCTTTCGTGGAGAAGAAGGTCAGCGTTGCGGGAGGGAATCGCCGTGTAAGTCGACTTACACGCTGCAAGTAAGTCCCTGGTGCTGGAACAACAACAACCCATCGTATCCGTCAAGGTCCAGCCAGGAAACAAGGTAGACCGATGTACATCATGGTTGAATCTCGAATCAGCCTTGTAGATTCACCTGTGCCGTTGTATGATCTGCTGCGTCGCATAATGCACATCGGGCCCCCCGTGGGATCCAGATCATCCCATCCAAGGGTTCGCGCCAGTCTGCGACACGAGCCCTTTAATCTGACCGTGTGTCAAGAACAAACTCTGGGCACCTCTATGTATGTGTATATGTGTGTGGGTTTCATGTGCGAATCCTTCGCGAACTCTCTCCAAAGCACGGACCCAGCTTCACTGACCACTATCTCGATGGATGCGAGACCGTCACATCGTCGTCAATGCCTCAAGCGCAATTACGAATCCCCAAGACTGCTTATCATCTCTTGACTGAGGCGGAAAGACGTACTTGGTGGCATAGTCCTCAAGTATAAAGAAAGCCTGAACATCCTGTTGACTTGGACGGTTTCTCTCATCCCTCATCAACAACCACAAAACTTCACTCTTCTCTACATTCTTCTCTACTCTCACCCAAGTTTTTATAAATTTCCTCTTCAACTCTCAATTCATACTTCCAACAGGGCTTCAGCAGGTCTCAAACCCCCTTCCACCACCGCCCAACATGAAGTTCACCGTATTCGCCCTTCTCGCTGCCAGCTTCAGGTACGACAAAACAAAAATAAAATAAAAAATAACATACCACTCTCCAAACCCTTCATTCCTTTCTCCAAGCTAACCAAAGAATCTTTAAAACAAAAACAGCACCGTCTACGCTGTCGACTGCTTCTGCATCAGCACCGACGACAACCCGGCCAACAACCTCTTCCCTCACCGCACCTTCAACCTCGGCGGCCTCTGCGAGGAGCGCGGCGGGAAACTCGACCTCGAAGCCCGTGTCTGCAAGCTGCTCCCCCGTAACGGGACCTTCACCGACGATGTCTGCCGTATTGTCACGCCCAACCGCGCCATGGTCGCTAACTGTGTGGCGTCCACGTTTTGAGCGGGGACACTCCCGATGCCATAATCCCCTTTGGTGCTTGAAGTGGGAATATCTTTGGCAGTGAGTGAGAGGGAAGCCGAGGATGTATATCAGCTGGCTCTGGACCGAGGCTGTACTCTGTGTTGCTGTTACAAAGATGCGATGCTGTCAGGAGAGCAAGGAGGGGAACTCTGTTAACATGTCCATATTTGATTTGAGATTTCAACATGATCAATCGACTGTTTCCTGTATTTGCAGCCGTGGTAGACGTATCAATCTGAGAGTGAAGAGTTATAAACGTCTTGCACACTCCAAGACAAGTCTTTGAAAGCGATGCCTATGCGTGCTTCCAGTCAGTAAGCACAGAAGATGGGAGGAAGTAAAGGGTCAAGCGTATAATACAGTCATCTGTCTGCCATGGAATCCCGTCCGATCCAGTCGATCTCATCTGGGGAGTGTACACGGGACCAGAGGCTGAGGACTCTTGAAGTCTTCACCTGGAAGTGATTCTTTCTATGCAGTGTTAGTCCAAGACCTTGCACTGGTTTAAGGCTCAGATCTCTCGCAGTACAAGATGCACCGACATAGTATTTCAGTTGTTTTATCCTTCTTTAGAGACCGTACTGAGAAGTCTCGTGCTGAGGTGTTGCATTCCGGGTGATAAATGACATGATCATATCCAGCTGTTCAACTATACTTACTCTAATATCATACAACTAAGCGCACCCCTATCTTCACATCGTTGAGTTCCTGGGAAGCTGAGTGCTTCAAGCCCTTCCATCTCGCTAGCATGGGAGAGTGTCTTTCCACTGTACTTGGACCGTAAATCAGTGACCTACACCACGCAGATGACCGTTCCCAGGACTTCTACTCAGTCAGAGACAAGCTATGGCGCACTCAACCCCGTGCAATCGTATTGCACCAACTCTCCCCTTCCCCCCCTGGCATGGTCTCAGTGATGAAGCGCAACAGCATCACGAATAAGGCCTCTCGCTTCGACCCTTCGCCTTGGCGCCCTCACGAAACTCTGTGACGGAACTCAGTATGGCGTGAATCAGGAACCAAATCCCCGCCACAATGAGGTGTTCATTCTGCCCGAAAATCCTCAAAAAATCATGGGGGAATTCATGTCAACGCCATCCCCAGCCTCAGCCACATGACTTTGTCGTTTTGCATGCGTGACCACCCCAAAAAAAAAAAAAAAAAGGGAACTTCAGAGCATCAACTTCTCTATCCATCGAGAGATCAGGAAATGTGTTTTGAGCGAGTCACAAAATACGCCTGCAGGCAGTGCGGGCGGAACAAGGTCGACCAGAAGACGCAGGAGATCAGATGTCCCGACGGCGACAAGAACAAGACCAGGAAGATCTCCAAGTGTCCTCACTACCAGCCCCCGACGACCTTGAACACCAAGCATCGCTACAAGAAGTGTTCAGACTGCGCCGGGTCGAGATAGCTTGTCGAGGGCCGGCATGTTCTACCATTGGTTTCTGTTGTTGCGCGTGCGTGGATTTGAACCGTTGGCATAGTCTAGGTAGGCCAGGGTGCAGCTTGGACTGTCTTTGGGAAGAAATAGTCCCAGAGTCTTTAGCAGTGGGTTCAAAGAGAGAACAAACAAACAAACAAACAAACAAACAAACAAACAAATAAATAAATAAATCATTCGGCAGAGTATCCTCATCGTCTCGAGACGTACATGGACCACAGGTTTGCAGGCCTTCTCCCAAACACAACACCACAAGCTTCCATCCACTACTGGGATCTCAAGCAACAGTGGCTACTCAGGCCGTAGCCCTTTTTGTCACCAGGGTGTGCTGTTGTCGTCTGCAGTTATTCACACCAACCCAAGTTGACCGGGGATACCGTGTGCTGCATCGTCGTCAACCTCTTCATCACACACACACACACACACACAACCGCCGCGAGAGAGAACGAACCGTAGTGATTCAACGCTCGTGTTGTGCCCATCCTCGCCTGATGATTGAAATTACATTCCTGACGCAAAGAAACAAACCCCCAATCCATCGACAACTCCAAATGAAGAGTGGCACACACAGGGTTCGTGATTCAAAGCAATCATTCCAGGGGGCTTCCTATATATATATATATCCTATCCCTGGTTGGTACTTACGTACCTTTTCTCGTTTCCTCATGAAGTCAAAAGAAAAAAACATACGACAATCCTCCCAGCTTGCCCATTAACCAATTTTTTTTTTTTTTTTTTTTTAAAAAAAACCCCCCAAAAGCCCATCCATCATGTGTCACTATGAAGACCACTACTTCTACTGCCGCGTCTGCGACAAGGTCAAAGTGTCGCAGAAGCTGTTCATCCAAGTTCCCTGCGACACGGGCATCAAGGCAAAGCTCAAGAGTATCGAGGATTGCCCCGAATACGAGGGGCAGAAGGACCCTATCCGCTTTACTGCGAGCTCCCAATGCCGCTCTTGCGAAGCGAAGAAGGAGAAGTAGTAGTAGTAGTAGTAGTAGTAGTAGTAGTAGTAGTAGTGGCGACCAGCCTTGATATGGCCCTGTGAGAAGGTGATCATGCAAAAGCCATGACAAGGAAATCTGGGAGGGCGCGCGCGGAAGTGACGAGAGGAGAAACGCATGTGCAAGTCTGCATCATCTAGCAGGAGTGCTATGGTAGGATCGAGGTATTTGCCTGTTCCATTTCTCCACTTCCTAGTTGTGCAAGAGCCTTGTCATTGCCATCAGAAATCTCAGTGACATCGTTTTTATGTTTGTGCTGCCAGCCTTGAACTCCATGCCCGTTGCTCCGACCAAAACCTCGGTCGAGGTTATCGCCTGTTGGTATCCGCGTAATAGTACAAAGCCATCTGTTTACCCCCAAACACCTGCTTGTCGTTTCATTCTCTCATCACATACTGTATGGCACAATCGCCTTGTCAATCACCGGCGCCCTTCGCGCCATCATCTGCTCCTCTGTTCCCCAGCGGCTTTCCCACTCTCTGCTCTTGTTCACTGCCCCATCAAAAGCACGCCGGCAGCTCTCCGGCAGGAGATTCCGGATCTCGTCCGAAACAGCTTCCAACCCGTTGAAAGACGCAAGGAAGTCAGTGGTGTCGGTCTTGGCTGCTGCAGCTCCGCAGCCTCCGCCCTCGTACGACGTATCGATCACGGCAAAGTTCCGCGACAACTTGTGCGGAACTGGAGCGAAGAGAGTGCTGCCTGCAGCGCGGGCTTCTTCGTCTTCGGGTGCAATCTGCTCAACTCTGGCCCGCGTGGGTTGCATGATGGCCGGGTACTGCATGATGTTGGTGTGGATATCGTAAACGCCGGCGTTGTTCATCTTCCTTATAGCATTGATGCCAGCGTTGAAGACGCTAGGAGCCGCGTTAGCACTATGAGGGAGGAGGAATCAGCATACTGAGTTGACATACCTGGCTTCTCGCGCATGCTCCAGCATCCAATTTGTGTCATTGACATTCACCTTCCTCTTCTTTGACTCGGGCTTTCCATTTGCGATGGGGGCTGCCGGTGCTTGAGTGTGGTAGACGGCACTGGCGCCGTGCCATGCGACGTATTGGTTCTTGTTGTACGGCTCGCCGGGAATGAACTTGTCATCCGGATCGGCAAGCACGCCCTCCTGCACGCCTTGAGCTTTAGCCTCAGCAACGGCATAGTCATCGATGATACGCTTGCCGCCGACGATGATGCGCGCGCCAAATTCGCGGAAGACCGATCGCGCCGTTACGATGCCTATTGACCGGCCCTTGTACGAGTGAGGGATGATGTCACGCTCAATCATGTCCTTCTTCTCATCGTCGTCAACGATGATCTTGTAGAGTTTCCGGTGCTTCGTGAAGAAGAGGTAACTGTCACGGAAGCCGACACAGCGCGCAGGTTCGGTCGACAACATGTAAAGTCGGTTGCCACGTCCGAGCACAGTGAACGTGCGACATCGGTACTCGCGCCCATCTTCCAGGTTTCCGAGCTTATCAACCTTCTTCTCGCCCTCAGGGTCTTCAGGCAGCACACACTCGTCGTTGGCGATCTCAGCAATCGTACCCTCGGCATCGATAACCTGCTCAGCCTTGGGTGCTGCCGGGCCGCCCTTTCTTCCTCCACGGCCTCGCCATCCACCTCTTCCTCTGCGACGCGGTGTCATAGCGTCATGCTCCTCCTTTGTGATGGTGATCATCGGATCCCAGCCCGGAGGCTTGTTCTTTGGCGGACGACCAAGGCGTTTTCTTCGGTAGACAGGTTCTGTTGGCGGCGGCGTGGGCTGCTTTACAGAATTGGCTGCAGATCCGTCCCTCTTTCCCTCATCTTCGTCACCAGACTCCTCGAGTTTGGTGTCTTCCGCATCGACGTCTGCGTCGCCGTCGTCGATCTCCTCGTCGTCCTGGTCTTCCGGTTCGTCGGCAGGCTCTTCGTGCTCCGAGCCATCATCATTCGCATCGGGCATTGGCTCGTCATCGCCGTCGACATCATGAAACGTCTTCGGCGTACTCTCTGCAATTTGGGAATGACGCGTTAGCCTTAGACGAATCTTGTTGCGCGGCGCCATCGGGACGTTGAGCGTGGGGGAATTTGAGCGACAGAAAGTAGGAGGGAAAAGCGACAGGTTGCTAAATTAGTGCGTTGAGAGGAGGAGTCTGCCACTAGAATACAAGTCGACGTTTACAATCTGGTCGAAAGACAGAGTGGTACAGGCTTGTGATGGCAAACACAGCATCGCATACGCAGAGCAACAGGAAGGAAGCGCAAACGTACCAAGAGCAGCAGCAGCCTTCTTGGCGGCAGCGCGCCCTGATCGTCGACCGGGAGGCATCGCGCTTTCCGTCAATAGGCAGTAGTGAATTAAATCGTGTCGTGGGATGGACTCCTGGGTGAGAATCTCGATAAATGGGTGCTGAAAGCGTCAATCCGACTTGGAGTACCAAAGTCACAAAATGTCCGGCAGATGCTTTGCGCTTCCGCGAACGCGACGTGGGTGACACCTCTGTGCCTTGCGCCGCCTGATTGGCCTGAGGCATGTGCAGGATGTACAGTGCGCTGAATTAAGCACTGTGTGGTTCACACGGTACGTACTAACGCTCTACTTAGACCGACTTCGAATCAAACAGCAAGAATGACGAGAGCTACCTGACGTCTGACTCCCATGAAGTACGGAAATATCAATCGACGCTATGTAATCGTCACTCAGAACTTGTTCATAACTATATCTGACCGCCAAGCTGTTAGTGATGGTTCAGAAGGCACACTCCTAAATGCGAATACGGAGCATCATGAAAGCCTCGTTGCCAGAATAAGAAGGAAGATGCTTGATAACTTCGCAGTCTAAGTTTTTAATACATCAATCATCTACAGGCAGTGGTGTCTGCTCGCAGACACAACGCGTGCACCTCTTGTCAAGTTGCTGTTTCAAGACGACTCTTGTCCGGATATACTTACAAGTTCGGCATCTCTCTCCAAGTGATAGCACTTCTGCCCTCGAGCGAGGCGCCACCAAGAATACGTTGCACTTGCGTCAGTTCTTACTTGGATAAATATCAGGAATCAAAGTGGTGAAGAAACTCTCTTATAATATACATGGCCATGTGCGTCTTACTGCATTGCTGTCTCAAGGAGCCTCGAAGGCTTGATCCAAACATACCGACATGCAATCAAGGGCATCGTCATCAAGTGTATACGCTATATCGTGACGCAAATGCAACTTCAAAGAGTATCCCAGCCACCGTTATTGATCTCCGCCTCCAGTTTCCGGCTGATCAGACTCGGGACTCCATGGTTCAAGACCGTGTTCCGGATCATCGAATCATATCGCTTCTGATTCAAGAAAAGCTGACGCCCATGTCGCAGCTGTGGATCCGTCTCGCCATACTTGTCAATGTAGGGCGCTGGCGCAAACGAGCCTGACATACGGAAAAGATAGACGACAGAACACTTGCGGACGTTCAGGAAGGCGCCAATATTGCGTTGACACCTGTAGAGATACTGTTAGTTTCTCGGCACCCCTATTTCTCAGCTACAAAGCGCAAACTTACTTTCGCATATGCTGTTGGCACCCCCCAATTCTCGTCGGTTCCTTACGCCCGTTCGACCGGTCAACCTTCGAGCAGCAAGTTCCCTGACTGCAGAAAAGATCTCCACAGAAGAGGCATATGGTCGGGTCGGTCAAATCTTTGCCTGTAGTTGGGCATCGGCGTCGCGTAGCTTCTTCGATCAAGGTGTCATAGTTCTTCGGCAATCCCACCAGCTCGAAGATGCCTGGATGGCTGACCATTGCGGACTGTGGCAGCCCGGTACCGTCATCTTTCTGCTTTTCTGAAGCGAGGTTCTGATGCTTGACCCAGCCAGCAACCATCTCGCTTGTCGACTCAGGCCAACCGCAAGTAGCCGCAAGATGAGTTAGGGAGGCACACATCTCGTCGAAAGATGGCAGTTTAAGAGTCTCGGTCAGACGCTCGAGTTCTTCAGCTTCTGGCTCAGGCGAGATGTGGCTCTGGAAATCAACACCGTACTTGGCGTACATGAGAATTACACTCTTGCGCAAGAACACGAGAGCATACTTCTTCACAAGCATATACCAACTCTCCAGTGTGTCGACGCCCGGCTGTTGGAAGCCGAGATGTTGTTTCTCGTCCACTTCAGCCCCCTTAGAGCCCCGAGAGTCGATGTCAAATTGCGCAATGGCCAAAGCGAAATCCGCAAAATTGTGCATTGCAGGGTCTTGGGTCTGTCTGTTCATCAAAGTGCCCAGCCATCGCTCGCTCGGCATGTTGCGACCCATGTGATAGACAACCTTGACAATTTCGGCCAGATAACACACCCTCAGCAAGTGGGATATTTCGACCTTCTGGGTCGGTAAGAGACCGTACGAGCACTCCACTAGGAAAATGAATGGGTCTGAGCTCAATAGCGGCGGGTATGCTTCAAGCGGCTGAGTGGTGAACGATGCTTCTCTTCCGATGTACCGGGACATGAATAGTTGGCAATGTTGCCTGGCACTGTCTTTCTGAAGTTCCGTCAAGACTCTAGAGTCTCCTGCATGAGGCATGGTACCAGTCAAAATATATGACGTTGCGGTCTCTGCCAAGATCCGAAGTTGGGTAAGAACCTGTTCAGGTATCTTATCCAGTAGAGTCAATCCAGGCTGTACCTCAACGCCTCGTTGCTGTATTTCGGTAGCAGCAATAGTATAGCTGATACTTTGGACAAGGGTGTCGCTAGCGAACAGTCCTTCGCCAATGTCAGCCTTCGGCAAGGGATAACGGGTCTCCAACCCATTGACACGCATTGTGTCCCGTAGGCGACGGTAAGCAAAAAGGATCTCGCTCACGATCGCCTGTGGAGCGCCAGAAGCAGGAGTCGCGACAGGTAGAACGGGCTCGGGAGTATTTGTCGCCGAGAATGCTGAGCTTTGGGGTGTACTCATTGCCGGAGTGCTCACTGCAGAGGAACGCGAGTCGGTATCTTCTCGAAACCCTGCCCAGAGACCCTCAACAGGCACCGAATGTTGTGGGCGAACAATATTCTCGATCAGGCTTCCTGGCAGACTTGGGGTTGAAAAGTCAGGAGCACCGAGGTCGTCAATTTCCTTTGCCTTGCTATCCCCTAGCCGTGAGTATGATCCCATCTGTGCCTCCATGAAGTAGTCGAATGGAATCTGTGACTGCAATTGCCCGGGATATGACTGTTCGAGGCCTTTCCACACGATTGGGAGGAAAGCGTTGCCCAAGGCTTTGCACAGAGGACACACGAACTCATTCTTCTTCGTATCCTCTGGATGATGGCGAGCTATTTGGTGTGTGTGTCGCCGATTCGTGGCTTCATAGTACATCTCGAAACAGCGGTAGTGCATCATGTGGCCGCAACCACTCGCAACAGGTCCTGAACGAGACAAATCTGACGGATAGCCCTTTCCAATGGTCTGACGCTCCGCCAGGAACACCTCTCCTGCAGAATTCAGTTTCTCTACCATTTTCCGATTCTCGTGAGCGATGCCAAAAGGCCTGATGTCCTCTGCAGACCTGTCTAGGCTGCATGGTGTCTGTGACGCTTCCCTCACCAGGTCCGCATCCTGGAAGTCGGTCTGTCGCAGGATTCGGCTATCATTGAGGAGCGCAAATGTACCATACAATCGCCTGTCGTCAGCATCCTCTTGGCACAGGATACACGTGCCTGCCGGATACTTCCAACTATGCTTACGATCCTCAACTGGCTCATCTTCGTCTTCATCTTCGTCGATATCCGAGCCCCAGTCAATGGCTGCCTGGTTCTCCATGAAACTCTTTTGTTGCTGCTGGAATTGAGCCATGACCTTGGCTTGTCGACTCAGTGCAGCCTTTTTCTTGCGCTCGCGTTCTTCTTCCGCGGAATTGTTTGCTGGGGAGGATGTGTCAATTCGATCAATAGGAACCCCTAGATGAACGAAAGCAGAGTCAAATGTGTGTGGGCGCTTCTGCTTCAGCCTTCGTAGGACCAGGCCGATCTTGGGGTGTAGGGACTTGAACTCTTCCTTGGTGTGCATCAGGTGCAATAGCGCACCGATTGTTCGAGAGGTGTTTGGCTCGGGCATGAAGTTACTCCGTCCCATCCTTGTGAGTGCAATGTTCACGAAAGACTTTGACGAGTCGTCTGCCATGGAGTTTTCTTCGGTCTTGTCTTCCGCAATAGCCAATAGTGTGAGATGGAGGACGACCTGGAGGAACGTCTCCAGTCTTGTAAAGGGAACAGAAGGTGTGAATCTCTGTGCCACCAATGGGTAGAGTAACGAGTAGTAGATGATCTGTGCAAACATGCCGGTTCCTGTGAATGCACCCAAGTCCTGGAACAGACCGCTTGGAATAGGGCGCACTTTCGGCTCGTAGACAATGTCTTCGATAGCCTTTCCAGTCTTCTTAGCCATCTTCTTTCGGTAAGCCATCTCGGACTCTTCCCGCTGGTTCTTGTTGTAGTGCGCAATGTACGGATCGATCTCTTCAATGAACTCGGGCCGCAGCTCAAAGGAGCCTACGTCGGACACGCCCTCTGGTGGCTTGAAAGTAGCCATCTCGTCGAGAACTCGATGGAAGTCTTCTTGCTCCTGATATTTCTCCGGGAGTTTATGAGTAATCTCATTGAATGATAAGGGTTTGAAGCAGAGGACATGAATGATGTCTCGACGCATGGCCAGGACTCGGGAGTTCGGCTCATCTTCTGGGGCGATCAGGGAGGTCCGGTCGCTGAGGAGAACGATAAGAAGGTGAATCATGTCTTCGACTACATCGAGATGCTGAGCATCGTCCTGTGCCTCCGACTTCAGCTCGAAGAGGCCCTTACACCAACTTTCCATGCCGAATCGATCCACGACAGAGGCAAGCACCCTGGAGGGATTGCAAATGACCAATGCTGTCTGGAGTAGGAAGATATCTCTATGATGAGAGACATCTCGCTGACCCACCCCACGATAGGTGCTGGCCTGATGGCGAAGACTAATCCCGTTGCGCACCCACATGTTCGCCTTGATCTGAGCAAGCCAAGCGCAGACTCTAAGCGGGAAGTCAAAAGCAGCCATGAGGTGATCCTCGGCGGTCAGCTCCTTTCTTCCAAATTGCAGCTTGCCCATAAGCCTTGGTTTGGCTTTGAGTTCTTGCGTGGTGAAGCTGAGCAATGTTCTGATACTGGAAGCCGGCAAGGAGCGAGCACACTCAATGAGCCATGACAGTGTATAGTGTAGAGCATGGTGGAAGCTGATGGAGTCTTTTTCGACAACAAATTTGACGACCGAATGCGAGTCTGATTCTGTGTCGAATTCGAAGTCGTTCAAGGTTTTGAACCTGACCTCCTCCTTGATCTCAGAAGCTTTAAACCTGGCCCGCTCTGCACCAATAGAGTTCAGGATCACTGTTTTCGCAGTAAATCTGATGGCACGCTGCAGGTAGTGAATCTCGTCTGGAGGACAGTTGCGGAAGGCCTCAGCGATACCTCTTGCTTGAAGATTGATCTGGCGAGTTACAAGCGAGGCGGTAATCCACGAGTCCGCTTCATACTCGACGTGCTCCACGACAGCCCGCACGTTGGGGCCAATGCATTGATGAAGTTTGACCAAGTCGAGGAACTGCATCAGGTACCTAGGCTCGGATCGAATGCGTTCCTGAACATGTGGTGCACCGAAAAGGTACTTGAGATCCTGGTAAAAGTGGTACATGCGACGGTTTGTGACCGAGCCACTTTCGAATGCAAGCACAACATCAGGTGAGACATCCCAAGGATGGCCGACTTGTCTCGTTGTCAAGAACGTGTACAGAATAGCCAACAAACTACTCAGAAAGTTGCCGCGTTCCACAACCTCAGCCGTAATGGATGGTGTCGTCAGCATCTGCAGAGATAGGTTGATGATAGAGTGATCAGGCTCTCTGTCACCGACGAGGTACAGCTGTGCCAATATTGTGTACAGACTCGCAAATCGGAGGGCCAGGACCCGTTTGAACTCAGGTACCTGCACCACGGTCGAGATGTACAGTGAGCGAAGATCATTTCGAACCTTCTTCCACATCCGCAGGTCGAAGAGCAACAGCCAGTCCAAACGGACTCGCTCAAACACATCTTCCGCCGGGGGTACCTCTCCTCTCTGCGTATACACTGCGGGTGCTTCCATCCAGTACCTGGCTGGTTTTGGGATCGCCTTCTCGGTCTTACCAGGAGTTTTGGGGATCTCAACGTTGACCTTGGCATAGATGGCAGGTGCAATCAGAGGTTCGGCCGTATCCGAGTCCGAGGGTGTTGCATCGCGTTCTCGCGGACCTGCGCGTGAGGGCACGACTGGCGGCGGCGGCGGAGGAGGAGGATAGCCCGCCATGGTTGCTTCGTCTTCTTCCAAAGCTTGGTCTCCCGGACCCGGCCAGTCAATACTGACATCTCCCCCGCCAGCTCTTGCGTCAACCATCATCACGTCGTCGTCATCGTCATCGTCATTCTCGTCGCCAACCACACTAGATGGTGATTCGTTCCCATCCATCTCCACCTCTATCTCATCATCGTCGTCGTCTTCGTCGAGGGCAACTTCAAATTCGGCACCACCTTCTGCGACGGCAGCTTGCAAAGCCAACAGAACCCTAGCGTTGACTCCCCGGAACGCCATCCTGGATTCATGCTCCTGGTCATCCTCTTCTTCATCATCAATCAAGCCCATCGTGTGCGTGGCCAAGCTGCCCTTCCGCCAGGGCTTCATGAGTTCCTCGCAAACAGTCCGCCTGAGAATATGGTTGTCATGACCTGCGGCGCAGCCTGAAACGTCACTGAGCCACTCCACCATGGCACCGCACATTTGCTCTCGGAACGTGTCCCTGGCTGATCGAATAGTGACCGTAATCCTGATCGCTTCCATGACCTTCGACATCTGAAGAAGCGTCGGCACGTCATCTCGGTAGACAAGAATGCTACGACCGATAGCATCGGTATCCCACGCATCTTTGGAAGCGGCACTAGTGGTCTTGCGGCATGCTCGGGCAACCTGCTCCTGCACCTCTCTGACCGTATGCTTCTCGTCGTTCCATAAAACCAGACAGAAATCCTGACACTCATCCGCATTTGAACCGTAGTACTTTGATGAAAGTCGGGACTGCTCCTCGTCCTTCAGGATGGATTCTTTGGTCTTGGTCTGACGGAGTTGCTCGGGCGAGCAGGATATGACATCGCATATGTAGTCGAAGACTCGGCCGATGGTCATCTGCATGCTGCCCACAAAGTCATCTGGCAGTCCGGCTGCCTCTTTCCCCTTTCCTTTGTCGTGGCCTGCTTCCACCTCCGAATGTATCGTGCAGAATAAGGGCGTCTTCCAAGCTTCATCGTCGCCACAGTCGCAGCACCCGCTGTTTCCAACTGATATCTGGATGCGCACCATATGACCTGTGTGGTCTGTCGAGTCGAAGCATCGGGAGCACAAACAGCAGGTATCGTCCGTCCCGCAAGTCCTACACATGTAAGAGGCCTCACCTGGCTTGAAGATGTGTCCGCATCGCTTCCCCCTCGCTGCCTCTGTGTACTCGGCGCCCTCCACAGCTCCCTGAGCATCGCTGAGCTTCAAAGACTCGGGCATCTTTCCACCTGGGAAGAGCAGCCGGTTATGTTCAGGCTGGCCCCCAGCTAGGGACCAGAAGAGGTTCTCGATGAGCTCACGGCGAGCCGAGTCCGTGAAGCGGTACTTGTACCGTTGCGGCAGCTCTGCCAAAAACTGACAGAGCTGCCGTTCTTGTGTTGACATTTCTTCGTCCATCTTCTTCAGCAAGACATGGTGCGATCTCCGGAACGATGGCTAATATCAGCCTTTAGCTCCTTCGTCGAGTCGAGTCGTGTTGGTGAGATTGGTGCACGCGGGGTCGTCGAGCTTTCCGTTCGTGCTGATGTCAAAAGAGCTGGTGCTGTTCATAAACGAAAGCGTTGCTATGCGTCGATGCGCCGATTTCGTCTCACCGAGTAGTGGCGGAAGCCCAAAAGCAAAACAAATAAACGCTCTCGGGAACTCGCGGTGCAGAAAGTGTTGGCAGAAGCAAGCGGTGAATGAGGCAGTTGGAGGTCTAGTATGTCAGGTTTGGAAGTCGCCCCTCCAAGGTGGTGGAGGGTGCTGGCGGCAAGTTACTACAGTGGTCCACGTCAGACCACCTAGCTTTCCTCCACCAAATTGACGATCATGACGCTGGATGAAGCAACGAAACAGCAACAGGTTACGATCAAAATAAAGTCGGGGGTAAGGGTGCATACGCAAGGATGGTGGCATTTAGTCAGTATATAGCACAAATATTCTGTTCATCCCCCTGGCACCAGTGTAATGTAACCGCCTCGTCTATTGTCTTTATACTGTTCGTACACAAGCTATGAGCCCGAAGCTAACTCCCTCATCGCCGGCGCCCGGAATTCTGCAAAGGTATCCTTAAAGCGTATTTACTCTTCCTCCTCAGCATCCTGGACGTACTTGTGTCGGATGTCCTTCCATTGGCGCTGCGCAAGGTTAGTACTTTTGCGTCTCGTGCCATCAGGGTCTGGGGCTTGGTCACGTACGCCGCGGTTGATGCTATCCCAGATCTTGTTCATGCCGTCGTTGAAGCCACTGCAGTATCCGGTGTCAGATTTGGTCCTCCTGCGTCAAGTTCAGATCGTGCCGGGTCATCCTTACAGCTCGAAAGCGAAGCTAGCGGCGAAGACTGCGCCGAGCATGGCATAGTTCTTGCGGAACAGGGTGCTGCAGGAGGGCAATTCGTGTCAGTCAATCGTGATACTCGGTTAATCGTCGTCGGCCTCGCTCGTGTCCTATCGACCTAGGTTCGGTGCGGTAATCGGGTGACTTGCCTGTAAATCTGGCTGCTGATAGACTGTTGAAAGTATGGTCAGTTTTCCGCGCCTCTCACCCGTTCTGCATCGCCGTATCCAGGTCGGAACGCACCATCTTGACGGATCTCGTGCGATTGAAGCACTCAGATTTGTGTTGAGGTCGAGGGGTAGGGACCGGAGAAGGCTGATCGATGTGTTGCGCGGTTTCGGTAGGAATTTGGCATCGGCAGACTCGCAGCGGGAAACGATCGGGAGACGCAACCTGAGGCTCCAGCAAATTCGGCTTCAACGCCATTAGCTTAGCCGTGATTGGCCACTTCTGGTACCGGACCCATATATATGACTAAGCATTTGGACAACCTCCATCAATTAACAAAATACCCCCTGCGGCTCTTATACCTCAAGTACACGCAACACTGACATGAATGAATTGCACTATTCTACCAATAGCACATCAGTTGCTCCAGATTACTGCACACCCGATCAGCGACTGTGATTAATTAAACACCTTCATATTCCTTGCTTTCTACATAGAAAAGATGACCTAGGGAATCTTCCCCCGAAATAGTCCAAGTCCGCGCCGCGCTCTTGATGGTAAAGGTACTTAAGAGGTAGTAATATTCGGCAGCTTCAGCAGAAGAGCACGCCTTAAAGGGACACAAAGAAGCAAAACTTAAGCTACCCCTCCAGCTCTCACGCCTTCTCCAATGGCTTCACCTCTGGGCTGGTTTGACTTAGATTCGCCTCTTGTGATGCTGCCATCTTCTCTTTCGTCTTCTCCTTGATATGATGCATCCTCGCGCGGAATCCAATATGCTGTTGCACACGCGGGCCGCGGAGTGAGCTCATCATCCTCAACGGAGGTCGCAAATTATCCTCATCGTTCAGATCCAGGCTCTTTTCCTCGACAGCCTTCTTGGCCCAGATGCGAGCCATGAACCACGGCAGACACCCTGAGAGCCATGAGTCCGGCGTAAGCCGAATGAGAGCACCCCACGGTAGAGATATGGCACCGAGCCCAACCGATAGACCCCATTCTTTGGCATTGAGGGGAGCGACCTTGAAGGCTTGGCCACCAACGTAGATGATCATGACCTGGCCCCCAATCATGATCAGATTAATGACGATGAAGAAGTAATTACGGTGGAGTCCTTCCAGAATGTTGAGCTTGTTATCTAGCCGACGGTTGCTACTAAGGTGTTAGAAACACGCGGATCAAATACCAAAAGGGGAGCTTACTTGAGTTCGTTAAAGATCTGGAGCCACACGAAGGTATTGAATACCAATGTCTTCAGCTGTTTTGTATCCTCAGGGCTGTGGTCGTAACCCAGTAAATCCCTGCCGGCGAAATGCAAAACAAAGGTGATAGCTAGCTGGGCAACGGCTTGACCCAGAATCATCTTAGCCATGCGAACCGTGATCAGGGGCGCAGACTTCCTGTCAGGCTTGCGGTCGAGGACGCTGCGAGTAGGAGGATCTGTCGCGAGTGCCAGAGCTGCGAATGTGTCCATGATGAGGTTGACCCAGAGCAGTTGGACTGCATTGAGTACGGATTCTTCGTCGTTGCTGGCCACAGCGGAGACGAAGGTGAGCACGACAGCAGTGATGTTGACCGTGAGTTGGAACTGCGACATGCATGTCAGACCACATCATGACCTGAGTGAACATCGACAATTGCTTACCTGGAGGAATTTCTTCACAGAGTCGTTGACTGAACGACCCCACATCATGCCCTTGACAATAGAGGCAAAACTGGCAGCCATGATTAGTGTCTGCTTTGAGTATATCGCGGCGAGTGTCACTTACTTGTCATCCAGGAGGATGATGGACGAGGCCTCCTTTGCAACCTCTGTACCCGCAATACCCATGGAGAATCCAATGTCGGCCATCTTGAGGGCTGGCGCATCGTTCGTGCCATCACCAGTGACTGCAACAGTCTCTCCAAGGTCCTTCAGAGTCCGTACCAAGATCCTCTTGTCCTCTGGACTCGAACGCGCGAGCACCTGTAAATGTTGAACCTTCTCCTCGAGCTCCGCCTTGGGCAGCCTGCGGAAATCAGGTCCTTCCATCGCGATGCCGCCAGTTTCCGGTGTGTAGATGCCACATTCAGCTGCAATGGCTGAGCCGGTTTGGATATTGTCTCCTGTTACCATGCGGACAACGACACCCGCGTGACGACAATCTTTGATGGCGTCAATGACGCTTGGCCGCAGAGGATCCTTGATACCGTAGATGGCAACCAAGGTCATGTCTTGATGAATTGCGTTGATGTCAGCTGTTCCAGGGTTTTCGGTCGACTCTGCTCCTGGAGGCGGCCATGTCTCAAATTCGCGATAAGACGACCCAATGGTTCGTAGAGTCTGACCTGCATATGAGCCGATTGTATCCATGAACATCTTCTTGTCCGCATCGGACAGAGCCTCGGAGGCAAGGCCGTCCGCTGAAGGTTTCGTTAAAACCTGCGAGCACTTGGCCAACAAGATCTCAGAGGCACCTTTGACGTAGACACGGAACTTGCCATTCGCAAGCTTGACGGCAATGGCACTGAACTTGTACTTGCTGTCAAACGGAATGACCTGAACAACATGCCCTGCAGAACGAATTTCCTGGACTGCACCAGCACCGAGGTGATCCCGGCAGAAAGTCAATAGAGCAACTTCAGTCTTGGAACCAATAAACGTGTTGACACCTTCTTGTGTGCCTTCAAAAGCGGTGGAGTTGAGCACGTTAGACTGAATGAGCAGATCTTGAACCTCTGGGCTAAGCTCCTTCGTGAACTCGGCAGTTGAGACGTTGGGAATGCTAGAAGAAGGTTGGACCGCCTGATCTGTCTTGTTCAGGGGCTTCTCGTTGCCGCCGAAGCTCGAGGTCTTTCCCAGGGTCATAGCAACGACCGTCATCTTGTTCTGTGTCAGGGTACCTGTTTTGTCTGAGCACACAGTTGTAGCATTGCCCATCGTCTCACAGGCCTTCAGTACACGAACGAGGTTGTTATCACGTAACATCTTCACTGTAGCGAAACTCAGTGCAAGTGTAACAGCAAGAGGGAGGCCTTCGGGGACGGCCACAACGACCACAGTTACAGAAACAATGAAGATCTGCATGAATCTCTGACCCTTCTCGGAGGGACTATCAGGGCTCCCCGGTAGTTGTGCGCAGAATTTGATGAACAACACGATAAAGAGTAGCAAGGCAGCGGCAGAGCCCAACTTAGCGATCCAGTCAGCCAGAGAGTTAAGCTTCTTCTGGAGCGGCGTATCCTCTTGTTCGGTTCGGAGAGACATTGTGATACGGCCGTAACTAGAGTTGACACCAACAGCCGTAACAATGAATGTACCATTGCCCTCCTGGACTTTGCTCCCAGAAATGATGAAAGGATCGAGCTTGTGAATATTATCGCCTTCCACGGACTTGAGCTGTTCGCAAACCTCGGCGGCTGGTGTCTTGCGCAAGAGATCCGATTCGCCAGTGGCGGAGGACTCGTCACATTTAACTGCGTTGCCCTGGATGAAGATGCCGTCGACAGGAATGACATCGCCCGTTTCGAGGTGCATGAGGTCGCCAACCATGATGTCGAAGATGGAGATTTCCTGGGACTTGCCCAACCTGATGACCTTTACGGTTTTGTCATTGCTCTTCTTGTTCAACCGTGTGAATTGGCGTTGCATATGCCAATCGTTGACAGTCCCAACGATGACAACGATACTGTGTGCATCCTCGGTCAGCGATCGACGTACTGAAGTCAGAGTTCTGGTAGAAACCCGGAGTGAACTTACCAAATAGCTACAAGAATGGCAACACCTTCCACCCACTCCACTGACGGTTCACCATCCTCATGTTTCACGCCGAAGGTCTGGTATAATCCCAGTGCTAAAGAAATAGCTGCTGCGATGGTGAGCAAGATGAGAACCTTGTCGTTGTACGTCTGCCACGCGATCTGTAACAACGTCTTCTCCTTCTTCGGAGGTAATTTATTGTCCCTGAAGATACGCCTGCGGTCTGCAAAGGCGCCAGTTGGATTGGGGTCGCTGGGAGGAGGAATATGAACAGCAGCTTCAGCGGTTGACTCTGGGATTGAGTCTCCAGCTGTACCATATTTCGGCGTTCCTTTTGGCGCGACATCTTCGAAAGATACATTTCCGTCGAGTTCGTGCTCATCCGAATTAAGGCCCGATACTCGATCTGTCCGCAGTCCTTTCTCGAGACCATCAATGCCTCCCAGCGCCAGGAACGCATTGAGACTCTTGGGATTCAGAAGTTTAGAGAGCTGACCAGGACTGAAAGCGAATTTGCTGTTCTCGACTCGATACATGTCCTCGGTTCCAGGATCTGGGGTCAAGGCATCTTCAAGGTTCGGCTTAAAGGGCTCGGTTTTCGCATCTTGGATAGGCGCCTTGGCGTCATCGCGGGCCGTCGCGTCTGGATCTTGGAGCTTGATGGTCGATGGGGTCGCCATGGTAGTGGTGGTGGACCTGCCAGTGGTCTCGAGAGGGTACTAGTGATGGCGTGTGAAAGAGAGTGGGCCAGCAGTTGCCGCGAGGAGTCTGCTGTATCAACGTGCAAAGTGTTGCGGCAAGCAGTAGATGGATGTTTCAGGATCGCCACGAAGAGTGAAGCTGCACCAGCGGCACTGCCTTCGCGCCTTGCGACGAGTCTTGAAAATGCAGGTCTAAGTCGTGTTACCAGTGCCAGGTGTCGCCAAGGAGAAGAAAGGTTCGAAGCACGGGAATACCCTAATGGAGCACAGAGTGGCAGAGTGAGCAGTCCAGCTTCAGCGCCCGAGCCGGTGCAAATAGACTTCGAGGGAAACAAGGCAGAAGGCTGAGATTGCTGGAAGGAGCGGGACCACGGGTCAATATGCAATCCTTGCGTCAGAGACCAGGGAGGCCTCCGCAATAATACGGCAAATTTGGCTTGAGTGACACGATGCCTTAGCGTGCTTAGCTGGATGGATGTAAATGAAGAAGGGTTCGAGGTACAGGACACCCCAGGACAAGAATGTCCGGAGTCTTGGCCACGATCGGGTGCTTGACAACAGATGCCGTGGGAGCTGCTAGGTACCTGAGGTAAGCAACAAAAGAATAACAATGGAAGCGGAAGCAAAGGAGGTGCAGTACCGCACAATGATGACACCACTGGCGCGTGGTGCGATGACGATGCGCAAGAGAGGACAATCTGAGTAACAGGGGTGAAGAATATGGGGGCGCCAAGCAGGGGAAGACCCGAGATGCAAGATGGACGTGGGTCTGGGCGATGCGAGGGATGACTGACAAGGTATCTGCCCGTTGCTTCCTCTTCGTTGTACGTGAATAGAGCTGTGACGAGCAAAGGTCCAGGAGTGATGGAAATAGAAGCGAAATGAGGAATGCACGCTCGGGTCCTAGCTGAGACTTGACGCGCGAAGACAGTTGAAGGCAAAGAGCTTCATATAATGGCTATACACAAGCCTTCAGCTGAGGCGTATTGTTAGTCAATCTAAATCCACTTCCAGGGGTAAGAAATGGAGCTAAGTTTGAAGCTTAGCCATGAGCTTAAGCCTAAAGCCAAAATGACAAGCGCCCAGTCCCACTCACAATGATTGAAAGTAGGCGGTGGCTTGACTACTAAGACCAAGACCATGCTTTAGGCTAGGTAATTCCGTCAAAGAGGTGCTGTTAGCAGTCGGAAAAAGAAAAAATACAGTACACACCAAGCGGCGCTCAGATCCAATCAAGGTGGACTGCAGGCAAGCTGACGACAATAACGAGGAAAGGATGCAGCAGAGGGCGAGTCATAGTATGTGTGCGTTGGCATGAATGCAGGATTGGCAACGGTAAAGCAGGGATGAGTGCAGTAAACAAGTCGAATCCCGTAAGACGAGGGAGTTTAGAGGACCCGGGTGACTGCCGGAGAGTCATGGGCGACACGGGACAGGCACGCTAGAATGCAGATTCGGGAAAACCTGTTTCAAGGTGACGAGCGATGGACGCAATGGAATGGTTGTGGATGTCAACATTTTATATACTTGAGACGTTACCTCGACCGTGTCATGACGGCTTTCAATGGACAGGGTGAATAGCAGTCACAACGGAGAGGACTGCGATCTCTCCTGAGATCACCTCCATTGCCCTTCGGATGTTGATCGTAGGACTCTAAAGTCACTTGTATGCCCAACGGGCGCATTGAAGGGCCAACAAAGGCGAGCTGCACACCGAAGTCGGTGCACGATGTGCTTAGGGTTGTCAACCAACACACCGTTCAAGTATGGCTTCTGATGACACCTTTTGCCTTGATGCATGGTCATGTGCTACATTGTCCCCGAGTACCGTGCCTCAGGCACCTTAGACGAAAGCCTCGCCAATCATCAGCAACGTGCCAGTCGGTGACGTACCTGCAGCCACATGGCCGCACCTGACAAGCCCTCTCTCCTGACCCAAGTTTTGATTGCACCTCAACGCATGCCTGTTCGCACCTTTGCCGGTCGAATCGGGTATCGAAGCAACAAACTACGCAGGTGATCCTACCGAAACCTCGCTTTCGAGAAATTGCACATCACCGAAAGAGCAGAACTCGTGCGTTTATGCACCAAGGCCAACATCAGCTTTCTGGTCTCAATAACGGTTCACCCAACTCCGGTGTGGTGAAGGGTGAAGCTGACAAGCTATGTGCAGAACGAGGACTTGGGGGTTCATCGCAAATGTCAACCGGTGAGCAGGCAGTCGATGCGTCCTCTTCAGTCGCCGCTGCGCGGCTGAGGATACTTGACAAAGAAGACGAGCAACTTGGACAACCTTGTGTCACACTTGTTGGGGGTCAACAATCCTCCAGCTGCCAGTTGCACAGCGTTGAGCTGTATGGCAGTCCGCATAAGATCAGCTCTGAGAGGTAAGCAGCCCGTACTGCCGTCGATCTTGTGAGACAATAGTAATTGTTCTGGGAATTGCATAACGCACACAACAGATTACACAATGACCTGCAAGAGGAAACTAACTCCGCTCTCGTAAGGGAATCATTGAAAAGGCACCAGTTCAAAGCCATCGATCAAACCACGTCAGAACCTGCTTCTCCGACTCTTCCAAGCACCGCCTCTCCGCAGGGTCATCCGGGTTGCCTCTGACAGCAAACCCGTGTCGTCCTGGCTTATACACCTTGTGTTCGATCTCTGGCAACTTCTCGCCAGCAGCTCTAGCCTTCTCGTGTATAGCCTCAACCTGGCCCTTCTGCTCAATCTTTATAAACTTGTCTTCTTCGCCCCAGCCAAAGCTGACCGGGACAGCGAGATCCTCGACATCAACAGGGTATGCTAAGCTGCTCGGATGTAAACCTACTGCGGCGTTCACCAGCGGCACTTCCTGGCCGTCCACTTTGACGGTGTATTCTCTCTTCGCTGCGCGGATGGCATAGCGACCTCCCCAGCAGAACCCGACGATCCCGATTTTCTTCTTTAGTGGTGTTTGCTCACGTAGTGCTTTGAGGAAGTCCATGCACGTCTTGTTTGTTGGTTCAAACTTGTTACGCAAATTCCATGCCACCATGGTCGGCACATGGGCCAGAAGCCCCGTGTAGTAGCTCAAGGAGCTTTGCTGGCTTTTATCGATGGGAATGGCGATATCGGCCAGCTTCAGGCCCATGGCGTCTCCTTTGAAGAAGTCTGGAAGGTACACAAGCCACTCTCCGCTCTTCGCGTAGCTATCGGCGATGAGCTTGTTGTTGGGCAGCCCCAGGCCAAAACCATCGGAGTAGATGACGATGATGCCTCGAGGGTTCTCACTGTTTCCGATCACGTATGTGTTGAGGCCGTGTATCATTTCTTCCTTCCCTTGCGGCAGACCTCTATGGATCGAACCCTGGCTTAAACATCAGCACTCGATCGCCACTTCCAGTCAAGGTCCCTTCAGCTCTTACCTTGATGCATTCTTCGTGACCAGACATTTCCTTGGCTGGCAGGTAGCTGTTACACTGCTTTCGAACACCAGAGTGCGGTAGGTTGGTGCGTCGGCCTCGCGCAGAGCTTCACGATGAGCAGGAAACGAATCCGAACAAGTCAATTATATACTAACTTGTCCTCCCTTCTGCCCTCTGGGGAGAATTTGCGTTATATACAAAGAACACGAAGTCGGTGAGCTTGGGTGCACACGAAAACGTCGCACCCAGGTTCCACCTGCACAAGATTGGAGAACAGCACACGCAATCGCGCTATATCGCACGATACGTCCATTGAAGCAAAGGGTAGGGAATTATGGACGGGTTTAGTGCCAGATCTCCGGGAAGCGGAGGGGAGATCAGGGTGCCGAATAGCCGTCTTCATTGAAAGCACACTGAGTCATGCTTGTACCGACGATGTGATGAATCGGTTAGCAGAAGTTCAATGGCTGATGGCACCTTCAAGGGACTAACCATTAACAAAGTCCAGTAGCTGTGGCCGAGTGTTGATCGAGTATTCGTTCGGCCATATTGGGATACCGTACAAGGTTCCCGGGAGATAGATCACCCCGAGTTCAATCAGGGCACATACTAAGTTCAGGAAAAGTAAGGGCAAGGTGGGGGTGTTCCAGGCAAAATGTTCTTCTTAGATATAATGAGATGGGAACCCTTGGACAGTCGTCTCTCACAGATCGCTGTCCTCGGAGTTAAGGCTCAACCTTCCGGACCGTTCAACTACTAGCTCCGCTTCGTCCGTCCTGAACCAAGCGAGAGTCACAGTGCATAATTAAAACACGGAAATAAGCTGCGGGTAGCAGCCGCACATTGAGCGAGAATTTCACTAGATACATAGGTAGGCAAGGTTGTCGAACTGGAACAAGGGCTATGAGGAACTTCGTTGCCCCTCAAGTCTGGTTGTGATACGAGAAGTCCTAGCAATTCCTTCTCAAACCCCCGGTACCTGAACCCGGCATCAAAGACTGACGAGATACTATCAAGCGAAGTGAATATAGGCACGTTCGAGACTTTGCGCTGGAGTCCCGATAGTTCATCACGGTATGCGATAGCCAATTCATGCGTGGTGGAAGTGACCGCTCCCTGCCTTGAAGTTTAGCAGAGAGAGATCAAGGTGAGATAGTATGGAAAACACTTTGTATTGTTACTATAGGAGCTCGAAAAGTCACTACGCACAGATCTCCCAGCTACAGACTGCAGGAGACCACAGAAGAATCCCCAGAAGCCATGGCCAGGTTACCCAGCAGCAACCGCGCTCAGTACGGCCAATGCTCCTCTGCTGAACCAAGATTATTCACAACAAAGAAAGTCACAACATTCTGCTCAATGAGATTCCATGTAAGTGTGATTTACGGCGGAGACTCAACAGTGACGGAGGACCGGCCAGCACTGTTGTAGGCCTCGGTGGCGACGACCTGGTAGTAGTGGTTCCCGAGGGGCATGCCGGCGTCCTGCCAGGCCTGGAAGATGACCCCCATGTCGACAGTGCCGCTCTGGCGCTGCTGCTGGCGGATGGCCCAGTACTGCTGGAAGGTCTGGGTGCCGTCGATGGACGGTTGCTGGTGCCGGGTGCTCTCGTAGAGCTGGTAGGTTGACCCGGCGTGTTCGATGGAGCCACGAGGCTGGGCCTGGCCACCGGGGTTGTACTCGCCGCTGTGTGGGGTTTTTTGGAAGTCAGCATACCATCCAGGTCCTGTGTTGAGGTAAAGTACTAGATGTGAGAGGCTGCCTTACTGGGACTCGATCACGTAGTACTCGACCAGTGGGTTGCGAGTCCAGCCGTAGATGCAAAGGTACTGCAGCATGTCAGAGCATGGAGCGAGAAAAGCGGACAGGTTTTTTTTTTTTTTGTTAGAAGTGAAGACATACAGCATTACCGTTGTTCTGAGGCTGCCAGTTTGCAGAGTACGAGATGGAACTGGATCACCAAGGTTAGCTCATAGAAAAAAAAAGACAAAAAAAACAATTGCGCTGTCAAGGTCTTACCGAGAGGTACCGGGGTTCCAGCCCTTGCCTCCGACGAGGTTACCGCCCTGTTGCCATTGGACGCTGTAGGAGCCTCCAGGACCATTGGCGTAGGTGACGGGAGAAGCACCATCGGACCACCAGGAGTAGAAGTATCCATCATGGATACCCTCCTGGTTGGGCGTTGCCTGACGCTTGTTCAAGCTCATGGCCGGAGAGGCGATGACGCCAGTGATGGCGGTGCAGGCCGCAAGAAGGGTGTTGAAGGCGACCATGTTGAAGATATAGAGATTCTTGAAATGCGTGGAACGGAACAGTGAGTCGAATTGAGAGTCTGTTGGGCTGCTGACTGAATCCACAGACTAGGTCGTGAGGCTCAGACGTTCACTTATATATTTGTGAAGTCGCCATCTGCAGAGTCGAAGGTCGTTCTGGGATCACCTCGAGGCGGGTAAACATTACGGATCGTCAGACTCCGCTACTCGACTTCACAACCTGCTAAATACGACCGCCAAGTCCGTAGTAGAGCACCGGACGAAAGCTACGGCATTTACCTGACGGTTATGGATGAGGCCAAGACGAGCACTCAAGTCAGGCTTCAGAATGCGACCTTGGTCGATCTAGGCACGTAGACTAGTACCCGCTTGGCTTCGCAAGCCCACCGTCGAACTGGTGCGTGCCCGGACGCGGGGAATGTTATGGATGCCGGTACACATGGAGGCTGTTGTGCATCGATCTGGTGCCGAACACTGACGTGCAGCTTTTCCCATTGAGTTTTTCTGCGGTGAGTGAATATAGAAACAAGGGAAGGGGAGTGAATCAGCAGTAGACCCCCATTGTTCAACGCTCGGGTCTTATATGCTTTGTGATGATTTTCGAGCACAAACGTCAACCGTCCTCATGTTTAAGCTTACTTGACTTTGGGTTTAGGCTATTCGAGAGATGTTCATGCGATGTGAACCGGAAAGATATATTTGGTACTCAGCACGATGTGCAGGTAAATCTGCCAAGGACATGGGGTTCAGGGCTTCTACACGGCTATGGATCGGCACGACGCCCCCTGTGCATGAACATCGAGGATTGTCTGTCTTACAGTAGTACGTAAGGAGCATTTCATTGACTCGAGTCCAACAACGTGCTCATTCCCTGAGTGAATTTAGCCTAAGTCTCTTTATGGAGATGGTCAGTGTTGTGTGTTGAATTGTCAAAGTGGGTTGTGAACGCTATGCTGATCACTGCTGTATCGGAGGACGGAACATCCGTGGAGGCATTCGGGCATGAGCAATGGCGATCCCATGCTCCTCGGGCTTACGGTAAAGCGGTGGATGCATATTTCTAGTTTTTTTTTTCAGAATGTCTCTCTGTTCGGACTTGGCCCGGCGGGGACAAATGACTTCCTTTGCAATGCAGCAGCTGTAAGCCGAGCCGGCAATGGCAATGATCAGTTTGGTGGTGCTGTTGCCAAGAAAGACTTCAGCCTGACTCGACTACGTTTTGCCATCCTGTGGGAAGTCATGGAGAATATTCAGCAGATAAATCAATCTCGAGTCGAAGGCTTTGATCTTCATCGTCGCTGTCCTAGCAGGTATGATAAGTCTTGGGCGAGCGAGGTACAGCCACGCTGAGCAACAGCTGGCGATGTAGACTGCCAATGCTGCACGAAGTAATTTAATTCTTGTTTCTGAATTAAAGTGCTCAGATGTATTGGGACATAAAGAGCTAGTTTGGTTGCAACTAAGTCTCAGGGAACTCGAGCGGAACATGTCCTCTTGCAATGCAGTTTGCAGACTCCCGCTCTCGTTATCAAAGTTCAGAGGTCCTCCTAGACATAGAACTTTCGGATGAGCAGTACACTAAATACACGTCAATGATATATGTGTTTTGCAATTTCAAACGACAGCGCGATTTATATAATATACATAGGGCAATTAGTGTCATTGCGCTTGTCTTCTGACTGGCGATATGTTCCATAGTCGCGACTTACAAGTCTAGGATACAGTGATGTTGCGGGGCAGCAATGAACTTTGCTGGACACCGTCAACTCCATGCGCAGCCCTCTTTCTATGAGTTTGGAAGTCTTCTACTATTCTACAAGCTGTCGCAAGTTCGCATCGCAGTCGTTCGATGCAGCTTTTTAGAACATGTCGTTGTGCGAACTTGGCCAAGCTGAAGCACGGTGTGGCGGCCTTGATGTCTGGCATCACGCAAGCCACACACTGAAGGCGGCTCGCGCCGAGTCTTCACCTTATTCGTTACCCACTAACTTACCATTCAACCACCACCTTCAGCAGCGTCAGTGCAGCCTCGTCGCACTTCGCGCCTTACGAGGCTCGGCTCGGCTTGCTCGCGACCTTTTCCCCCAATCGCCCATCGGAACAGAAGCCAAGGTCGGGCTACGCACTGACTCGTTATTCATCAATCTCACCATCCCTCCCCCCCGCCGCGGGGCAATCCCTCCCTCGATCTTTCGACCACCACTCCGACCTATCACAAGATGCCTTCCCAGCCTACCAACGCCGGCATCGTCACTGACGAGGGTAGCGGCTCCCGAGTCATCCCAGAGTCAGTCCGCGCAGATGGCAGCACCCGCAAAGCCATCAAGATCCGACCTGGCTACCGTCCACCGGAGGACGTCGAAGTCTACAAGAACCGCACAGCCGAGTCGTTCCGCGAACGGGGCAAGCGCATCGGCATCCCCGGCGCCGCTGGCTTGCAAGATGAGAAGCCCTCTAGCGCCTTGTCGGAACAAGCCTCGGCCGCAGCCAACAAGAACGCCAAGCGGAGGGAGGCTCGCAAGAAAGCAAAGGCTGCTGAAGGGGCCGATCCCGGCGGTGATGCGGCAGACAAGGGCGCCCAAGTCGAGGCGAAACCTGAGGAGCTCGATCCAGAGGCTGAGCGGGAGAAGAAGGCCAGGAACCTGAAGAAGAAGCTGAAACAGGCCAAGGAGCTTCAGAACAAGAAGGAGGGAGGCGAGACACTGCTGCCTGAGCAGATCGCCAAGGTCATCAAAATCAACGAACTGGTTCGTGAGCTCGAGGCCCTCGGTTTCGACTCTGATGGCGCTCCGAAGGATGGTGCCAAGGAAACAAAGGATGCTGAGAAGTCCACTGGGTAGACTACGTTTTGTTTGCTGGTCCAAGGAGGTTGGAACGGCATGGCGTTCCGGCTTTCTTGCGGTCTGCACTGGTACAATGTCTGTTGCTATATCCCGAACAACACCATATGTCGCGACACATCTGCGCAGAAGGTCTCGTGGTGATTTGCCCCCCCCCCGACACAGTCATCTTCGCTCCGGATGGGCATCAGACGCTGAAGGGACCACGTCCCGACAAAGAGCGAAGCGGGAAGCTGCAACAAGTTCAAGGCTTCTGGGCTCACCAAAAGAATTAGACGTGCGTTGGTTAATCACATTTTCAGGCAGTATAGTCGTGTAGAACTATGACTCTCCCTGCTAGGTACTGTAGTCAGTCGTTGTCAGCGTGTCGAGATGAGAACCTTAGCCGGTGCAGTCTCTACTATGCTCAACCCTGTCAAAAAGTTGCATATCGTCATTCTGGATCTAAATAAAGATGGTCTCTAAATTTAAGCCAGGATCAAAATTCCCAGGAACCTACAACGATTATTTCTAAGGATTGTAGCCGTGATGGCTCCTTAGCCTTAGAGAATGATTGCGTGGGGATACCTGTCTAGATACAAGACACACTTCACTCAATTTTAGATTTCAGATCTCACAAACGCCTATCAATTACATAGGCTCGGCCCCCTTATTCCTTCCCGTTCAACGAAACTTAATTAATATTTCTGGAAGAATACCTCGCCTTGCAAACGCACATTTCCACGGGTATGATGAGATGTAGGGTACCTGCCTAAGCCGTATAGCGAGTGGGGGGACCGTCCGATGTTCTGCCGCGTGAGCTCATGCAAGGATCCGCAGAAGGCTGCCACGGTGAGGTAAGCTCCATTCGCCGCCAACGGAGACACCCTCGACAAGCAGCCTTGCCTATCAACCATCCATCCACCCGCCCTCGTTCGCGTCCCAAATATATCGACCACGACACCCGAAGCTGAGTCGAAGAGAGCCTACCAAAAGAGAGCCGTGACATCAGACCGACCCTACAAAGACACGTGCGAGAATGAGTCCCGAGGACGAGCGCCAGGCGGCTCTGAACGCCTACCGGGCGAAGCTCATCGAGTCTCGGGAGTGGGAGGCCAAGCTCAAGAACCTGCGCTTGGAGATCAAAGATCTTCAGAAGGAGTTCGACAAGACGGAGGATAATATCAAGGCACTGCAGAGTGTCGGCCAGATCATCGGCGAAGTGCTGAAGCAGCTAGACGAGGAACGATGTGAGCTACCTCCACGAGCTACCTTCCACGCTGTTCTTCTAGCGGATGGATAATGGAGACCGCTGACATGTTGTATCTTGCGCAGTTATTGTCAAAGCATCATCTGGACCAAGATATGTCGTTGGATGCAGATCGAAGGTCGACAAGGCGAAGCTGAAACAGGGAACTCGCGTGGCGCTCGACATGACCACTCTAACCATCATGCGCATGTTACCGCGCGAAGTCGATCCCCTCGTCTACAACATGTCCCTCGAGGACCCTGGCCAGGTCAGCTTTGCTGGTATTGGTGGCCTCAACGATCAGATTCGCGAGCTTCGAGAAGTCATTGAGCTGCCACTCAAGAACCCCGAATTGTTCTTGCGAGTCGGTATCAAGCCTCCCAAGGGAGTATTGCTGTACGGACCACCTGGTACTGGAAAGACACTTCTAGCCAGAGCAGTGGCCAGCAGTCTGGAAACAAACTTCCTCAAAGGTACGCCTACGTTGTGACAAAATGACATTCATATTTGCGCAGGACTGACGAAGATGCATATAGTCGTCTCATCAGCAATCGTGGACAAATATATCGGCGAGTCCGCGCGTCTGATCAGGGAAATGTTCGGCTACGCAAAGGAGCACGAACCATGCATCATCTTCATGGACGAAATCGATGCCATCGGTGGACGTCGTTTCTCCGAGGGTACGAGTGCCGACCGAGAGATTCAGAGAACACTCATGGAGCTTCTCAACCAGCTCGATGGTTTTGACTACCTTGGCAAGACTAAGATCATCATGGCTACCAACCGACCTGATACCTTGGATCCTGCTCTGCTCCGTGCAGGGCGTTTGGATCGTAAAATCGAGATTCCGCTGCCGAACGAGGTTGGCAGACTTGAGATTCTCAAGATTCACGCCTCAGGTGTGGTGGTGGATGGAGATCTTGACTTCGAGAGCGTCGTGAAGATGAGTGATGGTCTCAACGGTGCTGACCTGCGGAACGTGGTCACGGAAGCGTGAGTCCTCTTCTGACACAGCCGTCAGAGAAGAATGCTTTACAAGTCGACCGGCTGCTAACTCCGACGCGATGTAGTGGACTCTTTGCTATCAAGGACTACCGGGAATCGATCAACCAGGACGACTTCAACAAGGCAGTGCGCAAGGTGGCGGAGGCAAAGAAGGCAAGTCCCAGCGCCTTCGAATCATTTTTGCGAACTCAAGCTAACCGAGTTGTAGTTGGAGGGCAAGCTTGAATACAACCTATAGACCCGTTGCGTTTGGAAAGGGAGTGGGACGCGAAGACGAGTGAGGTGCGCAGACCTGTTCATGCATGGTGATATCCCATCTGCAGACAAGCAGCGCGAAGTCTCTGCCATTTCTATTGGGATGACAGCTCGTACAGTGCACCCAACCATGTACCACCATAAGAAACACCTTCACGGATACCTTGGACTCTCTGACAAATTGCCTGCATGCCTGCATACACCGTGACAAAGGCGTGAATGATGTGGCCACATGAGATTCGTTCGTTCTTCCAATTACTCAAGTTGAGATACGCCTCGGCTGATCCTTAGATATACTGGACGAAGCCTCGCGAAAGTTTGCTCGCCGCCTAGGTCTGAGGATAAGGAAAGGATTGGCCGAAGCGATGCAAGCCACGAGGCGAAGCAAACAAGGTGAACAGCGAAAGAAGCAAATGACAGAAGCAATTACAAACGTCTAGAATCTCCCATGCTAAACCTAATGCAAGACGGCATGGTCCGGCGTAACGCGCCCCCGGTAGATGTGGCAGACGAAAGACGAGCTTCCCGAGACATTGAATGGTTTCATGGCTGGGCTGCATACCATTACGATAAGTTGTGGCGTCAAACGTAGTCTACCTGGCGCAACAAGGAACTAGAGGCTTGGGAGGGCTGACACAAAACGGACTCGAGCTGACCACGTCGGACAGCCATGCCTATCGTGAACCAATAACCACTATATTCGTAGCGTACCCCGAAACCGGAGGTCTATGCGTTTAGGACTCGGGATTTGCATGTTAAGTATGTAACACCTATGTATGCCTCCCAGTGACGTACGTTGCTGGGGTTCGTGCGAGAAGTCAACTCGTATCTGGAATAGAGATCGGCCCCGTCCTCAGAAACGACGTGCAGTAGGGCACATATCCGGCTGGCTGACCCGGGTGAGCAAATCGTGTAGGAGTGTCGCGCACGAAAAGCATAACTTAGATCCAGGAGGCTTGCTACCCATCCTACGAGGTCGAAGGGGCGCTAGTTGACGCTCGTAGGGTCTCCTCAGCAACAATCTTTGGTGAAGTGTGTGTGCGTTGTGGTGGTGAAGGTGGCTTCAGGTGATGGGAGGCGGCCCCTCCATCCTCCATGGCCCGCCCGCCCCCCCTGTTGCCCCTGGATCTACCTACTGCCCACAGCCCCAATGATGCAGTGTAGCGCCCCCATCAGGAACAAGGTCCAAGAATAGAAACACGACAGAGGTACTCCGTACCGTACCTACCGATAGAGGTTGGGTGTCAGCAGCGAGCGAAGCAAGGAGGCTGACAGGATTCCAATCATTTTGGAGAGCATTACTCGAGTCGTTTCCGCTGGTGAGGCTGCTGAGCTCTGACCATGCCCATTTGGAGATGAAAGGGGTACGAGCATGACATAATGATAGGCGTGTAGCCTAGCTGGTTCATGGCCAGGGCATCTGCCAAAGGATCTGATGGATGTGTTACATGTCGCTGGTAGCTAGCTAGCTTATGCTGAGATCAAGGGATTTTGCTCCTTGCTAAAAGGGCAAAGGTGAGTATGCGGCCATTCTAGCATCACCTTAGCGACGGCGAAAGGAAGACCACCGCGTCGCCAGCAACCTGTAAACAGCCAAAAAGAAGGTATTGACGATGATAGTGGAGGATGACCTCACACACGAAGTATCGACCCCGTTTAGTTATTAGTGCGGTTCATCCAAGATCCAAGGTGCGGTGGTGCGTTCGTAGGGTCGCAGTCGTAGCCAGGACGACGTGGGCTCCACAGGACGACGGCAGTGCTCTGGACAGGGCGACAGGGGGGTACTATAATGGTGGGTGTTAGAACGAAGCTGGTCATCAGTGGGCATCAGTGGCTGGGCATCGCTGATCTTCAGAACGAGAACGGGAAAAAAAGAGCAGTGTTTTCTCCTGACTGCTCAGTGCCGATCTCGAAAGCCCAGCTGGCAGGGTTTTGCCGAAGGGCAGAGAGGGATGCCGTCTGGCAACACGTCTGGCGACAGCCGCGCGCGTGCCCTCTTGGTAACGCGTTGCGGTTTGGACGGAAACTTTGCATACTGATAAAGTAGCAGAGGAGGGAGCCGTTTCTAGCCTCTTCGCTGCAGCAACAGCCTGGAGCTAGTACCTTGCCGAACTTAGCTGCTCAGCGGCACTGGCCATCGAATAAACTACCACGGCCCACCCAGTGGCGTCTACGGAGTTAGCTACGAGCAACTATTCAGGGCGAGGTGTTCGTATCGTGTCGGGCCAGTGCCTTGTTAGCCTGTAGTTCTCCACTGCACGTGTCCCTTTTAACCCATCGCTAAGCCACAGCCTCAGTCTCACGGCGACGGACGTGGCCGAGAACCCAGTTGCATGTGCTTTTTTCGTGGGATGCCCAGTCGAAAGAACCTGACCTGCTGTTCTCGCACTGGCTTGGCAGGGCCGGTGTCGCGAATACTGCAACTATCTGAGCCAGTGAATCCCATCAAGTCAAAACTAGCTAGTACTTTGACGTGCGTGAACGGGGCCCGGCTTTTAGAGACCAGACCGCAGCCAGGACCCCAGTGACGGTGACGCTGCAGCAACAGGTACATCTACCCTCAACTCCCCCCACCACCTCTTCCTCCCCAGCTGCCTGCTCTCCTCTTCCATCTTTGTTTCTTTCTTCCTCTCCGCTCTTCTTCCTCTCATATTTCAATCCTCTTCAAAGCTTTCTCCCTTGCTTTCGTGATACCCTCCTCCGACCTCTCCTCTCGCTTGATCGCTCGCTAGACGAATCCTCTGCTCGACGTCCGACTACGCTTCTCCTCCTCGCTTCCTCCTTCAACCCCCAAACACAGCCGCCCATCATGTGGTAAGCTTTCCCCCCCGTCACCGCTTCCTGCCCCTCACTGCAAGCGGCCACACCGACCCCTCCAAAGCTCCAGGACAGCTGCTTGAGAGACCAATTGCCCACGGCCAGATCGCTTATTCGTTTTTTCTCTCTTCGCAGTGGAATCTTCGGATACATCAACTACTTGGTCGAGAAGGACCGCAAGTTCATTCTTGACACTCTGATCAATGGTACGTAATCACCTGGGGCTGGGCTGACGATGTCCACGCTCCAACTGCTCTAGCCCCACTAATCCCTGCTGGCTTCTGAAACACCGGTGAGGGTGCGGTGCGCTGGAAGCGAAGATCCTAGTGCTGACTCGCTGGCTTTCCCATTGCTACGAAATAGGCCTCTCTCGTCTCGAGTACCGTGGGTACGACTCTGCCGGTCTGGCCATCGATGGCGACAAGAAGAATGAAGTCATTGCCTTTAAGGAAGTCGGCAAGGTTGCCAAGCTGAAGAAGCTCGTTGACGAGTCAAATGTCGACCTTGGGAAGGTCTTCGATTCACATGCCGGTATCGCCCACACCCGTTGGGCTACTCACGGTCCTCCCTCTACCATCAACTGCCACCCTCACCGGTATGTTGCTTCAATCTTGGAAACGCGCCTGCTAGCTCTGGCAAGCAAGATCCAGCTCGTTCTAACTTGGCGCACAGTTCTGACCCCAACTGGGAGTTCACCATCGTCCACAATGGCATCATCACCAACTACAAGGAGCTGAAGACCCTCCTGGCCACCAAGGGCTTCAAGTTCGAGACCGAGACCGATACAGAGTGCATTGCCAAGCTCACCAAGTACCTCTACGACAACCACCCGGGCATCGGCTTCACTGAGCTGGCCAAGGCTGTGATCCAGGAGCTTGAGGGTGCTTACGGTCTGCTCATCAAGTCTGTTCACTACCCCCACGAGGTCATTGCCGCTCGCAAGGGTTCTCCTCTGGTCATTGGTGTCAAGACTCAGCGTCGCATGAAGGTCGACTTTGTCGATGTCGAGTACTCTGATGAGAACGCTGCTCTCCCCGCTGAGGCGGCTGCCCACAACGCTGCCATCAAGCAGAAGGGCCCTGACTTCCTCAGCCCCCAGAGCAGCCTCCTTGGTGCCCCTGACAAGTCCCTCCTCCACCGCTCCCAGTCTCGCGCTTTCATGACCGATGATGGCATGCCCATGCCCACCGAGTTCTTCCTCTCCTCAGACCCTTCAGCCATTGTTGAGCACACCAAGAAGGTCATGTACCTTGAGGATGACGACATTGCCCACATTCACGAGGGCTCCCTTAACATTCACCGCATGAAGAAGGCCGATGGTAGCTCCAACGTCCGCACTATCCAAACTCTCGAGCTTGAGCTCCAGGAGATCATGAAGGGCAAGTTCGACCACTTCATGCAGAAGGAGATTTTCGAGCAACCCGAGTCCGTTGTCAACACCATGCGTGGTCGTCTCGACATCGGCAACAAGACCGTTACTCTCGGTGGCCTTCGATCTTACATCTCCACAATCCGCCGCTGCCGCAGGATCATCTTTATCGCTTGCGGTACCAGCTACCACTCTTGCATGGCTGTCCGTGGCATTTTCGAGGAACTTGCTGAGATCCCTATTTCCGTCGAGCTTGCCTCCGACTTCCTTGATCGTCAGGCTCCCGTGTTCCGTGACGACACTTGCGTCTTCGTTTCTCAGTCTGGTGAGACTGCCGACTCCCTTATGGCTCTGCGCTACTGCTTGGAGCGGGGTGCTCTGACCGTTGGTATTGTCAACGTCGTCGGCTCTTCTATCTCCCTCCTCACTCACTGTGGTGTCCACGTCAACGCTGGTCCTGAGATCGGTGTCGCTTCTACCAAGGCCTACACCTCGCAGTTCATTGCCATGGTCATGTTCGCTCTCTCCCTCAGCGAGGACCGCGCGTCAAAGAAGGCTCGCCGCGAGGAGATCATGGAGGGACTGTCCCACGTCTCTGCCAACATCTCCAAGATTCTTGAGCTCAACGAGCCCATCAAGCAGCTCTGCGAGAAGTTCCGCAACCAAAAGTCACTCCTCCTTCTCGGTCGTGGTAGCCAGTTCTCTACTGCTCTGGAGGGTGCCCTCAAGATCAAAGAAATCTCCTACCTGCACTGCGAGGCCGTTATGTCTGGTGAGCTGAAGCATGGTGTTCTCGCTCTTGTTGACGAGAACCTGCCGATCATCATGATTCTCACTCGTGACGACCTCTTCAAGAAGTCACTCAACGCCTACCAGCAAGGTGAGCAATTTCAATTTCCCCCTTGCTTTGATATTCTGTGTACTAACCAAAGTTTTAGTCATTGCTCGTGGAGGCAAGCCCATTGTCATCTGCAACCCTGACGACGATGAGTTCAAGTCCTCTGAGGCCGAAAAGATCGAGGTTCCCAAGACTGTCGACGCCCTCCAGGGTCTGCTCAACGTCATTCCTCTTCAGCTCATTGCCTACTGGCTTGCTGTTCTTGAGGGCCTTAACGTCGATTTCCCTCGTAACCTGGCCAAGTCGGTTACTGTCGAGTAGAACGTCTCATGTTTTACGATTGTGAAACTCTTACATGCAAGACCGGAGTTGGCATTGGAAAAACGCGACGTTGATTGGGATTTGCTTTCGGGAGATTGGAAGACTATTTGGCAAGTTTTCGGAAAGTCTCAAGAGCGTATTTGCGTACATGTGTTTTCTTGTCTTTTATTGATTGATATTGGGAGCCGCGCACAGGATGCCCGGACTGTTCACCAACACTCCCCAACTTCGCCTGGTCAAAATGTTTGCTACGCTAGACTGGAGGGATGGCGGTATTCGATGTAATCCACGAGGACAGTGGATCTTAGATAATTCTTGCGTTATGACATGAACCAATGCAACATTTTACGGCTTGAACCAAAGACCCGATGTGACAGGCGCTCAGCTATGTATCTCATTGACTGGCTACAAGTTGAAGGCTTGTGAGATTCACAGTGGCAAAAGTGTCTATTGTACAGCCTCTATGTTGAGAGTATGGTGCGCGACGATGGATGCATACTCAACCTCGAGAACCAACCTCTCCGAACTCAAATTTGCCAAGACCTAAACAGTCTGGGTGCCGTAGCCCTTGATCCGGTCCGCAAATGCCCAGCTCTGTTCCTCAAGCTTCTCATCCTCCTTGAGCTCAACTCCATCCTTCGTGATCACAGCGATGGAGTAAGAGTCCAGGCTGCGCGCATCCCTGTAGTACAACACCTTCATGCACTCCTTGATTACATTAACGGCCTCCTCCTTGGTGAGCTTCTTCGCCGCCTCCTCGTCAGGCGCATACTTCCTCATCACCGGCTGGGCGAGCATGCTGCCGAACCCTGTGGACAGACTGGGTGCGGAGTATGTTGTGCCCAGCAGATCTGCCGCAGCTAGGAAGGGCTCGCCCTGATCGTCCAACCCCGCCACGAGGAGGTGGTTCCAAAGGGGGTCGAACTTGGAGCGGCGGCGGTAGAGGAGCTGGGAAAGGTAGCGGTGAAGGTTGGAGGCCGAGAGGCGGGGCTGGTCGGGAGAGGAGTAGGATTCTGAGAGGGCCAGGTCGGTCAGATGACGGTCGAGGTATTGCATGTCGGAGATGTCGCCAGAGAAGCCGACCACAGAGGTATTGGCGAAGGGGCGGAGACGCTTGACGTCGGTGAAACGGGCGAGCGAGCCATAGGATGCTTTCAAGAAGGGTTAGAGACAATGAACAGGCGCACGGGGGGTGCTGGCGACAGCAGCAAATCAAAAGACTCACCAAGGTTGTCGGCGGCGATGACGACGCCCTCCTTGAACTTGATGGCAACAACTGATGTGCCGGTAACGATGGGTTGCTGCGTGTGCTGAGTAGGGCCGTTTTGCTGCATGAAGGTGGCGTCGTAGGCACCGTAGACATCGTCTCTGGGCTGTGAGAAGCAAGATCTAGTCAGTGATAACCTTTCAAGGGGCCGAGGCTGCTTCAGCAGAGGGGTAGATCATCAAGACTCACACGACCCCAAGCTTGCGGACGGTGATCCATCTTGGCTAGTTTCCTGAGGTATGTGTAGAGCCTCTAGAGAGGGCTTCGGTTATCGGCAATCCGGAATGATTGCCCGTGGTCGATGATGTCTTCAATAGAAGCGCTTGGGTCGATAGTGAAGCGCAAGGCGAGGGTGGCGAAGCTGAGGTTGATGGAGTGATTGATGGATCGTGAAGCTGCGAATGAAGCTCACGACTACTGATCGGATAGACCAGTTGCATCGTCGCGTCCCTGCGGCAGCCTGAGTGCGGGAGCTGGCGGTGCTGCGCGATGACTAAGCTGATGTCACTACACTGATTGGTTGAGTACGGTGGGAGAGCTCGGGAGAGTTTCGGATACCAGCTAAGACAGTGTAAATATGCAGGCGCATAAAGTACAGGCTACCTAAGAGCTCCCCCTGCAGTTCCAGGCACGATTTAAAGTGGGCGCCTGCCGTAGGTGAGGTGTAGCACTCCGGGGGAGCTTCCACTGAGCTGAGGGAGCTGGACAAGGGCGGACTGCTGCTTGCGTCGCACCACCACCTCAACCACGGCAACTACGCCATCTCCCCCATCCTAGGACAAGGTCAGCAACCCTCGTCAATCGCCCTTGAGACAACGACGCTCGCTTGAACCCCTCAACCCCTTCTCGAGACCATTCCCCCCCCTCTTCCGACAAATCTTGATCGCCAATTGGACTCCGACCTACAACGCTGAGCACGACTGCTTTTGTTTACTTTCTCATCCCGCACGTTCGTCATGTTGACCTCCGTCGCAAGGTCCGCGCTGCGTCGCGTACTCACGAGAGCACCGGCCGCCACCGTTTCTTCTGCAGCCCGCGCTTTTCCCATCCGCTCCGCTCTCCAGATTCGCAGCTTCACATCCTCCAAGCCGGTCTGTGAAGCGGTGGCAGCCACATCTGCAGGTGCCAAGAAGTCGACTGTAGCAAAGAAGAGACCCGCGAAGAAGGCTGCAACCAAGAAGAAGGTCGCTGCGAAGAAGAAGGCGGCGCCAAAGAAGAAGAAGGCGCCTGTGAAGCCAAAGAAGAAGCTCACAGCAGAGGAGAAGGAGGCGGATAAGATCAAATTGTTGAAGAAGATGGCGCTGTTGAACGAGCCAAAGAACCTGCCTGTCAACACGTGGCTGCTCTACGTTTCCCGGAACCAGAAGCAACAGCCTACGTCCGAGACACAAAAGGCCATTGCCAGCGCTTACCACAGCCTGTCGGCTACAGAGATGGCTGTGAGTTCTCATTGCCCAAGAACAGACGGGCATAGTAGCGGCCTCGTCCATTGCCCTGACAACAAACCTGAATACTAATGCCCATATCACAGGACCTTCGTGCTGCCACAGACGCCAACAAGAGCACCAATCACAACCAGCACCTGCAATGGGTCGAGTCTCACAACCCTGAGACCATTCTCCTCGCCAATATCTCCCGCCGTGAACTTGCTCGCAAGACCGGCAAGAAGATCTCCCCCATTAAGGACGCCCGTCTCCCGCATAGCATCCGCAGCGCCTTCAACTTCTACATGATCGACCGCCTCGCCGGACGTGGCAGCGTTGCCGAACGGTTCTCTGAGGTTGCCAGCACTTGGAAGACCCTGAGCTCTGAGGACAAGCGACCATTCAATGAGATGGCTGAGGCGGAGAAGACGCTAATGACGAGACAGAGGGAAGAGCTGATGGTAAAAGTGAAGGACTTGAGGAATTCAATCAAGGAGGAGGCGAAGACGAAGAGTCGAAGCGTGTCGAGGAAGACCAAAGCAGCGGCCACGAATGAGCTGGGACTCTAAATGGTAGAAGAGGCAGGAAGCTTGGCTCTTGGTGGAGATTCGCCAACTTGAGTGATGTTCGTTGTGTTTCTGGACTATGTGTGGGATTAAAGCACTTGACTCGTGCGTCTGTACTTTGAAAGATATGGAAGAGCCCTCAAGCTAGCTTACGCAAGGGCTAATGGCACTGGTTTTCTCTAGGTATTTGGTTTTGGAGGCCCATGTTCTGCCGGGGGGGGATTTTCTGAGGGAGGAAGAAAGCCCTTGACCAGTGTACCATATAGGCAAGTGCGAAGAGATACACACTCATGAAGACTCTCAAAGGAAGAAGATATAAGTCAAGTGGTGTAGTAAAGCCCGAACGGTTGCCATAATGTCATAAATTCAAGAGCGCCAGTCAATGCTATCCTTTAATCTTGCTGTACCCAAAGCAAACCCCGTCAGTGCCTGCACGAAAAACAAAGGGTATCATCGTTCCGGCTCTGGTCCCTCCCGATCACGGCCAATACCTCGTTCGGTATACGGGGAGACCTTGACAACCTCCTTCCCTTCCGCATCAAACCATACCGCGGCTGTGGTCTTGAGTCTCCGCTCGCTCGCGAGATATAGGAGCAAGTATGCATGTTTAACCACGTGCCCCCAGCAATACACCCGTATAAATCTGTGTGGTAACTCCTGGCGCCGACACCATAAGCCCCATCCAGCGAGGCCGCTACGAACGTATCTTTGCAGAAACGACCAAGTGCTGTCTCGAGCGGCTTCGGGCCAGGACCCACAGTCAAGAAACCAGTACCCTCGCTCGAAGGGATCGAGGTCGCGCAGTGTAGGGGAAGGTCGGTAACAGGAGGACAAGTCACTGGCAAGCTTGGACAGTTGGGCGGGGATGAGATCCTCAGGGCTGACCATGTGACAGCTCGCCGGGGGAGACGGAGGCATGATTTCACACGCCGATGGTGGGACGGACTGAGGGTCTGTAGAAAGGGTGACGGTGTCGGCAGGTACGAATTCTGTAGTAGGAGCACTCATGAGAGGCGAAGGGCTTGAGTCTTCCGAATGCCTCCATCGCCGCTTCGCAGGTGGCAGCGGTTCGACATTAGGCCGAGGTTCAGAAATTTCGAATGAACTGCTCGATATGTGTGTAACATCGAGGCTTTCACCGGCTGCGAGCGGCGGTTGCCTCGTCTGTGACGGCACCGCACCTTGGCTGTCATCTACAGAACTCATTGAGATGTGCGTAATATCATCCTGAGGCTTGGGGGAATCAGGTCCTTCATGCGTCGGAGAATGAGCGACCATGGATGCATTTTCAGCAAAGCTGTTGGTGACGTGTGATACATTCAGGGGATCACCTGGTTTGCTTGCCTGGGCAGAAATTCCCCGAGGCTCCTGACCGATCACCTCTGTAGGGCCAATTTCTGTAGGACTTCCTGTGATGTGTGTAACATCCAAGAGGTCCTCAGACATGGATTGTGGTGTGGTGTTTCCCCTTGATCGTGCACTTTGTCCATTAAGCATCGGACTGCTCGCTATATTAGTCGTGTCTGGGGCCTCGTCAGAAGTTGGAACGACATGCCCGTCCACCAGTTCTTCACCATCCGATGAGGCCGAGATAGATCCACCCCTCTGGGGTGGCAAGCCAGGCGAAGATTGGATGGCTGGCAGGTGTTTAGGCTCTGGTTGGGATGATGCGACCTCCACAACGTCTTGGATAGGTGACGAAGGTACCTCGATATGCGATACCATCTGTGAGGCTGGTCGCTTATGAGGTTGCGGCATACTTGAGAAAGTCTTTTCATCCGCTTTGGAAGTTGAGGAACGGAGATAGCTCTCCAGGAGTTTGGATGGAGAGCCTCGCAACAGCGAGGGATGCGGCATTGGATACGAGTCTGCGATCTCACTTGGTGGAGCTTGCCATGACTGCTGAGTCCCAGTTGCATTATCATGGTTCTGGCTCACGTCGATATCCAAGGTGATGCCGACTGTGGTATCCCCAAGACGTGGTGATTCTCGGTTGTCGAGAGCGCTTTGAAAGCTCAGATCTTGCGAGTCAAGAAAGACCGGAGCTGGCGCAGGGGTGGCGTATGATTGACTGGAAGATGTAACAACAGGGTTTTGGACATCATCTTCTGAACCACAACAGCTGCGTTTGCTGTCAGGTTCCTCAATATCTTGCAGCTGCTCAGCGTTTAGGCAGGGTAGAGCGGTCCTGCGACTGGGCTCAAAGTCGAGATACGCCTCGGCAAGCTGGCGATAGGTTGCATCATCAGCAACCCGGCTTGGAGCGTTTATGTGGACGAGAATTTCCACGTCGTCAGGTTGCGTGGCCATTTGGCGCGTTTCTGAGGGTAGATTGTCGGCGTGAAAGCCGGCATATCGGAGGAAGGTGAGCCGTGAAATCAAGGGAGAGAGGTTGGCGCAATGTGAGGGTTCCCTCGAATTAGAAGAAAGCTTCCAAGTGCTTTTGTAGGTTGTTGGTCACGTCCAAAAGAATAGGTAAGGAGGCCGAAGAGCAATAGGCAGCAATGCTGATCGGAATACGCGAATGTGAGGACTGAGAGCGTGAAGCACGATGGAGTGGACACCTCACTTTCAGTAGGGCAGTGGTGACAGTGACAACTGTAGTAACAGGTGAAGCCATCAGTGGACCTGCCGCCGCCGTGAAAGATACCTCATCTGGAGTGTGGCTGGTGGATGTGCATTCTGAGGGGGTTGCATGTGGCTGGTGATGTATTGGAGAGGATTGTCACGGTCCCCTAGAACAAGCACCACCCAGCAAACAACAGAGGCAGCCTGAGATCCACAAGCAATGCTGCGCTGTCTAAGGCGATCTTGCAGGATTCCAGGCGTCTCCCCAGATAAGTCAAACTGTAATTAAGGGTAAAGAAACCTTGGGAAGCCCAAAGCAGACCCGGGTTCTCTGTACCGGAGATCCACTGAATTTAAGGCAGCTTCACTCACCTCTTTACCCGCAACCTCGCTCTAGCGGCCCGGTCTAACCACCAGGCTGACTGGCTACTGTAGCCAACACCTCTCCTCATCACCTGTGTTCGCTAAATGGTCTAGGTGCCTTGAGCCCATGACCAAACAGGCTCAGGTCCTGCAAGCCACTCCTCCACCTCGTCTCCCCGGCCCAGCAAGCGCCATTCCCCTCTGCGGCGCCCATCTTGCCCATCTTTCCAGGGGACTTGTTGCTTGGGACCCCACTCCCCCCCCATCCGCCCACGTTGCTGTCTGACTTGACTTCCAGCTTGGGTCTCGTCTCTACCTCCTCACTTTCGACTTCCTAGCCTTCATCCGCCTTCTTGTCCTCTTCCTCCTCCCCGACACAAAGCCCTTCTCACTCTGGAGACTGCCATGGCTACAGAAAAGCGCGGCGACCTCGGTCGCGTCGTCGTTATTGGCGGCAACGGCTTCCTGGGCCACCACATCGTGAAGCAAGTCCTCTTCTCCTGGACCACCTCTCACGTTGCGTCCATTGATCTTCGCTGTAACCGCAACCGCCACCCGGACGCCGAGTACCACGAGTGCGACATCACAGACACCGATCGCCTGGTATCTATCCTCGATGAGATCCACCCCGACGTGGTCATTCACACTGCCTCCCCGCAGGCCGATCATGCTATCGGGGACAAGGTAGAGCAGCAGAAGAAGCTGTTCAAGAAGGTCAACGTCGATGGTACACAATCTGTGGTTGACGCATGCCGCAAGACAGGCGTCAAGGCCCTTGTATACACCTCCTCTGCCAGTATCGTCAGCAACATGCAGAACGACCTCTACAACGCCGACGAACGCTGGCCCGTCATCCGCGGTGACGCCCAGATCGAGTACTACTCCGAGACGAAGGCCGCGGCCGAGGAAATCGTCCTCAACGCCAACCGCATCGATGACTCCAAGTTCTTCACTTGCGCCATCCGCCCAGCTGGTCTCTTCGGTGAGGGCGACGTTCAGGCTCTCGCCGGCTTTCTCTACGCCTACCGCGACGGCAAGGATAACTTCCAAATGGGAGACAACAACAATCTCTTCGACTTCACTTATGTTGGCAATGCCGCCTTCGCCCACCTCCTCGCCGCGAAACTCCTCCTCGCGACCGCCGCTTCCTCCATCGCTCCCCTCGATCACGAGAAGGTCGACGGCGAGGCCTTTTTCATCACAAACGACGCCCCGGTCTACTTCTGGGACTTTGCCCGTGCCGTATGGGCAACGGCAGGGAACAAGCGTGCCACCCACGAGATCTACTGGACCATTCCCCGCGAGGTCGCAGCCGCCATCGGCGTCTGCAGTGAGATCTTCGCATCCATCCTCGGCAGGAAGCCGACCATCACAAAGATGAGGGCGAACCTCTCCAGCATGACTAGGTACTACAACATCACAAAAGCGAAGCGTGTGCTGCGCTACAGACCTATTTGGACGCTCCAGGAAGGAATTACTAAGGGGATCAACTGGTTCGTTGAGGAAGAGAAGAAGCTGGGTAAGGAGCTGAGGTATGCCTAGTGGTTACCGAAAAAGGCTGGACAAGAGGGGGGTTGAGGCGTGGAATGATTCTTCATGTATACGGTTAATTGTGTCAATAGCTGGCACGAGATTTATCTAATTCGGCGACATTTCTACTTTTCGCCCGATCACTTTTCACCTTCTGTTCAACCGTTTCTCTCCCAAGACTTGCTATGTAGCACATGGGCAAAAGTCTGCCAATCGATTCATGATATCATATTTGCGCCGCCGTGATACCAACGAGCCTTATGAACTGCTACAACTATGTTGTTTGCGGGGAAGCCCGCTGCTTCTTCCTGCCCGCGCTTTCTCTGCGATGACCTTTCTTCGTCTTATGAACTCTCCCTCCTCTGCACTTCCTCGCCCCGGCCGCATCGCCATTTCAGGGGCAGGGATTGAACCACCTTTGAATCAAGAAAAGAATTTGCCAAAAAAAGGAGCCTCTGTCAAACAATCCGCGACGAGAGATAAAGGACCAAACCACCCATAAAAACGAAGCTGCTCATTTGGCCGTCAAGAAAGGTCGTCACCAAAGCTTTTCAGATTTAGCAGTGACACCTCCAACACTTTTGGACTTCCGCTGCCCGTCGCTATAGACAAAGCCAATTCAAGGGCCAAGAAGTAACGCTGCAAGCCGGAAAGGCCCACGCAGAAAGAACAGGAGCATGATTTCGAAATTGAGGCCAAAGACTCCACGCCAACGGTCTCATTAGTAACGGATCCCAGCCGTAAGAGCGCCGGCTCCCGAACCATGGATATGAAGGTAGTTCCTTAGGTTCGCAGAGCCGCGCAGTCAGGGTCGTGAAGAACGCCTCGTTCAAGAAAGTAATGGAAAGATCATCACACTTTGGGCGGTCACACTCTTCAAGTGCGCTGCCAGAAAAAGGACGACATCTGATCGTGCTGTGTCGAGTCAGGATAGCCATCCACGCAGCCAGCGGAGTGGCTTTGTCTCAGCAGGCACCAGACAAGTCGGCGACAACACAGCATGTTTGGAACACGCTGTGCTGCCCGCAAAGAGAATTCCAGGGGGCTCGTATGAGAAAAGATAAAACGCCGTAGACATGCAGGTGACCCTTTTTCCAAGTCACATATATCAGTCTCCAGACTATTGCCATTGGCGAGCCAGGAGATCCGAGAAGAGGCTCAAACTAGGATCTTGCACAAGGACTAGAACAGCAAGAGCTGAGCATCTGAGTTGTGAGGTCATGAGTTACCAACTCCAAGCCCGCTGCCTTGCCGGCCCCAACCGGAATTACGCCACTCGCGACGCTGGTGTTGCTCGGTTTTATCGAGTTGGCTGTCCGAGTGGTTATACTGTTGGTTTCGATAGGGGGATGGGTACGAGCCGTCCTCTCGACCTGGGTATCTCTGTGGAGATGTACCCTGACCAGGCCTCGCGTATGGAAGAGGAACATCCTGTACAGGACGAACAGTGGTCTCGCCTTGCCACACTGCAGGATCGGTGTCCATCCTTCTTGCGGGAGGTCTTGAGGAACTCTCTTGCTTGTTGTAAACTTCATGGTCTGCGATTGAAACCTGACCCTTGCGATCTTGGAAGCGCTTCAGAATCTCCTTTGTAGTGATTTCACCATTATTGGCGAACAAATAAGGATCATTCAAGAGAGTAAGAATATCGTCAGGGACCTGATCGAGGTTAGCCTTCAGCTTAACAAGTTGAGAAGCGTTCGGTGAACACGTACCTGGCACATTTCCTCGATGTTGTTGACAAGTGTCTCGACAGCGTCAATGACATAAATAGCCTCCCCATCAAGGGCGAGGGCCTTGGCCCCACTGGTCAGGACATTCGGCGCTATGACTGTGGCAAGGTTACGAATGTCCATTTTGGAGCCATTCTCCTCGTCCAGCTGATGGAAGGAGCCAGCCCACTTGAGGAAGCTAAAGAGGATTTCCAGACAGTCTCGATGACTCTTGGGCAGCAGGCAGCAAGTCAGATGCAGGCATTGCTTCCGTCTCTCGTAGTCCTGAATCTTTGCAGCGTTGATCCAGAGCCTGTAAAGCCTGGTCGTCATCAGAGGATCGGGCAGGTCCCGCAAATACCGTTTGAGCAGTGCTGCAAGCTGAACAACCGGTTGCTCCATGAAGTTGACCGTGTCGCAGCCTTCAGTATCAATGCGTGCCACCATCTCCTGCTGTTTCTTGATGTTGCCATTCTTGCGGAACACACCTTCAACTGACAAGTCCATCTTCCTCATGGAAGCAATTAGATCCTCGATAATAGCGGGAATCCGAAGCGTTCCCGGTCCAACGCCATCCGTAGAATCAGCGCCATCTCGTTCGATAATCACCTCAAGAGGCACTCCGAAGACACCCTTCTTTTTCGAACCCTTGCCCTTATCGTTCTTGAAAGCTTTCCCGAGATTTTTCCAAAAGGTGGGCTGCTTTCTTGACTCGATGAAACTCAGGAGCTCATCGAGGGTAAACTCGCTTTCGACCATTGGGTGCATCGTGAGGACAGCGAGGTGACGAACGTTGAAGTATTCGAGTCCCGAAAGCTCCGAGAAGAACTTCCGGCCAATGCGGGTATTCAGAGCGTCTCCAGGTCGCAAGTCTTGCTCTCTCGTAGGCGAATGCGATCGCGCCTGTGTTGCTTGTTGCAGGTGAGAGTCTGTGGCTGGTGATCTGAAGAGATCTTGGCGAGGATTTCGGTCACGCTGTTGCTGTTGCTCACGGGATTGTTCTACAGCAACAATACGAGGGATGTCATCAAGAGTGATGGCATCACTTTGGTTGAACATCTTGTCAGAGTTTGGGTCACCTCCGGCCGCCCCAGCCGACCCAGGTCGCTGTGTGCGACCATCCGCATCAAGAACTCGGGAGGATCGTGCTTGTCTCACGCTGGCTGACAGGTGTCGATCTAGCCTGGTGCTTCGTAACCGTCTCACATCGTTGAGCGTGTTTTCGTAGGACGACTCCCGATGATGCTCCTTGTCACCTCCACCCCCGTAGGACTTCGAGCGGGAATCGGCGTCCAATCGAGGCGGACCGCCAGTAAGCCTATCATCTGAGAGCCCAAGGCCGTTATGGGCTCCTTCGTTTGCTGGGGGAGGTAGGGCGCCATTGCTTCTTAATATGTCCAGCAACCGCGCTAGAGCAACACGAAGCAGAAAAACATACTGACCAAGCTTGGAGACGTGCTCGAAAGGAGTGAAGCCACCAGTAGCTACCCCGATACAAGGTTGGCAGTAGACTTTGCGATCAAACGCATTGAAGCAGGCGTCCTCCAAGGTACGGCCGAGATCGCGGCCGCACGTACTGCAATTGAGACAACCGATGTGCCACCTCATGTCGCCATTCTTCGCACACTCGTCTTCGACGGATCTTCGACAGGAAGCACAGTGATCAGAGTCCTTTGCAGACAGTCGCATGCCACCCTGAGTCACTTGCAGCGCACCGTCGTCACCTTTGAAGGATTCGAAGTCGTTGAGGTCGTCTAAGAACTGATACAAGCCCTTGGAAGTGCCAGCCTCGCGCTCTAGTCGTAATGCGCCTTGAAGGCAGATGCGAATGAGTAGCTTAAGATAATGGGCAAGGCCCGTAACAAGTGATAGGAGCTCCTGTGTCACGCCGAGTTTGCGCGAGCCACCGCTATCCTGTGACTTCGAAAGCAGCGAGAAGAAAGATACAATTTTCTTACAGAGCAGTTTCGCTTCGCGGCCGTATGACATGCCTTTATGTAGCCGTATTAGTCTTCGAAATTCTCATCAAAGTTGGCACGGGCCTGAGCAAACCTACCTTTTCCATTAAGCTTCACCATGGTGGCGTCGAGCCTGTCAGTAGACTGGAAGAGTATTTCCACGTGCCAGATGAAGCGCTTGGCTACCAGCACACCATCGACATACGCTCCATTGCTAACGTGAAGAAGCATATCGGATATGCATGCTGCTGAGGATTCCTCGAAGGTTGAAAGCACGCTCCATATGCGGAACACCTTCTCCTCCATGCGTTCTTCTTCATCGCGGATCTTTTCTCTCGTCTCCGGGTCATCAGGACGTTCGGCAACCTCTGAGCCGTCTGATCGCTGCGCTAATCTGACGTTCCAGAACTTGTGGATCATGTAGCACTCTGGGTGCCAGTGTTGGTTCTGGCCATTCCGAAAAATCTCCACAAACTGTTTGAGAATGGATGTCTGGCACCCATTGCAGCGTTGTGCAAACTGCGTAGAGTAATGGTAATGACAGTAGACGTTGCCTTCGTGTTCATAATAGCTGTCTTGAGCTCCAAATATCGTCGGGCATAGCGAGCAAGTGAAGTGATCGACATGATATTTGCGATCCAAGGCTGTGATGTAGGATCCCCGTAAAGCGCCGCCGCACTGGAAGCATAGTAAGCCGAGTCGTCGGAAGTAGTCGGTCTCGCATAGAGGATACTGCCCCTCGCCGTCCTCGTCGTCTGCTGGGAAAAACTTGGATGCCACAATCTGTCCACAATCCTGCCGCCAAAGTCAGTAAAGACATCATCACTAGGCCAGCTAGTTCGTGAATGGAGAGAACATACACGGCATTTAAAGCAGTCCAAGTGGAAAGTGCCATCCAGAGCCCTGACGAATTGTCCTGTCAAGGGCTCTCCGCACTTCTTGCACATCCTCATCTGCCCGCTTGCTGTCCTCCCGTTCCTCTGGCGTGATCTGTTCCTGTCACTGCTCTTTCTCGACTCGGTGTCCCAGCTAGCCTGAGGTGGCAACTGGCCACGGGGATCCGAGTTGGTCTGCCGCAAGTGGTGGAAGCTGTCTGGAGTCGCTCGTCCATTGTGCCAGTCTCGTTCACTTGGTCTAGCAACTTCCTGCCCTGACCACTCGCTCGGTACCTCTCTTGGGCGGTCTGCAGACGGCCTGCCATCATATTCGGAGGCCATGACGGGGAGGGGTCGTTTCACTGAGTCGGTAGCACTCGATGCTCCGAGCCCATCCACAAGCCCAGCGGGTAGGTCGAGGCGGGCTGCGGGTACCTCAGCGCCAAGTTGAGAGACGTGGTCGAGGAGGGGTCGTAGCGGTCGGCATCAGCTGGGTCGGGCTTCCTCCCGTCGAATATGGGACAGACGTATCGATATCAATTGGCGCAGCCAAATACGAAAGTAGGAGTATTGCGAAGGAGAAAATCGTCTCCAGAGGAATGCTGAACGCGCGCGGAGGATCGCGCAGCGTGGGTGCTGCAAGGTGGCCGGTCGAAGGAACGGTCTGAGGCCCTCGTGAGGAGCTCGTTCGTGGGTCGACAACTGGGGGCGGCTGTGGAGGTGCTGCACTGCGAGTCGGAGAAGGACGAGACGGAGGTAGCTGCTGAGGTCGGGACGCTAGAGGGGACTGACGCCGAACGACCGCAGAGCTTTTGCGGTAAGAAAAAGAGAGAGACGAAGAGATGCGGTCGATGGGTGGTTTGGGGATACTGAGGTCTCGAAAGTTGGGCGTCGTGAGGTTGGTGAGGGTTGCCAGAGCCACAGTGGTTGGGTTTGAGGGCGCCTGTGCAGTGCGTTGGAGTTGCAGTGGATGCAGTGGATGCAGATGCCGAGGGGACACCACTGTTGCCGCGACCTTGGACTGCACAGCACCCACACTCGAAGGGCGGACAGGCAAACAGTGTCGAGGCTCCCCTTGGTGGCGCTCAGGGCGGGCCAGATCCCCCCAGTGGCAGTGGGCAGCACTAGTGTTGTTGCGGGGCGTGGCCAGTCCCTGGTTGGCGGCTCGGCGATGGGAGGTTTTAGTGGTGTTTCTTAGTATGATTTTAGCATCATCAGCTTTCCGGCCAGGGGGGCAAACGTCGTGGGAATAGGCTCCTAATGAGAGTTTCCAAAGGTAATGCACTGACTGCCAGGGGCAACCATCCACCACTCATCTCTGTTTTACGACACTCCTGATCTTCTGTTTGCGATACCTACAGATTATGATGGACCTCACATTGATTGCGACATGGGTCGCTAAAGTTACCATTCTGCAAATCCAAGTTGCCCCTGAGCTTCCTCAAAGTCTGTCTATGCCCCTCCCGTTGCGATGCCGCGGGACCCCGTGCCTGGCCGCATGCCTTCCATTCCTCTCCCAACCCATCTGCCCGAGCGCGGTGGTCCATGGATTCCAGTGGGTTGACCCCTGATCCGACCTCCCAATCAGCATCGTACCGATCGACCAGGATCTTCGGGACTGTTATGATGGTACGACGGGTATCAGGTAGCTCTCCTCGTGCCTTCATTACTGCAAACAGCTCTGATTACCTCGTGTCGCATTATGTCGTGCTACGTGCAGGAAAACGGTGAGAAAAGCGCATACTAAATGAGTGCTTTCAGGGGCTACCTAAAGACTTTCTAGTCCTTCTGGCGAGGTATCGTGGATTGCCCTTGTCAGGCGTATTTCAAAGGCAGCCACCCGGCAACAGCGATCATCATTGCTGAGTAAGCTAATGTAGCCAATCAGGATCCCTTGACACAAGATGCCCTCGACTGTCTCTACGCAGATCCTCGTTTCTTCTCCCCCCCTAGCTTCGGTACGGCACCTCTTCCATCTGTCCAAATTGGACTGCCGATCATATCACGTGGAGCCAGCTTCGCGCGTCCTTGTCCTGAACTACGCAGCCAGGATCGTCATCCGAGTGACACAACATGTTGAGAACATCCTTGGCTCTGGAACGACGCAACCATTACGGGGGATGAAGTCAAGTGCTTCTTTGCTTCCTTACTTGCTATCGCAGCCAATGAGAATCAGACCTCCATCGAAAACGCCACAGACCACAGAACAATACCACCGCGCGGAGAGATGAAGCCGAGAGTATGCGATTAGTTGAACTGCAGCAGGCCAATATGGATGGATCCTGATGATCTCAACCGTGGACTAGCTGCCGGAGCCTCTTCTCGATCGTGTCTCTGCCCTCCAGTGTCCGCCAAACCTCATGCGGTGCATCCTCAACAATGTCCCACTTCTTCAAATTATCAGTCAACTCTGTCAGGTCTCGTTGCCTCTTCTCCCATTTGCCACTGCTCTTGATGGCTTTACCTGAACTGACGACCACCAGCGGCGTATCTCGCAGCTGAATTTGCCTGCTACTCTTAACATCGCGCTTAGTGAAAGAGTCAGCGACCAAGCTCTCTTGCAACTTGGCGAAGATGCGCTTGCCCGACTGCTGTGAAGCACGACCGTAAATCCGATCCTTGCTCGTTCGTCCACGGAAGATGGCACCAGGGAGACGATCCAGGCCGAGAGGTGAGATGGCTCCACGCACCCAAAGCAGGAAGCCCCTGGCTGGGCTACCTACACTACCCAAGAAGTCTTCGTGCAGAGGATCAATGAGCAGCATGCCATTGATATCGTGACCGTGACGCGCGGAAAAGACGCGCGAGTAGATCGAACCAATACCTGCGCTTGCTAGGACCCATGGGCCCTCCTCGCCAGCAGCGGCAAGGGCCTCGCTCAAGACATCAACAGCGAACCCAGCAGACAAAGGCGACGGCGCTGTGTCGGAAAATGCAATGCCAGGGCGATCGGCGAAGCAGTATCTCGAGATCGAACCGTTGTTGACGGCGTTGTCAGCAAAAAGCCAGAGCTCCTCCTCGACAGGCCGCTCGCCAGCTTCGAATAGCACAGTCGGAAGCTTTGTGCCATTCTGATCAGTCTGATTGCCATGACAGTAGACGTGAATGCGATACTTGTTGTCGTCGACCCAGTACATCTTGCCCGGAGGCGCGATTTTGGCGTCGAGTGCCCGCAAAATGATGTTTAGAGTAATGAGGACAACAGCTGCAACCATGACGGCATAGGCAATGGTCGAGAGGAGCACCTCACTCCATTCGAACAATGACCGCCTTGTCTCTGCGCGACCGGTCAGACGCTCTTCCTCCTCCTGCTTGCCCCATTTGACTGTGCGATCGGTGAGAAGTGTCCACAGGCTCATGAGAAGAGCCCACACGACACTCACGGTGCCAACCCAGCCTTCTTCATATCTCGTCTTTGCAACTGAGAGAAGGAGTATCGTGTCTATAGCCAGAAAGAACTACGGCATAGCGTCAGCAATGAGCCATTCGCAAGTTTGAAGTGTCTACTCACAGCCATGACAAAGGCCAAGATCCTCACGGCCTTGGATGGTACGCCGAAGAATATAAGGGTGAACAACATATTCGCAAAAGCGAGACTGGCATAGCTGAAAGCGAAGAACCCGCTACCGCGAGTATGGAAGCCAGGAGGAGTCGCAAAGGACGAAACAAGGAGCAGGATCCACCAGACAAAGGTGACCAGAGTGAAGAGTACTGTGAGATACCTCAAAATTCGGATACTCCAGAGATTGTATGGCGAAACTGCCGGGTCATCAGGCCTCAGCAACCCGCGTGATGAGTCTAGACGGTTTGGCAGAAGGCGAGTATGCTCATCCGGAGGCGCACGATCGACTTCATTGTCCCGTACAATTTCGTCTTCCCGGGAGTCGCCGTTTCTCTGGGAAAAGAGAGGCATCTTGACTCAATGTGTTGTTTCAAACGTTGCTTCGTTTATTTCAGCGGCTTGTACCGTTGGAAAAATAAAGTAATGGACACAGAACAAGGGTCAACAGAAAGACGGGATCGACGTAGGGAAGATAAAGGTTTACGTCCCCGCGAACCACATGACGGCAGTGGGAGAAAGAAGCTTCGGACTAGACGACGTCCGGCGCAATCGTGATCCTGTATTATCGACATCTCAAGCCTCCTCGATGATGGAATTGGGCGATGGCGTACATTTCTTGATCGATGGTATACGTCATTACTGAACTGTAACAGTGTGAAGCGCCTGGAGCTAAAGCTACGGATGAGGTGCTGCAGCCAATCACCGCCAGCTGGGGCGCAACAAGCGTCTCGGGCAAGATGCTCCGCGCTAGTGAGGCAGCAAATGCCCGAAACAATGCGGTACCCGGATTTGCAGCTTAGTTCTCCCCATTACGTTGCAGCCTTGTACCAGAAGTCCATCATCGGTACGCCAGTGTCCTGCCCGTCGCTCTCTATGATCGACTCCTTGCTGCCGAGCGAAGCGACGAGAAGTATCAGCTGCCATACTTGCAGATCTTGGCATATGCACATTGGTGCCATAGCGATAAGGCATGTGTCAGCTAGCCAGTGGGTTATGCCTTTCTCCTTCACGGCGGTGGTGCTGAACGTGAACAGTGACCTACCCGAAAAACCCGGATTCTCTGGCTCGACTTCGGAGGAAAGGGTATCATTAAGTGCTAACATAAAAAATAGACTCGCTGTCAAGCATGGCCTCCGTGAAAACGCTTCCTTGTTGGTCGACAGTCCTGCTCACTCATTCGGCCAGTCATTCACTCGCTTCCCACGGTGCTATCCGGTGATCCTTTGAGGTTGGTCGCAACGAAGAACCGCTCGATCCACACTGAGACCCTTGTCCACCAAGGGATGACCTAGCCCGATGGTTTGCAGCACGTTGCTTAAGGGCCTTTTCGGGTGTTGGACCAGAGGTCGATGTCGTGGCTCCGGCAGGAACCCTCTCCATCGATACGTGGAGTTTTGCGGCTGCTCGAGGGTCGTCCGGGGCGATGCCGTGTTTCTTGAATGTGCTTCTTCTTTGCTCCTTCATCGCCTGTGCCGATGGCTCAGCCGTTGAGAGCCAATCCTTGACTTGATTCATCCATCGTGGCTTCTTGCCCTTCGTGTTCTTGCTACTTTCGTCGCCGTGGTTCTGGGGCTTTCGAGAGGAGTCCAGGTCGAAGTATGAGCTCGTTGCCGTCTTGTTGTGTGTAAAGCTGGATGTAGCTCTGGACGTCCCCGATGCATTCGAGGGGTCGGGCGACACAGGCCCTGAAGATGACATATCGGTGATCTCCGATTTAAATCGCGGTGCACTGAATTGCAATTGCAATGCGGCGTGAGGTTGTCTTCGGCCACGAGGGCTGCAGATGCTCGCTGAGATGGCGACGAATGCTGGATCAAAGACGATGCGAATTGACGATAACCTCCCGCGAACCACAAGGAAACTGATGGCGAACAAAAGAAAGGATCATGATACTGGCAAACTTGCTGAAAGAAACATGTATCGCTGCGCGGCAATGCTGAGAGGAACGGTCAAAAGTCTATTCGAGCCACTTCTTGCCCCCTCGGCTAGGTGAGCCACCCAATACTTTATAAGCCACTCACCAGCTTCGTTCAGCCATCTGAGGAGCCCAATACTGGCACCCACATGGGGCTGTCAAACCTGCTAAGAACTGTAAGGAGGGGGATATTGGACGGGCCGAGCTTTCGGCGACAAGACGATGTAATGCCATGTTCATAGGGACACCCCCTTGCGTGGAACCTTGGGGCGGCGGCTGAAAAGATGCAGGCACAGTCGATACGAGTGCAGCCGCCAGCCCATGTCACGGCACGGAATAACGGACTTGATGCATGACCCTTTTTGAATCCACGTTCTCGGCGAAACTGGTAAGTTACGAAGTATGTGTAGATGGTCCCGTGCGCCGTGGTTTCCAACTCATCCAGCTTGCGAATAGCTGAATTTATGAAGATCCACAGGCATCTTCAACTTCTCTCCACCGACGATCTCTCTCGACAGCACATACAGCCCCCACCTCAAGCAAGGGGTGGAAACCGTTGAAAGTCTTTGGATCTAGTGTCTTCAGTGGCGCGGGAGAGGTCTTGGACAGGCGACACATAGCAGGCGCTGACTCTACAGGTCACGCGCACAACCTCCAAGCCACCAAAGGAGGAAAAAGCAAAACCAGCTGAAGTTGCAAACGACCCTGGACCAGCGGCAATGCAGAGGACGGAAGGCGTCCGATTGATTGACCAGGCGACTTGATTCTGCACCACCAATATTACTTGGCAAAACTAGGACCAGCGTACTGTATGTACATGCAACCAGCCTTGAAGACCCGGATTTGTGTGAGATTCGGCCTCGAACTCTCGATGATTGTGTCTGAAAGAAGTAAAGTTGTGGCGCGCTTCTGGACCGCCGAGGGGCGTTCGTGGTGGGAACACGAGAACATGGCCCTGAATACGTGACTCGGACTGATGCATGTTGTGTTACATTGCGATTCGGATCTTCTACCAGAGATGTTGCCTTGGATGAAGACAGTATCGCGCTAAGCAGGTGAGTTTGCCTATCGCACCACGCTTCACTTGAAGAGGTTGCTCCGAGCAAACGTCCATCATGCAAGTGCACAGGGAAGATGACTCAATGACAGAAGAACGAGACGGAGGCCCTTGGGAAGGAGAAGATGCTACCTGAGAGAGGAAAGAGGGAAACCTGCTGGCTTTGTCGAATGTTCAGGGATCGAACAGACACTTCGAGGACCGGAGTACCATTTCGACGGCTCCTCAGGGGGCACACCAAGCAGACGTCTGTCGTTGGAACCCTTGAACGGCACTGCAACGACTCACATGACTCTCATGTCGGCAATAGGTACGGAGTACCTAGACCCCTGGGAGGCAGTCAAATGATTCATTGGCCGTCTAGCACGAACCTCCGCAACGGGCTCAAACTCCACCATTCCCGCTCCCCCGTCAGACTCTAAATTCCGGATCCCGGTGTTTACAGCCGTAGCGCCCGGATCCGAGCCGTATCATACGTCAAGCCTGGGGTACGGAAAATCGCATTCGCTTTAAGGGGCCGGAGCGCCAGATCTTCCCGGACTCTAAAGTTTGTTTTGGTCCTGAGTCGCACTCCACAGCCAATGGAGTGAGTTCATCCTTGTCCACGGTGCACTGACGGAGAGTTTGACGACGATTATGATCGAGTATTGCTATTTAGGATGTAGTTATTTAGGATGTAGACAGGGGTACGCGTAAGCAGTGACACGCTAGATAGATTTAGTTAGCTTGATACTATGTGCATCGATATGATTGGTGTCCCTGTTTTGCGTATCCATCTGTGAAGGCTTTCGTGATAGTCGTGATAATTCGTGATAATAATACTAGAATCAAGCTACTGCCAGCACCACTACATAAGGTTATATTATAAGGTCCTATAAATTTTAGAAAAGAATCTCCTGCTTATTCTAAGTATAGAGCAATTTTTTCTAGCGCAAATAAACTAAAAATTGATGAGTTATTAGGGATTTAATTCAGCGATGGTTTTCGCGATATAGCAGACTCAGAGGCACGGCATAGGTTGAAGGGTATAGGTACTGCAAGTACGGTCTTGATGGCCTCAGCGCCGCCCTCAACACCACAAATATCGCCATCTCTAGCATTTAGCAGGGCAGCAATGGCCTCATCGCAAGTATCGCAATTGAGGTTGTTTACCTGCGTACACGCGTACCCCTGTAAGCCACCAACCCCCCCTGCAACTACATCCTAAATAACTACATCCTAAATAGCAATACTCTTATGATCAGGCGTTCAAAGTTGAATTGATTTCCAGTTTGGGACAATGGTGTGAAGTTCAAACTAGGTAGGTCATATTGTGCTGCAGCAACACCGTAGTCCATCCTCGCATTCGCACCGCTTCACCATGGAAGAGGTTGCTCTACTCTGGAGAATCGGATTTAACGCTTTTCATAGTGTGGTTGTTGTATTTGTATAAGTCTTGAAGATCTCGCTGGACACTGGAAGACAATATCTATCCATTCCACATCACAGCCGTGTACAAATAAAACCCCGATTGACCACGACACACATTCACAAAGGCCAGGGTATTCCAGCTCACGGACAAGATGTCGTTGATGCACACCTGGCGATCTTCGAGGCTTGACCTTCCGCTCGTCATCTCGCCAGCAGAGTGTGCGGGCGAGACATACATCGTAACTGGCTCCAACACCGGCATCGGACTGGAGACCGTGCGCCATCTGGTCGCGCAGAAGGCGACCCGCGTGATCATGGCCGTCCGGTCTCTCGATCGCGGGGAGGCGGCGCGCCAAGGATGTCGAGAGTTCAACAGGCGTCACGGGCGTCGCTCAAGTGTGGCATTCTCGACCTCTCATCGTACGAATCGATCCGGGCGTTCGCCGAGAGAGCTCAGCGGCTCGACAGGATCGATGCCGTGGTGCAGAATGCGGTGTCTGCGCAGATGGACTGGGAAACCTCCGAAGGATGGGGAACAAAGCATCACGGTGAACGTATTCGGCACCATGCTGCTCGCCGTCCTCCTCATGCCGCATTTGCGGAAGTGCTCCTCACAGTTCGGCACAACGCCCACCATCAGCTTTGTTGGCAGTGGGATGGCTTTCAGCGTGGAAGGTGACCTGAGGAAGCTCGACCGGGAGAACATCTTCGAGGATTGGAACAACCAGGACAAGTTCCCCATGGATATCCGCAGGTACGTTTGCAGATCATTCCCTCCTATCTGGCGGTACAAACCAGGAACCCGCTAATCCACACTCCCTTTGAAACAAAAAAAACAGATATAGCATGGCGAAACTCTTGCTGCTGTTTGCGGTCCGCAGACTCTCGGAGCTCGCACCTCCGGATAAGACAGGAGTGGTTCTCAACGTGGAGCGAATCCTGGGCCATGCCGAAACACGGGCCTGGTGAGATATGCCGACTTGATGACCAGGATCTCGGTCAAGGTGCTCTACACGTTCGCCTCTCGGAGCGCTGAGATGGGTACCTAGTCGTGCATTGCTCCACGCTGCGGTCGTTGGGAAGGCGAGTCACGGCAAGTTCGTTGAGAACTGCAATCTCGACGAGTTGAGTCCCCCCCCCCTTTGACCTTGTCTGGAATTTTTGAAAGAGGTTTTCCATGAAAGCGAAGGCAGCCTTGTTTCTAACCTTCCTTGCAGGGCACCGGTCCCGAAGTATGTGCCAGATGCAGATGGGGCGGAATGGTCGGAAAGTGTCTGGTCGCAGCTTGCGGTAGAGCTTGAGAAGATAAAAACCAGGTTCAAGTCCAGAGAGCACTGTCATAGCCAGAGACAGTTTGTCATTCTTGCTGGTAGTGGTAATTCATTAGCTGAACTTATGCGCATCAGCTTCGTGACCAAGTGAGAGCGTAGTAGCGTGGACTTGGCGTCTCCGAGGACGACGGGCTGACTTCTGACACAGAGACGCCTCGTCGTTCCGCAGACCAAAAGCGCCTGATGTGCTTGTCGTGGAAAGAACCTCCGGTAATCCAAGGATATGCCTGTGCAGCAGCGTGAGCTTCTTGCCAGGTCCCGAGACCAAGCAGGTCCCGCACGAGGACCATCTTCGGTCGTAGCCACTCGTGTTCCGCCGTCTCCTGCAGGATGGTAGCTGGCAGGACGTGGAGGATCCAGTTCATCAGAAGAGGGTCGATGAGGGTGTGGAGGGAGTGCCCGGCGGCCATGAAGTGGTCCACGGCCCGCACGAAGCGTCTGAGTAAAACGTCGTATCGCTTGTCGTTGGGGATCCCAATCTGCACGGTTAGGACGCTCAGTATGGCAGCCAGAGCCAGGTGCACAATGTCCGCCACGGGGTCGCTCAAGTCCGAGGTCCCAATGGCCCCGAGGGCCAGGACCTTGCTGAAGGCATACGTGACGTGGGACGCGAAGATCCAAGGTCGAAGTTTCTCGCCCTCTTCGGCGACCATGGAGAGGTACTGGGTCAGGGTGTGCACTTCTTGTGCCGCGTGTGCCAAGCCTGCATGACGGGCCCGGAGACTGTGCAGAGACGGGAAAGCAGCGACGGGGAAGCTGGGCATGGGCTGGATGCGCTCGTCGTTTGCAATCTCTCGTGAGAACACGGCCGGGCAGCCGGTCGAGAGGGCATCCTCGATATCGGCCCTGGCGGCCTTTTCCATCACCAGCGCGTTCTCGGCGGCCAAGCTCTTGATGCCTCCACGGTGCTGGATCACGTTGCGCAGTCCCCCGACGTGGATCTTGAGCAGGGAGAGGTCGCCCAGGGTCAAGGAGAGCACACAAAGCCCCGTGACCAGGGCGATTGTGCTCGTGTCCCCCGCCCCCTCGCCGGAGAGCTTCTGGTTGAGGAGCGACAAGCATTTGGCCAGGTACATCTTGTACTCGGACGAGAGCTTCTTCCGCCCCCTGGCGAGGTCGTGGCAGGCAATGCTGATGGCGAGGGTGCCGTGGCAGTACGCCTCGTCGACCAGGACGAAGCTGAACCACGGGGAGTCGATGACATCCTGCTGATGACAGAACTCTGCTGGGTAGATGTATCTGCCGTAGCTCATGTAGACTGCGCAGAAGGTAGTCAGACCCTAGCAAAGTCGCCACATGCCCTGCACATGAAAGAGACTCACATTGCTTGATGAGTAGCTGCGCATCGTCGTCCACGGCAACGGGAAAACTGACGCCGCTGAAGGTATCCTGCAGCCTCCGGTATGGCCGTGGCATCAGTGCCGTCGGCGTGAGGGACCCCTTGGTGTTGTGGAGGATCAGTTCCAGCGGACGCTTTTCCGTGGCTCCGTCATCCTCGAGCTTCCGCGACCCGGTGACCTTCGCCTCTGGGATTTCAGTGCTCGGAACGAGGATCGCAGCAGAAACACGGCGCTTCGAGGCCCGCGCCTTGGTCGTGTTCTTTCCTCTCATCACATGGCTACGAATCTCTCGCCTCGACCGGCCATCGATTGCGAAATTGTCAACGAATGCAAATGAATTTGCTGCCATTGTGCCTGCTGTGCGCCATGAAATCAATCGCCTGGGGGATTGATTGAAGTTGATGCTTTTCTCTCGACAGGGGTGGGCACAGGAAGAGAATGGAAGATGGAAGTCCCAGTCGTCAGCAGATAGATCGATCACTGCCCAGTCCCCCCATCTCGGGAATAGTCCATCGTGCTGAGCCCGATTCACTCACTCAACGGCGTTGCCGAGAATGACAAGGGTGTAAGGTAGTAGTGAGCTGACGGTGCTGAAGCACTGGGGACAGATCCGGAGTTAGGAGGGCTGTCAGCAAGCAACGAGGTGGAGCCCATGAATCATATAAGCAGCAGTGCTTATCCATACTCCATACGGATACAACGCTCGTATGTAATGATCCCTTGCTCGATTGACGGTGATGGAAGCGACCGCACGGACCAGTTGTCCGCTGGCCAATGCCCTTCAAAGCTGCACGAGCAAGGGGAAAGGGATCGTCTGGTCGGATGATGATTGTAAACTCCGTAACTCCTGGAGTAGCCAATGGAAGAAGTGGGTGATTGGGCTGTACATGGAAGTAAAAATACGCAGCACAGTCAGCGTCGATGAATCTGCTCCCCCAAGTCAGTATCATATGTGCCGAAGCGATCATACAAGCCCTATCTAACCTTGGGTTTGACCATGTTCTGAAACACTTCTTCCTTGTCGTCATGGCTGATTCTATCCCAGATCCCAGGCCTATGTACTCTGTACCGTCTTTGGCAATCCCACGGTACAATTCGCGGCAAGCTTCCACCCCAGTCCTGCAACAGGGGTGAGTGGCTGTGGAATAATATGCTGAATTGGTATTTTGGCAAGGGGGTGATCCTAGTCGCTAACAACACTAATTCCACTCCAGGTCGAACATTCCTGGAAACGCCAACAGCTCGTCCGTGCTGAGCCCTGGGACCTCAACGGCCTCCTGGTAGACGGGATACATCTGGCTCGAGAACGGCATCTCAAACGCCATAGTCGCGGGTGATGGCGTCGTCGCTAATAACCCCCGGCTAGGAGACGGGACGGGTCTATCCCGCTGCTGCTGCTGCTGCTGCTGCTGCGGCGGCGGTGCCAAGGTGCCAACGGCGGATGGCGGCCGAGGAGGAGGAGGAGGAGGAGGAGGTGGCGGCAGTGGATTCTTGCCGTGCAGACGGGGGAAGTCTTGACTGATCATCTCCTCCAGCATGCGCATGACGGGTCGGTTGAGGATCAGCGCTCGAACCTGCGGCAGCTTCTCCCGGATGGCCGCAGCCGCCGCGTCGGAGATGCGCGTGGGTGGCCTGCTGGGCCTGTCGACGAGGGGGATCTCCCGCGCGAGGAGCTCGAAGACGTCGCGCAGGCAGTCGGCCTTGGGCCAGCGATCGGTCATGATGGCGAGGATGTTGCTGCAGGCCCGCAGGGCATCCGACACGTCCGGCGAGTCGTAGTTCTCGGTGCGGTACTCTGGCGGCGTGGCCCAGAAGACGTACAGCAGCGTGCAGCCGCTCTGGAATTGGACGAGCAGCTATGGATAAACAGAACGACACACGCGTCAACGGGTCAGCAAATTCACGGAACATGCATCGGGGCCTTGGGGGAGGGGAAATGGGGGACATTTTCTTTTGCGACTTACCCCGAGCCAAGCCTGGGCGACCTGTCTGTCCATCTGGCTCTTGCGGAAGATCAAGCAAGCCTGACTGCTGGCCTGGACCGACCAGTCGCCCGCGGGCCCAAGAACGCCCTGCTTGGTCGGGCGGTAGAGCATGAGCAGCGTGTAGTGGTAGAACATGCCGAGCCAGCGTTGCGACGTGTGCCCCTTGGCCGAAGGGTCGGAGAAGCTGTGGACGCGCGCCTTGAAGGTCTCCAGCTCGGTGAGGATGCGGATCCTCCAGTCCAGCGAGTCCTCCAGCTGCGTTTCGTAGTCGTACCGCAGGGTGTGGGCCGTGATCTCCGACTGGATGCGCCGGCACTGGATGATGTGCAGACTGGGCGAGAGGCTCGTCGGCACGGTGGCGTCGGGGATCTCGGCCTCGTAGGGGAGCTGCGCGGCCAGGACGGCCAGGTCCTCGTCGTCCACGTTCGCGTAGAGCTTGGCGGTGATCATGCTGTCGGGTATCGAGGGGGGTATGTGGAAGCTGGACATGACGATCCTGTCCAGGGCATATGCTGACCAGAAACAGCGTCGACGGACCTGGATCTCGATCCGCGTGGCTGGATCGGTTGGCACGGGCTCCGTCTCGGCCAGGTGGAACTGGTTCTGCGCACAGTATCGCGTCGTCGTCGAGGCGAGGGACATGATCCTCTGGGTGCCGCTCCTATGGAGGGCATGGATGGACAGGAGGAGGTACGCCTGCAGGGTGAGGATGGGATTATGCTGTCGCACCACGGCCGGGAGCAGTCCAATGCCGTTCCGATAGTAGTTGCGGCCCTCATTCATGTCTATGCGTGGTGAAGCGAGGAGGAGGACGGCCGCGGCGTAGACGATGTTGACGAAGAAACCCTGCCACGACCGCGCCTCGGCCTCCCCCGAAGCACTCTTGTACTCTGCGACCCAGTTGAGGAAGGTCGGCCAGTAGAAGAAGGGATACTGCGCCTGGGCCCTGTCTCGATACGTGCTGAGCAAGAGCTCCTCCACATCGCGGGGGATGCTGGCGGCATGGACGTAGCGACGGTCCATGGGCGAATGCACACGCAAGCTCGGCGAGGGTTCCTGCGCATCACCGATCTGCGTCGACGGAGAGGTGATGAGGCCATGGATCAGGTGGTCCACCTCTTCCTCCGAGTCGTCGGCCAGTGAGACGGCCATGGCTGGGGAGAGGTGCGAGTGACTTCGTTTCGCGCTGGAACTGTTGATGGGCGAGTTGGCAGCAGCAGCAGCAGCAGCAGTGGAATGCTCAACCGCGACAGACGAACATGTCAGGTCAGACTGCCGCCGGAACCGTCCCTGCTGATCCAGCCGTGCGCTGTGCGTGCCCATCGTCGTGTGGTGGTGGTGGTGGTGGTGATTGCTGGACAGCCTCGTCACCAGAGGGTGGTCGTTGGTCGTCGCCCGTGTCCCTCTGCGGCCCAGAGCGTGTCCGTTGCCGTTGCCACAAACCAGATGATCCAAGCTCTGCCTCGGATCGTGAGCCTCCAACTCGGCTATCCTCTCCTCTAGCGCCCTGACGTACTCGGACTCGACGTGCGGGCGAGGGGCCGGCTCGGTAGGGACGCACTCGTCGCCGGATCGCTGGCAGTTGGAGCACGGGCGCGCCGAGTCGCAGCGCTGCTTACGCGCTCTGCACCGCTTGCAAGCCAGGACCCGCTGCCTCTTGTTCGGAGGCTCGTCGCTGCGTTCGGTCTCGTCCATGTCGGAGGCGGCGACATCGCTGCTGGCGCAGGTTGTTTGTGGTGAGGGTGCCGCGGTCGGCTGTGCTCGCTGGACGATGGGTGCCAGACGCCGCCCCTTGACGCTGGATAGATGTCAGCTTGATGACTTTGTTGGGTACGAAGACTTCTCGAGTGGTGGCTTTCTCGGCTGTCGCACTTTGTAGCTCGTCGCGTGTCTCGATGGTTGAGGTTGTTGGTGGTGGGTTGCTCACGACTCGAGACTGATTGCGGATGCGGGGGGTCGTCTCCATGGACCCTCGTGCTGTGGGAACCACCACTCTCGCTGTTATCTACCACTGATGTCGACCATCAAGATGCCTTGGAATTGAATAATTAGTAGTATGGGACTGGCCTTGTATTTATTGGGTTTTTCTTACATAGAATTTATTATTAACTTTCTAAAGGCGGTATACTCACTACTAACGGTGCATACTATTCTACACAGCCAGTTACATGGCTCAAGGGTTGATCATGGTTATCTACCACCAATACCAACTATGGAGATGCCTCAGAGTTGATTCAGTAAATTAAATTGGCCTGTATTTCTCACATCATTCACACATGTACTTTATGAGTACCTGTTCCGAAACGGTATATTCACTGGTAAAAGTGCATGATGTCCCATATCGTGAGCTGTGCAGTCCAGCTTGTGTTGTCTCTAGGTAGTCATCTACCACTAATGCCAACTATGAAATGCCCTGCGGCTAATTTAATTTAGAAGGAATGGCCTCGTATTTATTAAATCATTCACACATTTAATTCTTCAGTATTTGTTTGGAAGCGGTCTATTCACTAATCAAAGTGCACAATTCCTGCACAACCACCTGCGTGACTTATACATTAACCTCCAACAAGTGATCCACCAGCGACTTCATTCTGGACACTGGTTCAATCAATCTTTATGATATTTGTCTTCAATGGATTGAAACTCTACAGTGCTCCCTCTGAGACTCGACTGACTTTGCCATCACTTCTGGTCTGAAGTGCCTTACTACAGATTAGCCAGCTTACTCTCATGGCAATGCATCCCGCAATAGGTATTCCACCCTGCTTCACTGCAATTGATACACATACTTCTCTGTCATGACTGGCCCGTGATAAACCAATACCTTGACTATCTGACACATTTTATGTAGTCGACTTGAACTCTCTCGTCAACATTGCAAGCCTCTGAATACCCTCTCGGATCTCCTCTTCTGCATGCCACGCCCAGCACAGGCGAATACCCCGGCCATAACCCATGTTTCGCCTGTTCATCACTGTCTTCATCCCCCTCCACAGCCATCATGGCACCGAATGCAAACTTGAGATTGTGTCTCTCCAACGCCGTCGCTGCCAGCTCACTTGCACCGACGGTCAGGTCGGACGGTACAGTCAAGTAGGTGAAGTACCCTCCAGCGAACTCTAGTTTCAGCATGGTCATTTGTTGGACCAGTAGTGTACTCATCCGTCTTTCCTTCTACTGAGGAGACTTCGTACGGGATTCCGGTGGATACCGCGAAGCCGAGGGGGGAGCAGAAGCTCGTCGATCGCCTTGAAAACATGGCATAGTACCGTGCTCGATATGTTGGGATGAGCGCGTGTTCTGGATGTGCTGCTTGCAACTGATTCGTCTCGAGCATCTCGTGGATGAGAGCAGCGGTGAGATGCGAAGGTACACCCGCCGGACTTGGTCGCCCCGACCCGTCGACAGCGCAAACGCAAGCTCCGGCGTGCCCTCTGTGATGGTGTCGCCGGGACGATATGTTGCGCTCAGCCACTTTGCGATTTCTGCCCGGAGAGGACGGCGTTCAGACTCCAGCGGCCCCTCGCATCGACAATGTCCAGCATCCCCGCCACATCAGCCAAGCTTCACTACGTCCGTACCAAGTCTATGTTCATGTGATGTGATAAGATATGATAAGCATTGTCCGTCCCGACTGACAGCGGCAAAGCACCGCCGCACTCTTTCGGCGACGTCCTGTCCGAAGCTTCGGCCCCACTTCCGGAGGTGCCCCCGGTGTCAGTATCCGCATCTGGACATTGATAGCGACACGCCCTGGACCCCGGACTAACACGACGATGTTTGTTGGAGAAGAGTGCTGGCGGTGACTTATGCGGTCTAGAGGAGAGGAGGATAACATAGAGAGGATGCTTTGGTGTCGCAATAAAGTGGCGGATCACATCTCTCTCCATGTTGCTCTCCCCTTTCCCTCACTCTATCCCCTACCATCTTTCTATCCTCCCATCCCCGTTCTCAAAATCCTGTCCAGAAAAGCATTAACAAGTATTGTTCATACGATGCCCGAAGTCAACATCTCGCTCGATGAAGAGCAGAAGCGCTTCGACGCCGAGGTTGCTGCCATTGAGAAGCAGTGGGCTTCACCCAGACAAGCCCACCTCAAGCGGTAGGTCTACCTCCCAAACAAAAAAAAAAGAGAAAAAAAAAGTAAAATAGAGAAAGAATAGCCTCAGAGCTGAACCAACTCCATCCAGTCCCTACGATGCAAAGACGGTCGCAGCCCTCCGCGACGCAGCAGACCGTGTACGTCTCGGGCGCGCTGTGCGGCTTCTCCGAGGTGGGCAAACGCCGGCATGGACCACGCCGACTACAAGTGGGACACGGTGCCCAGGGTGGTCTCCAAGGTGGTCCAGGTCGCAGGTCTGGCACGACCAGCGCCAGAGGCAGTTCAGGATGCGCCGCGCCCGCGTGGGAGGACCTGGTCGAGTTCCACACGGGAGTCCGCGCGGTGTACCCGGACCGACTCTTCGCCCTTCGGCTACACGGGCGACTACGACTACACCGGGGCCGGCTCCTCGAACGAGCAGGTCAGGACGCTGCCGTGGGACCTGGGCCAGGCGGTTCAACGTCGTCTGGCAGGTCCAGCCCATCCGGTCCCTGCAGGGGTTGAACATGGAGACGGAGAGGTTCGGCAGGATGTGGCGGGAGGAGGGCATCGCGGGCTACCTCCGGGACGTGCAGGGGCCGGCGGTGACGCGCGAGCCGCACATGGTGGACGGCTTCGAGAAGCTGGCGTGGTGTGGTGGCTATCTTGCTGATGCGTTTTTCGAGTCGATTGCTGGGCAGTCGATTGTTGCGAGGAGCTGAGGATATGTATGCATATATATATGTATGTATGTATGTATGTATGTATGTGTGTGTGTGTGTGTGTGTGTGTATGGACGTATGTATATGTGGACTTATGTATAGATGTATGTATGTATATATGGCCTGTAAAATGGTCTTTTTAGGCACTTCAGAGTGAATACACATGTAGTCGTCTCTTAGAGAGCTACTTCTTAACGTGAGAAGCACCAACTTGACGGTGTAAGCGATGAGCAGTACCAAACGGATATTCACAAACACGTCCAGTTCCTCTAAGAGAATCTTGAATATTTGTCTCATTAAATTCATCGAAGATACTGGCTCACCATACAGACAAACACTGCAGTAGACTACCCAGCAGCAACAACAGGAGGCGTCTCAACGCCGCCATGCCCCCCACCGCTTCCCATCCCGAGGAAGAACTGCAGCACAAGCTCAGCGGCGACCTGAGAATCATCATCAGCATCAATCTGCCTCAAGACCTTGTCCCGAACACTCTGCTCCCAGGAGGCGCCAAAGACGTGCAGCACCTCGGTGTTGACGAAGCGGTCGAACTCGAAGTGGCCCTGGAAGGTGAGGACGCGGCCGGGCTGGCAGAAACCCTGGACGGCGCAGTGCTCGGTGCTGCCCACGGGGATCCATGACGCCGGGAGATCGATGGCCGGGTCCAGACGGACGTGGTCTGCGTGGACGAACTGCAGTCGGAGAGAGGATGGCACTTTGGAGGACGATGACACGGGTACGTCTTCCGGGGTCAATGCCCGGTCAGAGGAAGCAGGTTGAGGCTGAGCTTGAAGTTCAGATCCAGGTGCGGTAGCAAACAACTGTCTGAAGGCATCGCTGAGCTTGATCTCGTGCACGCCAATCTCCCACCCCTTGGGGTCCTTCTCGACCTTTGCGCCATACGCGTTCAGGATGGAGTCGCTGATGATCTGGTGGCCGAAGCAGCTCCCGAACATCTTGACCCGGGGTTGACTCTGGTAGACCTCCCTCAGGTACCGTGCCAGCCCGCGGATCCACTCGGCGTCGTCGTAGGAGGAGGACGCCGAGCCGGTGACGAGCAGCGCGTCGAAGTCGTCGAGGGTCTCCGGGTATTCGCCCGTGACCACGTCGAAGTCGGTGGACCGGATGGCGACGTGCGGGGCGGTCCTCTGCGCGGCGGCGACGAGCAGCGGGTGGAACATGCTCCCGTACGTGTGGTGCCTTGGGCGGACATTGGGCACGGGCGTGTCGCAGTTCAGGTTGGCGATCCTGAGGGTGCGGTTTGCCATGGTCCGGGTATTGAATGTTGCTCCGGGTATAAGTGCCGCGATGGTGCAGTACAGTAGATGCCTCGGTGCAGCAGCGCAGTAGAAAAAAAAAAGAGAAAAATCGCAAGATGTGTTTCATTCAAATGGGAACAAGTCTGAAAGCACAGCTCTTCTTCATCTTCCTTCCAGCGTCGTGTTGATGGAGGTCACGCTCAAGGCGCAAAGCCTATCGCCAAATGCTATCTCTCGCTCGGACCGGCATCGGAGCCAGACGACCCCCATACCCGGGATTCTATCAACAGAGGAAACAGACCTGCTATACACTAATAAAATAGAATAAAACAGCTCTCGCATGTATGAATTGCAGTCATCTCGGGATTGTACTCTCTGGAGATGCGTCCAAGAGTATCCGTGTGCAGTGTCAGCCTGTCGCATCCTCGACCCCGGTGCCATATACACACACATCAACGACCAAGTCCAGTCCTTGGAGACCAAGTAAACTCATGCGATAGTCTGCGATAGTCTACTTTGTCCACTGCTCGCGGACACTCGAGTCCGACTACCACACACTTTATCCAAGACTCTTCTCAACTTAATCCTGCATCCAGTGACATCCGCACAGACCAGAACCTGGGGTATCGGTAGCCCTCTCCAGTCGCCATCGTCGCCATCCACTCGTCCACATCAACTAAGCCATGGCGCAGCGCTAACATCCCAACGTCCAGATAGCTGTTCTGCTTCTTTTGTACTCTTGTCTTGTCTTGTCCTTCTCTGGCCTTGTTGTTGCCATATCGCCTTCACCTCGTCTACGCTGTTGCAGGCCAGACAGACAGAGACTCTCTCTTATCCCTCTTCCATTCTTTATGCCTGCCACCCTCACCCCGGACTATTTCTCCCCTGATCCGACAGTTGTGTCTGCAGGTGGCTGGTACAGAGATGCCCTGTCGTGTACAAAGTCCTTTTCTCTGCACTCTTCCGTGCACCCATCTCCCTCAACGAGGAACCCTCTTGTTCTGTTTCTTCTCTACACGAAAACACCAACTCAAGAACATCACCACTTGGAATTGCTCATCATCCCTTTTTGAGAATATCTCATAATGGCAGACAGCAAAGATGTCAAGACCGCCATCACCATCACCACCGGCGACGTCGACGTCGCAGCCAGGTACGTCCTCGCCATCATCACCATCTGCCTCTACGCCGCCTACTGCTGGAACATAAATCGGAAGCGTGCCGCTGTCGACCGCACTGCCGGCGGGAGGGTCCATGCCGATACCGACTTCCGTGATCTCACCGATAAGGAGAACCCTCACTTCCGCTATGTCTGGTAACAAAGAAAAATGGGGGGAGGCAAAGGGGTCAGTCATGCAGGGCGGGATCGAAAGCGTGATCAAGTACGTACTGAGAGCTATGTCGCCTGTTTCCGGGAACAAGGAAGACAAATGTGACGGTGTGATGCAGATGCTGCGTGGTCTTTGCATCATATGCGTGGCAAGATGGATAGGAACGGGGGTTGACGTTGATATAAAGCTCGGAAGTGTTGAAGCCTTCAAGACAGGAGACAGTATGCATCCGATCATATTCATTAGACCATAGTATTCGACAGGTACTGCTCTGGTGTTCCATTCCAGCTGTGTAGAATAAAAGTAGCCACTCTGCTTCACTCAAGGTAGGATGTTCACACCTAATTGATCCCTGCTCAGTGATATGGACTGTACGCATGTTGACATGCTCCGTCTTCCAACATCTCAACAGGATGGACGCTTTCTATCACTTATGCAAGCTTCGACACAGATCACACTGACATAGGTCGCATTATCAGCATTTGCAAGTACGTCGGCTCGCCCTGTGCAACGACAACGACCCCGGGTCTCATTCGACGCCACATCATTGCAATTTCAAGAGTCCCCGAGATCGTCACATCACCCCTCCTCCCCTTGATAATCCTGATGAGCCATTGCCGAGTCCATCAATCTTCTCTGAGTACTGGGAGAGCTCCGTTGAAGCACGGCCTGCTGCCCGGAGCCGGGCCGGCGCCACTTCTCGCCGATGGCACGGTACCGGCGGTCGAATCCGGAGAACGGATCGCGGGTCTCTGTTCTTGATGCAGAGGTTTTGAACATGTAAGTAGATACGGTAGACTAGACCGGTGGATATACTCTCTGGTCTTTCTCCGTCACGACGGCTCACTCAATCAGCAACCACGAAGCTCACTAGAAGACACCTCATGAGCCGGAGTGAGGCCAGAATAAGCTTACCAGAGTGCGCACCAAGATAGGCAGTAGAATACCGAACAGAATAGTAGATAGAATAGCACCCTGCGGCATTCCTTTGATGCTTCTCCTGCTCTCACCCCGCATACCATGTCCAGAACCAGACTTGAGACTCTTCGGCGTATCTCGCCCAGGGACACTGTCGGACATCAAATCCGCCTGTCGGACTCGGCTGCCCGATGGCTGGTCCACCACGCTCGACCCCAGTACAGTACATAGCACTTGATCGCGGGAGACTAATCGCACACCCCTTCCGCCCTCGAATCTCTCTCGCATCTTCATTCATCAGAGACGGACTCGGCTGGTGGTGATGCTGTGTGGCTCAAACGGTAACTGCCTCCGTTGCCTAGCCTCCGTCTCGGCATATGGAGGAGTTCCCGGTGGTGGCCGCACAACTGTGCGACGGCCTGACAGGCTGGGCGTGCCGATGCATGAAGCTTGGTCAGCAAAAACATGGTCTTTATAGAGCATCATCTTCGGATCGTGGGATCGTGATCAGGTCCCCTCCCTCGCTATGATCGTAGACCGACTCGGACCTCCCCCTTTCTGCCCTCACGAATCGCCCACAATGCCGTACATGGGAGACACGCCGCCCAACTCGCGGATCCGCATCGCCATCGACCGCGGCGGCACCTTCACAGACTGCCTGGGCATTGTGCCCGGAAAGCCAGACATCCTGGTCAAGCTCCTCAGTAACGACCCTACCAACTATGCAGATGCTCCCACCGAGGGCATCCGGAGGATCCTAGAGAGGGCTACGGGGAATACCATCCCTCGTGGGCAGCAGATCGAGACGTCGGGGGTTGAGTCGATCAAGATGGGCACGACGGTGGCCACCAATGCCTTGTTAGAGCGTGCTTCCACACCCTGCGCCTTGGTCGTGACGCGAGGATTCAAAGATCTCCTGAACATCGGTGATCAAACAAGGCCAAAGCTCTTCGACCTCAACATCCGAAGGCCCGAGACGCTGTTCAAGGATGTTCTCGAGGTGGATGAGCGTGTGACTCTTCACGACTCGTCCGAAGACGCATCGTCTCTCACAGATCCGGAGCGAGAGCCTCTCAATCTTCAGACTGGAATCGGCGGAGAGGCCATCCGTGTCATTCAGCCACTTGGTAAGACCCTCCCCCATTCTCATCCTGTTTGCAACACACACACACAGCAAGTACAACAAAGACTGATGAGGAAACACAAGACGTCGAGGGAGCGCGCCGAGGTCTTCAGGGTCTGTTCGACAAGGGCGTCCGTTCGCTGGCCATCGTTCTTCTGCACTCGTACACGTATCCATCGCATGAACTCGAGCTGGGCAAGATCGCAGAACAAATCGGCTTCACGCAGATCTCGCTCTCGTCGCAGATCTTCCCGTCCAGCAAGGCCATATCCTGAGGCTATTCCGCCACCGCAGACGCCTACCTCACCCCTCTGACCAAGGCTTATATCGACGGTTTCCGCAGAGGGCTCGTCGGCCATCTGGAGGACGACCAGGGCGCGCGCTGCGAGTTCGTGCAGAGCGATGGCGGCCTCGTCGGCTGGCAGGGCCTCAACGGTCTGCGTGCGATCCTCTCCGGTCCTGCCGGCGGCGTCGTCGGCATGGCCAGGACGTGCTTCGATCCCGAGAGGCGCAAACCCATCATCGGCTTCGACATGGGCGGCACCTCGACCGACGTGTCGCGCTACGCCGGCACCTTCGAGCAGGTCTTCGAGAGCGTCACCGCCGGCGTGACCCTCATGTCGCCGCAGCTGGAGGTCGACACCGTCGCTGTTGGCGGAGGCAGTATCCTCTCGTACAGGAACGGCCTGTTCCTCGCCGGTCCGGAGTCTGCCAGCGCGCACCCTGGGCCTGTGACCTATCGCAAGGGCGGTCCGCTGACTGTCACGGATGCCAACCTGGTTCTCGGGCGCCTGCAGGCCAAGTACTTCCCCAAGATATTCGGTCCCAACGAGGATGAGCCTCTGGATTACGAGGGGGCGAGGCGGGCATTCGAGGCCCTGTTTGTTGAAGTGAATGCTGACCTGGAAGCATCCGGAGGCAAGCCCAAGACGGTAGAGGAGCTGGCCCTTGGGTTCCTACAGGTTGCCAACGAGACCATGTGTCGCCCTATTCGGTCGCTTACTGAAGCCAAGGGATATCGCACCTCGGACCATGAGCTTGCTGTGTTTGGCGGTGCCGGCGGCCAACACGCGTGTGTAAGTGAATTGAAGAAGCCTTTCCCCCTCGACGCGCCGAGTGCAGTACGGCTGATCAAGTTGTAGGCCATCGCTGCGAATCTGAACATCGACAGGATATTGATCCATCAGTACTCCTCGATCTTGTCTGCGTACGGCATGGCTCTTGCGGATCTGGTCCACGATGTTCAGAAGCCCTTTTCCGCCGACCTCGATACGTCCGCCGAGGAGCTTGATGCTCGCTTGAAAGAGCTCGAGTTGATTGCGTCGGAAAAGCTGATCAAGGAGGGCGCGAAGAAGGAGGCTCTGGAGTTCGAGCACTTCCTCAACCTCAGATACGTGGGTTCTGACACGACCTTCATGATTGCCCGTCCAGCAGGACAGCAGACGTGGGCTGAGGCTTTCACCGAGGGGCACAGGCGTCAGTTCTCTTTCATCATGGCCGGTCGCCCAATCCTCATTGAGAACGTTCGCGTACTGCGACTGCCAAGAGCACCGCCATTGAGCCTGAGTTCAAGCTCGACGAGCAGTTGGCAGCCTCGCCTGCAGACACTCCAGGGGGCGGTGCTTGGGGAGCTGTCGATGATGAAAGCAGCGCTTCGAAGGAAGGATTGAAGCCGAACGGCGTGGAGAGGAGGTTCGTCAGTCAGTTCCAGCTTGCACAAGAGGCAAGTAACTAAGCACAAAGAATGCTGTACTGTACTGTATGGGTTAATGATACAGGGCAATGTAAATGAAATCAGTCATGTCATCCATGTTCTCTCACTGCAGTTTGCTCACAAAGGCGATCCGACAGAAGGTCTCCCGTACACTCAAAGACAAAAGGTAGTTGCGTCTGTTTGTTGAAGAATGTGGAAACAGAGGTATAGGGTAAGCCGAAGTTGTAACCGAGGATTACCCTGTATCCGATCAATGTTGGGATTATAAAAGGAAACTACTCCCCCTTTCCATAGTTCTATCAATCAAAAAAAAGTCACACCCTCATGAATTATCTCACCGTAACCTTAATTTCAACACTGTTCACTCATTACTGTGAGCACCCACGCCAGGCATATTACGAATCGCGGTTCCGGAGAGCAGTGTTAGCAAGCAAAGAAGTGAAGATTGAGATGATTCTACCAAAGGTAGGTGTAGCAAGTGTGTGTGTGTGTGTGTGAAGTCTGAGTTGCTCCAGTAGCCACCAGTGTCCCCAGTCACCATAGTAGGTCGCTATGACCTCACGTGACGTAACAAGGCAAATGCTCCTCCATGGGTATCATATGCCCTTGCGCAGATCTTTGAGAGTGCTTTAGCTGCTACTGCATAGTGATACTGTACGTGAATTGTCTATGAGATGGCCTTCTGCAGTACCATGTGGCAGATGACCGCCTCGCACGGGCGCCTTTGACGGATACTGATTATCAGTGAAGCAAACACGGGCATTGACCTCAAAGACATTATCATGTATGGGAACAGACGAAGAGGTCCGTTCCCTCAATCAGCTAAAATGTATCTTTGAGCCCGTTGAAAACTGTCCATCGTCTATCGCTTGCGCCCCGATCGGTTGTCTTTGTCTGCACTGACTGACCATTGGCGCAATGCAAGTGCTTGAAGTTATTCTTGGACGCTCTTTCAAGTCACAGTCCAATATAAAGTGAATTAAACTCCGTTTCACTCAGAGGATGATGAACTCGGACTTATGCCTTGAACTATCGACTTGCTAGCAAACGCCGGACGTTTGACGACTCGGCACGTACTCTACGACACACTCCAACAACAGATCAGAAGCCACGGCTTTGACAGCATCACGCAAAAGAGCAGGATCAGAGAGATACATCTCGCTTGTGACATATCGTACTTGTTTTCACTCCATTTACATACCATACAGGATGGCTAACCCAGGATATCCGCACTTGTCTGCGCAGCAGTACGGCGAGAACACTGCTGTGCTGATGGCTGAGCAAACGACGCCTTTCGACAACGACGATGTACTTGACAGTCTGAGGGAAATCATCGACCCTCCTCTGGTCGAAGACGAGCTGTCGGTGCTGTATGAGCACTGTATGCAGCTGTGTGACTCCGTGTGCAATCGCATCCCGAAGGAAATCGACGCTGAAAGGACCAGGATCCTACGCTATCTCCTGAGCTATGAATGCACCTTGGAGACCTTTGAGTTCTTCCGGGATCCCGAGTTCGGAGCCGAGCGCGTCAGCGTCATGGCTAGGCACTTGGTCAAAAGACGCGCCCAACAACTCGGCATCTGGGGGTCACGCTGGGGTATCCCTGGTTTATACTACGAATGGGCCGGTGAACGAGACAATGTCTCCAACTGGTTAGCTACATGGCGCACAGATGTCCGGGAACTCGACAGACAAGCCATTTCGGTGTACATCACTGCCCTCGTGAATGAACGAGCAACATGCACACGCGGTCAATACCGTTCCATCTCGCCGCGCCAGCCTCCCGGACCTCATGCGACATCTCACGAGGTCTGGAGCTTCCTCATTTCCAGACCTTGGTTTCTCTGGGAGGCAGAGAAGGCAGAGGAACTGATCCGCTTCAACCGTCTCCCGCGACACCTTCGAGCCGTGTTCGACGGTCACGCAGCTGAGTGTAATGACCTCAAAAGCGTCCATAACCGCGTTGCGCAACTATGGAGCAAAAGAAGCGCTCAGACTGCCGAATGGGCTCAGGCCCCATTGTCCGAGGACGCTCTTCTTGGCTGGTGGTGGCCTCACGAAGAGGCTGCCGTCGTGGAGGAGGACCTGAGCATGCTGAACGACATGGAGCAAGTGACAAACTACACTGCTGAGTCCGGTCTTTCCTACACGGCGTCAGAGTGCGAGGCCATGTGTCGCATGGCTCCGGAGGATCTGACGCTTGCTAAGCGCCGTGAGCATCGCCAGCGATTCGACGACCGTGAGGAGAAGCGCTGGAAAGAAAGCAAAGCGGCCTCAAGGGCAACGGTGGAAAGTCATCGCGAGGAAGCTCGATTGTTCATAAAGTCAGACTCACCTCCTTACAGCCGTTGGCGAAGCGAAAGTCCGTCTCCGGAGAGCCCAAGAGGAAAGCCACTGGTTCCAGGTCTGCACAATAGTGGTGGCGGTGGGCACGAACGTTATATGAGTCTCATGGAGGACTCGGAAGATCTCCCTGAGATGTACGATGAGACTCTGTCAGATGTCTCTGATGCCTATAGCATTTCACCAGCCATTCCAAAGGTCTCCAACACTCTCTTTAACGGGTATCTGTCTGTCGTCGAGAGCATTGAGTCCGATGACAGCTCCGATGACATAGCCCTGACGCCTCCGCCAGCAAGACCCAACAACAAACTGCCCATGAACAAGGTAGCAGAATCCTTCGGTTTGACATATGGCTATCAGCAGGTTACTAACTCGCTGCAGTCACCTTATCACGGTTCGAATCACGCACAGCCTGAGGCCGCTGCCAAGGCTCAGCATCTCCGTGCCATGGCTGTGGGCAAGCAGCCCGAGGTCGCAGAGACCTCCGATGGACTGATGTTCCCCAGACCGACGATCTCAGACAATCACGACGCCGATGCCAGAGGCGTCGATCCATTTTACTGGGAAGGATCCCAGTTTGCGCATAGCGATATGGACTCTTCCGACGCTGAGACAATATTGCAAGAGTCAACGACGGCGATTCCTAGGACTGTTTGTTCCGCGCCAGGTGACCTTGGCCTTGAATCCGGACCGATGCCAGCCCTCAAGAGAAAACGCAACATGCCTTCTTCAAACAGCAGCGAAGACGAAGGCGACTCGTCAAGTCCTTCAAAGTCGAGAAAGGGGCTGAGAAGGCGTATCATGAAGAGGATGAGGGAGAGCGAACCTGTGTCTGACTTTGAAGAGGAACACATTCTTGGCCCTGCCCAGCTGAGGAACAAACGAAGGCGAGTCAAGAACGCTATGAACAGCCCTCTCAGCCAAAGCCTGTCTTCGAGAGTACCACTCCCTCATACACCTCAAGAAAGATATTCCGGGTCTACAGTCGATGATGAGAAAGCCTTCGAGGATTCCAAATCAGGACTGCAAACTGATATCATCGGAAAATGGACGGGGTCGACCAAGACAAAGGGTAACCCAAGTGACGTTGCCTCTGAGGGGTACTCTTCCACGACGAATCATCACAAGCCCGAAGCTCAAGGGAAGCAAAAGGTCGTAAAGGGAGACGTCATGTCAACTGACGAGACGTCTTCTGTGCTGAAGCTTGTCAGCAATGCCGGGGTGAAGAAACAACGGCTCAAGAGGCGCGTGCATACCGGTCCTTTGCGACGCAGTGCCCGCGCCGCTGCCGCGCAGGCAACGCTGATTCTGGCACAGATGGACTGGTGAGAGGAGCTCCAGTTCTGTTGGGAAGTTGTTGCCTGAATTCAAAGGGGTGTTTTGTGTTACGTGTAATGGACACGTACCCGACTGTTTGTTCGAGATAATTCCAAGTCAACTGCTCTGCTTTCTCATATCCTGATCACCCTGGCTACTCATTCCATAAACATTTGACGAACGTATTCCACTTTGCCCCTTTCTCTCCAAGTCCAACATTATGCTTCACCTCCCATCTGTGATCTGACTTACATGGTGCCCTCCCCCTGTCGGTCATCCTAAAGCGGCGTCATGCCTTTATCATAGCGCTTTCGGCCCTGTAATGCCCCCACTTACCCCTCCATCAGGTCCCTGTCGCCACCATCACCTGCAGCTGCATCATCTCCCCCCCACCATGCTGCCTCATCGCCGCCGACAGCTTTCTTCCCTACAACAAGCTTACCAACCACGACCGTCAAACACTACATCGTCGCATCCCCCGCGCGATAGTACTTCCTCTTGTCCTCTAGTTACAGCTCCATCACAATCAGCGACTCGAGAGCCTGACTCATATCACCAAGGCGGAGCTACCACATCTCGTCTCCGTGACGGGCAGCTTGCCAGGCTGCCTGCCGTCCACACGGTCGCAGTCGATCTTGCGCCTCGACAAGAGACGTCTCGACAGCATGGCTCCGATCTCGATCAACACCAATGTCCCGCCCCAGAACGACCCGCCATCACCGACACGCCCTCCAGTTTCGCCCATCACACCTCCCCTCGCACCCACCACACTGCCGCCGGGCGACAAACGTCCGGCTCTGACCCATACTCAGCAGACCGAACAGGTCGGGATCCCCCCTCCAGCACCGCTCCCCATCGATTTCGAGAACAATCCGGACGTCATCGCTCTCAGATCCGCCATATCCGTTCTGCAGGTCCAACGAGCCCGAGCCACGGCAGATATCCAGACCCTCAGCAAGGTCAAGGAGGAGGCCTCGACAGATCCCGAAGCTTTCCTGAAAGACCTCGCTGCAGGGAAGGTCAAGAGCCGAGAGTTTACGCTGAATCTCAGCAGCTTGGACAACGACGAAAATGACGATGAAGAAGAAGACGATGACGGAGACAAAGGCATGAGCGCAAAGGCTCCTGAGCGAGCATGGTCCTCGTTACCAAAGCCTCAAAACATTGTTCGCTGTCCCCCAATCAACTGGACTCAATACGCCGTCGTTGGCGAATCTCTGGACAAGCTTCATGCAGAACAGCTCTCTCATCCTCCTCAAGGAGCGCCTGCGACGTTGGGCCCCAACGGGGCATATGAGTTCAAAGCTGGAGATGGGAAGAAGAGCCAGAGGTACCCCGGCGTAGCCGCACCCTACGATCCCCTCAAGGACAAGGTCGACCGCAAACCCAAAACGAAAAGCTGAGGTTTGTCACCTCAGTGGCGCCGGTTGGGGCAGCATCGAAAACATTACGAAGCAATGACGGTAGCAATGACGGTAGCAATGACGGTAGCAAGGTTTGGTATCAATGGCGTTGGGTGCATATAGATTCAACATTGCATTTCCCCGGGACTGTGTTACACCCACAGGGCTCCAAAGGCAAATTCAGCATATGTCATTTCATAATGTGTTGTTTGCGAGATACAAATTCCGACGTCAAATCTTGTACGTCGGGCTAAAGCCACAGTGTCTCGACATCCATGTAGTAGTCAGGCCACCTATGCGCCGTGATGTGGGATATTCCATTCCAGCTCTGAACGCCAATGCCAATCTGCCAAACCATATGCATTGTGAGCGAGGGAAACAGCAATGTTCTTAAGCTCAAAACTACTCGGGAAACTCCCTGCATTTCATTAGCAAAGTAGTGAGGCCGGAAATTCGGAGTGTCACTTACTCCATACTGTCCTGCACAGATCTTCTCAATCGCCGATTGAACTGTTTCTTATCCGTCGACGAGCCTCCCCAGTACAACTTCGTCGCTTCAGGATGGACCGTCTCTCTGGGGTCATACGCCGGTTCATCTTCTTCCAGTATGCAGAAGATGGCTTCAATATGGGACATGACGTCCTCTGACTTGTTGGGGTTGGGTCGGTAGCAGGCTGTACCATCTGGCGCTATATGGTGGTGGAATATCCGCGTCTCGAACTTGACCCGAGGTTGATCTTGAGGAAAGCGAGGGCTGAAAGTCATTTTGATGCGCAACACACCGCCATCGAAATTGGTCATCGGGCGACCAAAATAGGTGATGATCCACACGAAGGGGTTGTTGTCCTCCAGACTGACGGCATGGGGCGTGTCGCTGCGCTTCAAGGAGGCAACGACATGGTCAAACTGGTGTTGCAAGTTGACTGCACACGTCGTCCCCTTGCTAGCTGCTTCCTTCCCTTCAACCGCCCATTGTTCGGTCTCCTGGTCCAAGGCAGCCTTGATAGCCTTCAAGCGCTGCTCGAGTTCGGAGTAGTGGAACTTGCCGTCCATGGTGTTGTTGCCTGGGGACTCGAAGGGCATCCTTTTGAACGGCTGTCCATCTTCACATGCCTGCTTGCCCTTCAGGATTGCAGCCAGGTACGATTCGTAGTACCACAAGAAACGCCGCTTGCATAAATCCTTGAATGGCTCAAAGGGAACCGTGGTGCCTTCGAGGTCCTCGTCGTCTTCTTCGTCTTCTTCTTCCATAACCGCCTTGGTAGGCTGGGGCTTGGGGTTTCCATCTGCATCGATGACTGGTGGAAGAACGCCAAGATAGTTCTCGAGTCTCTGAATTACCGATATTCTGAGCGTCTCATGGCAGATCTGAGCTAGTGAGCACAAAGGGTAACGATATCAGTTGTGTGTCCGGTGATCTTACCTTTTGGCAGTATGACTTCTGCAGATCAGCCTCGCCGGGGTTTCGAATCTTCTCGTAACCAGGTTCATTCTCGTAGGGGTTGGAAGACATCAGGCTCTGGATCGAAAGCAAGATAGACTCTAATCCTTGGGCCGATGACCACTCCTCTCCGCGTTCCCCTCGCCATGTCCTTATTTATGTTAGTCCTTCGAACCTTGCGGCGAGACAAATGCCTGAAAGATGCTCACCCAAGAATCGACCTTGCATTGTTAGCAACAAGTACGGAGCAATAGCTGGGGGAGGAGAACGTACAAACAAACCTTGCCACTGGCGTAGATGTTCGGATTAAAGCGGCAACGTCCACCGTTCGTGGTTATACACTGTACATTGGGCGATGCAGAAGGATAATCTGAGCAGCCATTCGCAAGTCAACATAAGAATGGAAATCTGGTGACGCTCTTCTCGACTGACCTTTCGGAAACTTGATGGCGAACTAGGAAACTCGTCAGCTCTCTCAGTCCACGCAATGATGCGATGTCCTTACCTCAAAGAATCCAAACTCATACGGAGTCTCATGGGGACCGATGATCAGAGCTTTCACGTTCCTGACATCAATGTCCCTGCACGCAACTGCGATGGCTGACCTGGGTATCAGCACCTGTCAAGGCATGCTGGCTGAGGGAAACGAACACAAATCTGATGTTTTCTGAATCTCACTGAGTTCCTATGCTCGAAATTGATTAGCTCCATGCAAGTTAACATGACGATGCTGCTGGAGGGTGCTCCTCGCTGCGGGGTGATGAACCTTGGAGATGCGAATGATGGATTGATCCATAGCTGCTACGCAGGCCCCCGAAGATGGCGAGGTGACGATACAGTCGAGCAGAACGAAATCACTCGTCGTGGGCTGCCTTTGAAGAAGTGCGGCAAGGGCGGTGCTCGATTTCGATGCCGCGCATTGAAGAAAGGGAGGTCGATGGGAGTGGTGAAGCTGGTATGGTGGAGGTGGGTGGTGTTGGCTTTGGGGCGGGCCTGTACCTTACGGTGGATGAAGTGGTTGAATGAGGAAGCGGCTCACGGTGGTGCATTCTGCACAGCTAGGCTGCAACATGAGCGACAACGACAGTGCGGGAGACTGTCAAATTGCAAAACATATGCAAAGTGAGGTTGACAAGGGATTGATTTAATGGTCAATTCTCGCTATTCGAGAATACATGAGATGATCCTGAGATCAGGAAATGTCTGGGCTACAGAAGCCTTCTCTTGATTGAAGCCCAAAATCAGTGCTGCATCCTTCATGATTTCCGTATCCATGCAGCATAAACCGCAGATACAGTACGTAGCTGCCTCTATAAATACTCTTGCTAGGTTGACTTTCGAAATGGAACGTGAAGGCAGCTTTACCAGCCTCGTGACACAAGCGACGCTCAGCACATCAGGATCGCCGTGAAATGTAGCCAGACGAGTTGGTGTATTAAACAGGCATTCTTCTCGGCAGATCGTTATGCCGGTCGTGTAGACTTGGTGCTTGTTCATGTCGCTGATTGCTCAACCAGCACACGGATGTGACCGCACAACAGCCGATGTACATGCAGCAAGATCATCAGCAACATAGAAGCAGGAACACTTGGAAATCGACTTGGCAGCGAAACCATCGGTGCATTGCTCTTCCTTGCGCTGATTTACGGAGTACAGGCAGCACGAATACATTGTGGCTGAGATGCCTGTGTGATGCAATACGGATTAACGCGCTATGAGCTCATGTACCCTCCCACCAAATTATGCGCACATGGTACTTTCCCGCGATGCAGGTCCCCATCTGGACAACACGACACCTAAAGAACCACACGCCTCAACAACCTCCATCACCCCATACCATTCGAGGCGCTTCGTCTTTCCTTCTTCCTCTGTTTCAAATTCATGGCATTGCTCTGACTGCCTTTGATCTGTCCCCCAAAGCGACACCTTTACGGGGACCGTTCTGGTCCCCATTAGCCCATTTACGCGCCTAAATTCGTTGTCAGCCCACGACAGGGGAGCTTCGCGTCCTCCGTTCCAACCAATTTTACCATTCCAGCCTTTCGGGCACAGCGGGAATCTCACTCCAGGCCGAGGCCAGACGAAGTCTTCGATATCGAAGACATCGAGCATATTCTCCCCTTCCATCAAGGCTCATTCTCAGCGACGATCCCAGTTGGGAGTGCCACGCAAGCTTCGCGCGCGCCATGGCTGCGCCGGGGAAACAGTCGGTATGGGGCTCCTTTCTGCAGTCCGCCGTCACCGGCATCGAGACGCGCCTCGATACGATGTTGGACGAGGAAGAGGAGCGGCAACAGAACGCAAACAAGCCTGCTGCTGCCGCGAAGCCCACGTCGCCAAAGCCTGGTAAGCAATTTGCATCACAGGCTCCCTTGCTGGGGAACTTGATTGACTGACCCTCGCATAGTTTCTCGGTCCTCCTCCAATGCCCGAATGACGGCGAACGACCGCTTGCAGGCGAGACTGGCTAAAGCGATGGCTGGTAAGTCTGGTCAAGATGGGAGGAGCGGAACATCACCAAGACAGTCTGTCGACCAGGGCAGCCAGGGATCCAGACCATCAATAGACACAGACCGGGGAGGGAAGCCAGAATCCCCCAGAGTTGCAACACCTACCTCCGAAGCGACAGAGCCGCCGATCGAGAATGCTAAAGAGCCTAAGCAAGAAGCCGGCACTGCTCCGACTACAACAACTGTTGAGGTGGAGAACGCTCCCAAATCACCAGCTTCTCAGCCTCCGACAACTGAGAACCCTTCGGCAGCGATACCCACAATCGTATACGAAGACAATAATGCTGCGTTGGAAGAACTCAAAGCTCGACATCAGGAAGAGATTCAGGAATACATCGAGCGCATCGACTCCCTACAATCAAAGCTCCAATATTTGTCTCAAACCGCAGCTGAAACGGCAAAGGAAGCAGCTTCGGCGGCGGCGTCTGGCAGCGCTGAGCGCAAGCTCGCAGAAAAGGACGAGAGGATCGCATTATTGCTCCAAGAAGGGCAGAAGCTCTCATCGTCCGAAGGCAAATACCGCCTCACAATCAAGAAACTGAGGCAACAGGTCACAGATGGCGAGAAGCAGGCTGAAGAGTTTCGCAAAGCCAAAGAGAAGGCTCTTGAGGAGCTCGAGGCTATCAAGAAGCGACAAGACAGCGATGAGGAGAAGGAAAAGCGTCAGGAGGAAGCTCGGAAAGCTGCTGCTGCCCTGCAGAAGCAGATTGATGCTCTCAAGAAGGATCTGGTAGCTAAGGAAGAGCAGATCAAGAGGATAGAGCAAGACGCTAAGAAGAAGGCAGAGCAGGCTGAGGCAACGCACGCCGAAGCACTCAGCAAGGCTCTGGCTACGGAACGAAAGAAACAGAAGGAGCTTGAAGACTCGCTGAATGCAGTTCGCTCCGAGAAGGAGGCCTTAGCGGATCAGGCAAGGCTGGAAACGGTAGACTGGCGCGAGAAGTTGGATCGCGCGGCTGAGCGGAGCAAGACCGTTGAGGCTGAGCTAAAGCACGAGCTGCATAACATGGAGAGCAAGCTTGAGGCAATGCGCACAGCGGCAGAGGAGGCGACATCAGGCTCGGGGGGCGAAGCGCAACTCAAGCTCCTGAGACAGATCGAGACATTACAATCACAATACGCGACTGCGAGCGACAACTGGCAAGGTATTGAGGCCTCCCTATTGGCTAAGGTTGCCAATCTGGAAAAGGAACGGGATGAGGCCCAAAGGCGAGAGTCAGACATGAGGAAGAAGGCAAGAGAGGCTGTAAGTTTATGGTTACCTCCAAAAACAATCATGTTACTGATGCGCGGATAGGCAAGCCGGTTGAGAACTCTCGAAGAGGAGCTGCACGATACCAAACCCGCCCTGGCGCAAGCGCAGCAAGAGCTGGAGTCTTGCCGCGAGCAGCTCGCAACGCTGCGTACCACTTCGAAATCAACCGAGACGGCTCTTGAACAGGCCCGCGCCGATCTTGAGAAACAGCAGCGCGCAGCGGCCAGAGAGCTCGCTGACTCAGACAGAAGACCATGGCTGGACGATGTCGGCACACCACGAGGACAAAGCCGACCAGACTCTCCGCTGCTCTCGGTTCCACGTACTTTCAGCTCAGATCTCGTGGGTCTCCCGCTGCCAGGTAGAGGCTTACAACGAGCACCCACACCAGGCAGCGCCAGGGAGGGTCCAGCGGATGGCTTCGCAATGTCCTTTGGTCGTCGCTTGTCCAGCCAGCCTCCGACACGACCAGGCCCTCTTCCAACTTCCAATTCTATTGGCCCCTTCTCACCCTTTGAGGGCTCAGTAGAATCTCCCAACATAATGTCGCCTAACACCCTTGATAGGGATGATGTCGCTGATACCGCACCCTCGTCGCCGCGAGCGATAGCCCAGGACATGATTTCTGTTTCTACCTCCGCAGCAGGTCCATCTGTACAGCTCGTCGAGAGAATGAGTGCAGCTATCCGACGCCTTGAGGCCGAGAAGGTCGCAGCGAAGGAGGAAATGGCAAGAGTGTGCAGCCAGCGGGACGAGGCTCGGTCAGAACTTGGCGGCTTGATGAAGGATCTGGAAGAAGCGAAACAGGCCACGGTCAGGGTCAAGGAGCTTGAGACTGAGGTCGGGGAACTGAATGGACGGTATGAAGCTACGCTAGAACTACTGGGCGAGAAGAGCGAGCTGGTGGAAGAGCTCAAGGCGGACGTGCAGGATGTTAAGGAGATGTACCGTGAGTTGGTGGAGAGAACGGTGAAATGAGTGAGATGAGATGTAGGTTCATGAAGTGGCGTTACCATCGTCAAGCATCGTAAAGAAGACAACTCGGCATTTCGACGTATTCTCCGGTTCCCCTTCTGCGTGGATTTCTTCATTTTGCCTATGATATTGCCTGGCCTAATTCGAAAGCTCGATGCCGTCCCTTTCAGCACCCTGAAGGATATAGTTGCGCACCTGATGCATCCGTATGAGCTTTTGGTCATGTCGCAAGGTCTTCGTGGCGACCGTTCTGCGTATGTACTTACCTCCTTATCCGGGGCCAGGTCAAGTGGCAGCTCTTCAGCTGAGTTCTTGATAGTCGCATCCGCGCCCGCCTTCAGCAGGGCAACAGCCGCATCGCCTGTTTCAAAACAACTTCATTAGCATCAGGCTTCTCCTTCCTGGCTCAAAGAATTTGTGTATCAAAAGCTACCTTGACCTTCGGCAATGGCGTGATGTAAAGGGGTATAGCCTTCAATATCTGTAGCATTGAGCGGGCTTTTGTTCTTGACGAGGAGCTGAATCATAGGCACAGAGCCAACGGCTGCCGCACGATGGATTGGATACTGCCCACGGCGGTCACGAACGCGGGTTGAAGCAGGAGGCTTGTTCTCAAGAAGCACGCGAGCGATATCGAGATTCTTCTTTGAGGCGACGAAGTGGAGTGCTGTCTGTGGATATTGAGTGGTCAGGTCAGTGATGATAGCTCACATATGGCCCAAGAATCCTCGTATGCTGACCTGGCCGGCATTGTCTGTTTCAAGGAAGTCAGTCGGGTACCCCTTTACCAGGGAATGGGGGCGTACTCTTTTCGTCGATGTAAGCTTCTCGCTGAAGGAGGAGCTTGACAAGTGCTTCGCTATCCGGAAGACTAGCCGCAATCATTAACGGCGTCCATCCGCTGCCATCCTGTGCCTGGATCAGTCTCTAGACTCGCAGGCATCGAGCCATGATGCACCCTGTCTTACGTGAACATCTGGGTCAAAGTCTTTCTGGTTCGCTAGCAGCAGAACGATGTCGTAGCTATTCGAAGATGCGGCCCAGTGGATGGGATAGCGTCCATCATCATCCTTCTTCTTTGGCAGAGTCGAGTCGTTCTTCAAAAAACGTCAGAATCAGATACTCAAAGAGAACCCGGCGGTGCAATCCTGACCTTGACGAGTGCCTCTGCCACCCGGACTGATCGCTGGTCAGACTGAGCTGTTACTGCAAACCAGGGTCTTGGAGGGGTCACGAACCAGCGCCTTGCCGGCAAGCAGTATGCAGAGGGAACTTATCGTTCTCTGTATCCATAGTTGTTATCTGTGTAGCTTGCAATCACCGATGCTCATAGTTTGCTTTTTCCACGAGCGAAGACGGTTTCTTTCGAATTGAAGAGACAAGGATTCTCTTTACACACCTGCCGGTACAATCGATTTCCCAGGGTAAGCTGGAAACGTCAGCGGGATGCCTGGGGAAGTGGCGCACCACAGCTAGCGCCACACTAACAAGCCATCCAGGCTGAACAGCCTCTCACTTTTTCCCACCCGCTGTATCGCATCACGGTTTGATCAGCTTCTATCCTCAAACAGCCTCCATTCGCCAACTATGGAGACACAAGAACAGCCCCAAGACGCGCTGCGTCTCAGCGCTTTGGCGTCACAGAATGCGGCTGCATCTAGACATCTTTACACCCCAGGCACATCAACAGAACGAACGAGCGCGAAGCGACAAAAGCTCGACGACGCGACAAGCGAAGATCCTATGCTCAAGCGCCGATTCCGGAACGAATATGCCGATGTCGTGACTTTGCCTCCCTCGATCGCTGCGAAGCAGCCTACGAAAGGCGGGAAGAAGATTGCAAAGGCGGGCGCAGCTGCTGGTGCTGGCGCTGTGCAACGCGTGCCGAAGCTTCTTGAGGCCGGCCCCTCATCAGGACAGCCAGCTCCGAATGGTAGCGCTAAGAATGGCGAGGCGCCCCAGAACATGAGCTTGACGACAAGAGGTGGTCCGCCTTTGAAGCAGGTGAAGCCAGAGTGGCACCCGCCGTGGAAGCTGATGAGGGTCATCTCTGGACATCTGGGTTGGGTCCGCGCCTTGGCTGTCGAGCCAGAGAATAAGTGGTTTGCCAGTGGTGCTGGCGACAGAACGATAAAGATCTGGGACCTCGCAACTGGATCTCTTCGCCTCACCCTGACCGGACACATCAGCACCGTACGTGGGCTCGCAGTGTCACCACGACATCCCTACCTCTTCTCTTGTGGTGAGGACAAGATGGTCAAGTGCTGGGATCTTGAGACGAACAAGGTCATCCGACACTACCATGGCCATCTTAGTGGTGTTTATACCCTTGCTTTGCACCCGACTCTCGACGTCCTGGTCACAGGTGGTCGTGACGGCGTTGCTCGCGTTTGGGATATGCGTACACGCAGCAACATCCACGTTCTCTCCGGTCACACGCAGACAGTCTCCGATCTCGTGTGTCAGGAAGCCGATCCTCAAGTGATTACATCCTCTCTGGATTCCACAGTCCGTATGTGGGACCTGGCGGCTGGAAAGACGATGGGTGTCCTCACCCATCACAAGAAGGGCGTTCGCGCCCTCACAACACACCCTAACGAGTTCACATTTGCAACTGGCAGTACGGGGAGCATCAAGCAATGGAAGTGCCCGGAGGGCGCTTTCATGCAGAACTTCGAGGGCCACAATGCCATCATCAACACGCTCAGCGTGAACCAGAACAATGTTCTCTTTTCAGGAGGTGAGTAAAACCCTATCCCGATCTTGCTACGAAGCCGAAGACTTTTGCTAATTCTTCCTGCTTTCGTTTTGTAGCTGACAATGGATCCATGAGCTTCTGGGACTGGAAGTCTGGCTATCGTTATCAGTCACTTGACACTACCGCTCAGCCAGGTTCCCTTGACGCTGAGGCAGGCATCATGTCTTCAACCTTTGACCGCTCAGGGCTGCGACTCATTTGCGGTGAAGCTGACAAGACAAGTAAGCCACTTCCCGCAGTTTCTCCTTTTTCCTTTCCTTTTGAAGCTGCGTGTACTGACCACATGTTTAGTCAAAATCTGGAAGCAGGATGAGAACGCTTCACCAGAAACACATCCCATTCAATGGAACCCGACCCTGGCACGGAGGAAATTTTAGACATGTATCATCCAGGTCATTATGGCGTTTATGAGCGGCTTGATTAAGAATAATACCCTCGGTCGCTGAGAACTCCGAGAACCAATACATATCCAACCCTGAATGCTGTCTTTCCTTCAGACAGCGATTCCCAGGACCTTGAGTTCCGCGTCGTCTCTGAGAGCCATCTTCACCTCGTCGTCTGCAATCGCCAACCGGAGCTTACTAGATCGCTCTGCCTTCTGCGCCTCAAGGTTCACCAGTCCAGCAGCGACCAGTTCTAGTGCAGCCGTGTGGACGCCGTGAGGGCGACCCATGTCGCGCTGTCCAGCTGTCTGGGTACCTTTCAGGCTGCTAGTGAGCACTTGCGCCATGCCACGGTTCGCCGACGGAGCACGCAGCGAGGCTCTCTGAAGCTCATCAAGCGTATCACCGAAGGTCGTCTCCGCAAGACCTGTGCGACGGATCCGCAAAAGAAGAGCAGCCATGAAGAGCTTAGACATGAGGGGGAGGCCACGCAGATGTTGTTGGGTGGGATTTGTGGTTGCCTCGTTGATAGCTTTTTTGATAGTCGCAATGGTTACTCTCCCGCGACGGATTTCACCATTAGTTTTGCTGGGTGTAGTTGGATCGCCGCCCTGGTCATCCGATTCAGCTAGTTCAACTGCACGACGACAGATGTCAAGTGCCCGTCTTGCATCGCCGCTGACGGCCGCAACTTTTCGACTAGCGAATTGAACAGCGTCAGGATCGACGATATCACCCGGGACACCCTCCAAGCGTGACTGTATGATCTTCATAAGCTGCTCGTGATTGTAACCTGGAAAGGTGATGCGAGTGAGGCCTGTCTCCAGCATCAGTACGGCAGACGCCAAGTAGGAGCGAAAATACAAACTTACCTAGTCGACTACTGATCTTGTTGCTGAGTGTACGCTCTGGAAGATCCATGGTATTGGCAACAGCAAGGACAATCAGACGGCTGTGCCGCAGTGTTGGCCAGTTGAAGAAGTTGTACATGACTGTCTGGTTCTTGGTCACCAGCTGATCGAGCTCATCCATCAGAACCACACAAGGTGTACGGCGTGGACTGGGATTGTTAAACTCCCGTTCCAATAGGTCCAACGCCTGCGCTGGACTGGCCCTCTCGCCTTTGAGGGCCTCCCATAACAGCACGTACGACTGATGGGGGTCCGTGATCTTCATGCCGTTGATTTCGACGAAAATGAAGTCATCTAGCTCGTCCGAGCCGACGGCATCTTCTAAGCGTGAAACAACTTCACGTACTGTAGCAGTTTTGCCTGTACCGGGCGTTCCGGAGATATAGATGCAGTTTCCTGTTCCATCCGCGATGGCGGCTTCGAGATGAGAATAAACAAGAGAAAACTCGCCTTCTCGGCAAGGAAGGCTGCTGGGGACGGAGGAGACGTGTAGCCGTGATCGGGCGATTTGGAAGGGCGAAGAATCAACATGACTTGGTGACAAGGTTCGTGTGGCCAAGGGTGTGAACTCAAGCCGTTTTCCGGGGCCCCTAAAGTCATTAGCATGCTTCTCGCAGTAAAAGCCAGGACGTGATTATACTTCTTCGTTGAGCGTGACCCCGGAGTCGCCTGGGTACGTCTTGACTGTGGTGTTGTGGCTGTTGCTTTCCCGGCTTTGGTTGGCGTCCGTGGTGGTAAATATGCTCCGTCAGGTGGCGACTGGCTCCTGGCTCTTCTCTTGCGCCGCGTGGCCTTAGTTTTCGTTTTGACAAACTCGATCAAGTTGAAGATATCTTCGGGCCCCTTGTACAGCTCCTCCCAGACGAATTCTTCCGTGTATGTAGCCGTCCGCGTGCTGCAAGCACGGCGGCAGACGAACGTTTTCCCGTAATCAGGCGATTGACGTGGAATCTTGCCAGAGGGATATTTGGACAGGAAAGCATCAAGTGACATGACATTGGCTTTTCCGTTGATCGATGCGAGAGGATTCTCGTCCCATGAAGGAGAAAGATACAGTTCATTCTTGCGCACAGGTTAGGGCGTTGCTCATAGGAAGTCCATGCTGCCAGGTGAAAGCTTACCCAGTAGAAATCGCTGCGCTTCTTGTCTCGGTTCCTGATCTCCTTCTCGGACGAAAACCACATGAAGCTGGCAGACTTGTTGCCCTCTCCATCGTCTTCGACAAAGTCGCAGATGATGGCCACCCATGCCTCATTCGAACCATCGGCCTTGAGCATTACAGTGTCTCCGATACGGCACTCGAAACTGCCCATTCTAGCCCCGACAATTTTGTTGCCGGCAACTTTCCTCCTCTTGCGCTCGCCAGGCGTGTCATCGTTGCGTTCGGTGGCCTGGCCCTCATAGATCCATTCCCACGGAAGGTCATCGGTGCCGAGTTCATCGTCGGAGTCTTCGCGGGCGACACCAGGGAGTGTCCTCTTGCGGCGGCGCAATGTCGTGGAACCGGGGCTGCTGGCGACCGCGGCGGGCATCGTGCTTGAATCGCTTTGTCTTATGAAAGCTCTCGTTGTATGATTGACCCCTACCTGTAGTTGGCTAGAGCCTGGCCAATTTACGCGGTTGCAACAATCGCAAACGAGGGAGACGCGTTTACGACCGCGTTGGATGAAGAGCTAAGCCACTTTGGGAAAGCAACTTCAATGGTCCAAGACCTTCATCGATACTCTGGGGAAGACAGCTTTCCGAGTCGTGCCTGCATTTCTCATAAGTCTTTATAGTCATTATTGCAATATTTTTAGGTAATTGTCACCTATTTAGTCATTCAGCTTTCGAAAGATTGAACAAATCCATTCATGTGACCGTGAGCACCTTCCGTTTCATGACAACGGGCCAACGTTCACGCAGGCCGTTTGCTACAGGTGCCGATGGTTGGCCTGCTGTAGAAGTCAGAGTGCCCTTGGTCGCTTAATTACATATGCATAGGATCGTGAGATAAATAAATAAAGTGCCTTATTTTATTATTTTATATAAGAAATAGCTATTTAGTTAAATATAAAGAAAATACCCTTATTTAAGTATAGTTTATACATATGGAATGCTTAGAGATTAGAGTGCTTACTTTAAGCTACCCTATACTTTTATATACCCCCTATTACTAGTATATATTGCTAGTAATGCTATTTATAATATTTATTTTAGTATAAGCTTTTTAAATTATAGTATTATAATAATATTTTTATTAATAGAGTAGTTTTTATTATATATAGCTATAAATAATAGGATTATTCCTTTTATTAATAGTATGCTTTATATACTATATATTCCTAAACTTTTTTATATTTTTTTTCCCTTTTTTTCCTTTAAATCTTTATATTATAATAAGTTACTTATATAAATTATTATTTAGTTTTTTTATAGAAAATGATTATTTTTTAAGTTGTTCCCTAGAGGTTAAACCCTTTAAATATTATACCCTAGGCTAGCTAGCCTAAGCTATAAGAGAAATCCTTATGCCTGCTCTTATGCCTACTTTATTAAATAAGGCTATTATTAATATTATTAGTTAATACTCCCTGCTATTTACGCCTTAGTGCTTTAAGTATTATTATACACTCCCTTTACCCCTGCCCTTTCCCCCTATTTTCTTAGTAAAGTAATTAAAAATTATCTTTAGCTAGTATTTAACTTATAAAGCAGCTAAGGTAAAAAAGGAGGAGAAAAAAAAAGAGGAAGAAAAAGAAGCCCTTTTCTTAAAAATAGCTTAAGTAAGCATTTATCTCTTTCTTTATATACTTTCTTTGCTAATATATTATAATAATTATTATAAACCCCTGCTATTAGTATAAGAGTGCCTTTAGATCTTCTCTATTAATAATATATATAGGTAGTAATTACTAAAAAGGGCGATTTTACCCAGTGCATGCCTAGTATTAAATACTATAATAAGGAGGTTAAGTATTATACTTATTACTTTAATAGTAGTTATAATTATTAATTATAATAAGTATTTCCCCTTTTTCCTTATTATTTAATTTATTAATTTATTTATTTAGTTTACTAGTAGCTATGCTATTTATTTAGTAGTGGATAATAGTATTAATAAAAGAAGTAAAGCCCCCTTTTATAAGAAATTATTATATTACTTATTACTTAGTTAATAAGATATTTATTAAGGAGGAGAAAGAGGGTAGGGATTAGTCTAGGTATAGGATAGGTGCTTAGACTTTATATAGGAATATATAGTTAGTTAAGCAACTTACTTAAATTGTTTTTATAAAAGAGCAACTTAATAAATTACTATAGTAATTTATATATATACTTAAGTATTATTTAGTAATATTTAATTTAAGTAGTATTTTCCTTTATAATATACTTATATTAGTAAATAAAAGTTATTATTTACTATACTTACTTTACTACCCCTTATAACTTATAATAAAGTATATATATATTTTTATAAATATATTATAATTAAAGTATAGCTTTTATTTATATAGTACTCTTATAATATATTTATTACTTACTTTAAGTATACTTTTTATTATAATATATTAATTAAATTTAATAGTTTAATAAAATATTTAAACTTTTGCCTTAATAAAGGCTTTCCAAGTTTATTTATAACTATATTTTATATTTTAATATAAGAGACTTTAATCCTCTTAAACTATACTTTTTATTAAAGCTAGTATTTATAGATATTTATATAATAAAGTTTAGTAGTAAGATTATAGGACTTAGTATTAATAGCCTAATTATTTACTAATTATTATAAAATACCTTTAACTAAGATTATTTTTATTTAATAATATACTTTAATAGTTAATTAACTCTTATTACTTTTTTATTATATATCCTAAAGTAAGCAGCTTTATCTTAATTATTAATATAATAATTATTACTTATTAAGTTATATTTTATATTATAAGTCTACTATATATAAATATTAAAAAGCCTTATAATAACTTGTATATTAAGAATATTTATATAAAAGCATTAAAATAAACTATTTAATATTCTTTCCTTTATTATATATAATTCTTAGGTATTTTATTAGGTATAAGTATTTAATAGCTTATATTATTACTTATTTATATATCTTACTTAGATTTATTAAAAACCTTAATAGTAAAAATATAGTATATATAATATTTAATTATAGTATAATTATAGTATAAAGTAGAGATTTAACCTTCTCTTAGTACTCTTTTACTTTATATAGTATTACTACTTCTTTTATGCTTTTTTTAAGTATAATACTAGGTATTAGTATACTTAAGTAACTTATAAAGTCTTATAACCTAAATTTCCTAGTAATTTTTTTAATATAAGTATTATAAGATAAGTAGATACGTTTTTATTCTTTATTATATATAATTTTTATCCTAAGAAACTACTTTAGCTTTACTATTTTATAAAGTTTATACTTTTAAGTAATCTTAGTAATAAGTTTATTAGCTAGCTTTTTATATTTCTTAAAATATATTTAAAAATATTATTAATAAAGAAGATAAAGTAGACCTTTTTATTTTTATATAATATAAATATAGCTTTTTAGTAAAGTATAAAACTAAACTTTATAAAAGTTCTTAATAGGTCCTTAAATTATAATAAAGGTAAAACCCTTAGTTTATATAATACTCTTAAAAGTTAAGTATAGTATTCTTTTATTTTATAATTATATAATAGCTTAATATAAATTAGTTTTATATTTAAAGTAAACTTTATATTAAGAAAAGCTTTTATTATATTAAACTATTATATTTTATAATTATATTTTATAATAATTCTTATTATAATTTAAAATATTTATAATATTAATATAATTATAAATATTTTTTATTTATTTTATTAATTAAAAATTACCTTTTATAATTAATTTTAATTTAAAGCTTTTTAGGTATTTATTTATATTAATTTTATACTTATTTACTTATTTAATTAATAATAGTAAAGACTTAGCTTTAAAAATAAGAATTAATTTAAATACTTTAATATTTTTTAGCTTAGTTATTTCTTTATTCCTTAATTAATTAAACCCCTTTTTCCTTAAATAAGCTTAAAGTTTTTTTTTTAGTTTTAAGAGTAGGTAATAGCTAGCTAATATGCTTTTACTTTAAATTTAAAGTATTAATATTATAAGTTATATACTTTTACTCTTTTCTTTTCTTTTTCTCTTATATAATAGCTATAGCTATTATATTATAAAAGGGTTTATACTCTTATAAGCTATTTATTATAGTTTTTAATTAATTAAATTAATATAACTTATAATAGGCTATATTATATAAGGGCAAGATATTATATTTATTATTATTACTATTAAGTTATAATATAGTTATATATATTAAATTATCTTTATATTATTCTAATAGTCTTTTTTTATAGGATAGCCTTTAAATAATTAATTTTATTACTTTAATTCTTATTTACTTAAATGCTAATCCTCTTAGTTTTTTTTTTATAAGGTTAACCTCTTATTTATATAGCTTTCCTTAAATATAAGGTTTTAGTCCTTAATTTCTTATAAAGTAAAATATTTATTTTTTTTACTTTTTATACTTTAAGAATAAATATAATAATCTCTCTTTTTAATTCCTTTTTAACTTAATATTACTTTTATTTCTTTATTAAGTCTTAAGATATAATATTAGCTAGTATTTAAGTATATACCCCTAAGCTTAACTTATTATTTTATTATTAGTTTTTATTTAATTTATGCTTTAATTAGCATTCCTCTTAATGCCTTATTTATATTTAATATAGGCTTACTTATAGCATTTAAAGTCTAGTATTTTTAGGAGTATTATCTTAATTTATTTTTAAAGAGTATTAGTTTAATATATCTTATACTTTTAGGAAGTATACCTTTAATATACTTTATGCTTTTTCTACCCTTAAGTTTAAATGCATAATACCTTTTAATAAGTTTATTAATTTAAAACTTTACTTTAATATATCACTTAGTAATTTTAATTATAATATTTTAAAGATATTAAATTAATAGTTGCTTTAGTTTTTAATTTAATTTAAAATAAAAAATTCTTTATTAAACTTTATATTTCTTATTATAATAACTTTTTAAAGGCAAAGAATTTATATTTAATATAAGTTAATTATAATATATTTAATTAAATATTTAATATAGCCTTTAAAAATAACTTTATATCCTCTTTTATTTATATTAGCTTTTCTTTTATATTATAAAGGGTATGCCTTATACTTATATATAAAGATATAATTTTAATTTAAGCGTAGATTCTTTATATAGTTAATTATAAGTATATATATATAATTCCTTATCTATATATATAAGACTTTTATTAGCAACTTTTAATTAAGGGTTTTTAAAGGGCTAATATTAATTAAATAAATTATTACCCTTAAGCTTTTACTTTATAAATCTTTTAAGAGATTAGCTTTTAAATTATTATAATTAACTTTATTATAACTACTTTATTAAGTTGCTTGCTTTTTTTATTTAACTCTTTAGTATATAATAAACTAAGCTTAATAATAATTTCTTTATTTTTAACTTAAAACTAATATTTAGTATTTCCTTTCTATAATAACTACTATCTTATAATTATAATAAAAGATATATATTAAGAGTTTAAATTATCTTTTAATTTATTATTTAAATTAATAAATTGCATTAAAGATTATAATATACTTCTTATTTAAAAGTAGTATTACTATGCTTTATCTTATATATTTATTTTTAAATATAATTAGCTAGTTTATTTTATTATATAATAGTAGGTAGTCCTATAAATCCTAATATACTCTTTAAAAAGGTTTTACTGCCTTTTTCTTTAAAGGTTTTTTTAATATTATATTCTTAGTAAATACTAATAAATATACTTTATATTTAATTTATTTTATTCCTTTAATTTTTATATTTCTTATACTTTCTACTAGCTTACTTAAAGATCTTTTCCCTAAGTATCTTAATTTTAAGTGCTAAAGATATTTATTTTTCCCCTTAGGAGTATAGTATTAGTATTTAATATACTTTAGTAAAGTAGGCCTCTTACCCCTAATTTGCTTTATAGTTAAAGAACTAATTTAAACTATTATATTAATTTAGTATAGTATTTTATTCTTTTCTTATATAATTTAAGTAAAGAGTTACTATCACAAGGACCTTCCTTAAGAAGGCCTTAGGTAGTAGGGTATTATAAGAAGAGTAGCAGAGTCTATATTATAGTAAGGTTAAGATAAATTCTAAGTTAAAATTAATTAATACCCCCCCTTTATTCCCTTCTCTTATCTCCTTATTTATAAAAAGGAGTTAAATTTAAAGTATAGCTTAAGGCCCTAAGGTATAGCCTAAGGCCTTAACTAGACTAAGGATTCTTTATCCTATAACCTACCCTAGTCCCTATTTAATTTAATTATTCCTAGCCCCCCTCTTATAATATAATAGCCCGTCAGTCCTAATAGCTAGTTATAGGCTAGCAAACAGCTTATAATATAATTTCCCCCCTTTAATAAAACTGTTCCTAGGCTATTAATAAGTCTCTATACTTTATAGCAATAATATAGCAAATTTACAGAAATAGCCTTCTTTAATTATTTCCTAAATAACCTAATAGCTAGCTTAAAGAATAGCCCTTACCTTTATACCTCTTTAAGCCCCCCTTAGGGCAGCCTTTCTACCTAACTATAAAACCTATTTCTTAAGACCTCTTTTTCCTTCCTTTTCCCTTTTCCTTCTTTATATTAATAATGCTATAAGTTTAGCTCCCCTCTTATGCCTGCTTAGTATATAACCTTATATAGTGCCTAGGTAGGCAAGACTGCATTTATTAGCTAGCTAACTAACTATAAGTTAGTAGTAGTAGCAATAATAAGTAAGTGCTACTGCCCCCCCCCTATGCCTGCTATAACCTAACTAACCTAAGGTTAAAACCTATTTTTAAGTATATAATTTATACCTACCCCTATATATAACCTTACTATAACTTCGCTGCTAATCTAATTAAAACCCTATTATACTCTATAAAAATAGCCCCTAGCTACTATAAATAAGAGGCCTTAAAGACTAAATTAATCTAGTAGGGACTTTACTAAAAGGTTGCTACTTACTTATACTAACTTCTCTCTTTTCCTAGCCCTTATAATGCCTATATGCTTTATATTATAGCATATTTGCAGCTAGTTTGTAGTAAATATAATAGCTTTAAGCTTACTATTAATAAAAATAGTAAGACAATTTCGCCCTTAAGTAATATGGCTATATATTATAAAAAGGCTCTTATAATAGGTATATTATAGTAACCTTACTATAACCTAGCGCTAATACTACTTAGGCTTTAATAAATATAGCTAGTATTAGGGTAATAGTAAGGGTTACTAGATTATAAGTTAATATTAGTAACTAAACTTACTAAGCTGCAGCTAACTTATAGTAACTTAGCTATTTAAAAAGGCATATATTATAGGTAGTAAAATAGCTAATACTTATCTCATATAAGTAGCCACAGATTACCCTTTAAATAATAAAGCCGTTTATAGTATAAGTACTTAGCTATTTCTATGCAAGATTGCTACTAACTCGCCAGGCTTATATAGAGGCTATTAAAAGAGGCTAGGATATAGTCTAGTCTTTAACTATAATAAAGCGCCTTAACTAATATAATGCAGCTGGTTCCGCTATAGCCAGTAGCGCTATAAGTCCTTACTAACTGCTGCTAAATTCGCTGCTAACTTATGTAAGGATACGCCCTTAGTAGTACTACTATTAAGCAGCTAGGAAAGGTCTAGGAGGGCCTTAAAGCCTTAACGCAGGTAACCTAGGATAAGGTTAACTTTACTATAAACTTAAAGGCACTTCTCATTGCCATCCTAATAGCTTAGGTTAATACTAATACGCTTTTATATATATTAATTACTGCCTAGAATCCTATAAGTCTTTTTTAACTTACTACTATTTTATTACTAAGACGCTTAGGAAATTATATTACCCGCCCCTCTAGGCCCTACTATTCTACCCTCCTATTAAGCTAAAAAATATAATACTATAATTAAAGCGCCTAGTATATTCCTAAGCTAGGTCCTAGTAATAACTTAATTAACTTACTTCTAAAATAAAAGGCCTTAAAAAAGTAGCTAGCTAGCCCTTTAATTAAGCTGCCTTATAAGTTGCCCTGCCTTTTAAGCAAGGGCAAGGGGCTAGCCATCCCTTTTAAAAATAATAAGTAGCTACCTTATAGCTAGGTTATAGTAATATCTTCTATTAATATAATTTAAATAATTAAGGCAGGGTAATAGGATAGCTATAATAATAATTAGGAGGGTAATAATAAGGTTACTAAAAAGTAGCCCTTAAATTAATAATATTACTAAAAAGTTACTATTAATTACCTACTTAATTTTAAAGCTTAGTTTATTTCTATAGCCCCCCTTAGGCAGCTAGATCCTAGTATTATAGCAGCAACTTTACTTATCTTTAAATATACCCTTACCTAGCCTTAGCTCCTACTTCTTATATAATTATACTCTTATACTACTAGCTATAATATACTAGTAGCTACCTTATAGCAATATAGCCTATGCCTACCCGCCCCCTAAATTATATAATTATCCTTAATTCAATTATACTTATTTTAATATACTATAATTATATTCCTTAGGTAGCGCTATAGTAGAAAAGTTGTAATATAATACCTAAAAGTTCTCTTTATTTAAGTAACCCTTCTAGTAAACTAAGTACCTTTATTATTTACCTTAACCTTAATAAGCAATAATATGCTTTACTTTATAATAGTTTTTTAATATAAATAAGTTATTTTAAATTAAGTTTATAGTAATATTACTATTATATAATTTTAGTAATATAATAAAAAGCATATTATAAATCCTTACTATAAAGGGGAGTTTTAGCTTATATACTAAGCTATACTCCCTTATTTATTAAAAGATCTTATAAAAACCTAACTATTTTATAATAAGTTTACAGCTAGGCTACTACTATTAAATATTCCTAAATAATAAAAGAACTTAATTTCTTATATTAAAGCTTTTAAGGAGATACTTCTTATTATAAAATGCAGTTATTATTTCTATTATATAATAAAGTTGCTTTTATATTATTAAGTACTTATTTATAAGGGCTTTTCCTCTTTAATAGGCGCTATTATTAATAATCCCCTTAGGTAGTTAGGCATAAAAGGGGGCCTATAGTATAAAACCTTATAGTAACTTAGCTAGCGATTCCTTAGTAACTTTATAGTAGGCTATATTATATATAAATTATACTAGCAGCAATAAGTCTACTTAATTATTTTATTTCTTATTATAGTAAGCCTAAAGGTAATACTTTAAAGACTAGTTTAGCCTCTTTATTTAGCTATTTATTTATAGGTAAAATACTATACTAAGTTGCTGCTTTATCTTAAAAATATTATAGAACGTCCTTTAAAAGTATAATATAAAAACAGTTCCTTAGTTTATTATAATACCTATAAGTAATTTATAATCCTTAAAGATATAGTTTAAAAAGAGAGTAGTAAGGCTATTATTACTTATTTATATTATAATAAGTATAAACTAAGTATACTTTATAAACTTATTAATAATAACTAAAATAATATTATAGCCATCATTAATCCCTAACTTAGGGGCCATAATAAAGTCATAGTAATTTCTTAAGAAATTTATATTAATAGTAGTAATACTACTAGTTTACTAAAAGGCCTATAATACCTTAGCTTATTAATTTAGTATAAGTAATACTCTCTTATATACTGCCTTATATCCCTTTTTATCCCTAGCTAGTAGTACTCCCGGGCTAACTAATATAGTATCTAGCTAATACCTAGGTATCCTATAGTAATATTATTATAAATTAGTATTATTAGCTTTATTTAAAAACTAGGGGGTATATAGGTCTATCCTTAAAATACCCATACCCCTTATTACCCTTTCCCCTAATTACTAAGATTAGTAGCATTTCCTTTAAGACCTAACTTAGTTATAATATTATTATTATAATATTACCTAGAGTTAAGGTCCTCTTAAAGCCTCCTATTACCTACTAATAACTCTTTCCCTAAACCTATAAGATTATTCCTATATAATAAAAAGTCTTTCCTATTATATTATTATATATTAAGGTTCTCTCCCCTTTTTTACTTTCTAGTTATCCCACTACTATTACTAGGCAAATTAAAGGAGTCTTTTAAGCAATATTGCTTTACCTTAGGGGCATCCCCCTAATGCCTAGCAATAAACCTTAATAAAAAAGGGTCTGCCCCCTAGGCCTTATAAATGCCTTCCTATAATCTAATACTTTAAATAATCTTATTACCCTTAGTAAAACCTTATAATAACCTTATAGCTAATAGTCTTAAGACTTAATACGCCTTAGCTACTAATATAAGTAGCTTACTAGTCCTATTCCTTATTAAGGCCACCATACTAATTACCTCCTTCGAGGTCTTTATAAATTTATTTAAAAAACATAGCATATCCACACTCTTCGCCTCTCTTTTTGCTGCCTTATCTTAGTAGTCTAATCTCCTTAATAACCTATTTATAAGGTTTTATTTCCCTAGCTAGTATTTAATTTTAAAGTTAAAGAGGAATAGCTTATTTAAGGCATAAACTTATTAATTACTTAGCTTTAGCTTTAAGGCAAGGTAGTAATAATTTAAGTAATTTATTAATACTAAGATCTCCTTTCTAGTATAAGTAAGGTAATAGTATTATATATAAAATACTTTAAAAATTACTAAGAGTTTACTATTAAGTATTAAGTATTATAGCTTTATATCCTTAAGTTTTTAGGATAAGTAAGTAATAAGGTACTAGTAATCTTACTACTTTTATAATAAAATAATATTAATTATAAATTTAAAAGCATTAAGTTTAATTTATATTAAAGCCTTTAAATTATAATATATAAAAATAAAAGCTACCTAAAACTTTGCCTTAAGTAGTTAAAAGGCTATCCTAGCTACTTAGCTTAGTTAAAAGTTTACTATATACTTACTATAAATTAGTTTTATTAATAAGGTAGCAATCTTATTATAGTTTTTAATAAAGCGCTAGTAAAACCCGGCAAATCCTAAGAATATTTAAAGCTCTTTTATATTATAAAATAATAGCTACTTTATAATAGCTTTAACCCTCTCCTTTTTTATCTTAATGCCCCTATTAAATACTATAAACCTAAGGAATCCTATCTTAATTATATTAAACTTATACTTTTATAGGTTAATAAAAAGGCTTGCCTCTTATAAGCATTATAAGATTTATTATATATATTATATATACTCCGCTAAGTTGCAGCTATATATTAAAATATTATCTAAATAGATAATATAAGTAATATTTATATAGGGTTATAATATATTATTAATATAGCTTTAAAAAATAGCTAGGGCATTAGCTAGTTTAAATAGTATAATAAGAAACTTAAAGTAATTATATTTATATTAAAATGCTATCTTTTACTTATTAAATTTATAAATATATATTTAATAATATATATTTTTAAGATTAAATTATATTTTAATTAAAGCTCCTCCTAACTTATTAAGTATTTTATTAATAAAGGGAATAAGCACTTAATTCTTTACTAAGACTTTATTAAAACCTTAATAATTTATATATAACTATAGCTTACTACCCTTTTTAAGTATAAAAAGAATAAAGGCCCTAATTAAGCTAATTAACTATTTAATCTACCCTTTTTTTAATATATTTACTAGCTATTTATAAAGAACTTATAGCTCCTCCTTAGCTAGGCTATAAATTAATTTATAAGATAGCTTCTTTTTAAAAAGTAAATTAATACTATATATCCTTTCTTCTAAGGGGGGAAGTTCCCTTACCTTCTCCTTATTAAATATATTAATATAATTAATATACTTATAAAATAGCAATATAGTTTTTATATATATAATTAACTTCCTAGTACTTAGGGGTATCTCTAGCGCTAATTTTTAGCTATTTATATTAGCTACTATAATATAAACTACTTATATCTTTATAATATTATAGTATGCTTACCTGCCTCCTTAGCAGACTATTAGTTAAACTAGTCCTACCTTATGCCGCTACTAGCGGTATGCCTAGTTATAAATATATAAGTTAGCTATAGCTAGCTAGGTTATATTAAGTACTACCTCCTTATTTAAAGCCTTAGTAATTATAAAGCAAACTTAATATAAGGTCTCTTAGTTTATACTATTCCTTATCTTTATCTACTTCTTTAATTTCCCTTTATTTTTTATTTAGCCTCCTATGCTTATAATTAATATAATTATAAGCACTAACCCTTTTTAATTAAATTTTAATAATAATTATAATAAGATTATACTTAACTTAGCCCTAAAGTTTATTAAAGCATTAACTAGCTGGTATATTTCCCCTAATTAAAGCCTTACCTTAATCTTAATTCTTAGCTATATAAGCAGTTCTTTAATTAAAAGCTATTCTTATACACTTATAAGTAGGGGTATAGTATTTAAGCCTATTACTATTATAGCTACCTTATTATATTTTATAAGCAGCTTCTTATATTACTATATTATATAGCTATTAAGTTAGTTATACCCTAAAATATTATAAGAGAATTAGCTATATTTCCTAAAGTAATATTCTTAACTATAGCATTTATAATAAAGGACTTAGCTTATATTAAGGTAGTAGGGGGGTTATAATAACTCCACTAAGGGTATAATAAATAAAGCTAAAGGTTAATTATTTTAAGGTAATACCTTTCCTTTTAGTATGCCCCCTTTAGCCTAGGCAGTCCTAAATTATTAGTAATAGTTAGCATACTATAGCTAGTTTATAATATTACTTTAGCTAAGTAGTAGCTATATAAAATTAACTTCTCTTAAGTCTTTAAGATATTATTCTTAATAATTTATACTTAAAGGTTAGGTTATAATAAGTTTACTATAAGGCAGATATAAATAGTAGGATAAATCTCTTATAATATTATTCCTACTATTAATTCTTAGTATATAATAAATTATTTAAATATTTACTCCTTTACTTATTAAAGGCTAAGTATTTATAATATTACCTTAAGGGTATAAATAGCTTTATTACTAACTTAATTAATTAGCTAGTGCCTAAACTCTACCTAAGTAATTAACTTTATATAACTCTTATTACTAGTATTAAAAAAGTATAGCTAATAAGTCTTAGTATTCCTAGTAAGGTAGCTACTAGCTAGTACTACTCTTATAATATCCTTATTATAAGCAGTAGGATTAGTATAAATTAGGCTTATAAGTTATTTAAAAAGGCTTATAACTTAGTTTAATTATCCTTATAATACTATTTAATATAAACTTTTAGGTGCCCTTAAGAGCTATTAAGTTATAGGGATATTATAAATACTTTACTACCCCTAGCAACCTTAGGTATAAGCTACTTATATTTATTTAAATATAAGATTTAGCCCTTTTATTTAGCTACTTAGTATTATTAAAGTTACTGCCTCTTCTCTTATATCCTATTATATTTCTCTTATTATATTAGTAATTAATCTAGCTCTTATTCTTTAAGTAATATTATAGCTATATTATAGTATTATTACTCTTATATCTATAATAGCCCTAGGTTTATACTAATTAGCTTTATTATAAGAAAAGTAAACTTTACTAATAAGTTGGTTATTATTATATAAGCCTTAATTAATATTATAAGGATATTGCGAATACTTACTTAGTCCTAGGTATATTTACTTATTATAGCTTTACTAATCCCCTCGCCCTAAAGGGTAAATTAATTAATATATTATAAAAACCTTTCTTAAAAAGGCCTTAGGTAATAAGGTATTATAAGGAGAATAGTAAAGTCTATATTATAATAAGGTTAAAATAAATTCTAAGTTAAAATTAATTAATACCCCCCCTTTATTCCCTCCTCTTATCTCCCTATTTATAAAAAGGGGTTAAATCTAAAGTATAGCTTAAAGCCCTAAGGTATAGCCTAAGGCCCTAACTGGACTAAGGATTCTCTATCCCGCAACCTACCCTAGTCCCTATTTGGTCTGATTGTTCCTAGCCCCCCTCTTGCAGTATAATAGCCCGTTAGTTCTAATAGCTAGTTACGGGCCAGCGAACGGCTCGTGACAGTTACTCTCCTTAGTAATTAAGGAAAGTTAGGTTATGCTTTTATATAAGATATTTAATAATTATATTATTTTAAATCTCTCTTATTCTTAATATATTATTAAAACTAATATATTAAGCTTTAGCCCTTTATAAGAAAGCTTTTAATATAATATTAATATAAAAGTTTAATATAATTATAATATTCTTTAAAACTAGGTTTATTAATAGTATTCCTTTTTTATTATTAAAGATTTTAATTAAGATTCTCTTATTATATTTAGTAATTTAAAATAATAAGGATTTAGCTTTAATATAAGATTTAATTAAATATAGCTAAAATATTCCTAGCTATAAAAGATCTTTATGGTTAATTAAATATATAGTATTATAATTATTTAGAAGTATGCTTAAAGATAGTAAATATAATATTTATCCTACTATAATATATGCTTCTGCTTTAACTAAGGGGCTGCATTTTATTATTAATAAATTAATAATTATATAAATAATAGATTTTTATTCTTATATAAAATTCCTATTATTATTTAGCTTAATAATTTACTTTTAAATTAGATTATCTTTTACTTCTTTATACTTCTTATTACTTATAATCTTCTAGTAAATACTATTTATATATTCTATTATAATTCTTCTTTTCTTTTAGTAAAGGCATTTTAAATTATAAAGTATTTAAATATCTTTTATAAATATATTTTATTATATAAGTAATTATTAATTTTTTTATTATTAATTTTCTTAATTTTATAAAGTGATTTATAGACTTATTTACTTTTATAAAGCTTATTATTATAGTAGTATATACTTTCTTTATAAACTTATAGCTTAGTATAATTATAAGATATATATTAAACTTTATAGTATAATGCTTTAATTTAAAAGGTTTTTATCTTCTCTTAAGTTAAATAATTTTAGTTATTATTATATTTACTTAATTTAAAGCTATTCTTATATTAACTACTTTAATAAAGTCTTAAAGTACTTAAAGCCTTATAACCTTTAATATATTATAGTATAATTTATTATAATATGCTTTTATTTAATAAAGGTATTATATTTTTAGTTAGGTATTTGCTTATAATATATTATTAAATATACTTATATAATTCTTTTAAGCTTTTTAAATTATAGTTAAGTAACTTAGTATAATTTATTTCTTAATACTATTAAAAGCTATTATATTATATACTTTAAATTTTATTTTATAAGGCGCTTTATAACTAGCTAATATATACTTAAGTTAATTATTTAAGCTACTTATATTTTAATAGCTTATTTATTTTTATAAAGTTTCTTATAAATAGTTTATTTTAATTAAAAATAATATTAATTAAGTTATATAATTTAAAGAGTATAAGCTAATTTAAATATTTTATCTTTAGCTTATTTATTTACTTAGGCTTTAGCCTTTATAATAGTTAGGGGCCTTAAAGCTTTATTAATATCCCTTAATTAATTTAACTTTAAAAAATTAATTTTATTTTAAATTTCTTAGATTTTAATATAACTTTATAAAAGAGTTATTTATTTAGCTTAATAGTTTAATAAGTTAAGCTTTATTATTATAAAAAAACTAATATTTATAAGAGCATTTAAGATATTTATATTATACTTTAGTAGAGTATATAATACTTAAAAATAATACTTATATTTTTTTAAAAAACTTTTTTATAGCTAAATAATACTCTTTAAATAAATATTTAAGAAGAAAGGTTAAGGAAGAATAGGGAGGAAAGGGTTAAGGTATTTATAAAAGCTATTAGGCTTTATTACTTATTTATAAAAAGTTATTAATATATAAATATACTACTTAAGCTTATAACTATAAAAGTTAGAGTGCCCTTAGTTACTTAATTATATATATATAGGATTATAAGATAAATAAATAAAGTGCCTTATTTTATTATTTTATATAGGAAATAGCTATTTAGTTAAATATAAAGAAAATACCCCTATTTAAGTATAGTCTGTGCGTGTGGAATGCTCGGAGATTAGAGTGCTTGCTCCGAGCCACCCTGTACTTCTACACCTGCCACTTGCGTTTGATGAGATCACGGTGCAGAGGCTCTGAGAGTGCTCTTAAAAAGGCATGCCCCCTGCTTCTTGGTGGTTTTGTGTCATCAACAATTCCATCGTTCAGTAGGTGGTAGGATGGACAAATGATAGGAAGAAGCCGAGACTTCTTGTCATTTGTCATCCGTCACCATGTCAGAACAATACCTGGGAATATTAGCCACGATGAGTAGGGATTGGCCTCTTCCAGGATCAGAAGTCCCTCAAGAGCGTTCTTCTGCAAGTAGCTCCGGATCTGACTGGACGAGCCGAACCTCCTCATCGCAAGGAAAAGCATCCACCAAGATCTGTACGTACTGGATGCAGGGCTTTTGTCGCTATGGAGAAAGATGTTTCTTCAGACACGATAAGTACTATGAGAAGAAATTTCAATCCCCCCATCGACTGGAGAGGAAGCCGAATCAGCCAAGTCACCCGAGTCAGCATGTTACTCCTTGACCACAGCGCTCTTCTGACTGAGTACCACAGATCACACTACAAAAGTATTGGTCGGGAATCATGAGCATCCAAGTAAACTTAGGTGGCCTTCATTTGTCGAACCAGTGCGGCCAAAAAGAGGCTCGACATACGCAAAACCTCGCTGGGAAAGAGATATTAGAGGGTCTGAAGTTCGAAGACCCAATCACACAAACAAAGCAGGCCAACAACAACACGCTCAGGAACAGCATGACAGAGTCCGATTCAAACACATAGAGAAGCCGGCGCCATTACCATCGTACGTTGCACAGGTGGCCCACCAACTACACATGGTGCAGCAGACGGAAATCGAAAAATATTTAGGCGATCCTCCCGCAGGCTTACAGCTGATCCAGGTAAGATAGTAGTCCTGGTGGGGAGAATCTGGTCATTGACTGATGCTTCATAGCTGAGGATGGTTTTGCCGCGGGAACTAGACAGTCTTAAGGTTCTCGACGAGACTCGGAGAAGTAAGGAAGTATGGATTACCAGAGTCGACTGGAGCATAATCGATGTGCATGCTGAGTCAATGAAAAGTCTTCGAGGGGCTCTGAAGGAGATCAACTGGTTTATGCACGACATGTTACGTGAAGACCAATCTAGACTTCCACGGTTACTCCTTCAATCTCCTACACGGGCGACTGAACAGTCGCGGATCCTGCTGTCGGCGCTCCGACCGCGCGTCGATTACGCCATGCATTTGGCGTTGGACACCACTGCCGCTGTGAAGAAAGTTGCTGCTAGTATCACTGCCGAACTGAACGCGCAAGCTGATGTCATCTTGGGCGGCATCAAAGAACTGGAAATGAGGGCCAAATTTGGCTATGTCCAGCTCGACCACAATCGCTCAAGCCTGGGGAAGAGCGTATTATATGGGGATCTTGAGAAGCACTTCAGGAATTATGGCCACCACGGCGACACAAAATTTGAATCTAGGTAGCTTTTCTCTTCAGCCCATTATTGGAAACGGACTAACAAGTGCAGGTTTCTCGAGCCGCATCGTGCGGAGTTGCTCCTCCTCTACCTTCTTGATCCTGCGAATGGAGCTTGTGGCTTTCCCGAGTCGATGCGCGAATCGTGCAGCGTGACATTCTCGGCCGATCGTCTCGAGCTATCCGCAGATATTGTTGGACCCTCGGCTGTTCACCCTCAAGTGGCGGGCATGCGGCTACTTGAAGTGGAATTAGAACCTCGTCTGAACTTGATCACCGTGTGCCCAGACTTGTGAGTAGCTCTGTAAAGTACTATAAGGGACCAACCCGATCTGACTTCGTCATGTAGTACACACGATTGGAATCTTTCCATCAGATCCTCTGAGCACAAGAACGTATCCAAGATAGATGACAAATTGGTCATGAAACTGAGCTTCCGCCCGGCCCAACGATTCGGACCGCAGGACGTTCTGAAACAACCCAGCATCGAGCCGTTCACCCTTGGTAAATTTGGCAACAAAGTCACCGAAACACGCCTGCGCACTTCTGCCATCGTGCCGTGGAAGACGACGCCTTACCTTGTTGAGATTGGCGTAACTACAGTTTGGAAAGGCATAAACTTAGGCATACAGCCCCGCGTATTTTGGGATGTCCAAGTCTATGGGAACCATTGGGAGTCGGCCGTCAATCGAGTAAGGTCAGACATACGGCGGAAGGATTGGGGCCCGGACATGTGCGATGTCTGGACCGGCGAGGAGAAGACCATGACAGGGCGAATGGAAGGATTCGTGAAGGAGATGCTGGGCATTCAAGCAGTGCTCGAGGAATACTCATGATTCGTCATTATCGGTATCCCGGGAGGATCACACCTTGAAGGATGGCGTACCCAGAGCTCCATCGCGTACAAGCAAGGAGAGCACGTTGGCCGTTACGTGGTCAGGAATCTTGAGGTTTATTGCTTGAATGCTATGACTGGCTGCCCTGAGCTGCCATGAGCTTCTGTCGCAGAACTGTCCAAACTGTTAGCTACTGATGATCGCGCAAGGCAGAGAGGTATATTGTTTGTTCAACTCACTCTCTTCAACCGTTCTCGCGTTAGTCTGTTTTCGTTGAACAATGAGCTCAAGGTCCTTCAAATTAGCTCCAAGCTCCTCAACCTTTCCATCATAGAACTTCTCTGCCGACTTGAGTTTCTGTGCGTAGCATGTATCAGTAAAGTGAAGCCGCATGAGGTGATGAGATGGGCATGTATCAATACCTTCTCCACTAGAAATCCCGTGCCAACGTCGACAAGAACGGTCTCAGTATCTGTGAGATCTCCGTTGACATACAGTGAGTTTGTCAATGGGACAAGAACAGACTTCGAGCCTGCGCAGCTTCGGTGAGCACTACTGATGCAATAAGGGGCGGTGGTAGCAAGCCTTCGGGGTCTGGAGTGCTGGAAGGGCAGCAGAAAGCTTACTCTGGGACGCTGAACGTGCCTGCACGCATCTCAAGCAATCTCTAAACTTGGCTTGGGCGGCATGGAGCTGAGTGAAGGAGGACGTGAGATGCTCAAGCTCCTCATCGAGCTGCTTCTTGATCTGGGAGAGCTGTTGAGGGTCAAGACTCTCGAGATTGACTGGAATGCACGGTTAGCTACATTAATCCCACATGTGTAGAACAGAGCAGATATGGACGGCTCTTGCATATGGCCTACCTGTCTCCTGTTTGCCTGACATCTTCACATGCTTTGCCTGGCCTGCCGTGGAGCTTCTCAGGTCAAGGTGAAGGCTGCCCCACCACGAAGCAGAAGAAATCGCGGGTCGCTTGTTGGTGGAGGGGTGGCATCCAGGGGTGTACCGGACGTCACGTGAGCCTGCTATTTGCCCGTAAATCATGAAGTTCTACAAAGATGCATATCAGCCAAGAACATGAGGTTCACTTCTGCATCTGTTTTTTTGGACGATATTGTAACAGAAGCGCCTAGTTTTAGGTGTCAACACCAGGCTTGTTGTGGTGGTGATTAAGGATTGCGTGATGCTCGCTTGTCGCATCGCAACGGCTTTCAACGGGTTCGTAGAGAAAAGCGTATTCACGGGCTAGGCAGCGCAATTACCACGTGGATCATCATATAGAGGAAGACTTTCTATCTTTGAAGGGGAATAAGCCATCTCAAGGCTCGTCTTGCCCCAAAACGCACGACTGATTACTCTGACCATTGCTGTCTAATACAAAGCATCTCCGACCTCCGGTGCCGGAATGATGCAAGAGGAACCCCCACCAGAGGTGCCCAAGTACTGCCCCGCCAAAATTTGACCTCACCACGCACGGGTCTCCTCCATCTGACAAACCACTTCCAATCAACCCAGCATATCCCTTCATCCGCCAAAAGAGACGACCAGTCTCTTCCTGCATCAAGAAATCATCCGGAAAGAGCGCGCAAACCCAGACTTTGAACTGAACCATGTCCACACTCTCCGAGATCTCGTCCGTGGACGAGTGGCAACAACTTCTTACGTCTCTACCTTCTTCCACCCTGCTTATCGCATCTTTCCATGCACCATGGGCCGCCCCGTGCGCGCAGATGGCCACAGTCTTGTCGACGCTTGCTTCTGAGTATCCTGTCACTGAGCCGCCATCGACAAAATGGGTCTCTATCAATGCCGAAGACCTGAGCGATATCAGCGAAACATACGATGTCACGGCCGTTCCCTTCTTGGTTCTCATCCGCGGCGGACAGGTCCTCGAGACTGTCAGTGGAAGCAGTGCAGTGAAGGTTCGGACAGCTATCGAGCGCCATGCACAGGCCCCCGAGGCTCCTGCTGCTTCTACGACCGGACCCTCTGCATCGCTCGCCGCAATCATGAACGGAGATGTTGCGCCGCAGAAGGAGGAGACACCCGTGGACCCGGAGACTGCGAAAAAGGAGCTTTTCAAGAGACTGGAGGAGCTCGTCAAGGCTGCGCCTGTGATGCTCTTCATGAAGGGAACACCGAGCGGGCCTCAGTGTGGCTTCTCACGGCAGATGGTGGCGATGCTGAGGGAACACTCAGTCAAGTATGGTTTCTTCAACATTCTTGCTGATGATGAAGTTCGGCAAGGACTCAAGGAGTATGCTGAGTGGCCCACATACCCTCAGCTCTGGATCGGGGGTGAGCTGGTTGGTGGTTTGGATATCGTAAGTGGTCGCAACTTTACGATCAGAGCACGAGCCGGTGATCTAACATTCGTTTCACAGGTCAAAGAGGAGCTATCAAACGATGCCGATTTCTTCAAGCCGTACAGTGTCGCTGCCGAGGCGGACAAGACGACCGCTGCTTGAGCAAAGGCAATATACGCTATATATACTTCGGTTCACAGATACGGAACATAAAGAGGACTCATGCCATGGGACCGAGCCGCACGCCGCGGAAAGAGTAGGGGAATAGCTGCTAGGACTTGGAGCCCATCGAGCGAGGCTATGCCCAGATACCCATGTTAGGGTGCCAAAGTGCAAACCTGGGGAGGAAAACGGCTGAGATTCAGTCGTGAAGATGATGCTTCTTGCGCATGGCAGATAGGGAGTCTTCAGACAGTTGTGGAAGTTATCGGGGAAGGGACTGAGCGCCATATAAGACTTTTCGACCTACCTAATGCGATGAGGTCGTTTCACAGTGTTACATGCCCCTTCAAATAATTGCACAAACCGGATGTTTCATTTGAGGAGTGACATAGTCGACATCATGGGTTATCGCTACCGCTCGTCAAGGTGATCTGGGTATTTCGTACACTGTTTGCGACTAAGCAGCCGCTCGCGGAAGGGAGTGCTTGATACTGGAAAGGTTAGATAGACTAGAGATCAGCAACCACAATGCGACGCGGGAAGGCCAGGAAAATATGCCAAAAGAATGATCGCAACTAGGTCAGGTGTCATTCCAGAAAGGTATGCTTTAAATCATTTTAGGAGCTTTTCATGGGAGCCCAGGAGAGAGTTGGCGCCGGACTTAAGAACATGATTGTTGTGGTAAATCCGACACGTGCTCAAGATCTTTGAAGCCAGCCACCAAAAACGCGTGGCATCATCGTGGGAATTGGAAACTGTAAGAGTCATGTCGAGATTGTGTCGATATCCACAGTTGGGTCTGTGGAAATTCCGCGCTCGTTCTCCTTCCTCAGTAGTTGGCGGAAGACGGTGATGTACATAGAAAAATGAATCTCAACTACTCCGTACAGCACATGTGGAACCGCAACGGGAGGTCTATTGCCTACACTACTGTAGCAGCATGAAAGGGCGAAGTCGACTCAACCTTGTCCATGGTGAAAACTCAACGGGAAAGTACCCGTGATGTTGTCACCTTGCAGATGCCCTTGCAGGCCCATCTGGGGGACTGCACATGATCACAAGGGGGCGTGTCAACATTCTGATGTACATACGGTACTAAGATACAATTGTTGTTCAGGTGGTGGTGTGGGGATGCCATATCAGTCTAAGTACTCCCGTACGGCCCATGTCGAGAGATCCGAGCCGGCGGAGTTGCGTCAGACGGGAGCCTAAAGAAAGGCCTGGCTGATTAGAAATGAGAGTGAAAAGCCCTTGGTTGAAACATGACGATAATGACGGCACAATACATGCATTATCATTGTCCGCACGGTACGGTACGGCTGCGAGAGAACTGCATGGCATCACACGGGGCTGTGGTGGGCCGGTTGGCTTAGTTAGTACTGTAGTTTAGTGACGGGGCATTCGGGCAGTTGGCGGATCCGCCGGCAAGGGACATATGATAGAAGGTAACTGTACTAGTCTACCTAGCTGGGTCATTTGCTTCGTTCGTAGTTGTACCTTACGGGATCCAGACATTAGAGAGATGCATAAGGCTACCTGGGTACCTGTATCGTAGTGGGAGTTTCTCTCTCGCATGGGAAAAGGGGAGGGAACAGCGTCGCTGGGTCTTTTATCGCATTCCTCAGCTTCGGCCTTCAGTACGGTACCTTGGCTTTATTCAGCCTTAAGACGCTGACCTATCACCCAGCGTCTCCAATTGATCCCCTCTCCCCCCAGTTGTCCCGCCTCACAAGCGGCATGGAGCTGCACTACGACGAGCATCATCGACAACTACTGCAAGGAGAGTGACTCACTCTTCCTCATACGGTTCGATTGCTCGCTCGCTCACCCCGAGTTTATCGGCCTGTTGCCGTCTTCTTACGCGCCCCGTCCCAACCGGGTCTAAGGCAACCAACGTCGCTCGCTGAGCCGGCGACCGCGACCTTTCCTTCGCCTCGCTCACTTCTTTGTTCCTCTTTTGTCAACGACCAACCACCTTTCCTTTCCTTCTCTCACCTTCTCTCTTCTCCTTCGAAACTCCACCCTTTTTCGCCTCCTTCATCTCCATCAAGCCGGCCATACCGTGCGCGAGTCTCGACCTCGCTCAATCTCCTAGGCCGTGCTTTCTCTTGCTCCCGTGCCCCCGTGCGCACACAACCACAACGTCCACCGATCCTCACCACCACCACCACGCCTCGATCGGTGGCCATCCCACCCCGCCATTTCCCTCCCAGCCGCGTTTGCGTTGTGCCTGGCTTTCAGGCTTCAGGATCGCGGCCGTCATTGTTCTTGGTCCGGAGTCGACCTTGTTCGCCTTTTCGCTGATCGACGACCTGTTTCTTCACACTCGGTCTTGTTTGACAGTGCATCACGTTGTATAGCCTCGTGGTGCCACTGCCGCCTGTAATCTCACCACCACCACCCTCCATTGCGGTCAACAGTCCGCTTCGTCACTTGACCCCATGGTCGTTGCCTGCCAAACTACCAGGAGTCCTGATTTAGGCTTTCAGTTCATACGGTTTTGGCAATCTTGAGCACCTCTTACTGTCGCCACTGGCGTCGGTTGGTCCGTGTAGTCTGTCGTGTGCTTCCGGGCGTCAGCAGAGCAGTTGCTCCGTGACAGTCTCTCGTCCCGCTTTGTCCCTCGGTGTTTCACAGCTTCGATCCACCCATTGAGATTTTGCCTGTCCTCCGCCTCGATACACAGGTGTACCTGGGGACAATCTCATTCTTCGGTTCGGGCTTGGGTCTGCGACATCAGCTTCTGCCAGCCGGCCTCGGGCCATCTCGTCATAACTTTGGTCCAAGTACTTCTTCCCCTGCAGTCCGTAAGCATCAGGAACATTCTGGACACGAGTGACAAGGCTCGGATCTGGCCCACAAAGAGGCACAGTCGCCCAACTGTAAGACTTCACCGGGCCCACCAGAAACGATACCTCCTTGATCCTCTACGCCAGATTGCTATCCGAGCTTCCGACCTTCTGGAAAAGCCACACCTAGGGACCGAGTTATTTGCCTCCTGTGGCCATCCTGCTCCTAGTGCCATCTGCAGTAGTACTCCGCCCTTGCTACTGTCAGCTTCTGAGTGACCTCAGCTCAGCCTAGCCTCTTGCCCTGGGCCTGGCAGCACAGCGCATTAGCGAGCTTGACGTACGTGTGCCTGGGTTGTTTAAGCTTTCTCCTCTCGAGCTATCGATCACTTCGCCTGCCCGAAACGGACTATTCCGTGGTCATACTTATACTCGGCACTACCTGCTCTCTTAGAGGAGATCCTCGGCTGACGGACGAAGTCACCTGAGTTTGCGACCTCGAACAGGTTCGCCCTTGCAAAGTCATCTTGTTTGTCGAGATCTTTGGGCAACATCTCGCTACCCATACTCCCCACCACTTTGACAATGACTCCTACTCCTCCCTCAACAGACAACTCCACAGGGGCTCGTTCCCCTGAGGAGCAGTTCCGTGTTGTGAGGAAACGGAATCGCGTTCCGCTTAGCTGCTACCCATGCAGAACGAGAAAGTACGTGTCCTTTATCGCCACCGCTCCCTCTTACGTACACATGCTGACCAGTTATCGTAGATTGTAAGAGCCAAACTAACTATTCCTTATGCAGCATCTCGTACTAACCAGCTATAGGAAATGTGACAGGAGTCAACCTTGCAGTAACTGTACGAAGCGCGAGGGCATGGATACCCAGTCCTGCTCTTATGCTACGCCAGTCTCGCGCAAGAAGAACCAAAGTCAAGGCGAATCGAGCCCCGATGACATGCAAAATCGTATTGACCGTTTGGAAGGCCTAGTTCTCTCGCTCATGCACGGAAACGCCAACGTTACCACACAACCGGGAACCGGAACAGGGGCTTCGGCTTCCCAATCTGTTACCGACAGCGGAGGCTCGTCAGGAGCCAAAATCTCTAATGATCAAGGGGGCGAGATGGTTGACGAAGATGAGGATGCTGACAGCGACGTTGACCAGGACTTGTCCAAATCCCTCGGTGTGCTCAAAGTGGACGCAGACAAGGGCAAGTCCATGTACTTTGGCCAAGAGTCGTGGCATACTATCCTGGCCGATATTTCCGAGGTGAAGCAGTACTTCAACACTCACAAGAAAGAGCTTGAATCGAGTTATGAGCGCGTCAAATTATCGAAACCCATTACCGCACGGGAAGGACCGACACTCTTGCTGGGAGCCGTGCCAGCTTCCGAAATCGAACTTCGCGCGGAACTCCCTCAGAAGACTACGGTCCTCACACTGTGCAGTCGGTTTTTCAACAGTCACGACAATGCTGTGAGCATTATTCACGGACCAACATTCCAGCAGCAGCTGAAAACGCATTGGGCAGACCCTTCAAAAACTCCCGTAATGTGGCTGGGAATGCTCTATTCGATTCTGTGTCTGGCTATGCTCAGCTACCACAAGGTAGGTGATGAGCCACCGGAGTGGAAAGGCAGGTCGCTAGAGATGGCGGCAGAGTTTCGGCTCAGAACCGTGCAATGCTTGATAAAAGCAGACTATACGAAACCGACCGAGTATACCCTCGAGACAATGGTATTATATGTCTTTGGAGAATACTCGGCGCGATGGGACGCGGATTTGGGCTTATGGATGCTTGTCTCGTTGATCATCAGGATAGCTTTTCGAATGGGCTATCATAGGGATGCCAAGTGGTTCCCGTCGATCACACCCTTTCAAGCGGTAAGTTCTGAACACAAAACCGCATCCAGGTCCTGAGCACCGGCTAATTGACCTCTAGGAAATGAGACGACGGACGTGGGCAGTGATTCGGATGTCAGATATAATGTTCTCTCATCAGGTCTCCCTGCCAAACATGATTTACGAGCATGACTGCGATACGCAGCTGCCAACCAACATCTTCGACGATGAATTTCACCCGGCCATCAAAGAGCTTCCACCATCGAGGCCCAACACGGAACCGACACCAATCGCCTATATGATTGCGAAGGCCAGGCTTTGTAATGAAGCAGGTAACGTGCTGCAGGCGACACACAGTGTGCGACGACAAGTCACCTACGACGAGATCATCCGATTCGATGCAAAGCTGCGTCAGATCAAAAACGATCTTCCGCCTCACCTCAAATTGACACCCCTTGAGGGTTCACATGACCCAGTCACTCTTATATTGAACCGCTTCAACCTCGAAATCCTCTACTTGAAGATCGTCTGCCTTTTGCATAGGCGGTATCTTCCCCGAGCAAGACAAAACCCAAGGTATAGCCACTCGAGACGCACCGCAATAGAGGCGTCGCTGCAAGCCCTAGACCACCTTGCCACTCTGCAGCGAGAGAGTCAAGGTTCTGGTAGGCTGCGAGCTGTCAAGTGGTACATCAGGGCAATCGCCACGAAGGATTTTGTCCTTCCAGCTATGCTCATCATTCTCGACCTTCATTATGACAACATGGCTCGCCAACAGTCCACACCGGAGGCCAACACGTGTCTGTACACCGATGAGGAGAGAAACGCTATGATTGGGAAGCTCGAGCACACGAAGAGCATATGGGCAACCTTGGAGGATACGTCAATGGAGGCTTTCAAAGCTCACAAGGTGCTTGAGATCATGCTACAGAAGATCAAGGATCCAGCACTCAACCTGGTATCTATGGACTCGGTTCCAGAGCCCATGGCGGATTTGGCTCCTGGCAGCATGGATCCTACCATGTCGATGCCGTCCAACATGATGTCACCTGGGGCGTTCCCAGAATTCAGCAGTGGCTTGGACCCTTTCGCTGCGGTGAACCCGAGTTCTTTCATGGGCATGGACTTCAACGGCATGGGCCCCTCGATCACACCTACCTTCTCAAACGAAGGATACCCCCAGCCAGGAGCGCCATCACCCATGACCATGTTCAGTATGGCTGGGATGGGCGGGCAGGTTCCTGACGTGGGGTCTAACTTTGACTGGGTATGTCGACGACCTGATCTTCCGTCCATGCGACCCCTTAAGCTAAATATCTTTGTTACAGAACATGTTTGAGAACTTCGCCCAGACCGCGAACTGGGGCGCCGATCAGGGCTTCCAGATCTACAGCAATCCTGGCGATGAATCTTCGCCTGATCAGCCCGCAGGCGGTCACAGGTCTTCAGCAGGAGGTAGTGGCATGATGGGAATGAACCCTTAGAAGCATAAAGCGACATTGAAGGCGTTAACACTTCTGTTGATGAAAACGGATTGTATGAACTATCTGTACGAATCTGAGAAAAGGAATTCCCCCACTCTGTGTCGGGGAAGAATAATAAATACAAGACCTCTCCTCATGCGTTACGAATATTTCTGGCAGTGTATGTTCAGTATGGCGATCACCGATTTGACGCATGTCGTCGTGCTTGTGGTTGCAGGCAGCCAAGCTTTTAGTCATCCATTTTTTTTTTTTTTTTGCGACCACGACAGGCGGTTGAACCAGCTACTAGAACTACCTTCGACCTTCATTCCCGCTCAGCTTCGCATCGCAATACAGGACTTCTACGATCCAGAATCCTTCTTTCAACGCGGTCAAAGTGTATTCTCCTTCTGCAAGTAACGAGGATACAGACAAGACGCGCCTGAAGGACGTATTGATGAATGATGCCAATGATGGAACGGTGGGCGGGTGACGAGGACGCGGGCGTCCATCTGGGTGCTGGGATCACTAACCGCAAGCTTACAACGTATGACGACCTCTACGAGACTCCAGCCCCAAGGAAAGCCATCGACCGCCGTGTCAACTCCACAAATGCGACGAAACGTAAATCGCCCGAGGCAGTCGCGAAGGGCGAACCGGAGGCGTCGGTGAAGAGACAAAGGCTAGATGGCTTGGAGCAGGGTGATCAAGCCTCAGGCTTGAAGGAACTGGGACTTGATGGAAAGCAAGAGGTCGCTTCCTCAGCTCAGGCTGAGGATTCGTGGCAGCGGGGAGGCGGACGGCTGCCAGCTCAGATCTGGCAACACGTCTTCACGCACCTCTCCCCTCGTCAGCTGAGCAATCTATTGCTCGTCAATAGGTTGTTCTTCACCCTCTTGCATCCTTCTTTTCAAGATCCTCCTAAGAGCTCTATACCTTCTATTCTTCCAGCCTTGAAGCCGGATGCAGTTTGGCAGATTTCTAGGCGCACATTCTCCCCAAGCATGCCGGCCCCATTGAAAGGAAAGTCGGAGCTAGATATGTGGCGTATTGTGTTCGCACGGTCGTGCCAGTTCTGTGGCAGTGTCGGTGAAACAACTGCGCATGGCCATGTAATCGATGCAGTCGATCCATGGCATCGCGGGCCGGGCGCCAAGGGCGTGTCTCCGGTGTTTCCCTTCGGCATTGTAACATGCGGGCCATGCTTGGTCAAGAAGAGCATCAAGGTACGCAAGCTTCAAGTTTGAGGTGACGGCATGTTTGTCAGGCTCTAACGCGTGATTCACCCCCCTAGGAACTGGATTTGATCCTGTCGTCTGTGCCATCCGCTCTGCACCCGGCGCTGCCAGCTGCCTTCTTAACCAGCGACCTGCACATCATCTCCCCAGCAACCTTGCAACGCAGTAGTGACCTTTCAACTCAGGAAAAACCTTCTAGAATCTATTGGCCAGAGCACATTGAACAAGTCAAGACCGAATTCGAGTCCGTTCGTTCTCTGGGTGCGCCAGCAGCCGAGGAGTGGCTCAAGGGCTTGGACGCCCGTGGCAAGAAAGCTCTTGTCGACGCCTCGCGCTGGGAAAAGTGGGAGCTCTCGGGCGGGCGTGCTCGGCTGTGGGCAGAGATCTTTCCGTCGTCGCAGCTCAGGACTGCGGCAGCGGATCCGGAGATCACGACTTGCTCTGCAGAAACTTCTCGCAGCCTGCCGTCTCAGACACAGCAAGCCTGCGGTACAGACGCAGCGCAAGCCGACTTGAACACAGGTGAAGCCACGCGAAAGGATCCGTTGGTTGACTTTGCTGATATTTCTTCCGCAGCAATGGCACCGAAAGCACCAAAAACTGCCATTCAGGCTATTCCAGGGCTTCGGATCCCAACTCGGCCCGAGCACGACATCAAAGACGTCGCGTCCTCTGTGGTAGCTCCAATCACAGATGCTCAAGCCCAGAGTGATCATTATACGGTTCAAAGACGCGCGGAAATCGAACGCCGGGCTGTGGCGTTATCTCCACCCATCCCCCCCAACGTCCTTGCTCATATGGTCTCCTTCAAGGCAGCCTTGCAGATACCTTCTCCACTAGACGAGCAGTCCTGGGACGTACTGAAACCCCAACTACTCGCTCAGCGGGACGATGCAATGAAGAAGGCTCGGGAGGAAGATGCCACTGCCCTCGCAGTACCGGCTCCAGCAAGTGCTGCTCTAGAGGAGGTACCAGACGAGCTGTGGGATGAGGCTCAAGGTCCCCTGAGAGCACGTCTTGTGAGCTATGCTGATGAGATCATCGCGAAGCAGTGGGAAGATGGGGAGAGAGTTTCTAAGAAAACCAGTTCCCGCTTCGCCGTAGAAGTGCTTCTCCATGTTCGCAAGAGATTCTATGAGGATGTTGAGAAGGATGCCGCAGCTGCACGCGCAGCTGGGAGGCAACCTATTATCGATCCCCCACAAGGTCCCTGGACTCAGAAGCTGACGATTGAGAATATGAAGTGGATCTATGATCTCAAAATCCGACCTCTTACTGAGAAGCACAAGAAGGAACCATTCTTTTGCAATGGTTGTACTCAGCAAAAGACGTTCGGACTCGAGGGGGTGATTCAGCATTTTGCTGCGAAGCACTACAACGCATTGAGTAGGGGCAGTGTTGTAGTGTTTTGGAGGGCCGAGTGGCCAGCTGTATCGCCTTTTAGTCCTGATCCTACACGTCCAGGAGTTGCTGCTCCGCCAAAGAGCTCGGCAAAGGGCCAGGCTCAGCAGAAACAGCCAACTCAGGTGGACTTGGAAAAGTCACGCTTACAGCCCACTCAGCCCACTCATACAGACAGACCGTTGCCGACTGCGCCTTCGGCTGATCTGCCCAGCAACCTTTCCCACCCACCCTATCATTCTTCTGGTTCTCACGAGCACTCAGCTGGGACTCACGAGTCTTCTTATCATGGGAAACATCCAGCTGTTGCGGCTAAGAAGCAGTTGAATCCTTCTCAGAGCACTGCTCCAGATCATACTCAGCATCAACCTCGAGCAAAGTTCATGGATCGGATCGCTAAGAATACTTGGGAGGTCATTGCACCTGCATCAGGTGCAGCCTCAATTAAGGCGGCGATATTGATCCATCACGTGGCGAAGAGCTTCCAGACCGAGTACGGCGAACCTGCACCGCTGGTGATGTTCATGGCGTGTCTTAGTCGTTGCCAACAGCTGAGCGGCGCGAGCGCGCTCAAGAAGATACAGTGCAAATCCTGCCAGGGCAAGTCGCCAGGTTTTCGACTAGACACCTTGCTGCAGCATTTCAAGGCCACTCATCTTCAGTCCAGCAGCAAGAAAGCAAAAAAGTCTCAAAAGTGCGATTGGCTCACGGAAATGGTGTTGCTGCCGCACATCAATGAGCTCAAAAAGTTGCCGGCGATGCTGAAAAGCTCCCCTGCTGCTTTGAAGCTTGCGGCAGATGCCATGCCTTGGGCTTTTGATGCGCCACAGGGGCCTGCTTCATCTCGGCAACATACACAACACAACCTGCCAACTCGACCACCACCTGCAATCGCACCAAATTCTGGAGCTGCTGTCGGTCCCTCTGCACCCTCGAAACTTGGCCAAGCTGCTCCCGCCCAGTCTGGATCGCGTGAGGTACCTCAAGCGGGCTTCCACATCACCAAGACTAGACAGAGACCAGTTCAAGCCAGCAATGCCCCTCCCCACGCTCCCACTGGTCCGGCTGCAATGACCAAGACAGGGCAAGCACAAGCCCTCTCCATCCCTGGCTTGCAAGGTTCTGCGAGCAAAGCCAATGTCCCTCCTGAAGTCGTTGATGAGGATATGGATGATGCGTACAGTCCGCCGCCGCCTGAGGCCTATCAGACCAAGAGCCCCATACAGACTGTCCCACAACTCGATGTGAAAAGCCAGCAGTCTACGTCCATGGCACCTCCGGCAACGAAGGGTAGCGGGAGACCATCTACTTACTACCATCAAGGCAATGTGCCGATTCTTCGACCGGCCAGCGAGGTATACCGCAGCTCGAATGGACGATTCAACGGCACAGCTACGGGCCCTTCAGCCCCTGTTCGATACGACCAGGGCTTCGATCCGAGTGCTGAACGCCGCGGCAGGGAGTCCGCTCACGTATCGGCCGCCCATCGCCTACGATCAGTGTCTCCTGCTTCAGGGTTGATCCGCGGTCAGCCTCAGTATCGAATGCGTAGTCCAGTCCAGCGTTACTATGAACAGCCACCGCCGCCGCCAGCAGGAACTTACGTGCCAACAGCACCCCCTGAGTATCGCGAGAACGTTGAATACGAGGTCATTCGCGTGCGTGATCCAGCGGGTGATTACCTCCTGAGACGTCCGATCCATCAGGAGGTCTACGGGTACGATCCACGATTATCGCGACCTCCACCACCACCTGTCCCAATCGAATACCATCAGCCACAGTACCCGGATGCCTACAGAAAACCGTCCTACGCACCTTTCCCACCCCAGCGCGCCTCGTCTGTCGCGCCGTACCCAGCTCATGGCTTCCAGCGGGCTTCTTCAACGATGGCACCTCCGCCGCCTCAGGTCTTCGGTCCGCCCGTCGTGTATGAGGAGTACGACCCTCGCGATCCTGGCCGGCTCCCTGCTCCGCCTCAGCAGCCGCATCGGTACGGTACTGAGACTCGGTACTAGTTTTACCCCAACAGGTAACCCATATAGATCTGGAAGCGTGGATGGATGATGTAGAAAACATCTGCGAGGAGAAGACGCAAACAGTTATTTCAAGAGTCGCTCATGTATCACCATCGCATTGCTTATTTTGCTTGTCATATCATGCTCTGGAGTTGAGACAGTTTCTCATTGGAACGGATAGCAAGGTGTTAAGTATGGTCGCTTCGTAAATGGCTCGAAGGCAACATATTTCATGTTAGATAAGCGTGGCATATCAATCACAAGGCCACGGCCTCCGCGTAATAGATAAAGTGCAGATTCTTTTCTCGTACATGTATTCGATGGCGGAGGAGGGTTTAGATACAGAAGTGGTGTGTGCATGGTGCGTACGGCACCTCGCGCCATCTTTGCACGCGTGCAAAGAAAACGCTTCTAAGTAAACGTTGCCTTTCCCCTGCTTTTCCCCTGAAGCCGAGCAGCTCCTCTTATGAAATTTCATTTGCTGACTCCATCAACACTGTCCCTTCCCTGGTGTACACAAGAAGACGAAGGAAAGTAACAAGAGGAGTAGGCACACAAGACTTTACAACAGACGAGTAGTCAGGCTGTCGCGGCAGGCCTCACTACAGTCTTTTAGCATCCCATGATTATCGTGGCTGCACTCCCAGCCAGGACCACCCTGGCATCCCCAGTTCTTCCGCTCAGACTTTCCCCTTTTATAAGACCTCTCCAATGATCTTTGCTGCCTCGCGGTATGTCTGGAGCAGCCTCTCGCACTTCTCACGCTCCTTCTTGACGGTATCATCCTCATACAGAAGCTCCTCGAACAGGCTCTCCTTGTATAATTCGCTTACAAGACGGTTTTGAACCACATCTTTGCAGTGGTTCACCAAGAGATGCATGACGGCCTTGGGGACCTGGTCTGCAATGGACTCGCGCACGATACCGAAGTACGATGAGATGAGAGCTCGGATCAGCTCGGTTTCCATAGCCTCGCGGTCGGTGAGAGCAGGCTCGTTAGACTCGCCCTGAGAAGAAATGTCAGCAGATTGATCACACACGATAAGGCGGCGAGATATGAACTTACAAAGTGCGATGCGAGGCCGTAGCTCTTCTGCGAACGCTCGTACTCATCGTCGCCTCCTCTCGAGGGTGGCGCACCACGCATTACCACTTGTTCCTCACGTCTGACACTACGTGAGACACTAGAATCTGTATGATGGCCCATGCCCCTTCCAGTGCTTCCGGGAGGAGGGTTCATTGGCGAGACACCGTCCTTGCCGAAGAAGTAGTTGAGGAAGCTGTCCTTTGCGCCACCGAGACCCTGCTGCTGCTGCTGGCCGAATCTTGAAGGGGATTGCGATCGCATGCCATTAACGGCAGCATTGAGGCTCGCTGTGCCGTTCTCCCGAACGGGGGGCGAGAGACTGCGAGGGGCTTTGGAAGTAGACTTTCTACCACCATCGTGCTTCTCATGGTGGGCTCCTTCCTCCTCTTCCTCAGCAACCTCTCCGTTTGCGCCGATCTCCTTAAGACGTCGACGTTCTCTCCTCTCGCGTTCCTCCTGGATCAGTCGTTTGCGTTCCCGCTCCTGTTTTGCGCTGACAACGTTGCTCATGGCGGCCGCTGCACCTAGGAAGTTTGGATGGTTCGTGTTGATATAAGCTCTTTGGATAGAGATGAGTGACTCGACGTAGGATGAGGCAGGGCCGAGACGTTCCCGCAGCAGGTCAGAAACGGTCTCGATCAGCTTGGCTTGCAGCCTGGGATACCTTGACAGTTCTGTGGAGCCGCATGTGTGGCAGATCTTAATCAACTCCTCGTACACCAGCTCAACACAACGCTGACTGGGGATCTCTAGCAGCTTGATCTGAGGCTTGACCAGCAGATCGAAGGCCATCTCAGGCACGAAGAGACTAGGCCGAGGACCTGTCGAGTTCCTGATGGCAGTTCGGATATCAAGCGCGGTGAGGTTTGATGTGGGGTCGATGGACTCAAGTGAGCTGCCGAAGACGGAGTTGAAAATGTAGTAAATTCGGGCACCACCGCACAGCTCCTTCGTGGAAATGTTGGTCGAAGTACCGTCGATGGAGGAGATGAAGGACGTAGCAAAGCGAGTCATCTGTGTCAGAATCAAAGAGCCCCGATGCTCCTTGCCGCTAAAGGCCGTGTCACCATAGCTGGCCAGCTCCTGTTGTGTCTGTCCCATCAGCGTGTTCAGGCGTGCCTTGATATCGGGGAGACGTTCCCGGATGTGGCCCATGAGCGTTGTGTTGAGGGTCTTCGCGAGGAAGTGCGTGCCGCATCGGTTGGCAATATTGCGATAGGCGGGGTGGTGTTTGAAGAAGTCCTGTTCTGCCTGGAGGGCCTCCTCCATAGGCTTGTTGCCCTGAATGTCTTGTTGCGAACGGTTCACGACGCCAATAAAGCCAAGCTTAAGAGGATAGACACGCCCGGAAAGGATATCGAGCGCGTTGGTGCCATGGTCCATCAGGTCGACTTTGGTGAGAACACCGATGGTGCGACGACCCAGGGGGTCTACATGACGAGCGAGCTTGAGAGCCTCGGAATTGACGATGTCGACGTTGGCAGGAGACACAGCGAGGATGATACTGTTTGGCTTCGCAATATACTCGGAAATCAGGTTGCGGGTTTGTTTCTCGATATCGGTGGGTTGATCGCCGATGGGGACCTGGTGTCGAGGGATGATGAGTTAGCGGGTGGAACCAAGGACCGTACCAGACAGTTGGAAGTAGCGCACCTTGGTCAAACCTGGTAAATCAACGAGGGTCAGGTTCAGAACATGAGGCGAGTAGATCTTGAGGTTGATGGCTTGTCTGTTGATGCCCTTGTTCGTGCCAGCTACACGGGACGTCTCATTCTCGATCTCACGCTTGACGTCAGAGAAGTCTGTGAACTTGCGGCTCGGAATATGGTGGAACTCTGCCCACTCGGAGCGTCGCGCCGCATGTGGTGATCCATAGGGGTCTGAAGACGGGTCGGGGGCGGTTTCGTCTTCGGGTACGTTGATGAGCTGGAGGATGAGGGGCCGACGAGTGACGATGCCGCTGCCGCGTGGGAGGAAGTCCCTGCCTACAATGTTCTCGAGGACAGAGGACTTGCCGGCAGACTGAGAGCCAACAACAACCTGCAAAAAATTGTCAGTATGATGACAGGTGCTATGATGTCCGGTTAGTGAGGGCTCACAATCTGGGGAAGATCGAGTGAGTCGCTGCCGATGGTGTTGAAGACCAAGTCTTGCAACTTGTTGACAGTGGTGAGTAGATCCTCGCCGAGCGCAGCCATGGCTACGGAGCAACTCGCTTGAGCGAGAGCGAAGCCTTGTGGGAGATGGGTGTGTTCGGGTGCTGTGAAAAGGGAGAGCAGTGCCTGGGAGGGCCTTTGGCCAGGAGAAAGTCGGCGTGATCGTCGGTACGCGTCTCGGAGTAGGTGAATTTGGCAGAGTTCATGCGCCCATGTGTTTGGTTTGGTCTGGAGCCCGCGAAGCAACCGAAGCACAAGACAAGCGGGTGGAGTGTCTCCTGTGGCTGCCTGTGGCTTCAAGTCTCTGCTACACTGACTTATCAGGGCAGCTAAGCCTGTTTTCGGTCCACTGGCAACGCACAAGGGCCGAGCGACGCCACAGTGACGACTGATTTGTGCATGCATAGCCTAAGGGGGGGCATGTGCGTCAGCTTTATGCACTGCACATGCTAGGCAGTGCTGATGGGACTGTATGCATCTATTAGAGTATATCCTTGAATCAGGGTCTCTGCCTGAGAGTCTGCTGCAAGCACCGACTGCATCATGCCAGACAGAACGCCAGGCCTTGGTTGATGATACCAGGAGGCCGTCTAGCTAGACATCGCCTTCCATTCCGCATGTCTTCTCGGCAAGCATCATGAGTACTTTCGGAAGCCCAGGGCAGCTGCCCACTACCAGACCGACCCCGTACGTGTGTCCCTTGACTGGCTCTTGTGGCCTCCCTTGTCTCGGACTCTTCAGCTGACTGACTCTGGCTTCTCCAGGCCTCAGCGAGGGAGCTTTCCCTTGGACCACGATGGTACGTACATCACCATCCAGCCCTGACACTATCGAACATGCTAGGGCACAGGATTGACATGTTGAAACTACTAGGTGAGTGCAGCGAGGTGATGAAAAACTACCTCGCTTGCATGAAGAAGGTCCGTGGCGTCAACCAGGACGAGTGCCGCAATCTTGCCAAATCTTACCTTGCTTGTCGCATGGACAAGTACGCACTACTGCCCAGCAAGCGCCTATCCCATACTGATAACAAACACAGCAACCTAATGGCCAAGGATGACTTTAAGAATCTGGGCTTTGCCGAGAAGGAAAAGCCCTTACCAGAACCAGAGAAAGGCGTCAAGGGCGAACTGCGATGGTAACAAACCGGCAGCGCAAACGATGTAAAAACAAAAGGGGGAAATCTGTACAACATAGCATCTACCGACAAATGAGCGAATGATACCAAGTCGAATCCACGATTCTTTGCCTGAATGATTCCAGAAGTGCACAAATATGATTTGCTCATCACCGCCATGACAGGGTCCCCAGACCAGGTCAACCCACCCAATCCCCAGCCGCCGAAAACCAGTCCCGGCGTTGCTAGGCAACCCCCTGGTCCGCCCTAGCTCCAACTGCACTGCACATCATAAGGTACACAAATTGCCCAACCCATCCCCGTTCACGCTTGGCTCGACAGTCGCCTCAGCATTTTCCCTCCATGATAATCAGTATTGCACTTTTGCTTCCTTCTCTTCACCTCATAGCTATTGACCCAGTACAACTTTAAACCACAGCTTCTCTTCTTCTGAATCAACTGCAGCACCATCTTCGTCACCTCCACAATGAGAGCTATGGGGAGGGCGAACGAGCCCAAGGCCAACCGAAAGGTCACGCCGCCGTCGCCTTCTTACATGTCCAATGACCAGTTCGGTACGCAACTCGTGACCAGCACTTTATCTGGATTTTGTCCTGCAATTCGGTGACTTGGCCGCTAACTGTCCCATGTCCTTCAGCCAACTATCTCGCCGAACTTCGCAGTAACCGCGTTGCACGCCCCGGTGGTGCACGACCCCAGCCTGCCAGTGGCCGTCCCTCCTCGACACGCTTCAGTACCGGCCGCCTGAGTCTCGATACTTCCTCTTCTCAACCGGGATCTCCTGCAATGCACCAGCGCACACCCTCTCAAGCCCCCAGCATCGGCGCTGCCAGCATTTCCTCGCGATACTCAACCGTAAGCGGCCGTGGCCGTGACTACTATCCCGCACAACCATCTCCGCAACCACTGAAACCATCTGAAGTCGTGCCCAGCGCTACTTACATGGAGCGCGGTCAACGGTGGATGGAGAAGGAGGAGGCATATTCGCTGCGTGATGCGATGGAAGAGATGGATATCCGGAGCAAACCAAAGGAAGCCCTGCGTGACCCTGCGGAAGACGACGAAAGCCGCATCTATAATGCCGCCCTTGATGAGGCCGCCGAACTGGTCTGGCAACACCAGAACGGAGGCCCTACCCAACGTCCAGAAGGTCCCTACCGCTACAGGCCACATCTTAGAAAGAACAGCTACGCGCATGCGCGTACGGCCAGCGTTGGACAGTATGGCGATGAGATCACCCCTAGTGGGCTGGCGCGCAATGCCGGCTCTCGCTCCGTCTCTGGCAGCTCTACGGACAGTGATGGTATGTCGCGGAGGGGCCGTCCTTCTCTCGAGATGCGCCACTCCTCAGAGCAGCAGCAGCAGCAGCAATCCTGCCGTAACTCTAAGTCGTATGGCAGCGTCGGGAGTCGCACAAGCCGCTTCACGGAGCTTGTCAGTGTGCGTCGTCGTAGCAGCATGAAGAGGAACATCAGCGGGGAGGTCGAGAAGCCGTTTTCGGGCGATCAGATATGGGAAGAGACCGAGACAGCCTCAACGCCTACCACAGACCCGAGACCTGCCGGAGGTATTCCTGCAGCACTGCAGACTGCAAACCCTGCGAACAGGGTACGCTTCAATACTTCGGAGGAGAGCAAGCCTCTGAACCGTGTTGAAATCCACAAGAACCCACCAACACGCTCTCGTGATGCTCAGTACACGATCAACAACAACTCGCCAGTGAAGGCAACCCCGAAGCCGGAGGTCCCTCAGAAGGATGGCAAGGAAATCCGCAGCCAGGATATCCGCGAGGCCACAAGCATGAAATTGAAAGATCGCAGCCCCCGTTTGCCGGAGCCGACCGCCGTCAGCGACACTCCGGGGCGGCCTATTGTAAGCTTTGACGCCAACTGGCGAGCCCCCGAGGAGTGCGCTGATGTCGAGCCAGACCGGAACAACCCCATCACAAACAGCAAAACCCAAGCCCGCGGCCTCCACCAGCCTGTGGCTATCCCTTCTATCGTTGTGGCGGAGGAAGATGCGTCGAGGGAGCCACCAAAAGGGGCACCGAGTGTTCCGACAATCTGTGTAGGAGATGCGGGTGACAGTTCTCCAAGCAGGAGCCCTTCTGTACCCTCAATTAATATCCCGACCATCGCGGTTGATGAGCCAGACACCAGCGCCGCTCCTGGAGTCCCTGCCATCGTCAAATCAGATGATCAGTCTTCCTCCAAGAGTGGTGCCCGGCCACTTCCGTCTCCCGGTGCCAGAAGCCGTGTCCCGCGTGCTCAGCGTCCCAAAGGACATTGGTCTCCTGATCCCAACATGGCTCGTCGTCACACGGCTCTTTGCCACGAGTGCGGCTTTCCAATCGAAGGTCGCTTCGTTGCCTTGGCTGGCTGTAATGAACGCTTTCACCCGCAGTGTCTCAGCTGCTTCTGCTGCGGTACCCGTCTCGAAGCCATGGAGATAAGGCCCGAGCCTGATACCGTTCGTGCCGCTCGTGTCGACCGCATTCGACGTCGGGACCGTGGAGAGGTTCTTCCTGAAGAACCAGGTGAGACAGCAGAAGAGGACGGCGACGACCGTCTCCGCTTCTTCTGCCATCTAGACTGGCATGAGTCCTTTGCGCCTCGGTGCAAGCATTGCCGCACGCCAATTTTGGGAGAGCATATCGTGGCTCTGGGAGAACACTGGCACTACGGCCACTTCTTCTGCGCTGAATGTGGCGACCCCTTCGAGCACGGCATGACACACATCGAAAAGGACGGCTACGCATGGTGCATCAACTGTCAAACCAAACGCACAGAGCGTCGCGCCCCCAAGTGCAAGAAGTGCCGAGTCGCCGTTATTGGAGAGTACATCCAGGCGCTGGGCGGAGAATGGCACGAAGGCTGTTTCCGTTGCGCGACGTGCCAGGGAGGGTTTGAGGATGGTCAGATTTTCCCTACCAAGGTCGAAGAGGATGGTTCGTTGGTCGTGGTCTGCACGGGTTGCAGGATGAAGGAGCTGAAGGGATGATGTTTGAATGCCTGGGAAAGCAAACAATGCACTTGACGTGCTCTTCTCTTTTTATTCCTGTCTTCTTAGGATCTCAACACGTCCCTTACTGGGCGCGAGGAAGCGGAAGCAGAAATGGTGTTTCGTGGGATTCTGATTTGCAAATTTGGTCGCTCAGGGGCGTATTACGGGAAAGGGGTGTTCTTGATCTTTTTTGCTTTTCGTGTACAAGAGGCTGGCGCGTGATGTGGGCTCGGATGAATGCGATGAATATATGCATGCATGACTTCACACCTTGTCCCTCTGCTTATACCTTGATACCACTGGGTGAAATGTACTTGGTCACGGTAGGTACGCCAAAGGAGGCGCTCATCTCTCGGCTCGAGGAACACTGCAAAAAAACAAAACGAACAGGAATGTATAAGCATCGTGTAATTTCCCAACTCATGTCCAGGTTCCGGGAGTTCGCTTCAGGAGGATCGTCAATCCCCATCAAAGAAAAAAAGTCAACCGCAGGTTTAAATTTGCGCAAAAGAATCCAGATAATCACAACGCGTCCAGAAAGGAAGCCAAAGCAGTGCTCTTCGTCTCTCAAACCAATGTTTGTCATCCCTTTGCGCCGTTTCTCTCTACCTGAAGATTCATTTTCTGGTTCCTCGAGTACCTATTGCTTTGCCTCGCCTCCAATTCTTTTCTTTCTCTTGGATTAGGCGGGTTGGTGTCTAGAGAAAAGAGGATCCTCCAACCTGCTCCTGGTGTACCTCGAGAGTGTCCCCGTCTGCCATCTCGAGCTGCAATGTTGTCAGTGGATGACGCCTCAGTCTGTCTGACTGCCTGGCCAAACCTACCTGGTCCGGAGTGTCCGCTGGCTGGACACGCGATCCCTCGAAGAGGAATCGGACGGAGTTGAGGCTCTTGCCCTGACGCTCGCAGAAGGCAGTCATGAGCTTCTCAAGCTTGGTGCTGCGCTTGATCTTGAAGAAGACCTCGTTGTTGTTGTCGGTCACCTTGATGTTGAGGTGCTCAGAGTTGGCCGGCGGGGCGTCGGCGGCGGGGCTTCCGTTGTCGGACATGGTTTATCGTGTGTATTGAGACTGTATGGAATTGTTAGAGCTACTTCTCTGTGCGTTCGAAAAGTCGGGAATGTCAAGGCAGAAGGTAGAACGGGGGGGGGTGAGGGTATGCGACAGTATGCGACTGGGCATAGATGCAGGGAACCGATCCAAAGATGACGAAAGCGCTCGGCCATCGGTAGCCTCAAACGTAAACTTACGTGGTCCCGGCGGGGTGATAGGAGGATCGAGGTTACAGGAATAGTCGGTCGGAACCAGGACCTGCTGCGGTGATGGCGTTCCGTCTGATGTGATGGTCACAGAAAAAGAAAAGGGAACAGGTGCTGATGCGTAGGCGAGGGAGCGAGGTCGCCTCAACGGCAAGCGTGAATGCGGACTCTGAGAGAAGGCGAGCGAATGTGGGGAGCGCGTTCACTGATTGGCTGCCTAGCCACAACGGAGCAGGAAATGTGTGGCGTGATACCCTTGAGGCTGGTGAACTTGGCACTATGCCTACGAAGTACTCATATCACACAATACATGAGTCTTGTCTTCGTGAGCCACCGGTCTGCTTCAAGAGACGCTGCTCACATAGTTCCAGGCTGCGGATCAGTTCTCTCGAAACCGTAGGTCTTGAGCAGTACCTATTGGTTGTCTCAGTAAATGATGACATTGTGGTGAGATTACGCTCAGAGCCAAAAGGCGTACCGACTGGAACCGCATTTTGATTGAACAAGCTCAGAAGATAGAAACATGATGTCTCACAAACAAGTAGCCACGTATTAGTACTCAATTTCATTCACTCGATTCTTCACGGTCCTCCTCTGTACAACCGTGCAGACCCCGCAAGCAGCGGACATCGAGAACGTAGAACATGAAATGCAAACGTGATTGTCAACGGGGATATAATGTCAACAAACGAGTAAAAAAAAGCAATTCAATTGTGGACCCCTTTTTGTCTTTCAGTCTATAACATCTTCTCATCAGAGACCTAAATACAGTAACTCAGAGAAGTCGCTCGAGGTCCTTCACTGCTCCAGCTTCCCTTAGACTATCAAAGACGCAAACTCAAGACGAAGAATATGTGAATATCACTACAATGGTTTCTGATATAGAGCGAGAGGATGGGAAAAAAACGAAGGAAGAAATCAGACCTCTCCCCAGTCGGCCTCTTGGTATTCCGAAACGCCTTCTTTCATAGAGCACACCTGAAATGCCCCGGTATCCGCGTATAACGAGTGACTCCTATGAGAACCACCATCTTCCAAACAAACAATAGGTCAAATCGAAATGAAATGATGTTACGCCCCCCTTCTTTTGTGTCAAGACAATGATGCGCAAGTTGATGGTATAACCAGGGTGAGGAGGAGAGCGAAGTGTAGCGTGAGGTTCAAACTGTTTTGGTAATCGATTCGGCACGGAACCTAGGGTTATGAAACCGCCGCTGGCGCAGCCTCTCCTTGTTTCTTCAGCGTGGCCACTTCATTGTCCAAAGAGACCACCCTGTCAGTCAAAGCCTTGACTTTCTCCTCCAAAGTCTGAATGTACGCCCACACGCTTGGATCGCTTTGCGCAAACATGTTGCCGCTATCGCTTGCAGCTTGTGGACCGCTGGAACCCCTACTGTGAGTGTACCCTGGGGCTGTTGTTCCTGATGGCGCTGTTGGGGCAGCAAAGCCGGGAGCATGAGAGAGAGCGGGCAATTTCGGCCGCTGTTGTCCACTGTGCGGTGATTGGATCTCTGACGGGCGACGACCGCCATAAAGTTGTTGAAGTTGAGTGAGGCTGGGCGACCGTTGACGGCCAGCAACCTCATGAGCCTGGAGGCCAGGACTGAGAGGCTTAGGGCTCTCGGTCATGCCTGCCTGAGAGAAAGTCCCGGCACCTGGAGCAGAAATGGCTCCAGAACCGCCTGAGGTGCCTGTGTGGCCACTCGTCGACGTACCGGTGCTGGACTGCGTCTGTCCAGCTGTGGGCGGGTACAGACTAGGAGCGGCAGATCCGCTTGCTGCTGGACGTGGACCGGCTGGAGGGTACGTCCGCGCGTGGGTGGCAGAAGTGTAGCTGTCGCCGGAGCCAGTTGGTACGTGCTGAGCGTTGATGCTGGGCAGACTCTGGCGACGGAGTTCGTCATCTTCCCCATTATCGTAAGACATGCCTGTCATAGCCGTCTCATCAGGGTCACCCAAGCCATCCAGCTCATCGCCCTCCGCAAAGCTTCCCATGCTCGAGCGACGGCCCGCACAACCACCTTGGCCCTTGCTGTGTCTGGCAAGCGCGTCGCCTCGAGCAAAACTGCGGTTACACTTAGGGCATACGTGAGGCTTCTCGCCAGTGTGCAGCCTGCCGTGTCTCTTCAGATCATGCAGACGTCGGAAGCGCATCTGACAGTCTGTGCACACGTAAGGCTTCTCCTGGCTGTGAGTGAGCAGGTGGCTCTTCAGGTTATGATGTCTGGTAAATTCCTGATTGCAATATGGGCACTTGTGCTTCTTGCCACCGGATGTTGGTGAGGTTTGCTCAGAGACCATCGGAAAGCTCATGCCGCGAGCTGGGGCGTCGTTGACGGCATTGGCTTGCAAAGAGCCTGGATATGACATGGAATTTGGTTGCGTCCTGTCCTCCTGTCCTCCTATGTGTTGTGCCAGGTCGTTCTCCGGTCTCTGGTCGACATCCATGGGTGTCGGGCTCGCTGTAACGCCAACACCAGACATGCTTGTCACGCTTTGTGGGCTTGTGTCGTGCTCGTCGCTTCGCGCGACGTTGCTGGGAATAGTCAGTGCGTACGGCGCGCGCGTCACCGCGTCCATAGCGGCGGTTGGCGCCGGTGCATCAGCCGGGCGGCTCATAACTTGCGTGCCTCCAGACATGAGTGACTCGAGGACCTGGTGACTCGGGTTCTCGCTTGTTTCGGGTGGACTGGAGACCTGTTCTGCAGCGCGACGACGGCGCTCGTCTTCGAGAGCGGCTGCCCCTGTGAGCGGTGGAGGGGATATGCGCGCCGCAAGCGCTAAGCGCGCAGACTTAGTCGGCGATTGCAACGGGCTGCCCGGCTGCGCAGAAGGGGATCGTGCAGAGACCGGTGAGGACTCGCGTTGACGCTTCAGAATCCTCACAGCTTCGTCTGAAGGGAGAACAGAGGGAGGGGCGGGCGCAGAATGAACAGACGGCGGGGTCTCGGTCGCGATTTCGCCCGCGTTGGATGCCATGTAAACGGCTTATACTGGCAAGGCCAGAAGGATTGTGGGCGAGAATGATGTTCGCGGAAGGTTTTCGTTGTCGCGACGGATCAAGTACACATATCGAGGCGGGCGAGTTACGAGGTGTGGCTGGAGAGTCGTGTGTGGCGAGAGCTGTTTTTTTCGGCTGTTGTTGGTTAGAAAGGCGGATTCAAGGGTGTCCTCGTCGAGAAATGGCCGTCAATGACGGTTATGAAGCACACACGAGATCAGGTCCGTGGGACCAAGGTTACTAGTAAAGGAACGTGGAATACTGAATATGGGCACCCAGTTTGTGTATAGGGATGGGAAGGGGAGTTGATGGAGAATGAGAGAGCGAGAGAGAAGAAGATGTGTAAAGCTCTGGCCTCAACGCCACGAGTCACTGACAGTGGATGGTGCAGTGGTAGCAACAGTAGCGCGGCGACAGATGGGACAAGGAGCCAGGGTTGAAGGCGCCGCCAGGTGAGGTCAGGCTTGGCCGAAGAGGGTGTGGTTGGTGCCAGGCTCGGATCAGATGGTGTGAGTGAGAAAGAGGCGCAAAAGGTGCAGATGGAGGAGGTGTGTGTGGGTAGCAGGGAGTAGAAGTGTGGCTGCGTGGTGATTGATGCGAAGAGGACAAGAATTAAGAGAAGAGAGAGGCGGGTGAAGAGGCTCCTGAGTCCTGGGGCAAGTCGCCCTCCGACGCGGTAGCGGCTGGTGCTGGAGCTTGTGAGTTTGGGGGTGTGGGAGGTGTACCACTAGAATCCAATTGAGGCGCTGAAAGATGCAGACGGTACCTGAGCTGCAGGTAGTGAACCGGAGGAGGCGTTGAGGCACCGGCCACAGAATGGGGGAGGGTAGCACCTATTCGACGCGAACCCAGGTGGCTGGGGCTCGGTGCTGGACCTGAGCATTAGGTACCTCGTTAGCGGTGGGTGTGGCACAGGTGAGGCACTACTGTGGCTCAACTACAGGCAGGGCCTCATCTTGTTTCTGACTATCCATCCCCACGGCTTGTGAAACGGCAAGCCACTCATCGTTGAGAATCGCAAGAGGCGACTCGTGCAGCCGCAGTCCGAAACACGATCCTCGCTGGACAAGAACGGGAGCTCTTACCAGGGTCGTGCCAGATGGAGAGGGCTGAGGCGAATGGCGTCCCCGAACTGATCTGTGGCTGCCCTTGATTGGATGCCTGGCGTCTGGACCTTGTCGCTGAGATGCCGGGACGTTGGTTCAGTAAGAGGGTACTCCATACATATTACCTGAAAGGTAGCATTGTCGGGAGATGACATCGACATCGAGCCGAAGCGTTGTTATGCCCCATGCCTGGGCTGCATGCGAGGAGGCAAGTCACACAGGCTGTCAAGGCATTCAGCACGCGGCGCGCCACTATTAATAGGCTGAATATATGTAACGGAACCAGATCCTTCCAACTGGCAACCAGTGTTGGCATTCTTCAGATGCGGTAGGTTCACTCGCTAGGGAAGGGCAGTACTGTAACTTACTTTCCTCCTCGGAAGAAATCTCTCATTTGCTCTCAACGATTCCATCAAGGGTCCCCGTCTTGGGCGATTTAGATGTTCGGGTCATGTACCGAAGCTAGCTAGACATGCCTTTCGCGTGTTGACAGCCTAGCGAACCCAAGCCTCAACAGGGGGTATTAGATGGGGAAACCCAACGTGACAGACTGGGGCCCGGTGCCAGTGTTATTCACCTGGGCGCAGGTTTGAGGCCACGGACCATCTCCTCAGCGGGCTCCGTCTGTATTTGACAACGGCTCTGCCAGATCCAGCTTATCCACCAAGAGTCCACCAGCTGGCCGGCCGGCTAGACACAGGATTTGAAGAGACATTGGACCCTGCCCCAGACAGACGAGGAACATGTTCACCCAGATCTTCCCCCCATCATGGTCGCCGTCCATTGAGACGACCACTGCAGGAATGGGGCGGGAGGGGCGAAACGAACTGTCGCACGCCCCGGCACTCCATCTGAGTGGCGGTGCTGCCCAGCTGAAAGCCTGTTTTTGCAGGGCAGTGGACACTCACGACGCGGCCGAGAATGGCACGGCCACACCTGACTTAAACGACGTCAATGGTGTCTCGGTGGCTGGTGCTTCCGAGAGTCGCGCAGGCACTAGATACGACGCTTGAAAGGAAGGAGACCGGATTGGCATATATGTTGATAGTAATGACGGGGAGAATGGTGTGTATATCGACGTGACTGCTCATTTGGAGTTGAGCGGCTGAGGCGATGCTTGTCGATGGCACTTGACTTGACCACACAAAGTGTTCATGCCAAGACGATGGGCGAAGCTTGTATCAGCAATGTCGCGCAAGCCGTGCAGCTTCTGGACGGGGAAGCAGGACAACATATCATGGCCAAGGGCATCGTTTCCGGTTCGCTGCTAGTGATAGAAGCTGGTCATCACCGGCGTCATGATACTGGCAGACGGATTCGCAACCTAGTCTATTGTGGGTATGATATGACCTGAGTTCTAACGTTGCCACCCCAACCTCTACATACGTGGGATTGGACATCCTCTAGCAACCACCACCAAGAAAGAACACATACGAGGCAAAAGAAAAAAAAGACCATACATATATAATCCGTACATGAACCGGCAAAGGATGCACAAAAAAAGCAAAAGGAACGGGCTCGGCCGGGAATCGAACCCGGGACCACTCGCAATCGACTTAAGGTGTAACCCTAAGCGAGTATTATACCACTAAACCACCGAGCCGCGCTGTTTGTTGAAATACGCCAGCTTAATAGACATTAACAAGTACATCGCATCAGACCCAGATCTGTGGCATTTGACTTGCACACGGTTTTGGCGTTCTAAACGGCTCGTCGGGACCTGGGCGGCCCGGACGCCATTGGCGAAGGCGCGCGCAAGCTCAATGATCTGCAGATTTGAAAGTCACATCTCAGACTACCATATCCGAGGCTTTCCTCCCACGAGGTTATGAGGCGAACTGTAAATGAATGCTTGTCCTTTGTGACGTGTGCAGGCTGGACTGGTCCACTGATACTGCGCAAAGGGATCGCCCACCCAAGAGTTCACGATGCGATCGGTGTTTATGGTGGTCATCTCTACCCGCCCAGCCATCACCCTACTCACGGACGTTGCGCATGCCGGGAGTTACTACACCTACAGGGTGATGATCATCGGGTGACGAGGGTCAGATCTCCAGTCGGCAGAAATGCGGTCCCAGGGTGGACAATTGTTCCATTGAGCGAATCGATAGCGCAGCTACTCCGTAGACTATCTTGTCTCTCTCTCCAGCCACACTCCCTCGTAACCAGTCCGGACGCGTTCTCTGGTCCGGTCACTGGGCCGCCCTCATTAGGATGGACCGCTCCACCACACTGACTCCTTTGAGCAAGCTTCCCCTCTTCACCTCAGCGAACCAGTCCATGCCGCTGCTCCCATTGTGGCTGCTCACTCGGCCCAGTACGGCCATTGACATTACCCAATCAAGCGTCTCCACCGGTCACTTTGACGAGATGGGAGGACAGAACCGCTTTTCTGGCCTTCACAGGGCCCAGCTGGCGTGTGAGACATGCAGGGACCTGGACAGGCATCTCGTGGAGATGATGGCCATGTTTGGATGACAAGCCCAGCTTCGGCGCGTCGTCCACTGGCCATCTCGTCTGTCTTCCATCGCATGTCCACACACACACAAGAACAGGGACGGTTGATGGGACTTTGGGATAGCGGCATCCCCGAGATTGGTACGGTCTCGCTTTCCGATACAGGCTTCGTCAACAGTTCGACGCGATGGCACGATAAGTTAATCCTAGCTCACATGCGTGCGTCTCCAACGGCCAAGAGGTGCATTGTAGGCGGGGACGGAAACTCCCAGCAGATTCCGCGATATCCCAGTGGTAGGTACTGTAGACGGACTCAAAAAGTGTAAGCCACTGCTCCGTAGAGGCGCGCGATAGGCACTGTTAGAGCTTACATCACAAGCCACGGTTTTCTGTTTGCTTGCGTTGGCGTTGGCGTTGGCGTTGACATTGGCATGACCTTTTGGGACTGTGCATGGTTGGGGAGAGGATGTAGACTACAACCACAGAGTACAGCTTCGAAGAAACATCTCCTTCTGTCCGCCCATCTCCCCGGATGTCGCTCTCAATGCCGATCCCTCTCTCCTCAGAGAGTCGACTTAGGCAGCACCAAACCGCCCCCCCCATCTCGTTTCATTTCACCTTGCCCATCCTCATTTGCCAGGATATGCGCCACATCTCAGAAAGGTGGGAATCGCCGCATGCTTCTCACTGAGAGCCTCGAGGGGCCCTATTCTTGAGTGGTATTTATCTTTTTTGTGAGATGCCTTCGTGGCAGAAGGGCACGGCGCACGTCCACAGGTGGGTTCGGTAAATGGGTCGGCTCCAAGGGACGGAAATGATGTGGCGAAATAGGGCCGGGGCGGTCCCCTGGCCGCCACGAGGAATCCATGACCGTTTCACGGTTGGAGGTTTCCTTCCGGATGGTTTTGGAATTTCGGTAGCGTTCCTCGTGGGTATTTGGAAACATCGATTCGTGGCGATCCATGCTTTGGCCACCAGTTTGCCCTTCCGGCGAGTTCCCGCTTTACAGCTAAAAAGTTCCGTGCCATGCTACCCTGGACATCTCAAAGCTCGACGTCGGGACTTCATAATGTATTGTATGCTCAGATAAACGAAAACTAGATTATTAGGACTTTAAGTTCTAGGCCTATTTATCTTTCTACGATCGTCCTGATTGGCATCTTCATTCGTTTAAATTTGAGCCTCTGGTGTAACTTGCCCACCATCACCACTTCATGGCCACATATCGAGGAATCAGGACGCAACACACCTGACGCGTGCATTGAGATTTGATCCATCCGGTGAGAGGGCCTAACAAAACATAAAGACGTTGGTACCAGAAGACAAAAGAACCAGCAAAGACAGCAATGACCTGGATACTGAAGAAGTTGAAGAGTATATTGAATATACGACGTGATGTATGTAATACAGAGACGACATGGCTAGTCGCTATCTTCGTCGCTTGCCCTGCCCTTCTTCTTCTTCCCACGCGTTCCCTTCTTGGCATCCTTCTCCGCCTTCTTATCAACCTGATCCTGTATCCTTTTCCTCTCCCCTTCTCCCCGTCTCCACAGCTCCTCCTCCAGCTGTATGAACTCCTTACTGTCGGCGTCCATTCCTACCAGTCTCTCTAGCAGCTTGATCTCATCTGCCCAGACCTGCTTATCCTCCACGGTCTTACCCTTGTCATCCTTGCGATCAATTGGCGTTTCCAACATCATTGGTTTGCCTGCTGAAGGAGCATGGTTCATCAAATTGTGGAAAGCCCGGAGGCCGAGGAAGCCAGTACCGATATTAGCGTGGAGGTCGCGGTTGGACCGGAATGGCGCTTTGCTGTCGTTGACTGTGATGCTTGTCAGTGTGCCATACGCATTAGTTTCAACAGTGACTTACCGTGGAATGCCTTCAAATACTTCTCGCCAACGATATTGTTAAAGGCGGTCATGGTTTCCGAGAACGCTTCAGGCGATCGCAGGTCATGTCCAGCAGCAAAAGCATGACACGTGTCGATGCAGACCCCAACTCTTGCCTTGTCTTCAACAAGCTCAATAATATCTCTGAGATCCTCCCAGCTGTTACCAATCACGTTGCCTGCACCAGCCATATTCTCCAACAGAGTAATGACTGTTGCTGTCTCCTTGTGCGCCTTGTTCAATTGCGATGCGATCCTTCCAATCGCCTCAGCCCGCGGCTCGCCGCCAGTCGTTCCGGGATGGAAGTTGTACAGTTTGATGCCGAGAGCCTCACAGCGCTTCAGATCGTCGAGGAAGCCTTTGTATGCCTGGTCGGCCTTTGCAGGGTCTGGCTGCGCGAGATTTACCAGGTATGACCCGTGAGGTACGGCGTGCTCGGCAGCATTATACCCATGATGCTTACAGGCGCTGATGAAGAGGTCTTTAGCTTCATCACTGAGTGGTGGATTATCCCATTTCCGCTGTGACTTGAGAAATAGGGCAAAGGAGTTCGCGCCAATATGCAGGGCGTTTGTGACGGCGTTTTGGACACCTGCACATCATTAGCTGAAGTTCTTGCATATGATTGAATTGCACAGACCTCCGGCAGCGCTGACATGAGCTCCAATATGCATTCCTTTCTGCAAAGTGGCCACGACTGTCCTCTGCGCCAATGGCATTGCATCTTCCTCTTTCTCAGCTTTCGTTTTCCTCTTCTTTGTCTCCTTCGTGCCGTTGATCCGGGCCACAGGCTCCTCTTCTGAGTCTGCCTTGCGTTTTGAGACAGCTTTCTTTGCAAGGCTGGTGACTTTGGCTGCAGCTTTGCTGGCAACGCTCTTTTGCGGCTCGTCTTCGTTATAATTGACCGATGCCCTCTTTCGGGGAGAGGCACGAGGCATTCTGTAGCTGTGAGATTGAAACCAGAGCAATTTTGATATGGTCAATCCGTATTTCCTGGGAGGTTATGAACAATGGTGCTGGTAATACCTTGAATTTTTGTGAAGGCATGTCCAAGGGCGCGACGGATGACGCGATGATCTGGGATTTCGAAACGCGTAGTCACGTGGGCTTTAATGAGATTGTCATCAACTCAACCCCGAACTACGGAGTACGTGTAGAATGTTCGTTGCTTTTGAGTGCATTTTAAAGTCTGCATACGCCCTGCATGCCTGAGTAACACTATTTGTTCATTCCTGTCAAATTCCAGCCATTCGCCCAGGCGGATTGTTCTGATTGCGCCCAGTCCTGAATGGACTATCCGACCACCATTTCCCCTTATCCCACAAGAACATGTAAGAGAAGTTTTGTACAAGTAATATCATAGACTAGGAAATGATTTCCAGCTCGCCGGTCCGAGCCTTAGCAAACTGGTCCTTGTACGTCTCCCACAGCCTAACAACCTCTTCGACATAGAGCTGGTGTACGCGGTCGATGTCGGCTTGATCTGGCTGTGCACCATGAGGGCCCCCAACTTCAATCGGTTTGCCAACGACAATGTTGACTGCACGACGGTATGGCATCAGTCCGACATCGTAGTTGAGAACACCTCGACCGTGAAGTGCAGGCACAGTAAACTTGAAAACCTTCAGGATGAGCATCTGGATCTTGCCGACCATTGGATGCGCCTTTGGGCTCAATTGATCGTAGAGGTCATTCTCTCCGAAACCAATCACTGGAACAAGGTCTGCACCGGTTCGAAGTGCCATCTTGACAAATCCTTTGCGTCCCTCCAGGACAAGACGCAAGGTGCCTGGTTGTGCCTCGAGTGACTCCCTGGCACCACCAATCACAATGGTCACTGCGCGACCCTCGCCGTCATTACGTGGTCCACCCTTGCTGAGGATGTTAAAGATGGATTCTTTTGACACAGACCGAAGGCCCATACCCAAGACCCAGTCTCGATAGAATGGCAGGCGAAAGTTCGAGTCAAGCGTCAGGAGGGTGTTCGTGATGCCTGGGAACTGCTCCGAAAACCCCAGCGCGTTCGTCGCAAAGGCAAGCCAGGCGCCATGTGATATAATTCCGTGCGGATGGTATCCAAAGATGTATTTTTTCTTGGGGGACAGCTCGTGGGTCCTGTGCAACTTGGCTGGAAAGTATCCAGCAAACAGCTTCCACACGTAGAGGGATCGCAGGAACTCGGAACGGTACGCCAACTTGCCATTCGTTGCTGCGGTCGACACTGAGAGGTGGATCAAGTAGGGAATCAGGATCGGCCAGCTGAAGGGATTCGCACAGGTGAACCAGAAAGCAGATACGAAGATCACGATGCCCATGCAATGAAAGAGTACCGCGGCTGTTTGCAAGCGGCGGACAAGAGGAACCTTGACTGGTGCGAAGCGAATGCCTCCCGCTTGATACGCAGCATCCTCGTGCTCAGGAAGCGAGGACGGTAGCGCGCTTCTGCGACGCTGCACAACACTGTCGCCATTTGTCATTCCGGATGCTGCAGCTGCAGCATAGGACCTGGAGTCTCCATTTGCAGTTCCCCTTGGTGTATTGCCGTTTGTCAAGGAGGCACTTGTATGCTGTGAACAAGGGGGTCGTTGTCAGATTGATCTCACGGCAAGTGGAATAGAAATGGTCAGGCGTTGTCTTACGATCGTGGCATCTCCATTTCCCAGATATGTTGAACTCTCTTCTGGGTTCGGAACTGTGGTAACCTTTTCATCTGTAGCCACCTCTTGTGCTGGGGCACAATTAAAGTCAGCTTTGTTGAATAGCATTGAGATGCGGCTGTCCCTTACCATTAGGCACCGGCACGGTGGTGTCTGGAATAGAGCTCGGCATCTTAAGGCGGTGTATGTGATCGTGAGGGAGCAGTTGTCGTTCTGAACTACTGCCGTTTGTCTGCTGGAGTCAAACACTCCGATAGCTCCGGCTTTCGACTGCTCTTGTAGCTTCAGGTGGGTGGGCCTCTCGGTGACGATGCGCCGCCTCTTGATGACGTGGGATGCTGGAGCTTCAGCCTGGGCACGTGAAAGTACTTGTACTGGTCTTGAATTACCCTGCATCACCATATCTCCGGACATGATCAAATTATTAACTCTCCCGTCCTTGAGGTTCCTTCATCATCGGCGAAACCTCAATAAAACACACGTCTGTCTCTCAGGTCAATTTGGATTGGTTGACTGCTCTTTGTTAACATTTATTCTCTTAATCAGCAACCAGTTGGCCTTCTCGGCTAGTTGAGCCCGCATCCTGCAAGACAGGAGAACGAGAGTAGCTACGGTATCATGGTGTGTTGTGTACTCATGGTATACCTGAAGCCCAATGCCGTTCTAATCGGATGTCACCAAGCAGGCCCCAAAGGACGACATAGAGGCAAAACCGCCTTGCCACCCCAGAGCTGTAAGGATTACCATTCGACTTGCTACGTGTCTGGATGCTGATTGCGAAAACAGTGTGCAATTCAAGGTCTGTCTACGCAAATGCCCCAGTAAGACAGAAAACTGATGGATGGCAGATTGCTTGACGAAGAACAATTACAACGAGGCAAAGTGCCAGAACGTAATTAATGCACTTTACGAATGCTGTGACGCTTTCTACAAGCGATACGGCGAGGAAGCTTCAACAGCAAGTTGTCCAAAGCCAGATCTGCTGCAACTGAAACTCAGACAGGAGAAAGGGGCAAAATAGGACTACATGCTGTGGATGATGGGCAAGCGTTCATTTCTTGCGCAATGGGCACTTTCTGTAGAATGTGGCGCTCGTCTTCGTGCGTTAACCGGCTTCGAGAGCAACTATGGCAACTTTTTGAAGAGCACGAATTTATCTGGGCGATCCTTGAGCGCGCAAGAGGTCCTCATGGGACCTGAACCAGCATTGAGGTACCAGTTCCGAGACTCTAATAGGGATGCCGATGACATTTGTGTGAAGAAGAAGGAAAGGAAAAGATTCAGGCTGTGCAAGTTGTGAATTTTCTCCAATGGTGGATGTGTATCGTTTTGCTGCATATCCCCGGTTGCGCGATACTCTTCCGCCTTTGCTGGTAGAGGTGCAGGCTCAAGCTTGGGAACCCTGCAACAAAGCTTCACTTGACGCGCTGGGTCAACCAACGGCACTAGACCAGCCTGCACAACAAAGGACGAATCGACATACTCGCAATTTGCGCGTAGAAACCACACGAAGAGGACGTAAGAGTTTCAGTCCAGACGATATTGTAGCGGCTCGGGAATGTTGAGGTGCCTCAGCACCTTTCGCAGCTCCAGGCCAGCTGCTACCTAGTCGAGCACCTTCGCGCGAAGCTGCGACGGTCCCAAAAGTACTCGACAGATCGACCGATAACATCTCTCGGCTCAGAACAGATCCAGAACAGACCAAGGCGACTGGGGCACGATGAACGTCGACCTAGATGATGCTCTGCCGCTCTCCGCTGTGGAGAGCGGTCCGGAGGTCGAAGAATTCGCCAATGCTCTTGACGACTGCCTCTCGCCTTTGCTGAAGCCCGCTGAGAAGCGCCGAAGACTGCTCGAACTCCCCCAGAAGTATTACGATAATGCGCTGAGGCGACTTGCACAACATGACCCCCGACGAGCACGCCTGAGCTACGATGAGATGGATGTGGAAGGGGACGACGTCGACTTCGTGAACGACATTGAGGAGCGAGATATTGAGTCAAAGAAGCTGGAGAAAGAGGTACAAACGTGGGACCTGTTTCGCCGTCTCCTGCCGCTGCGGTACACAGATCAAAAGAGCAATACGTCCTCCCTGCGTCCGAGCATGTCTGCCCAATCCAAACCCCGGGATCTTCTCCACGACTTTCTGGAATCAGACACAGTGGCACAAGAGAGACGTGCTGTTATCCAATGGTTGCAGAGCAACGCCGCATCACGGCCTGATATCGATGATTTGGTTCGCGACCTGCAGCAGAATGCCGATAGAGGAGACATCATTGCGCACGGCTGGCTTCACACCCGATCATCGATCAAGTTGCGAAAGAGTGTCACTTCGTGGTCAGGACTTCTCGATAAACAGTCGCCCAATGTCGCTGATTCCCACTCTACCAACAAAGGCGACCCTCTAGTCACACAGCTGGACCCTGATGCGACCACAAGGCAAAATCGGAAACTCCAACCACAGGACGAGTTTTTCGAGCGCGCGATCTGGCTTGGTTGCTTTGAGCATCTGAGGCGAGGGAGCAGCCTGAAGACGATCCGAGACTGGTGCGCGGAACGAACTGAAATGTGGCGAGCGATATCAATGTCTGCTATGCTATTGTCCGTCGATGACAAGGAGCCAGTGCCCGATACAGATGCCAGATCACTGGCTCTCTGGAGACGAATGTGCTACGGTCTTGCGCGTCAAGGCGGCACCGATGACTATGAGCGGGCAGTCTATGGTGTGCTATCAGGCGATGTTCCAAGCGTGGAAAAAGTCTCCAAGAGCTGGGACGATCAGCTCTTTGCCAAGTATAACTCACTGCTGCGAACACAATTCGACCAGTACTTACTTAGTCGCTGTCCCGCAGAAGTTGCGTCTGACTTGACAAGAACTTTCTCAACCTTTGATGCCGCCCAGTTCCACAGCGACAAAGATGCGTCTGCACAGCTGATCAGCTCACTCGCAACGCACCCAGAATTTGGGAAGGAGGCTCGTGAGCCCAGCAAAGCACTGCAGGCAGCCTTCATAGCAAATGAGTTGCGGAAATATCTGTATGACCAAGGCCGTGCCATTTCCGAGACCGCTGATGCAGATCAACAAATGATTTTTGCCTCTCCAACAAGATCACAGTCCGCGGTCAATTTGGAAAGTTTCTTTCGTTCGAATGATTTGGATGGCCTCCGTGTGGTTGCTCATGTCTACTTATTAGTCACGCTCTTGGACAGTATGGATGGGAAGCAGGATGGCTCAGAAGCAACCTCTGCAGACGATGTTCAAGGCAATACTCTCGCTGGATACACAACATTCCTGCGACGCGCGAACCTCAAGGAGCTCATCCCACTGTACTGCTCGGTGTTGGAACGTCCACGTTGCTACGAAGTACTGGTGAGCAACTTGATTCTCGAGACCGACCACGAATCTCGGAGGAACCAACTCCGCCTTATGAAGAAGGTCAGCATAGACATTGCCGAGTTTGTGCGTTTCCAGGCTTCGATATATTTCAAGGGACTGGGCCAGGCGAAGCCTCAGGGCATCCGAAAGCGGAACCTGAGCATCCTCGATGACAAGCCAAGCTCGGCACGAGCCGGCAAGGGGATCAAAGCGGATTTCTTTGGGAGTGATGAGGACGAGGTCGAAGACCTCCATCAATACATGGCACGGTCATTAGAGTGGATGATGCTGATCGACGAGACCTGGCCTGATGTGTTCGCATACGGGGCCCAGGCATACAAATTCTTCTTGGGTAAGCAACGTGTTTGGGGAGCAGGAAATAACTCAGAACAAGTACTGATCATCTTACAGGCAACATGCACCTCACAGCTGCCCGTCACCTCCTAGAGAGGGTCACAACGACTGATATTATCAAGGCCATGGGGCTCACCATGGAGGAAGTGGACGATTACATGTTTACCGACGTCAACTTCTGGGCTGGCCAATTGGCTGACCACGGCATCGTGAGCGTGAGCCCTCAAAAGGTTATGCTGGACGCTCGCAACTTCCGAGAGCTCGAGTCTCTCGTCAGGGTCCTTGATAACCTCGAGACGATAGGTTCCCTCGTCGAATTATCAGCTGAGTGCGTTTCCTTTGCATTCCGGACTACCTGGAAAAGATTTGACCATACTGACCAATGATGCAGGGCACCAGCCAGCAACCGCGAGTATTGGGCAAAGATGGGCGCCGAAGTAAAGGCAACGAAAGACTCGGTTCAGCCATTGCTGTCCGAGTGGTTGTTGACCGGAATTGCTGGTAAGTTCACAGGCGGGCTCCTTGGATCAATACCCATCTGGAAGCTACAGACCGTTGCTAACAAACTCTTCTCCGATTCAGCTGGTGATAAGGAGCTTCTGCGCCTCCGCCAGACGTACCTCACCGAGACCATCCTCGCATACGTAAGCGCGCTGCACTTTGCTGGCACCACTCTGTCGAGAGACTACCACCTTGAGTGTATGGAGCTGGCCTCAACGATCGCCGAAGGAGAATCCGACCTCGCCGCGTCGTTCCTTGAAGCGGGGCGAATGAGGGAGCTGGTCGAGGCATTCGCGGCGTGTAGCAAGGCGCTGGCGGTTGCTACGGGAGGAGCTGGAAGGTCTGCCGGTGTAAGCAATAAGAAGCTGAGGGAGATGGGCTGGTCAAGGGATCTGTGGTCAGTGAAGTCATAGGCACTAGAAAAGTCGTCCGTTGTCGAACAGGACAGGAGGCTGCATGTATAACGTAAATTGGTTGATCTTCTGGAAGTAGGTAGGGAGGAGGAATACCGGCGTACTGTGGCTCTGCTACCTGGCCGCGAACATGACAATTTCATTTCAGTAGCACCGAAGAGGCTTTTATCTGATCTATTGACACTCCGTTCACCGCAATGCTCATAAATGGATAGTCACACGGACAGGGAGGATTTGCGGAGGTGCAGCATATAAGCTTCCCCGGACGCGGTGTGTCGCCTTTGCGTCAGGCCCCGCTACTATGCAGGTCCAACCTCCAACCTCCATCTAACAACACCATCAGGCCTCGTTTCGCAATCAAGCGGAGCCCCCCGCGATCCCGTCATCCAAAGATTTCTCCGAGGCGATTTCAAGACGACAATCACTCAGCCAGCCGTTCAACCTGCCACATAATGACAGGCTTCCCACCAGATAACGGGCCAGCGGCCACCCCGCCTGTTCCGCCACCAAAGCCCGGTAGCCATGAGGCAAGCGGCATCTCGACGCCGGTCCCATACGGCGCATCAGGAACCCCGGGCAGCTTCAGCAGCGGAGCGCAACATGGCGCAACTACGCAAGGTCAGCCAGGAGGTCAGGACCCTGGCGCAGCATTTGCACCTGAGCAACAGGCATCACCGATCCCAGAGGACCCTGGCGAGCATTGGCTACCTCACATCCTCGAGGATAAGTCGTACGTGGAATACCGCCGACTCTCTTCTCCTCGCCGCGGTGGAGAGATGTTGCTATGGGGACTGCCCGCTGACAAGACGATAGAAAACAAGACCTCGCCGCCATCCTATCGGACCCCAAACTTCTCCAAGCCCTCGTCCACTCACCCTCGACCGCCCACCCCTCCACCACACACTCCAACAGCGACCTCCTTCAGAACCTCACCACGAACGCCTCCCTGGCCCAGCACCTGACAGCCCTCTCCACGCGCCTCGCCCAGACCCGTGCGGCCACCCAGTCCCAGCTCCTCTCCACGCACTCTCTCGAGCGTACATGGCGCTCCAAGCAATCCGACATGGACCACGCCTTGGCCCCCTTCAGTCCAGCGAGCCTGTACCAGCGGCTGGGGCAGGGCGTGCAGGAGCAGGCGGCGGTCTGTCAGGCCATGGAGGAGAGCTTCTTGGATGGCGGAGGGCGGGATGGGGACGGGGAGGTCATCGGGGAGAGGGAGGTGGGAGACTGGGTGAAGAAGTATAGAGAGGCGAGAGTGCAGTATTATCTAAGGCAGGAGAGGAAGGAGAGGTGGGATGAGGGGAGAGTTGGTGGTTGGAGGTAGAATGCGAGATGGACAGAAGAGAAGAAGAAGAAGAAGAAGAAGAAGAAGAAGAAGAAGAAGAAGAAGAAGAAGAAGAAGAAGAAGAAGAAGAAGAAGAAGAAGAAGAAGAAGAAGAAGAAGAAGAAGAAGAAGAAGAAGAAGAAGAAGAAGAAGAAGAAGAGAACTGATTGATACCCTTGGCAGGAGAAAAGAGTGTGAGGAAACCAAAGGAAGAAGAAGGTCCCCGGCCCAGGCGACAACGAGGAACAGGATGATAACATAGGAACTAGCAAGCATTTTATTCAACAAACCCGTCCAAGGACCTTTCCAGGTTGGATAGTAAGAATTTTGGGTCTCTGCACATCAACCGCTCGCGATCATGCTTGGAAAACAAACTACCGTCCGTCAATGTGCTGGTCGCTACTGCGTTGATAGAGCCTTCCTAGGATATTGCCTCGCGAGGTTCAGCATTCCTGGGCTGACAAGCTACACGCCACGGACAATCCATTCTGATTTTGCTTCTCCTAAGCAACATTGCATCTGTCCAGACAGAGCAGGTCTATCCAGCTCACCTGGCCACGGCCTAGTCTACCTTCATCCAACCATGGTACCGCCCTCTGATCCTATCCTGCAGGGCAAAACAGCCTTTTCCTTCTTGAAGATCACTTCGTTTCTCATGCAACTGTTGAAGACGACCAAAAGTCGCGTGCAAATACTGCTGGTATAGCGCATACCCTCTTGCCTTGAGACTTCAACGCTCAAACGCCCGCTTGTATGCAGCACGCATACCAAACATGCAATTCGAATAAGAACCGCCTCCTCATGACTACGTACCAAAGCATAACGGGCAGGAACCCTGAACACCTCACCAATACTGAGCTTTGCCTCACAAACTTATTTTAACATGCTGAATGGACTTTTCTTCATGTCCGGACTGCGCGGGCTCATTGGTAGAGCAAACAAATCGTCCTCCTCATCTCGGGCTGCCTGCGATTTCGCAGCGACAGTGCTGGTGTTCTGGCCTTTCAACGCAGCGTCGAGCGACGCTATTTCGTCGGCACGATTGCTCTGAGATATGGCGGACAAAGATGAGACGGCAATATCACTACCATCCGCTGTTACAGCACTCGCGTGGGTGAATGTATTTGCTGAGGAGGCTATAGAAGAGTCAGGTTTCATAGTTCATACGTACAGAGGGCAGATACCGTCTGATCTAAAGCACAGTATGATTGTGGAAAGGTTCAATCTCACCTGTTGGACTGGGAACTAGATCTGCCGGCGTCGTAGCAAGCCTGAGGCCCTTCAGCTTCTCGCCCAACCTTCCACCAGAAGACTTCGGGGATATCGGCGTGATGAGGGAACCACTTCCATCCGAAGCTGGAATCTCGATTCTTTGGTTTTGCCCAGGTCTTGTCAAGAAGTTGTCCTCGATCCATTGCTTTTCCCCCAGCGCCATCTCCAGCCCTACGCTCTCTGGATTTTTCCTCCTTTCAGCATCCATTTCCTTCTCAAGTTCAGCCACCCGGCGCTTTGCCCACAGCGTGTGTAAAACGCCTCGAGGTCCAGCCTCGAGGTCGAAGCCGGCAGGGAAAATGGCAGGGAGAGGTTTCACCTCAATCCTGCCTCCCAGTTCACTTGACTGCGGACCCTTGCCGTTGGTGGGTGTAATGGTTATGGTGGGTGGAACTGGAGCATCTGGAGGAAGCAGAAAGAAGACACGCCGACGAGATCCGTTTTGGTCAGAATCGTTGGCCGGGAGGTTGGTGGACTTTCCGGGCCAGGCGATGTCCCAGCCGTCCGGCTCGGGACCCTCAACAGCACCGGCGCCGGCGCTCCCGGTTTGCCACTCAACCATGAGGACCTTCGTACCTCCACCGTCACTGCTGAATTCGAATCTGGCGAGGTGTGTGGCCGCTTCATCGGGACTTGTTTCGCTCGCAACGGCGGCAATCGGAGGTGACGACGGCGGTCGGTCGTCCTGCTCCTCCCGTTGTTCTTGTGGCGCAGGCCGAGAAGCCTCCGCGGAGGGTTCCATCCTCGCCAGCGAACCGGCGCAGTGAACCGGCAGCACACGACACAGTATGAGGAAACGGAAGAGGGGCAACAAGAGGAGAGAGGAAGGAGAGACAGGAATAGACGAAGAGAGATGGAGAGGGGTTCACAATCGCGCGCGGGGCACTGCAGGGGAAAATGGGATTTGAAAGAGGACGTGTTCGTGGGCGCGCGCAACGTAGGCTGAAGCTTAGCTGGAAAGGGATCTCCACAGGGTATCGTAGAGCACGTCGGCCATGTAAGACCGAAGCAGCCGCAGTCAGGTCGGGGCAACACAATGCCAGTGAGCGGATTTGTGCTGAGACGACAGGCTCAGATGAGATGAATGCCTCGAAGATCTAGCTGTAAGGGGAAGCGCAGCAGCGGACGGTTGGTGTTGATGGGACGAGCTTAAATCCTTATGACCAAAGACGTCACTGTCAGGGGAAGGGACATTAAGCTTGACTGATCATTGCCGTAGCCAAGGAGCAAGGGCGGGCGAACAAAGGCGAATGTGGCGAGTTGGAACAGAGAGGGGTCGCCGCCGTGGCCGTGGCTATCTTGACTTCAGCTCAGCCCGGCTCTGGGTCTGGTTTCAATTCAAACCCCTGTAGACCGGCCTTTGTCCTTGGGGAAGCTCGAGACCGGAGCCGCATGCCGAGAAGGAGGAAGAGATGAGGGGCACATTGACGGAGCAACTTGCGTCGTCTGGACATTGCGGACAATCAAAGGAATATCCATGCCAGTGCACTGTTGGAAATCTACTGGCGCATGTGAGCCGTTGCGCCCATGGATATACGCGGCAGACACCTAGCCTATGCCGTTGATGAACTCTGGGATATTCAAAAATAGCACCGCTCACAACATGGGATGACACGGGATACCATGCGTGGCGTGAGAGCCTGTGGTCGACTTTCCAAACTAAGGCAAGACCCAATGCGCGTGAGTGCGGCCTTAAAAAGCTCTAGGCGTAAGTCCTCTTCTGTCAGGCACACGCAGCGCTGTCGACCTGTTATGGGTCGGGGGAAGACTGAAGACGAGAGAGAGCGGAACGAATAGCTTGGCAGGAGAGCTCTTCTCACTGTCCTGCGCCAGTCGAGTGAGTGAGTATTCTCTTGAAGACACATCGGATCCAACCATGCATGACACGGCATCGGAATCCAGCGGATCAATCATATCCCAGATCTGCCAGGTGCATGGCCGAGGGCCATCAGGACTGAAGAGCAGCTTGAGCCGGAGAAGTCGCTTCCTGAAGAGCAGGATTTCGGAAGGCTGCATGCTTGGACCCAGAGCTGCCACTGTGCGTCGCACAGGATACAACCAGGAGCCTCGTGCCGCAAACAGTATCAGACATTGCAAACCACCGTAACCGATGTTCTTTGCCTCGTAGCCCAGCCAGTGCCGTCCGAAACTTCAAGGCCGTCTGGAAACCGAAGCGGTGAGCGTGAGCGAGTGAATGAATGAACCTGTCGACGAAGAAGGAGAAAATAGCCTCATCTGTGGTGTCCTGCGAACAGGCGATCAAATGAGCGACCAAGGCACCAAGTACGCACACCAGCGCCGTGCTCCTCCTACTTTTCTGCCAGTCACCAGAAGAGCCGCTTTTGCGGCAATCCGGCTGCCCGCTAGTACTGTACGATGATCCGGCACACGGTCTCCAATGAATCACGGGGGAGGACCTGAGGAGGTCAAGACCACCATGACCACACATCACTGCAACGTACATACCCAGAGACGATCCTGCGGCGAGTACGCGACAAACGGGAAAACGGCCGGAGAAGGGCCGTGGCCTGGCTGTTCACCATAGCTTGACCTTTGGTGGTGCTGTACTGTACTGTAGTGTGTCTGCTGGCAAGGTTTGGCTACTGTACAAGCACCGCTGTTGAATGTACTGTTGCTGCAACATCGGCAGTGGTGGTCTCTCTGAAAATGGGCCGTTTCCATGCCTGTCGCCATTCTGTTGCAAGAAAGAAGCACCTTCTGCCAAAGAAGGGAATCAAAAATAATGAAGACTTGACTACATTTTCCTCATGGCCAGCCAAGCCGGGGTACCCAATGGGGGCACAGGTACTGTGGTCAATGGAGGCGGAACAGACCGAGAACGACCGAGACTTGCCCATTGCGATATCATTCTTGTCCCGCTTTGAGGTCCACGTAACTTCAAGTGTCTGTTGCTCTTCGAAAAGGGCGAGAACATCTCCCTCAGCGTGGTTTTTCACCGAGATACCCTATCGTACCCCCTGGTCGCACGGTCGGGCCTATGAGGAAGTATGCGCAAAGGGTTATTCGAACCGGCAGCCTCGCTACAACTGGAACCAGTGTTCGGGAAACCGATGCAGGAGCCGAGTTTTCGCCTTACCTTCCCACCTCGCAACTGGGCCGGTTTGCCCCCGTTGATGGGTAACACTGCGTTGAAGCGAGAAAATGTTCCGATGTCCTCTGTTGCTATGTATCAGCAATCCCAAGCCAGCGGTCGTCTGCAGACCGATGTGCTCTTGAGGTAGTCAGCCCTCCACAACCATCAACAGTACTCCGTACATAGCGGTGCCCCAGATCTGCCTGCTTGGACCCATAGGTAGCTCATGGGCAGCATAACGGTGGCCCGAGCGTCGCTTCATTCATCGATATCCGCCCGCCGTATGACCCTTTTCCCCATCCCATTGCCCACCGTCCATGACTGCAATAGGCAATTCCGCCTAACCAGTGGTTCATGGATTCAGAGCAAAACCGCAAATGCTTCCACAGCCCTGCTCACGCGTGCCTGCATCTCTACAAACTCCAATCGACGACCAGTTTCTTGTCGACTCAATTGCTGATGGTGGATTCAAGAGGAGGCTGTCCAAGTCCGCATGTGAGATGTTTCGAAACTCGGGATCCCAGTGTACGGCACGACATCATCTGTGCTAATGGCACCTTCTTTAACTTAAGATGCAAGAATAACTACCGGCATAAAGTTCCGCAAGCATGATCGCGCCGTCCACCTTCAACTGGACACGAGGTTGGGGGGTTCCCACATCGGTGTGGGAATGCTAATCAAGGCATAGATATGCCAGCGTTGCAAGACTTCAAGTTGTAGGAGGGTCGGGACACCGTCTTGTTTGGCTCATTGTCTGGCTCTGCAGGAGAGAGTAGCCGGAAGTGTTGCATTCATGCCCGGGTTAGGTTTCATCTGCCACGCAATAGGGTGCCATTCGGACGAGGCAGAGCACACGACCGGCACCTGATTCAGATGGCCGAAGCTAGAACTCCGCGGCCGATAGTTATCCCTTGTGGCCGAACCTGGGTCGATCGGGAGTCTCCTTTGCCCGGAGTTTGGCTCTGGTACATTCTGATCCGCACAAGTTGTCTTTCGGACAAAACGGCTTGCGCTTCAAAAATTGCTCTGATGACGGCGTCAATAGACCGTGACAATGGACGAGAATTTTCGGCTTGGGCATCTACAGGACAGAGAAAAGTTAGGACGGGAAGCCGGCTAAATTCCTCGATAGTGCGCAGCCAGGGGTGTAAAGAGGCTGATGGGAAGGGGGAATAAGGTAAGCCAGCTGGGGACGGATCAAGTGAGGGGTGTTCTTACGGTCCAATCGTGGGGTCACGGTGGGCTGGTCTGGGGTTGAGATGAAGCTGCCATCACCACTCGGGTCTAATCTCTGGTTCGGTTGATTCAATATTGCCGCAGAACATTGGACTCGTACCCATTCGTATGAAATCAGCATTGTCAAGATCGCACATCTCTGATGCGTTGTATCGTCGGTGGTGAGTCGCGGCAAGAACTTTCAAGGGAGGGGTGTGCGCTTGAACCGGGGCCAGCAGCAAAAAGCGACCGAGGGTTCACCCGCCTGGAAGTGTTTGGGGGAGCGCCTGGAAGCATAAACACCAGAGAGCAACGTAGACACAGCAAGAAGGTTGGCGTTTTGCAAACGGATACTATCTCGGCGGCATATCCATGGTGCTTGAGGTGAGACTTTGGGGTCGTCCAATCGCCTTTCTAGCTCCGTTTTGCTGGTCTGGAATCTTTCGTGGAAGCCTGGAAGCTTAAGGTGTGAGTGAGTTGACGGTGGATGGCGATCGTTCACTTCACACGGCCTTGCGTCGGTGCAAGCCCGTGGGCTTTGCCTGGGGGCGTTTGCTAGGGTCCACACAATCAAGCCGAGTACACAATATGCCCGAGACCAAGAGGGGGGCGTCGGCGGGTCCGGCGTGGAGGAGTGAGAACTTGGGGACGATGGGAAAACAGCTAGTGGCGCTCTAGGATGAGGTGAATCGAGGTGTTCACCACAGGCAGACATCCATGATAGATGTTGAGTTGATGGAAGGATCTTCCCTTGAGGCCATTGCGACAGACATCGTGACTACCAGAGATGATGAACGTGCTTATCGGTGCTGACGAGTGCTCGCAAGTGCTAGGCCAGGCCGCTGGTGCCGCAATCCCCTGCAGGATGAACTCAACAGCCACAACAGTCAGTCGTTGGAGATCACTACGGCCAGTGCCAGTGGCAGGCGTCAGAGGCCATGGCCCTGAAATGGTAACTCGTCACCTCTGGCGTAGTGATGTCTTCTGCCACAATGGGGCTGCTCGCCTGTTATCATGTCACGCCCGTCATCACGCTGAGCCTGCTGTAGATGGCAAGGGACACTAATTCATCCTTCTTTGTCCCGTGAGTGGAAACACTAGATCTGGCAGGAGCGCGAGGTAAAGCGAGGTACCTCCGCCGATATACTATACTAGTGTGCATGAAATGTACCCTTCGCTCGGGGCTGCTCTCCACAGTTACGCCGGCCATACCGCCGTCCAGCGAACCAGCGTCCACAACATCGCACGCCAGCCGATTGGCTGCAACGCTGTCATTCTCCCCGGGCCTCCCACTGTTCTCTCACTGTCTTGACTTGCCTGCCACTGGGCTGCCACCCACTGCTTCTCTGCCCACTCCCTTGTTGCCTCTCTCTTCATCATCTTCGTTCTCCTTCATCATCCTCGGAATCAACGTCACCCTTTCCTCGCCCTATTGACCTCGCCCTTCGCCCGCCGGTGTCGTTCAGTTCGGCATATCGTCTGCTGTGCAGGCCTCCAAATAGACATCTTTGTCTTTCCTCCACTGCTCCCAGCGATCATTTGCGCCGGCAGACCAGGCCTCGAGTTGCGAAGCGCGACCGATCGAGAACATTCGCAGAATCACCCCTCCAACGTCGGCGACGTGCACACGACCGATAATCGTAACCTGGTTCGCGATCGCATATACGGCCCAAGGATAATTGCAAAAGTTCTTGCGACTGATCTCTGTCAACGCCCCAAGGCGTTGTCCTCCGCTTCGGTATACCTCGATCATCCCTCCAGACTCGCAGCGATCGGCATCTTCGCGATCTGAGTGCATTCCACTGTCGCGGAGTCTTGTCCCAACCAGACTTCTTGTGTCAACCTAGTCCTTGCCCTGTACATTCGAGATCGAGCCATGTCGATAATCATCGCGTCGCTCTCTGTCCAGCCATAGAGTAGCACGCTGCTCATCGCGGTCGGCAACTGCTATCCGTGCCTCACACAATACTGTCACTCGCTCAAACAAGTGCCAGCCTAACTCCTTGCGCTATGGCTGAAGTACGCGAGGGGCGTCGCCCCCTCGCCATGGACCCCCCTCATCTCACAGAATTCGCTTCCGAGAGCTACTTTGCAAAGTATAAGCAACAGCAGGAGCAGCAGCTCCAGCAGAAAGAAGTCAAGGATGCACCGTCTTTCAGCATCCCCCAAGCCTCCTCTAAGTTCATCCTACCTCTGCGAGAGTCTAAGGCACCTGAACAGCAAGAGGCTTCGAAACCGACCGACCACAAACGCGACAAGCGCAGCTTCTTCAGCATCAGGCAAAAAGTTGCCCTTTTGCACTCCAAACCAGTTCAAATCTCGTCACAATCTACCGCACCCACGGTTCAGCCCCGAACATCTACAGAGTCAACTACGAAAAGGTATGTGTCACGGCCGACACGAAAAGTCTCAGCTCTTTGCTCACACGACCATTCCTCTAGCATACCACTCGACCAGCTCTTCCATGCTCTACCGAACGAACTCCAGGTTCAGATTATTTCAGCGCTCCCCTTGAACGACATTCTGAACCTCAGACTTGCCTCGAAGTCCTGGCACTCGCTGATCACCCTCAATGAGACGCCCATCGTACGATGTCATCTCGAGACACAAATACCTGCCTATGCTCTCCGCCTCTATCCGTTTAATGGTCCGAGCGATTCAACACTGCACAACCTCTGTGGGCTCTGGCATCGATTGCATGTCGCCGCAAAACTTGCGCACATGATGTGCGTCTGGATCACGAAAGACATCTTCTTGCAGCAAACAGAAGCGCAGAAGCAGGCATTCGCACCACAGACCGAACGTATGCGCCGCCGATTGATACCGATCCTCTTCACCGTGTTCCACTTCTTCGAAACGTACAGGAAACTCCATCTTGAGCATCTTGAGAAGAATGGAGGCTATGGGCTCAGAAGAGAAGTCTTTACGCTGAACCCTATTGAGGCGGAAATCATGAGCATGTATGATGACCAAACGCTATTGCGGGTTCACGAGGCTTTTCCACTGGTCATTTCCTCGTTCTGCCGCAGGCTCCGGCCTCCTACTTATGTCGGTCGTGTCGAGCGATCTCTGCGTGGTTACTTGAGGGAGAAGCCCTCGGATGACGTTCACTCAGCGATCCTCTGCATCGGTGGCCTTCGTGAAGTGGGCAAGCTGTGGGAGACCAAGGGCTATAATAGCAGACGTGCTGCAGTGGACACTTGGTACAACTCGTTGACGAAAGATGCCCCTCCTGATCCCTTCGCGAAGCCACGACGAGGCCTGATGAGCTTTGCAAGGCGGAAATCTACCGGCCACGATAGAGAAGGACGACGCTTCTCCTTGGAAGAGGCTCCACAGCGCAACCGCAGCCCCTCAGGGTCTATCGATCGCGACTACGTCTTCGACCCCAATTGGGTTTTCAATACCAGCCTTGCTGCTGGGGCTCCCATGTCACCACTCAGCCGAGAAAACGCCCAAAGAGTCCTCGAAGACCTACCTGTACTACAACATATATGGCTCACCACCGCTGAGGCTTTGATACTTGAACGCAAGATCGTCAAAGGCCCTCAGGATATCAAGCGAAACCAGCAGGTAATGCTGGATCTGATTCGCGAAGATGGTGTGGATGAGGAGGACGAGTGGCTGTACGGCCGACACGCCCCTGACTCTGTCAAGCCATCCGTTGCAGCTATCCATGATGATTTGGACTGATACAATGCAACCCCAATATCCATCCATACCTCCCTCTTCGACCCTTTCAGGCAAAGCACTACACCATGTCACATCGACATGACGAACCCACCTACTTCCTTTACAGCCTTCTGTATTTCCTTTGTTTCGAGACATTTGCGTGGATACCTTAGCGAGACTCATCATCTGGTCACTGCTCTTGTTCTTTCTCCTGGGGGAAGAAAATAGGGGAAAGGCCGATCTTTCACTTTTTTTTGTTTCCAAAGTATTAGCATTTGCATGGCGTTGATCGGGAAATAGTGAGATGAAACGGTGGAACCGATCTCATGATTAGCACTGACGAAGGGAAAGACTTGTGTGTCTTTGCATTCAAATCTTCCCAGAGAGAAGAGAGATGGAGGCCTAGAGAGATAAGCCTCTCTGCAGTCTCTGCAGAACTTCATAGCGTTGATCTAATGCCAAGACCTATTCTCTTGCTCTTCATAATTCTGCAATTTGTGTGCGCTCCTGCACGTTTATGATCGTACCGATTGATGAGTTACCATAGGACAGTAATGCATCAAGTGCATCTTGATACATGAAGGAGAGAGTCTTAGGTATCATGATGTCGCCGCATGTGCCCAAAACACCCGCCCGCTATCTAACGCAAATAGGTATCAAATGAAACGTCAAAAGCCAAACAAACCAACGCCTCATCATCATGATCGAGCGCAATATTCGACTCCTGCCCCCATCCTTCCTGTAATCCCGGAATGTCCTCGATGAAGCCAGACAATTGCGTGCAAGTATATATCCATATGCGCGCGTGTGTATCCGAAACTGCGCTTTCAGCGACGTTGAGTGTCCTTTGACTGCACATTATACCTCGGGTGCTGAGCCACAGGCTGTGCATCCGGGTTTGCCGCTTGCTGCGGTCCGACCATAGCTCGTTGCCAGCTCTGCGGGACCTGCGCCGGTCTTTGTTGCGAGGGATTACCGTATCCGCTAGGCTGGCGCGTTGATTGCTGCGAACTGGCAAGCGACGTTTGCGCTGGTCGTGGGATGGAATGTGAGGCAGCTGGCGACCTGTTTTGTGCCTGCCTTATCTGGAATTGCGGCTTCTGAATCTGTGCAGAAGTTTGTTGCATTCTTTGCTGTCCACTACCAGATTGTTTTGCCTGACTTGCCTGAACACTGCTTTCGAAATTACTTCCCGGCGTAACAGACCCTGATGAGCCCATGATGTCTCCAGGGTTGACAGTCACCGCCACCCCAGGCGCAGAGGTTCCTGGGGACTGTATCTCGGAACTTTCCACAGGCAGATCGGGCCCTCCAACACCATTAGATGCTCGGCGTCGTTTTGAGGGTTGAGCTGGATCAGCATGTCCTTGTGAATCTGCCCCGGACATGGAAGCTTGCTGCGGTGCATGCAGGCTGCCATTACTGTGCGACCCTGGATCCTCTGTGTTGTTTGGTTGCTTCCGTTTTCGCGATGCCAGAGCTTGTGGAGTTGCTCCCGAGTCTGCCCCTACAGCTGGATGCGGAGTCAAAGCAGGTGCTGGGAGAGTCCCGAGGAATTGCTGAGACTGCGGCATTCGCTGGGACTCGGGTCCGGGTTGCACTTGGAGGTGGACTTGTGGTAGTGATTGAGCTCCAGAGCGAGAAGTTGTCGGAGAGCTCTCATCTGGAAGCGTATGTCGTTGGTTCATCATGTCTTCATCGTGGACTACTGGAGCTGCTTGGGCAATGGGAGTGTTGCTATCTCTGAGAGGGAGTGGCTTTGGCTTGTTCTTGGAGCCAGGAGGACGGCCTCTTCTCTTCCCACTGGGAGTCAGATTCGAAGCCGTGTTCTCTCGTCGGTCAGGATTGGTAGACTGCGGGCCTGGAAGTACAGAAGTCCCAGCCACGGGCGCATTAGTATTCGGCGCACCTGTGGCCGTGCTACCGTCTTTGGTGTTATTTGCGAGTATGCGATTTGGATTAGGGCCCTTTTTGATGCCCTTGTCCTTCCGGGGCTTCGAGGCTTTACTGCCCTTTGGACGCCCTCTTTTTCTCTTCGGCAAGACAACAGGGTCGATCTGAGGCCCTGCGTCTGGCCGTTCAGGCCCCACAAGCCTAGACATCGCTTCTGAAGAGTCTCGCTCTAAGCCCTGCGGCTGTGATGCTCCCAGTCTGGTGAGATTAGAAGGAGCTCGCACGCCGGGGGTAGGATGCCCAGGCGCAACCCCTGACGGCGGAGAATGGATGGGAGGGAAGATCTCCGACAGCCAGTTAACAAAAAGGGCACCACTCCCATTGTGGTTCTCGCTCACTGGAAAGACACCGTTCGGTGGAGGCGGCGCCCCAGGAATGCCACCGAAGTAGGCGAGCCCTTTACAGAGCTGATCAATGATGGAACTGGGATGAACGGCCCGGAGCAGAGTCAAGAGCCGTGCCTGCTCCATCTTGGTATCCTGCGGAAGCGGCAACCTCGTTGGAAAGCCATAGTATGGCTGAGGAGGATACGGTGGCGGTGGTTGTGGGACCGCACTGGCCGCAGGAACACTATGTCGTTTGGGTCGAGAATATCCAATCCGAGCTTGCCGTTCTGCCGCAGCTACGGTGGCTTCACTGTTGCGTTGTGCAGCCAAAGCAGCATTATTGGCTTTATTTGCCGCCGCTACAGTGGCTTCACTCGATCGCTGAGCAGCTGACACGCGCTGTTGTCTTGTGGTGGTAGGCAGGTCCATGTGAATCGTGGCAAAGTTGCCGCTGCTCGCATTGACGTTGCCGCGGAGCTTATGAGGAATTGTGGCCGTCACACGGCCATCTTCTGGCTGTAGGAGCTTTGGTTGATAACCTGGAGTGGCATCCTTGCCTTCAAGGTAGGGGAGCAGTTAGTATGAATAGGAAAGAGTCATAGCAAGGGCAAAACGCACCTGAAGCTCGCTGTTTCTCTGTCGTTAGCCCGTTCGGCACAATCGCGCGTCCGTACTGTGGTGACAGCGATGGAGGCGCTGCGAGCAAGGGGCGAGTTCCTGACTTCGCGGCACTCCTAGACTGGTCTGCATGTGTTGTAATCGTCGTCGTCGGTTGTTCAAGCACCTGAGCCTGTCCATCGGGCGAATTGGGCGGAGGGTCCCGCGCATCCTGAGTCGCAGCAGCCGCAGTAGTCCGTCCAAGGCTTGACGCCTCGGAGGTCGCAGACTCATTCAGATGGAGTCGATCCTTCGAAGTAGGCGTCACTTCTGATTCCTGTCCGACGAGATTATCTGTCACCTCATCGGCATTCGATTCAGACTCGGAGCCATCCGAGGCAGAAGATTGCGAGTGCTCATCCGTGCCAGATGGTTCATCGTCGTCGCTTTGGGTGTGCGTAGGATCGAGTTGCGTGGAGGGGTAGCCAGAAGCCTTCTGTGAGCCTTCAATTGCCGAGGAAGTGATGATGGCGCTCTCTAATAAAAATATAAGTAAACGGGTGTATGCTTCAATACCGCAGCTGTACTCACCTGTCCCGGCAGCCATGACTGCTACTGGTTGGAAGCTCGGCGAAGAGACGGGAGCCTCATGCGTCTCAACCGCGTGGTAACGCTGAGCCACGACGAAGCGCTATCTAGTCGATGAGTCGCGTAAAGGTCGATGAGACTTTGAGCACCTTGGAGCGAGGCGCAACATGGCAATGGCCAACGCAGAGACGACTGACGGTATGCAACCTGGACCTGAAAGCCAGCCAACAAGAACTTCCTCGAGTCCTTGGGGCGCGTATGGAGTGCCGTCCCATCACACTAATCAAATGGGATAGGCTCAGCGCTGCTCAGGTGGATCGTAGGCAGCCCGGCTACAGCGATCCAAAGCCAGGAAGAGATAAACATGCATGTAAGCGAAGGCAAGTACCATGCCCCACCCTTTAACAGAGCGCGTTGCGACTGAGGGGAGCAGAAATGCTGTAACCCTAGGCACAGAGTACCTCCTTGAGAGCAATGCTAGCGAAGGTACAAGCACTAGGTACACCTGCAGCCCTCTGCACCTCCACTGCACCTCCACCTTCGTCAGAGGCAGGACCAGTAACTGGCTCTGGTCACGGAGCTCATTCGGCAAGCAACCCCGTCATCTCGCAACCTCATCGTAGCCCACCTCTGAACACCTCCGACCTCTAACTGGCCCTGCCCTCTCTCTACAGTCTCGACAGCCGTTCCTCAACTCAAGAGTTGCAGTTCCCACTCTCCATCGCAGTTCCTCTCTCTCTGCTGCCTTCTGAGGCACAGAAGAACCCCCGCCCCGACCAATTATGAGCTCAACAAAGTACGCGGTCATCTCGCTGCCGCTGGGCGCTTTCGACTCGAGCAACAAAGATGATGCCGTGTCATCCCTGAAGAGCACAGTATCCTCTGACAGTGGAACTGTCTTGCCCTTCAACATCCCCGACTTTAAAATTGGCACCCTCGATGCCCTAGTCCAGCAGGCCGATGATCTGGCGAAGCTTGAACAGAATTGCGAAGCTGTCGTCGCCAAGGTTGCCGATTCGCTCCGCTCCGTGCTCGATAGTGACCCCGACAGGCTTGCACAGTACAAGATGGTCAACGACAGTCAGTGAATATTCCAGGGCAGCTCAAGCAATTGTGCGACCCGTTTCTGGTGAGAATTGGCATCTAATTCGGCTATCTTACAGAACCAACCGACCAGTATATCACCAACTTCAGCTGGAACAAGATCCGCTACCGCGCAGATAAGTCTCTCGGCGAGCTTATCGACACACTCGGAAAGGTGAGTGGCTGTTGTTGTGGGATTTCTCGGAAGCTTTCGTTGACATCAGCGCTGCAGGAACTTGTCACTGTTGACAACGATGTCAAGACCAAGTTTAATCAGTACAACTCCGTCAAGACAAATCTTGCAGCCTTGCAACGGCGCCAAACGTGAGTCAACCGAATTGCAATCTTGTAGAGTCTTTGAGATGCTGACCCGCCGCAGCGGCAACCTCGCGACTAAGTCCCTCACTCCGATCGTCGACCCTGCCATTCTGGTCCAGGACTCTGAATACCTCGAGACGCATCTCATCGTTGTGCCGGCGAACAACAAAAAGGATTTCGTGAAGAGCTACGAGACCCTTGCGCCTATGGTGGTTCCGCGCTCCTGCGTCGAGGTCGCCAAGGACGAGGAGTTCGTCCTTTTCGCTGTCGCGACTTTTAAGAAGACCAGCGCCGAGTTCCTGCAGAAATGCCGAGAGCAGAAGTGGACACCTCGTCAATACAAACACGTGCAGGGCGGCAGAGAGGAGGAACAGCGCGAATTGGACAAGGTTACCAATGAAGAGCGCAAGGTCTGTGGCGAGGCCCTCCGTATTGGTCGCACCGGCTGGAGCGAAAGCGTGATGGTCTGGATCCACGTCTTGACGCTCCGGGTATTCGTGGAGGCTGTTCTGCGGTACGGCCTGCCTTTAGACTACGCGACAGCGCTTATCAAGGTGAGAAACGAATCAGGCATACTGCACACCTTGGACCACCGTACTGATTGGAGAGCAGACCACCCCGAAGCTGTCAAGTAAGGTCAAGACGGCGCTGGACGGACGGTTCTCACACTTGGGCGGCAACGCTTTCGGACGGGACAAGCAAGGACGGGTTACAAAGGACGATGCGGCGATGAGCTCTGAAATGGCAGCGGCGGGACTAGGCACAGGCGAGGGGCACGAGTACACGGCATACGTGTACTACGAGGTGGAGTTGCCATAAAGAGGCAGGTACCGGCAGGCGGCATTGTGTGTATATAGACATAATTTGGCCACCCTCTCTCCTGATGCAGCACGCTAAACAGCCTTCTTCAACAGCCCCTTTTCAGATAACCATGCGACGATCTGAGCAACACACTCCTCGACAGAATTCTCGTGGGTCTTGATGACAATCTCCGGGTTGGTAGGCTCCTCGTAAGGGGCAGAGATGCCAGTGAACTCCTTGATCTCACCAGCGCGAGCCTTCTTGTAGAGACCCTTGGGATCGCGCTGCTCGGCAACCTCGAGAGGGACGTCGACGTGGACCTCGACGAAAGGAATGGCCTCGTCGTCGGAGCCTTGGGTCTGGGCGTGGAGAGAGCGAGCGAGGTCACGGTCGGCGCGATAGGGGGAGATGAAGGAGGTGATGGCAACGGTGGAGGAGTCAGCGAAGAGCTTAGCGACCTGCCACCGAAACAATACAATGATTAGTTTCTTTGCTTGTTCTTGCCAACTCTGCCGCACAACTGAACGAATGAAGGGACATGTGGGACTGACCTCTGAGATGCGACGAATATTCTCGTTGCGGTCCTTCTCGGAGAAGCCAAGATCCTTGTTCAAACCAAAGCGAACATTGTCACCATCAAGACGGTAGGCAGCGACACCGAGATGCAGGAGATGCTGCTCAAGAGCAGTGGCGACGGTAGACTTGCCAGAGGCGGACAGGCCGGTGAGCCAGATTGTTAGACCACGCTGCCCACGGAGCTCGTTGCGCTCGCGACGGGACAGAGAAGGGTGCCAAGTGATATTACTGTATGTAAGAGTGTCAGTGATGAGAGGTTTTGAGGGTTGGCGATGATGTGATTTTGGGGGGGTTGATGGCGGGGGAGGGGCAATAAGTTTTGTCTGAGAGGAAAGACTTACGTCGCCATTGTGAATGTGTGAGGGGAAGGAAAAAAGAGAGATCAATGGAAGAGATCAACGTCCAAGGATTATATTGGGAGAGGATGGAGAAGAGGTTGAAGAAGTCAAAACGAGAGAGAATGAAGCCCTTTGCGATGGATTATGACGATTTGTTTTGGGGGTCGTCGGAACTACTTTTCGCGAATGGCAGTCGCTGCCGCTTGCGTGCGCGACCTACGCCGATGGCCGGCCGAGTCGTTATCCCTCGCTCACTTTCCACCACCACCCCAAGCACTCCACTCACACTGGAGCCAACCTGTAAGGTTATCCAGCATTTAATTATGCTCTGTAGTGCAGTACGGCTAAAAGTAGTACTTAGAAGAGCCTCGAGGGGGACCATGACCGCGATTCATTAGAAATGTGTGCTATGTGTGATTTATGTATCGTTCATTGAGTGCGCTTCTATTATGATGGGAAAACATGTCTATCCGGACTGTATGGTGCACCTCTCCGAGAAAGAGACGGTTTAAGATTAGCCGTGAAACCCAGATCATGATGCGAAGGAGACTATTGGATTCTTGGCATCATCTGTAACGAGAAGTCTAGTCAGCAAATGGTCACAACACCTCCTCAGGACAGATGCACGAGGCCGCAACTTACCGCTGCGTACTTGGGCGAGATGTACAGCGCCGTCGCCTCAGCCAATATCGTCGGCTTCTCTCCCGGCGCCGCCAACAGCTCGATATGTCCCTTCACCCACGCCTTCCTGCCCTCCACCTTGATCGTCTCGGCCCTGAGCACCAAGAAGCTCCCTGCCGGCGTCGGCTTGCGGTAGTCGATGTTCAGGTTGGCAGTGACACCGATCTTGTGCGGCAGCGCCTCAAAGCAGCACCTCGCCAGGCCCTCGTCCAGCATCGTCGCCAAGAACCCACCGTGGACGATCCCAGGGTGACCGCACAGATCCTCACCCACGTATGTGATGGCCGTCATGGCCTTTCCCTCTGGAGCGAGCCACTGGTAAGGCGGGATGGGCACCTTGCGCGGACCGAGGAGCGCTCCGCCAGTGAGTGACCGCGCGCGGTAGGCCTCTGGCATCTTCATGTGAGGGCGGGATTCGCGGTAGGTAGGGTCCGCACGGAGGGCCTTGACCAGCGGGTGGTTGTTGATTGTTGATTCGGCCTTTTGAGCTTCGGCGTCGGCTTCAGCGGGGGTGAAGGCACGGAGGGAGTCGGCGTCGGAGAGGAAGCCCATGTTGTTGGCTGTCATGCTCTTCCACATTGCGCCTGCGCCGATCACGGCGAAGACACTGCCGTAGAGGGTGAGGCCAAGGAGCTTGCCAAAACCACCCTTTCTGGGTGTTTCTTTGTAGGGAATTTTTGTCAGTCCGTACACCTCAGAGCAGTTTGGTAATGATGTTTCTGAGGAAGGAGGAACGCTCACCTGTCTTGGACTGTGATGTTGCTGCATCAGCGAACCCGCGCCTTTCGCAGCGCTGGACAGCCTGACGGGTTGTTGCGGACCCAATGCAGCGCATGCTGCGACATGCTGAACGGCCGAACATCGTTGAGGAAGTCGAAAGCACTTCAGTACCTGACCGGACAGATGTGCTGTGAATATTGCAAAGGAAGAAGTTCGTAAAGTCTATCAACCCCCCCGAGGGTATCCGGGTGTTCGACGTATCAAAGTGACGCTAAGCCGAGGCCCATAGCCTTTCGGGCTAAATGCATACTGCACCTTGAGACGATGTGTTCCTGGACCATGCATCTAAACGAGCTTCTTCCTTCAGATTTACCTGGTAGAATACTCCGTACCTTGAGAGCTTCCAAGCTGGGAAAAGCGTGCACAACAAATCTTGGTCAAGGAAGACGAAGAGACCAAAGGAAGCTGCGTCAGAGCGGTTCTTGGCTGAGGTAGACAGGCGCTAGGTGACCTTGCAGCTGATCTCCAGAGAGCCTCACAGGATGCGTCTGCAGCTGTCAAACCGCCTCCACACCCACCCAAACAGCTGATGCTTGCTCATGCCCGACCAGAGCAGGGTGACGCTCCCACCTTCGCTGCAGGGGTCCAAACAGGGCAGCGATTGTGGTGCTGCAGAATGCAATGCGGCCACCCTCAAGAGGCCGAAACCTGCCACCAATTTGGTGGGCTGAGGACGATCGCACCAGTCATCTGAGGACGTGACGTCGCACATGGCTGTGATGGGGTCTAGAACCTTGATTGTTTGTTGGGTGTATGGAAGTACAGGAGTGAGTGCTGATGTCGTAATGCGGGGAGCCACCTTAGCTGAAGCCACGGCTTGAATCAGTAGAGAGGAGAGGAAGCTGGCCTGCGTGTATATATAGTAGATAGAGCGATGATCCTGGTTGTTGAGAAAAGCTAAGCTCGCAGCTTACCTTACGTTGAAATCACCAGGAATACGCATCTTTATACTTAACAAATCTCATCTATCGCCATGGTATGGATATACAGTTTTGAGTGCAGTCATCTTTTTCACGTACTGACAAGCATCCTCAAGGCCACCGCCGAGACCGTCCAGCTTGATGCCCCTCACGCTCCCAAGGAGGATGCCATCAAGGCCTTCGACTCCATTCTTCCCGATCTGAAGAAGGACCTCGTTCACATGCGCAAGGAGCGTCAGAGTAAGCACATGCAGGACTCATGAACAAACTCCTTCCCGTTTTCCAACCCCCATGTCTGACACTTTCATCACACACCCACAGAGCACGAGCCTGAGTACTTTGCCGCCGTCGACAGCCTCTCGGATGACCAGCTCGCCGATTTCTCCACAAAGGACATCACCGCCGTCCGTGTAGGCAAGAGCGCCTACGGCATTCACCTGTTTGCCAAGCTCCAGCTGCCTGCCTTGAGCGGCGGCTACATTCACTTCAGGGTGTTTGTGGCAGGAGGAGAGGAACCGCCTAAGCTGCATAGCATCCACACAGAGGAGAGGGATGACGGTAATGGAGGGAAGTCGTACCGTGCGGTGTTCACGGAGAGCGATGAGCTGGAGTGGTTCGATACATGAGCAGTGGGTACTTGGCGAGCAAGATTGGGACTGGAATCCAGCCAGCGTGCTTTCAACATCGTGCTTGTAAGATGAATAGTATTTTCCTCGAGCATGTGCGCAACCTCTCACCGTTTATGCATCGTCGTCGTCTTGTGCTAGGAGCTCTGCGTAGTCGTCCACAGACGCGAACATTGGCAGCGACTTGAGCTTCTTGCGCCTCTCCTTCTTCTTGTCCCTTTCCGACTTTTCCTCTTCCTCCTTCGCTTCGACCAGTTCATCTGACCCGGCTTCGTCGTCGTCGAAGTCGTTGAACTCGACGCCACCCATCTCATCGTCTTCATCATCATCGTCCATTTCACTGTCCAGAGACATGGCCGGGGAATCGTCATCAGATGCCATATCCTCCTCATCCAAGTCATCGAATCCCAGATCTGATGCCGCATCGTCGATGTCGACATCCGGCTGCGCAGAGACAAGTGCCTTCCAGATCTCATCTTCTTCATCCTCCTCATCACCCTCACCGGCAGCTGTCTTGGCCTTCTTCGGCTCGCTCTTGACATGCTGGAAGTACTCGTGGAAGAATACATCTTCTGCCGCAACCTTGTCCGCTGCTTGCTTTGCGAAGGCTGCAGAGTTCACAGGAGTGGTGGTGCTACCAGCACGTGTCCCGAGCCAGATGTCTCCGAGGTCCTTGGAGGCCCGGAGTGGCTGCATGATGGAAACACCGCGAGCCGAATCGGTAGACTTGGGGTTCCTGTAGACGAACTTGTCAAGGAACCTGATTAATGAGTGGCTATCCAAGTCAGGCTTTGCGACCTTCTGAGCAGGTTTGCTCAAGTTGGCTGCAAATAATGACACCGTAGGATGATAGTGAGCTTGCGCCGGGATCTGGAATTCGTTAGTTATTTTCTCTATCCAACTGGTTACAAACACTCACCATCTCCCAGAGGCAACTCCTGTGAGCGTTCGCATATGTAGGTTCCCGCTTCTTGCCGTCATAGACAGGTCGATCCTCAGGGTTGTCATCGTCAAAGATTGATTCCTCCGGATCGTTGATTAATGTAGAAAGATCTGGGAAAGTCTCTCTCAGATGGGCGACAACGTAAAGGAGACCGCAGACGAAGGATGGCTGGTGAAGGCTGGCAATTTGAAGCATCCTCTTGACGAAGGCCTTGACACGACGAACGTCAACGTCGCTCTTCAACGATCGCAGAAGCAAGTTGAGGTACAGGGCCTGTTTTGAGGAAGTGATGAGGCGGGGGTCCAGAAGCGATTCGTACAGAGTGCGATAGAATCGGTCGCTGGCAAGATTTTTGGAAAAGGAGAGGTGTTGGATTAAGAGCAGGGCCTGAATTCCGGTATTGAAGTTGGCCGAATGCGCGATCCGGAAGAGGGTGTCGACATGCTTTTCCATGACTTCGTCATTGGCCCCGACGAAAGGCGCTGCACGGTTGACTCCAGTGAGTACAGCCGAAACAAGTTTATCTGCCGCTTCAATCTCTTGTTCTTTTGCGGTGAGAGGTCCCTTCTTCGGAGGTGGCTTCTTTGACTTGTCCTCAGACTCCTTTGCGTCACTCTTTGCGTCGCCAGAGTTTGTCTCGAGGGAAATACCAAGGCTTCCGGTCTTGAGAAGCGTGATGAAGAGGTCGAAGTAGATGCGCATGAGAGCCTCGGCGCTTGAGGGATCTTTGCTGCTAAGAATGGTCTGGTTGAGAGTGTTGATAGCATAATACTTGGATCGGAGATCTTGACCAGGGTGAAGAAGGATCTCTTGTTCGATAGTTCGGATAATGATAGGCTTCATACCCGGGTGTGAAGTTTGCACCTGGAGAAGTAGGTATGAGGAACGAGATGCAATCTTGCGGTCGCGATCTCCAAGCTTGTTGACGAGCAGCCTCAGGAGGTTAGACTCCTGCTCCGGCTTCTCCTTCAACAGAGCATAGACAAAGTCCAATGCCTTTGTGCGCGAGAATTCGATTTCGTCCGAGCACCACTGTTCAAGCAATTGGATAAGCTTGAAGTATGTCTCCTTTAGCCAGTCCTCGTAGGCCCAGCCGATCAGATGTGGCTTTGTGATTTTGCCTGGCAGAGGCTGTCCTTGAGCCCAATTCTTGGTCTGAGTTGCATGTAGGGTCCCTAGAAGTCCAGGCTGGCTCTGGAATGTGCGAAGGCGTCGATCAACGGGGAGCAGTGTACCGGGACCTAACAAATCGACCAGGGCTCCGATGGCACCGAGGGCCTGCTGCCTGCTCTTCTTTGCGGCAAGGTTCATGAGAGCGTCAAACGCTCGGATGTTGTGCAGAGGAGACTCCTGGACCGCCAGGGTAAGAGCCGAGACCTTGTCAGTAAGTGTACCTGTCGACATGATGGTCGACAAGAATTTGTGAGACGACGAAGCGAAGATGCTGGTCCTGTATTTTGCCGCATCCTGCTCCAAGAGCTGCTTGGCTTCCTGCTTCAGAGCTTCAATCGACTTTAAGTACGGGCCGGCCTGGTCAGTCTTAGGCTTTGGCAGCTTGCCCAGCTTGGTCATATGCCAGTCTGCTCGTGGCTCGAAGAGCTAGACTACATGATTAGCTGTGGAAGGTCCTTCGATGCCGCTTGAATGCTTACCATATCGCCAAACTTTGGCTTCGACTTTCCCTCACTTTCGCTCTCTTCCTCCTCTTCGCTCTCAGATTCTTCTTTTGCCTCCTGCTCTTCAACGCCATTGGCCTCCTCGGCTTCATCCTCTTCGGGTTCAGCATCCTCAGGGATGTGCTCTGCAAATCCAAGCTCCTTCGAGAGGGCCGCGAGCTCCTCACGTAGCTTCTTGTCAACAGGAAGCTTCTGGTCCTTGGTGTATTCCTCGTCCTCAGAGTCAACGCCATTGATCAGATCGAAGTCGTCCTCGTTGCCTCCCAGAGCCCGGATTTCTGCCAGCAAGTCCATGTTCGCATTCGTGTCTTTCTTGTCTCCGCCCTTGGCAGGCTCTTTCGTATTCCTTTGCCTCTTTTGTTCTTGCTTCGCGCTGCCGTCCCCCGGTGGGTTCTTTCGCTTATGGTCCCCGGAGTTTAAGGAATGGTCGAGCTGCGAGGTAAGTCGGGCAAGAGCCTCCTCGCTAAAGACGCCATTCTGGGCTGGACGAGGTCCTTTGCCCTTCTTCTTGTTGAGCTGCTTCGACATTGCGGCGACTGCGCGGGTACCGAGGAGGGCTGCTTCGTCGCTTGTTGGCTGTGGCAGTCAATGTAGTTGGGAAAATTGATCTTTTCCCACTCTTTATCGTTATCGCAACTTTTTGGCGGAGACGGTCGATGCAGCCCCACCTTTTTGCGTGCTGGTCGCCAGTTGCTGCGTCCAGGGTTCTTTGGTGCTGCAGTAGCTCCACCACCTCCTGGGAGCTTCAACCTCATGCCCTCACGATAATATCCCTTTGTTCAAGCGCACTGCACAACACGATGAGATTATGACGGACTGATTATGATGCTGGGAAGGCATCTATTCACTAATGCGTCAAGGCGCACACCTGGAAGGCTTCAGGCACTTGCCGGGTGTACTCCTCTCTCCATCAGATCACGTTCGACCTTGTCCAGCCTGTGGATGCCGACTGGAGGAAGGTCTGCGTCTAAAGATGAGGGTAAGTCAAAACCGAAATGCTCATGCATCACTCCCCTGACAATACAGATGGGCATGGGAAACTCGTCAGAGCCGGATTCGTCCGTCAGGTACGTCAGACTGCACCTCAGCTGAAGGATCTCTCTGACCTTGATGTAGTCACAATCTGGCATTTTCCACCTCCTACCCCTTGGTCAAAGGGTCCAGGACAAATTAGAAAAGCTCATAGATAAGCACATGAAGTCAATAGGTAAGCCTTGAAACGTATCTGCTGGATCTCTGCGCTAACTTTCGACTCAGGTGCATCACGGTTATCACTCTCAACTATCACAACCGAGGAACTCTGGCAGCGAAGCGGGCGGTTGGAGACCTCAGCGTCAGAGGTGAGCGCCGAAGGATGCCTTCTTCTGGACTGGCTCTGACCCATCTAGTTATTTCGACTGACGGACCGTCGCGATGCCGCCTTGATGCTCTCACCAACTCATGAAGAAGAAATCACGACTTTGGTAGCATCAAGTCTCAAATCATACAAGGACTTGCCGCTGCGATTATACCAAATCTGTGAGGCCATCCTTGGAGGCACCAAATGAGCTTTGTACTAACGCAACTAGCTCGCAAATACCGAGACGAAAAACGCCCTCGTCATGGACTGCTGCGCTCGAGGGAGTTCCTGATGAAGGATCTTTACAGCTTTGATACGTCGACTAAATCAGCGATAGAGACCTACCATGCCGTCTCGACGGCCTATGCTGGCATTTTCTCAGAACTCAAGCTTCCTATCTTAGTCGCCGAGGCCAGCTCAGGAGATATGGGTGGGGATCACAGCCATGAGTATCATCTGGCACACCCCATAGGCGAAGACATTGTAGCCCAGTGCTCCCATTGCGACTACACAGCGAATGACGAAGTTGCGACTACTCGTCCGCTTCATAAGAGCGAGGTTACAGGGACATTTACTCCTGAGCAGGTTAGAGTCTGGAGGGGAGTGGCTTCAGACCACCAGACATTGGTAAATGTATGGTATCCAAAGGTCGAAGGAGTCGAGCCAGAGACCGGTCCCAGCTTGCACGCCGTTCGTAAAGTTCTCCCTGGATTGGATACGAGCATCGCGGATCCTCTCAAGCTCTGGCGCAAGGTGCTGGCAATCGCCAAAACTGGTGCTGAAGAAACGGCAGTCATCAACATCGTTGACTCAAGGCTAGCAAGGTCATTTGAGAATATTCGATCACAACTACCTCTCCTGCCCGATGGAGAGAAGGTCGACGTCGCCCAGGTAGTTGTGACGGAGGATGCTGAGGGCAAATTTCTCAATCTCCTGCCACTGAAAGCAGGGGATGCCTGCCCCAAATGTGACGAAGGCACCTTGAGGGTCCACAAGGCTCTTGAGCTTGGACACACGTTCCATCTCGGAACACGATACTCAGAACCTCTCAAGGCCCAAGTGACACTACCAAGCTCACCTGGCAAGCCGGTGCCAGTACAGATGGGGTGCTACGGGATCGGCATATCCAGAATCATTGGTGCTGTGGCAGAGCACCTCGTCGATGAGCGAGGACTCAACTGGCCGAGAGCAATCGCTCCATACGAAGTTGCGGTAATCCCTTCATCCGGCGCCACGGACGATGTTCTTGAGTTCTTCGATGCTTTGAACGGGTCTCCCGGTATCCCTGGTGGCCTTGATGCCATCTTGGATGATCGCAAAGAATCCTTCGGTTGGAAGATGAGGGATGCCGACACAATTGGATACCCTATTTTGGTTGTGTTGGGTAAGGAATGGAAGCAGCAGGGCATGTGTGAGGTCCAGTGTCGCAGGCTGTCAGTGAAGGACAAGGTGCCCGTGGACCAGGTTCAGGATGTTGTACGAAAGCTGCTAGACCAGCTGTAGTATATGTACAGTATGTAGAACTTCCCAAATGGACTTTATCCCGGAAATTCCAGAGTCCAGAGCGTGCTGCTTTGCTTAAACAAGCATAACTGTGAAACTCTACTCCATGCTGGTGCCTTGTTGCTGCGGAATTCCGCTGACGACGTTAGAAAGTGGGGTCTGTACTGTAGCGTAACTTCATTGTGGCTGAGGTGCAGCACCGAACCCCGCTGCTGGGTTGCCCGCGGAGGCACCCACAAAGCCCGACGCCGCTTGCTCGTCAGCTGCCCTACGTAAGACGGCGCGGCATCGTCACCTCACTCTGCCCCGTTTCCCTCAGTCTCCCCATCAATCCTCCCCCTTCAACGGACACCTACGAACTCTTGAGCTCGACACACTTTTGAGCGAGCTACCTCACACCATCCACAACATCCTCCCATTAGGAGCTGCATTGGTGAAATTCAGTATCCCTGGCGGTACCCTGCGCAGCTTCGCTGTAACCGTTAGACGCCTCTGCGGAGCTGCTCGTTGCCAGTGACCGCTCCATCCGCCCAGCAACGACCGCAATCTCCTCCTCCACGAATCACCCCTCGACTCCCTACCATGGCGTCTCTCAACCTTTCCATCAATGGCGCTTCTATCAAGAGCAGCTACAGTGGTGTTGTCAATGGCCCAGCTCCATCCTCAAGCTCCCCGACCTATGCGCAATGGGCCCTCTTCTCCGTGCAGGCGCCTCTTATGAGCGCTTTCCAGGATGCCGGATCCAAGGAGAGTGTTCTCAAGGTGCAAAGCACTGGAGGTCCGTCTACTGTTCCGTAGCAATACTTTTGTGCATGAGCTTGACTTTACTGACGCATACCTGCATAGATGGCGAGCTCGCCGAACTGATCGAGGATTTCAACGAGGGCCGTATTCAGTTCGCTTTTGTGAAAGTCAAGGACCCTAATAGTGGACTCCCCAAGAACGTCCTCATCGCCTGGTGCGGTGGTGGCGTCCCCGAGCGGACGAAGGGATACTTCACCAGTCACCTTAACGCTGTTTCAAAGGTTCTTCACGGATACCACGTCCAGATCACTGCTCGATCCGACACGGACCTGGACCCCGAGTCCATCATGCGCAAAGTCGCCGATGCATCCGGCGCCAAATACTCCGCCGGAAGCTCAACCGGTGGCTCAGCTGCTGCTCCGCCGCCGATCAAGTCCAAGCCTGTCTTCACACCAAGCACATCTAGCGGCGGTCGTGTGTTCGATCCCCTTGTGGCTGCCAGGGCTAAGCGTGACGAGAATGTTGATGAGGACGGCTGGGGTGCTGATGCACCGCCTGTCACCAGATCACAGGTCGAGAGGGTCGAGTCTGCATACAAGCCTACTAAAGTCAACATGGCCGAGCTCACCTCGAGCAAGCCCGAGCCCTCTCGCTTCGGTGGCGCTGCTCCTCATAACGACACACCTAGCGATGTGGTTAGGGGCGGATACCAACCGATCGGAAAGGTCGACATTGCGGCCATTCGCGCACAGGCCAAGAACCAAGGTGACGAGCGACCCACTCCAGTCAAAGGGTCTTACGAGCCGGTCGGAAAGGTTGACATCGCTGCCATCAAAGCAAGAGCGCAGAAGCCGACCGCTTCTGAGCGGGAAGTGCCCGAAGAGGCGCAAGAGGCTCCCAAACCGGTGTCTGATCGAGCGGCTGCCTTCACCCAGCCCAGTACTTCAGAGCGCCTGACCAGTCTCCCGAAGCCGAAGGTTGCGAAAAAGTTCGGCGGTGCTTCGACCTTCTCTGGCACTAAGGCTCCGACACCCGGTGGGTTGGGCTTCGGCGGACCTTCTGTTCCAGCTGCACCTCCTGTTGGCTCAGCCAGCCGTACATTCGCTGATTCTGGCGGCAAGACTCCTGCGCAGCTCTGGGCAGAAAAGAAGGCACGAGAGCGCGGCGACAGTGTCGGTTCCGCCTCTACACCATCCGCCCCGGCTCCTGTTGAACCTCAGCAGAGTGGCAACCAGGAGTGGAAGAGCGGATATGCCGGAAAGAGCTGGGCACCTGTCCAGACTTCTGGGCAGTTCGGCCGTCCTGCACCTGGTGCTGTGAGCCAAGATAACACCGGCGAGCCCGATGTCAGGTCTCGAGGTGAGGAGGAGGAAGGCTCTCATTCTGGAGGCGGCATTGCTGCTCTCAAGGACCGCTTCAAGGACGCGGCACCGATCTCCATTGGAGCCGCACCCTCAATCCCCCGACCCGCCGAGGAGCCTGAACACGCTGAAGAGCCAGAGGCCGATGATCATGCACCGCCTCCGCCACCGCCAGAGAGCTCGCGCCCTACCGGCGGCTTCCAGTTGCCCGGTCTTCCTAGCCGCCCCATCCCCGCAGATGAACGTGAAGATGAGCCTGAGGATCCCTCTGCCTACCAGCCCGTTGAGCAAGATAGGGAGCAATCGCCTCCTCGTGTCGCAGTACCTGTCAGCCGTGGTGCTGATCCGCCATTGGAGACTCCTCCCGAGGAGCGCGCTCCTCCGCCAATGCCTGTCAGCGCGATCCCTGTACCGAAAGAAGAGGACCTTCCGGAGCCCTCTCCAGCTGAGCACACTGCTCGTGAAGCCAGCGAGGCCGTTGCTCAGCAGACATTTGAGCCTGAGCAGGTCGCAGCTGGGCAGGCACAACAAGGTGGTGGTCAAGGTGGACACCGCGCGGTCGTTCAGTTCGACTACGAGAAGGCCGAGGACAATGAGATTGAACTTATTGAGGGTCAGCTTGTTATCAACATCGAGATGGTCGACGAGGACTGGTGGATGGGAACGAACCACAAGGGCGAGGTTGGATACTTCCCTAGCAACTACGTTGAGCTTGTGCAGGGCGATGAACCAGCGGCACACGCTGCTCCAACACCGGCTCCCGCTCCAGCGCCTGCCCCTGCCCCTGTGTCCGCTCCCGCTCCCGCCCATGCGCCGGCTGCGGCGAGTGCAGGCCCCACCGCCACGGCCCTCTTTGACTACGAAGCGGCCGAGGACAATGGTAAGTCTTTTGACCTAAGCTGAGCTCCGAGTGTACGTGACTGACACATTGTCCCCATGACAGAACTTTCCTTCCCTGAAGACGCCAAGATCACAGAACTGGAGTTCCCCGACGAGGACTGGTGGTTTGGAGCGTACAATGGCAAGAAAGGCTTGTTCCCGTCCAACTACGTCCAACTCAACCAGTAAATGGAACTAGCTCTGTAGCAGGTGGTGGTGGTGGTGTGGGACAAACAGACAAGCATGGTAGGCTGGTTCTTGTAAGGTGCTCATCTTCTCTCTGCTCTTTGTAAGGTAAAGGGGTCTTCGTTTGCATCCGGAGAAGGGAAAGCTCTGGAGCGGCTTGTAGTTGGATTATGTCGGTCTATCAAAAGGTGGAAGTGCAGATGGGGGGACCGAAAAGAAGGCGGCGAGCTGCTTCCATGTTTGGAAGCAGGAGTGTTGAAAATAAAATAAAAATTTCATTGAAGCATATGAACGATCCACCTCTTGAATTATGTGGTTGCAATGCTATAGATAGGGTGCAGCTCATCCGTCCAATGCTCTGTGCTTGATTGTATGTTTGCTAGCCTCCACGATGTTCGAAAAGAAAAGTGCAGAAGAAAAAGTGACAGGAAGGAAAAAGATTGGTAAGACATAGGAAAAGGCCGGGCCGGGCTTGGTTGGGATATCCTGTGGCTGGCCTCCTGTGGGTGCTCCGAAAGGGGGGTATCTTCTTCTTCTTCTTCTCCTTTGGCTCCTCTGCTGATCTTTCTCTTCGCGCTCGTAGTCGACTTGCGATCGAATCCGGTTGCAGGTGCCATTTCGTATTCAAGACGCCGTGCCGATCCCGCACACGTTGTCCCAGACATAACGCCGAGCCCCATTTCAACACTCCCCGTCCAGTGTTGGACATATCCATCAGCGACGCTCTTCCACCTCCCTTGGGAGCACCATTATAGGAAGCATTCACAGCACTCGCAGCTAAACAAGTTGAAAGTCAGCCAATGCCCATGTTTTTATGAGGGATCAAGAGAATTCGACATTCCGTCCACAATTCCCATCAATCATCCGGGGAGCTCAAAAAGACAGGTTGCAATGGAAAACAGAAAAGCAGACGGCTCGGGCACTTTGGTAGGGGGACTCACCAGCATTCACAGCACTCTTCTATAGCGCAGCAGAAGCAGATTGTGGCCAAGCAGGCAACCAGGCAATTCTTGTTGCCGCCGCCGCTGCTCTGCTGTGGGGGAGGAGGTTGCTGCTGGTACTGCATGGGCTGCTGCTGGTATTGCATTGGGGGCTGTTGGTATTGCATGGGAGGCTGGCCGGGTTGGTTGTAGTAGCCCTGATCGGGGCCCGGCCCAGGGCCGTAGTTGCGTCCAGCTTCATATTGGTTCGGGGGAGGATAAGCCTAGGGATCGATGTTAGAAGACTGATGCGGACCAGACTTGCGACAGAAGCGAACGGAGGGATGAGTTACATTTGGAGGCTGCTGGGGCGCGCCACCTTGGTAGTACTCGTTGGCGGACATGGTGTGTCTGGACGTGTGGTGTTGCGATGCGGCGGGAGCAAATGGTAGCGAAGGGTGCTCGATGAAAGCTCAGAAACGACGAGGAACGATGAGGATTTCAATAGATTCGAAAGCGAAGAAGAGTAGGGGAGAGGTGCAAGAGCGAAGTCGGGGATCGGTGCGCCGCCTTAACGAAATGTGAAAGGAACGCAAAAGTGATGGCTAACGCCGAGAAATGTCCAACAAGCGAAAGCCCCCTTCGCTTTTCGAGGCCAGTTGCGCTCTGGTCTCACTGGTTCGCCCGTCGGGTCACTGCCGCGTGTCAAGGTGGAGCGACGTCGTAGGTCAGTCGGAGGGACAGGTAAAAGTGGATGGAGCTTGTGTGGGGAATTTCTGGCTGCTGGCGGTTCGTCGGAACTGAACGAGATGAGGACGGCAGGGGGGTTGTGATTGAAGAGTGTTGATGGGTCGAACTGTAGAGAAGGTGATTGGGAAGAAGATGGTTGAGGCGAGAAGGAGACGGGGAGGAGTGCCGTTTGGAAAGTAATAAGAACGACGAGACAATCGGGCGGGCAGAGAAGAAGGTTCACATGGGCTGACGCAACGCTGCCTCAGTATACGCGGAGGGTTTCTGTTTCTGAGGCCGCCGCTTCGGGTTGAACGGAGTGGCCGTCACAGACAGACGTATCCAGTGAGAGGTGGCTTAGCTTATAGGCAGGCTAGCGGTCAAGGGCTGACACTGAAGCGGTAGGAAAAGGCAACGTAGCAACTTAGCAGTGATGTAGGGAGCCAACCAGGACTCAGTGGCTGAAGGGTCGCAAAGGTAAAACAGATGCTAAGATGCCGATTTCCGAGCGGCAGTGGTGCCCATGTCCTTTCGCCCAGGCACCAGCCGCTGCCGCATCCAGTTAGCGGCATCGATGTACTGAGCAGCCACCATCACGAGGGAGCATTGGGGCCTGCTCTGGCCTGTTCTGGCCTGTGTTGCCCTGTTCCAGGCTTCCAGCTAATTAAAGCAAAGGTCGTGCTTCTGAGACGAGGGTGACTGTCTGTACTGTACAAGTGACTTGTCTCAAACCCTTATTCCATGTTACTTGAAGAGGGACATTGATAGGCTGGCCCTATCAGGATCTGCGTTAACTATTCCTTGGTCTATATTAAGCACCGTCCGTACTTGATGTATTACTCAAGTTGACGGGATTTTAGTATAACAACAGCTATGGCATCGCCGCTCCAGCAGGAATAACGTCATCATTAGATTGGTTGCAGCGTACTTGCTATGATACTCCGTACAACATATAGTTTTGTGAGCTTAATGAGGTTAATTGTTTAACTATTGCCGGCCCCAAAGGGTACCTACAGAGCCTGCTGATGGGTCCAAGCCCCAACAGTCAACAGTGTCTGAAAGTGGTTTGCTGGGCTTTGGGGTCACACATTCATCTTATCATAGTACACCACTTAGTGCAGTAAAGAGAGATCATCACTTAGTACGCTATAGTGTGATTTGCCATGCCACTCCTACGCCACATGCATTCCCTTTCCATCGTAGTTTCAGGCACGCATAATTCAAGAGTCGTCGTGGCACCACACGAAAAGCATACGACGACGCAGCCAGCGTCACTGTCTTCTATGCAGCCATGGGTCTCGACAATTCATGCCGCGCTGCCAATCCCTCAGGATGTGTCTCCGCCAGGTAGTTCTCGCGATTGCTGACAACCTGCCGTAGTAAATCCATGGCCACCTCCACCGCCCCCTTGGCCTCGAATGCTCTGAGGTCAGGCTGTGCTACTACCAGAAGCGGGTGGCATCATTTTCTTGCGAATGGATTCAAAGTGCTCTTCAAGACGGATGGCCCCTCGAGCTCGCCCGTCTATAATGAGACATCCTACGGCCAAGTGAATCGGCCAGCATTCTTCGCTTCCCCAGACTTCCTCTTCTTTGCCCTGGCCCTGGATCGCTTTCATCACATGCGGTGAGTTCTGGTGCCAGACGTCACAATCATCCCCCTCGCTCGTCCGGAATATCCTCTCGAGTCTCTGAGGAGCGATGAGCCTCAAGAGATCTACGTCCTTTTGCTTCGCGGGCCAGACTTTAGACGCTACTTGCACAAGCCGGTGCATGTCGCACACATGCGTTTGTCCCCGCTCGTCCAAAGAAAGAATAGTCATGTAGAGTCCCAATCGCCTGTGCCAGCCTGACTTATCCTTCGACATCTGGTGATATCGCTCGGGGTATAGCGTTCATCTGGAAATGGGCCATGACGGATAAGAGCGCCACCCCGGCCGCGGGGTGGCGCTCTTAAGTGTGCTTGAACGAGACCATCCAAGTACTGGCAACAGCATGTCTCGTCTCTGGACCTTTCATATCTTCAAACTCAATGGATAACAAGTCCACCATCGTTTATTCTGTGTTTCAATCACTTGGACGGACTCTCTGATGAACACTCTCTCGCCGAGGCAATAGCCAGTGGCAGGTAAGTCAGCGTCTTTAAAAGCTTCGCACCGACTCGTTGTCATGGAGCAAATCCTTATTGATCAGACAACAATTCGACCGTGGCTCACGTTTGGTGAATGCCCACGTATCGTGTTCGGCTGATGCTTATCCCTGAACACGACCTGCTCATGATCGTCGACAGCAACAGAAATGATGCCATGATCTCTGGGACTACTTGCATGCCGGAGCGGAGAAAGGCAATCTCACTTAGTACATGGTGAAAGCCTGGGTCTCGGCACTTCTCAACAGCGCGTCGTATACTTTCGTCGGTGCTATCCGGAGACGACTATACTTCTCCTCTGTTGTGAGTTCCCTAAAAGTTGAACCCTGTTCCAGCTCCAAGCAGCGGCACCAAGATGGCCACCACGCCTGATGTGATTTACGCCAACGGTGGCATGCACGGCGCCTTGATGGAGCTCGACAAGTGGGTGCCAACCGCGAGGCTCGCCATCGTTGCAGGTCTTCTTCCCAGGTGGACTGGTGTACAATGGCTCTTCCGTGCACAATACTGAATATACGAAGTTCTGGAGCAAAGCGGACAACACAGCTTCTGGCAGAGGCAAGGCTATTGAGAAGAAGAGGGCAGACGGACAGGCGCAAGATATCGTCAACTTGGCCAGCCCACTAGCTTGTTGATTGGTAGTACATGCTGGACGACACACAGGATCTCCAATAGGCGACCCTACGAAAGGGAACCTGCGCGGATTCAGGCGTTTGCTACGATTGAGATCCATCCAGTCTCATTCCGATGACCTTCATCAGACGTAACCAAGTAAATGGACGACCTTGAACCGTGGGAATCCCCGTCTCGAGATGCAATGTCATCCTCACACCAAGACTGGTTCACCGCTGTAGAGGTTCAGGCAAACATCGGCATGTACCCGTACAGATCACGGAGTCCGCGAGGATGCCTACGAAGAAGCTGCCCGAACCGTTGAGAAGAGGTCACCTCTACGCGTCGTTAAGGCCCCTTTCACAACTGCAGGCCCCTGCGAGATCATCTTCGAGAGGTGTGCCGTGGCCATCAACCCTCTTGACTGGCATATTCAATATTGAGGTATCTTCAACCAGCAATGGCCCCCCATAGTGGGTTGCGATGTCGCTGGCATCGTCGACATCGTCGACGAGGTGGGAGGAGTTGTCACCCAGTGTCAAGAAAGCTGACAGGGTCATCGCATGACTTCCTACCCTCAGTGTTCTTGATGGGAGGCCGATAGAAGTCTGACTAAAGTCACCTGGACAATCTCGTATCAGGCAATCCAGCCCGTGGCGCCTTTGCCACGTATTGAGTTGTTCCCCTCACCGCAACAGCCATTCTTCCAGACTCGGTTCCTTTCGAAGGTGGCGTCGTCGTGCCTCGAGCTCTTGATGCCGCCTTGCCAAGCTGAGTGGCAAGCACCTCGCGTCTTTGCACCCTCCATCAACCGAGGGCGTCCTTGATTGGGGTCAAAGCAGGAATGTTCTTCTTCCTCGACAGTGCCTCCCCGATCTTTTCTGGGAAGATTAAAGCGTCTCCCTGCGTCCCGCTACAGTGGCAGGTCATGACCCTGGAGTTCGTGCAGCAGGCTGTGGAGCAGAGGCAAGGCCTGGATGAGTGGGACGAAGCTGGTGAATAGGCTTTAAGAATCACGATTAAGTTGCCATTAAGGGATCAGAGCGACCTGATGGCAAGTCCTGCGGTGTGTCCGAACGGCCGCTCTTCTCGCATCCAAGTGGAACTACTCGGGGTGTCGCAATCCGTCCGGCACCCTCTAGTCTGTACTGGATGCAAGCCTGACTGGGGCAACGCGATCAGGATTGACCAATGTTTCTTCGTGGAATACGATCATTGCCAAGCAACGTGTTTTCCGATGCCGCAGCGAGTGCTCCTTGGGGGGTCGTGTGTGGATGCTGAGGTGCTTATCGCATGCAATGGCGGCATTGCGTTCTGATCAATCGCCATCGATGCCGAGCGACCTCTCACACGACCTCATCACGTCAGTCAGGCTCGACAACACGCAACCCATCATCAACCCCCGGCTTTGATTCTTTCGGCCCCGACCACCCGATCGAAGCGATAAATCCAACGTCAGGGCAATGAGATGCTCTCAGAGAATCGATTCATCAGAGCAAGAGAGAAGAAAGGAGGGGGAAAGGAGGCGAGTTTGACGTGGGTAGAGCAACCCTGAATTCCATCTTCTACACAGCTCATGGCCAGCGCAATGGACCAGCTCAAGCCTCAATCGGCGGCTTGTGCCCATGGGGAACCACCGAGGCCCCGACCGGAGCGGACTTCACGTGGGGGCATGCAGACAAGCTACAGCTGGATCCAGCTCTTGCATGATGTGACAGTCGAGATAGCCTCTTGCGTGATTGCAACCTCTCCATTCGCGAGATGGCCGCTCCCCTCTCTGAGCAGAGGTAGCAGCATATCTTTCTTTCTTACCTGCTACTACGTGTATAAAATCAGAGCCGGAAGACGCAAAGAATCATGTCTTTTCAGTCAATCCAAGCTTCCCGGGTCGACTTCGTTTGAAAAATGCCTGTAGTGTTTTCCAGCAAAGATCGAGGCGACAACATCCATGTTGTTGACCTTGGGGTCGCCTCATCCGACTCTGGCAACAGCAGCAGTGACACTTCGAACAACGATAAGAGTACTGTCGTGACTTCTTCGACGGAAGTCCTGCCACTCGGCCAGGCTGGGGAGGAGAAACGCTTCTGGTTCCAGCGTCGCAAGGGTGTGTACGACGGCGAGGCTGTCGCCACCCAGGAGTCTGTCTTTGATGATCCCGAGACGGCAAAGCGGTACCAACCAAGAGACGATTGGGAGAACCTCCATCGCTTCAACCCCCTTGCACGCTGGACCTGGAATGAGGAGTACAAGGTGATCCGCAAGATCGACCGGAGGATCATGGTCTTTGCCTGCATCATGTTCATGGCTCTGGAACTGGATCGAGCCAACCTCTCCCAAGCCGTATCGGACAACTTCCTCGGCGATCTTGGCCTCGACACCAACGGTAAGAGGACCGTGCACTGCACTGCACCTGCACTACTTCGAAATACGAAACCAAAACTAATCTCGACGCAGACTACAACCTCGGAAACACCGTCTTCCGGCTGTCTTTTCTGTGCGCTGAACTGCCATCACAGCTCGTCAGCAAATGGGTCGGTCCAGATCGCTGGATACCTACACAGATCTGCCTCTGGAGTGTCGTGTCATTCAGCCAGTTCTGGCTCACTGGCAAGACATCATTCCTTGTCTGCCGTTCTCTGCTCGCCATCCTGCAAGGAGGTTTCATTCCCGATGTGAGCTTCCTACCTATCTGCCTACCGGGGGCATACCAAAGAGAAGCTAACGTAGGGGAAACTACAGATCATCCTCTACCTTAGCTACTTCTACAAGTCCCATGAGCTTTCGCTGCGCCTCGCGTTCTTTTGGACTGCCATGAACCTTGCTGATATCATATCTGGTTTCCTCGCTGCTGGGCTGTTGCAGCTTCGTGGCGTTGGTGGCCACGAAGGTTGGCGTTGGATGTTCCTGATTGAGGTCAGTTTTCCAAACACAAAGAGTAGCATCTAAGGGGCCATGCTGACAACATGACAGGGTCTCTTGACATTCGTGATCGGTGTTCTGGCATTTGGGCTGATGCCAGCATCACCTACACAAACTGCCGGCTGGTTAAGGGGCAAGAAAGGGTGGTTCAGCGAGCGGTAAGTTGAACTTTCTCCCCCCCCCCCCTACATGCAGAGTACCTTGTTCGGGACTTACACGGATGAATAGCGAGGAAACCATCATCGTCAACCGCGTCATTCGCGACGACCCGAGCAAGGGCGACATGCACAACCGACAACCAATCACCCCCAAGCTACTCCTCCAAAGCATCGCCGACTACGACCTCTGGCCTTTGTACATTCTCGGACTGACCTTCCAGATGGGCATCGTTCCAGTCAACCAGTATATGACGCTAACACTGCGAGGTCTCGGTTTCAGCGTGGTCGTGACGAACTTGCTGACGGTGCCGACCACGTTCTTGACAATGTGCACCATGCTGGCCATCACGTACCTGTCCGAGGTTTGGAAGGAGATCGCCCTCACGGCCATCATTCCGCAGGTTTGGGTTTTGCCTTTCTTGGTCTACCTGTACGTGGTCGACATCACAGCCACAAGCCGATGGGCTGCATGGGCAGTTCTGACAATGCTCCTGGCCTTCCCTTCCGGTGAGTTTCTTCTTTGGGCAAAAGTGTTTCCCCATGGCTCCAGTACCGGATTTTCTCTGACTTGGGCCCATCTACACAGTGCACGCCATGCAAGTTAGTTGGAATTCGCGTAACTCCAACACCGTCCGACTCCGTACCGTCTCTGCGGCCATGTACAACATGTGCGTACAAGCCTCAGGAATCATCGCCTCCAACATCTACCGCAAGGATGACCGTCCTCGATACCGCCGGGGCAATCGCAGCCTCATCGGCATCGTGTCCATGAACATTGTGCTGTACCTTTTGGCCAAGGCGTACTACGTGTGGCGCAACAAGCAGCGAGACAAGATCTGGGGAGCCATGTCGGAGGAGGAGAAGCGTGTGTATCTCGACACGACGAAAGATGAGGGGAACAAGAGGCTGGACTTTAGATTTGCTCATTAGGCTTGCATCGTGCAAAGGCAGCAAGTATCGCCCATGTGGGATCTCTGCCGCCAGATGGACAGTCATGCGTCGTACTTAGCATTCAACCAGCAGCACTGGTTGCCACACCAAAAAAAGAAAATACAAGCTGCTACACAATTATATGCTACTTTCATTTCTTCCCAGGGGCAAAAGAAAATGCAAAAAGGAAATGAGTGAAGTCTCCGGTACAGGGAATCGAACCCTGGGCTGCTCGGTGAGAGCGAGCGATGTTAGCCACTACACCATACCGGATGATCTCGAATTGAAAAGCCAGTTTCCTATTAGTGTATAACAAGTTTCATTGGCATTTGAGCCTATTCGATAGCGCCCTAATTGCACAAATCCAATTTCAGGAGTCAAATGACGACTGCAAAGCCTTGGACAAATGTATATGTAGTTGAAGAGGCTCCAGGGATGGTTTCAGGCTATTTTAGTGCGAGTGGTATGTAGCCCAGTCAAGCATTTCGCAAGGGCTGGGCAAAGGCTTGTCAGGGACAGAAAGGGAGATGGGGGGGAACCAAAAATAAAACAGGGCCCGGTTCCCAAGATCCACGACTTTCGAACAGCCCAACAGACAGACAAGGTACAGCTAGATCCGGTGTTGCCGGCCTCAAGAGCACTTGAAGGTGCCCCGATCACTGCGATCTGAGACATGGAAGCACTCTGAGCGCAGATGCAGACATGTGCACGTACAAATACAGAGTACTGTACTATCAAAGACTGTATATAACTTTCCCTTTCTTTTCCAAAGATAGGTAGCTGCAAGAATACTTCCAACGCCGTGTTCAGACACCTTGTCCTGCATGCTCACAAGGTGCAGCAGTGATCCTCTGTTGAGACTCTAGATACCTACATATACTCCGTACCCCAGTACCTGCTGTGGTTGAAGAGGTCCTGGCTCTATCCACCACCAGCCCCTGATATCCTCATCCAACAGATTGACTCCTACATCTTCGATTGCATGCATCATCACGTCTCGCCAAAAGAAAACACACACGCTCCCCAGGATAACCAGCAGTAAACAGTATCTCGGGCATTCGCGCAAACAGTGCAGGGGTCTAGGGTCCAACGGTCGCCCCACGCTCCCGCAAAGGCCTTGGTCTCATCGAGAGCCTGAAGCCCCTGACGTCATCATATCTGCCCACGTTTGCAGCCCTCCCTTCCAAGTTCCATCCCGATCCATCCCTCCGTTTCACTGCATTTGTCTGTGCACCAATTCCAGCCCCGTCACATCTTTGCACAGACCCAGCGAAGTTGGTCTGATTTCTAACACGCCGTCTCCCCCGAAATTCGCCAGCGCATAGATCTCAATACCGCCTTGGCCTACATCGGCACGTCATCCTCATGCTCTCGCATCTGATCAGTGCACCGACCTGAATAAGTACCCAAGATCTTGATTGAAGCCAGAAAGCTAGGAAGATACGGCCGTTCATACATGTCGTTACATACCGTTATTTAGCGCTTATTAGTCCCAGTAAAGAGATGCTGCCCACTTCTGATCCGTCACCCCCGCGGATCGTCGTCATCCTCATAGCTGAATACGATCCACAGCCATTCCCTCCCTTAGTCTCTCCTGTATCCCTTCCGCATTCCAATCCAATTCTTCCGTTTGCCGTGCCGAGCCGTCCGCGTGCTATCATCACTTACTGCCACATCAAATCACACCCCGTCTCACCGTTTCCACTCCTCCTTTATGTGTGTCCACCCCCAGTTTCACCGCTCCCAAACCCCTGGTGTTCTGCACACATCGTCCACTTATCGTGAAGTCTTGCCATCATGCCACCCATCGAGATCTAATCTTGTGTCCACTCATCCGGCTAATCTGGCCGTCTCATTCGTTCTGCTTCTGCGGCGGATCGACTGGCAAATCCGGCATGACATCCGTGATTGATCGAAGCAGCCCCCTCAAGGGAGTGGCTCCTGTGAAGTCGATCACCAATGTGTTGTAGATGCCACCGTGGTTTGCCAACCTTGCAGGGAATGGAATGCCTGCAGTGTTCAGGTGCCCACTTCTTCTCAGTAGCGGCGATGCTCTGTCACGTTTCAAAAATGAAAGAATTAGCTATCCGGACCGTACAGTGTGAATACATTTGCTTTGGGGTGTGTAAAGTAGTGGGTAAAGGGGAGGAAGCGCATGAGGAACCCAGCGTGTAAATGCATAACGCCAATGCCAAGGGTTGTGTGCATTCCATCATCTATGAGGCGCCACCATCCACGCAGCACAAGTGTGTGTCCTCCTCTTTAGTGCAGCCATCGTCTTCAGAGCTGGCCATGAACAAGGTTCAGAAGTTGCCGAAAACTCCTCTCTCCTCTGCCTCCGGCCAAAGACGCCTTGAAAGAGGCAACGAACTGTGACGAAATGCAGATAGTCGAACAAAACACGTGGTTGGAAACAGTGCCAACTCTTTTCTCAAAATAAGTGTCGTCAGATCGTAATAGTCATTAAAATCTTGGCCATCTGGATGTCGTATAACCATTGATTGTGCGTTGGCGCTCAAGCATGTCCTCTGATCTCCGCAGGTTGACGGGAACTTGAACCGTATGGATTGTCGTCGTAGTATTGCGGACCATATCGTCGGCCATAGTACTCATCTTCCGTGTCTGAATCGTACCCATCGTAGCGGGTGCGACCAGCGGCGTCCCAGCTCTCGGCACGTCTCGTGTCTTTGTTCGCCTCTAGGGCTCTCCTGCGGCGTGCCTCGCGCTTCTCATGGCGACGCCGCCGCTCGTCTTGGAAGTTTTTGCATTCGTGGTTCAGTTCTTTGGCCTCCTTCATCTCTCCAATGGCTCCCTTGATACCCATAGCTGCAATGCCAACAGATGCGGCATCTTGCATCAACGCCTTCGTCTTAAGCTTCTTTGCCTCAGCCGGGCTCAGACGTCCTTCTTTCACCGCTTTGTGGCGTGCGTTCCTCTTCTCCATACTTTGGTACACTCCATGTGCTGCGTGGATGGTGGCTACTGTAGCCAGTCCCGTTGTCAAAATTTGCTTACCTCTAAGTCTCTTCTGCTTCTTCACGTCATCTTCAGAGTCACCCAAATCTGACTCGGATGTGTAGTCGTCTCGCCGCCTGGAGCGGTCACGGCGGCTGCTGCCGCGATAAGAACGATCATCATCATAGTAATCGCGATCCCGGTCCCGGTCGTGGCGGCTAGATCCGTAGTCATCGTCGTGCTCATCAGAGTAGCGGCGAGAGCCGCGACGCGAGCCTCTGTCGGAGTAGTCATCCTGGTCCCGGCGGCGGGCGTCCTCGACAGCCAATGCGCCAGCTCCTCCGGCTCCAGCACCAATGCCAAGCTTAGCCAGGCTGTTTCGAGCGCGGTCAACAGCACTGCGGCTTCGACTACGCTTCTGGGGCGATGGGCTGCGTGATCCCTCGCTCGGGGCCCTGCCGCGAGATCGGGAGCGTGACTCTCGGTAACCGTCATATGCCTTCTTAGCACCGACAGCTCCCAGGCCCGCTGTAGCGAGAGCTGCAAGTCCACTGGTGCCGCTCATGCCTCCTCCCTGAGAGCGGGCACGAGATCGAGATCGACTTCGGCCAGTGGCCTTGTCTTCTTCGATGTCGTTCTTCGAGCCATTGACAAGGCGGTTACCGACGAGACCACCGATGACGGACTGGGCCATACCAAGCTTGCCGTGATCTCCGCTTTGCGCAGAGTCAACAGCAGCGGCACCGGCGGCAGCTGTGAGAATGCGCTTTGTCTTCTCCCCCTTCCAGCCGCCAGGCTCTTTGGCGACACGGAAAGCTTCGGTGGCACCGGCAAGTAGTGAGGCCATCGCAGCCTTCTGGATCTTGTTGCCACCGCTTTTGTCGTCCTTGTCGTCGCCATCACGATCGCCGGCGCGGCTTCTGGTATCAGAACGGTCGTCCCTGTCCTTTTCCCCACCCGTCAGGGACTTCACAGCAGCACCGAGCCCAGTTGCTGCCAAGGCACTCTCGAGGAAGTTCTTGTTACCCTTTTTCTGCTTGGGGTCTTCATCCTCATCAGAGTAGTATTCCTGAACATGGCCGTCACGGCCGCGATGCAGAATATACGTGGCCTTCTGGTCCTTCTTTGCTTGTTGCTTGCTGTAGAACTCAGCGCCCTGGTAGGCAGCAAGAGCACCAACGCCGGCCAGAGCAGCAGAAGAGAGGGCGTTACGCTGAACGTCCTTGTGGCCATCCTTGGCCTCATGTCGGTCGTACAACTCCTTGCCGCCGACCAGAAGAGCAGCTCCAGCTACGGCGGCGATGATCTTCTCGTTCTTGGACATGCCCTTGGACTTTGTGCGGATCTCCTCCTCCTCATGGTAGATGCTGCCAGGCCCCCGGCGAGAAGAGCGTCGGTCATCATAGCGAGAGTCATAGCGGGAGTCGTAATCGTCGTCATAGTAATGGTCAGAAGAACGGGCCTTGCGAATGTCGCGACCGGTTGGCGGTGGGAAACCACGTTGGATCTCCTCGACGGAAAGTTCACTGTCCTCCCGAGCAACGCGGGGCACTAGATCACGGGAGGATCCATGCTGTCGAGAGTCGTAGCGGTCTCGATCATAGAACCGAGTGTCGCGGTCGTCTCTGCGCTCCTCACGCACATAACGTCGGGAATAGTCCCGATCGCGGTCGTAGGGCTCGTAGCTGGACATGATCCCCCAGCTAGAGGCGGTTCGGAATAAGGTGACGTGTGGCAGAGGTGTATGGAAAGACTTCAATGAGAGAGGCCTGAAAAGCCTCGAGTATGTTGCAGGCGCTAAACAATACCCTATGGCTATGAAGCGAGTCGAGAAGAAAAGCAAACGCAATGCTTAGGGTGATGAAGTATCGGTCTGCGTAGGAGATGAATGAGGGAAGTGAGAGCAAGTTGGTACCACTGCTGGACGAGCATCGATAGGTGGGGAATGGGGGGCGGGTGACGGAGGAGGGAGCCTGACGACTCAGTCCCTTTACGGGTGGGAGGCCAGAGATCCCAGAACAGGGACAGGGACCAGGGCACTGAGACTCACTGGCAGTGCTGACGACGATTGACTCTTAGTGGGGGAGGGGGTGTCAATGTGACGCTATTGCAGGCGGGTGCCACGGCCTGGCCGTATGTTCTCTCTCTCGCCATCCATCATTGGTGAAGACGCCCACCAGTAATCCGCGTGAGTTTGTTGGGATCATGCAACGAATCATCTGCCTTCTTCCCTGCATTCATTCCTCGCACGTCCGGCCCTCAAAATGTGTCAACTTGGGCCACACAGCCCAGGCTGCGCCATCCTCCTAGTTCTGCTACTAGTGACTACAGCCCAAGATCGCTGTTCCATCTTCAAAGGTGCGTTTGGGAAGCCACTCAGGTACCAATTACCTTAGTTAAGACCTCAAAAGATGGGCCGGGCCGGTGGGACCTTGGGACAGTGCCCGGCTGCCTGCTACGGCTCGGTCCAGGTACGGACGGGTAGGGTTAGCTAGGAAAGGCTTGTTCAGTCGGGCACGATTGTGTCTTTAGGTCGCCACTACTCCCGCACGCTTGTTTGACCATCAATACCATAGACTGATCCCAAGGTCAACTATGTGGTAGATGGTCACTCCTCACTTAAGTACTGATCTTTGGATACATCTAGCACGCCTGGCCACGTTGGCATGACTCCCAAACCTGCACTTCTGCTGGTCACGCAGTTCGTCTGCAGGTGTGGCTGCTCCCCGCCTTCACCCCCTCTCTGGCGCACCGCCTCACCCATGACGTCGCTCTCGGCATTTCACTGCTGCCGCCACATGTGGCGCCCTCCACGACTGCCTACCTTACATGATCAGGAAAACGCGACCATCGAATACCCTGAAGAGGTTGCTCGCCCAGCCCTGGATTAAAGACCCTCGACATTAATGCGTGTCATCCTGAGAACAAGAGTAGCATCATTGCGATTGTCCCATAAAAAATGAAACATTGGAAAGGTTGTGAAAGTCTATTGGGAGTCCATCCCTAGATTCAGTGCCCTATGCTGGTCTCTTCTGCAGCAATTTGAGGATAAGATACCTGAATCTCTATTCGAGGGATGTAGAAGTCAAAAAGCGGGATCCACTCCTAGACTGCAGTTAAGGCGCTCTATCATATATACTTCAACAAGGAAAAAGAAGGGAGAGACAACTAACCGAAAATACTTGATGGAGAAACCCAAGTGTCCACCACTAAATGACATCTGCGGTCCCGAAATGACGTGACATCAGAAACCTTTGATTAGCTCTTCATCATAGTAGTAAGCATACCGAGGACGCGAATGAGGATACGAAGTTCTTCGATTACCATGCGAAAGAAAACGCATGATACACTAAAGAGAGAACGACGCACATCTGTCTGGGCGCTATACGCATTCATATGCCCCGAGAACAGGTCTCAGACAAGAATGACAATGGTCCATAACAAAGCGATTCGTGTGATCTGAAGGGCTCATCACGATCAAGCTCTGTTGCGTCGCCTCCGCATCAGCTTCCATCTGGCTTCCAGTTCCCACTTGAGGTGTCCAGAATTTGTTGTTGTAGAGTTATGAGAAGGGCTTGGGGCACTGGGTGACACACTCTGAGTAGTGCCTTTCTGCTTCCTTCGTCGCTCGACGGCGCTGGAGACTGAGTACATGTATGGAAGGTCCTTGGTCATGCAGCGGCTGCACTGGAGGCGTTCTTGAGAGCAAGCCTCATGACCCAACTCACCGCACAGCAGCCACGCTCGCTGGACGTGGCTTATATCTGGCATTGTGTAAGCAGCAAGCAGCAAGCGACATGTCTTCCTGTTGTGGGAAGGAGCGGCTGGGGGTCACTGTTATATACCCCCCTCTTCCCCCTCAGGCTTGAGAGAGGACCATCACTTCTACACATCACGGGTTGCTTGCTAGCTTTGCGCAGAGAACCTCGCGTATTGACCATCTTACCTCATTCATCCTGCTCCTTTGACGTGAACACAACAGTAGAGCTACCGTCCAGATCGGCATCTCCAACTTCGTCATCTTTTGGCGTCCGTGCCCCCGTCCATGACATTGATGCTCTCGTACGTCTGACTATGATCGCGTCTTTGCGGGTCGCACGTAAGAATGCCAAGTGCTCAGCTCAGTCGGAATCGAAATCGAAATCGAAATCGAAATCGACAGGCTTAGGACAAGACCTCACTGATGAAGAATGCGCCTCTGCAAGCGTCTCAGGACAACTCAACAGCCGAATCGCATTTGCATGGACTGTGAGCGACAGGTTGTCTGGCCTGCGTCAGTCTTGAAGCCCACTCGACATCTACCACTGCCTTCGATGTGAAATCTCTCTGATTCAGACTATTCGAATGCCATATAGTCCTGTAGTGATGGGATCGCAGAAATACTGATCTTTGTTGTGTTCGTACATGCTGTGCGTGCCTGTGCAACCCGTCTGGGTACGCAACCAGACACGGCAAGGCTTCAAGGGCGCCGCCGGGCTCGGTTCTAGCTTTTGCCCGACGCCGGCTCTTCAGGATCTTGTCTGCAGCCTATGCCACTTTAGATACTTAAGTTTGCATGTATTGCCATCGTTTGCATTCGATCACGTAGGTCGTCTGCGGGTTGCACGGGGTTGAAGGAGGGAAGCTGGCGCGTCTTTGCTGTCGTCACTTGAACTCAGCCCCACCTTCAACCTCTCGTGTTCAAGGCATCGCCTCGGCTCTTTCGTTCCCAGCGAACTGTCTTCACCTCCACATCATCATATGTCTGGTCTCCCCATCAGTTCCAGAACAGAAAGATTCCATACTGCGAAATGCTTGCACTGAGATTCCTTCTCCTGGCCGCTGTTGCTTCTGCCAGGTAAGCCCCCTCCTAACTCAGTACCTAGGCATACATGTCACGAGACCAAGAAGCTGATTCTCTGTCATTAGAAAAGTCGTCCACCGCAGGCAAGCGCCTGGATTCACCAATCCGGTAGAGCCCACTGTCGTCGAAGACCTTCCTACTTCCAGCAACACCATCGATTTTTCCACCTTGAAGCCCTCAGCTGGAGGCGACTCCACCTCTGATCCCACCTTCTTCGGCCAGACAACCTTCCCGAGTCTGACAGGGACAGATCTCATCACTATCTCTGGCACAAACTCTGCGACTACTGATGCCGAACAGAGTACCAGTACTGTTGAGAGTGCTAGTGCTGTTGAGACTTCCTCCGCGAGCCTTACGACTACCACTTCCGAGAGTGAAAGCCGTGCTGCCAGCGCGACCGGCGTCTCCACGACCGAGACAGGAGATGCTGCCCCTACTGCTGGCCCAGCCAAGGCTGCCGCCGGTGTAGCTGCTCTGTTTGGTCTCGCGGCGGTACTGTGATAGGACACCTGGTAGCGGGCAGGCAGTGGCGTCGATACCCAATCTGGATATGAAGATGATTCACTCTTCCATCATACATCCTCGCGGCAGCAAACCGCTTGTATCACGGCATGATTCAGGCACTCGTCGTTGGTGTTTTATAGCTTTTCATTGTGCTTCGAAAAACCACTGCCGACCTCTCATCTGACCGCCACATCTTTCCCCCGAATCTTTGCTATGATATCGTACAAGAAGAACCAAGCTTTCAACCAGCGGTTTCGCCGTCTCTTATTTTGTCTGAGAACACCAAAAGAAAGGGAAAATCATCCATCCTGTTGCTTTACTTTTCCGCAACCACCCTCAGTCTTCTGTCGTCCCTCTCTAAGTCAAATCCAGTAATGTAATACGCATCCAGCCAAGAAGAAATGGACAGAGCAAGCAAGGAAGCGTCAGAAGAGAGCCGGGGAAGCAGAAAACAAGGGGCCCTTACGCCCCGCCATTCTCTTGCGACCAGCAAACACGAGAGAAAATGAAGAGCACAAGAAACGAAATGACCCAGCCCATGCTTGTGAGACGAGCACACACAGTCATCAACAAAAAGATGCCAACTCTTGCGTGGATGTGCCTGCGTCGAAAGAACCAAAATCTTCTCGCCTTCTTTTTTTTAATGTTCCCTTTTAAGTAAATCCGTAATGAAGAAAGACTGAAGACACAGATGCTGCGCAGAAATGATGCTAGATCCTCATGTTGTGGGTGGCAATAGGACAGCATGACCTGCCAGGGTGACATGCGCTCCCGCAACCTTCCAGAATTGAAGAAGCGCCGCGTGAGGAGAAGATTGTGAACGTTGAAAGAAATTATGATGCTTGCGTCTTTGGATGCCTTCATGCCAATGAGAACTCTTCAAGTCAAACTGCAGTCTTGTGTGACCCGTCTAGGTCAACCCTCAGCTATCCCATCTAGCGTCGTCGAGTCTTGTAGGGAAGAAGCAATTCCTCATGTTGCATTTGCATTGCAATGTACCCAGCACGTCTGGAAGCAAGTAAGCATCCGAGAACCGCACCACTTGTCCCCTGTTCGCAGGTTGAAAGGCGGTTGCACTTGGGTGTAGCGTCCACATTACACAATGGCAGAGAAACGTCTCTTCATCATGTAAACCGCGTAGAACAAAAAGAAATGTTTGCTCCTGAGCAAGGGAAATCTCGAAAGAACTCCGATTTGAAGGAACGTATTGCAAGGCTTAAATAAGCAGTGCACACCGGTTCACACGACCACAAATGATGCCGGGATTGCGCCAGAAATGTCTTCGCCATCATCCTAGGCCTGGGTATATCAGTAACCAAGCAACTCGAGGCTGCTATGAAATATAGTGGGTGCTGGAAGCAGGGCCAAAGCGCAGCCCAGCGTGTTCAATAGCACATGCAGACCTGGCCAGGCCGGCGACTTCATTGCGTCTGACCTGGGGCTGCGGCTAACGAAGAGCGACGCGGTCGGCCCTCATGACTGATTTAAGCCTGGCCAGCCGCTTGAGGCTGTTCTGTACCATGGACACCATTGACGACGCCGTTGGGAAGGCCACTTTCGAGATGGCCATTCGTCATGGCACTTGAGTCTGCCTTCACAGGTAGATCACCATTGGGCGCACCAACACCATGCTCACCCGCTGCGAAGGCTCCTGAAGGTGAGAAGTCAGGAACATTTGCCGACAACTGTGTAGCACCATTGCTGTTGGTCCGCTTGCCATTCATTTGCTCCTGACCATTTGAGATACCCATAGAGCCATTGCCATAAGGCTGGAAAGTTTGGTCTGGAGGAGCGGAGTAGCCGTGGGGAGAGGCCATCGGGAAATGCATGGGTGGTGACCCCATCCCATTAAATGGGCTGCCCATGTTGTAGCTCCTGCTCTTGAATGATGGGTGCATGGGACCGTGGTTACGAGCCCCTGTATCTCTGTCCTCCATTGGGAGGACGAACGTTTCCCATCCATGACGACGGCGTAGACGCTCGCAATCATCTTCGCCAACGACATAGTCAATCTCGTTGGACTCCTCGCAAACAGCGCGAACCATGGCCAGCTCAGCCTGCATATCGCGGATACGTTGGAACGCAAGGATGAAGTGCAGAGGAACGAAGCCTTGGGAGTCCATGCGCTGACGCAGGAAGAGATCCTTGCAAAGGTTGTCGATAGAGAAATAGTACTCAATCTGCTGCTTGAGCATCGTCATGACCATGTTGTCCCAGTATGGGGCCGGTTGGTAAGGAATAGCTGTCATGGGTGCCATAGGATACTCGTAAGATGCGAATTGAGTCTGCACAGGCGGAAGACGCGAGGCGCTGTTGGGAAGCGACATCCGGTTATAGTGGTTTCCGCCAGCATTACGGCCTCCACGGCCGCCCCTTTGCGGTGGCGGAGGGAACATCTGTCCATGCGCGCCTTGCCGGGGAGGAGGGCTATAAGGCTGGCCACGAGGGCCCATGCCGTTCGGTGCAAAGTTCGGACCGGACATCGCTGGCCCAGCGTGCGGTTGTCCATGGGCATTGGTATTGTGATGGTTACCACGGCCACGGTAACCGCCTCGGCCGCGCTCGCTGCGAGCTTCACGTTGCACGGGTGCCTCCTGAGAACCCGTCAGTACCCCTGATGCCTCGCGACGGGAAGAAACTCTCAAACTAACCGTTGATGGGATAGAGGCCTCCTTCTTCTCTGTGGAAGGCTGAACAGAAGGCTTCTTGGCCTCTTTGCTGACTTGCGCGGTCTCAGTAGCAGGCTGCTTAGTAGCAGGCGGTACTGAAGAGTTCCTCGGAACTCCGTTCGTCTGTTCACGAGCTCGGTCCTTAGTCTCATTCGTCTTGTTTGCCGGAGCACTGCTCGACGACGCGGCCTTATCGGCGACCTGGGCGCCACTGTGTCCACCTCTTCCGCTTCCTGTGCCACGACCACCACCACGGGGCTTTCCTCCAGAAGGGCGCTGGATCTGGGTTTCGAATGTAACCGTGGGAACGTAGTCATAGGTTACCCATTTGTCCTTTGACCTGGGCTTTTGGGCAGCATCTTCCTGAGCATCCTTCTCAGATTTGTCAGTTGCCTCAGCTGTCTTCTTGACATCCTTTACTGCTGTCTCAGGAGTGGGCCATGCCACAGCATCACCAACCGGAGGTGGGATCTCTGTCTTGCTCGTCTTCTCGGCGACTCTGTTGCCTCGACTTGCGTTGCGCTCGGGACGGGCACCATCGGCCGCCTTGCGAGGGGCCTTCACGCCGTTTGTGGCCGGAGTCTCGCGAGTAGTGACTGTCTCAGTGGCCTCAGCCGAAGGTTTCGCGGAAATCTCGGTGTGCTGAGCTGCACCATTGACCTTGGCCTCAGGTGCTGTGCTTGCAGGAGCCTTGGGCTTGGATAAGAGGCTTTCTTTCCTTTGTTGCCAGATGTTCACTGAGGGTATAGGAGCCTCGGAGAGCTCAATCTTGGGCTGAGGCTCAGGCTCAGGCTCGGACTTTTTGTCGCTGGTAGCTGCGTCGTCTCCATTAGCCTTGTCAGAAGGCTTGGACTTCCTGCCCTTACGAGGCCTTCTATGCTCGCCCTCATCAACAGACCGCGTGGTGGCACTCGACGACCGAGTCGGGCCCTTGTCTGCCCTACGCCATGGCCTGTCTAGTCTGCTCACTTCCTCATCCCTTCTCGATTCGGCACGGCTGCTGTTTCGCGTCGACTCAGGGATGGCAATGTTTTCGGCGGCAGGAGTAACCTCTTGCTCTGTCTTTTCAGTCACCGAGGGACGTGTCTCGGTTGCTGAGTTATGCTCGGCTGCCTCGGGCGCCTGGTGGCCGTTAACAGCCTTGGATTCACCGGGTTGCACCTGCAACTCCTGCTCTGATTGAGTATTTGAGGGCGTTGCGCCCTGGCCCTTGGCGGCTTGGGCGTAGGAAAATGTCGATGGCGCGGCCATATTGAACAATATGAGCGTCTCCGGAAGTGGAGAGGCCAGAAACGATTGACGGAAGTTGGCCTTCGTGGGGAAGGCCAAGTTGTCGACTGGTGCCGACTCTCCGAGCCCTTGGGCACACCGTCAGGTGAGGAGCCTTGTTAAAGTGCGTTCAGCACAGGCTAAACTATGCAACGAGCGCGACTCGAGGGTTGTCTTGAAGCAAGTGTCCGGCGAGTCGATCGTGCAAATCGGACTCGAGACTCGGCAGAGAGGAAAATGTCCGAGATATCGGGTCGGTGCTCCTGGTCGAATCGAATCGTGATGAGAAAAGAACGCGAGTCGAACCGCCTAGGGCGTGCGCGGGAAGTGCGTGCGGTCTCAAAAGAGAAGCGTAGTGGGAAAAAAAGAAATGCTTTCCGTCAGTGACCGAAAAGCAGAACTGGCAGCAAGGAACACAACGAGTCTTCAACAACTTCTCCGGGTGTCCGGAAACGAGGCGAAGGGGACAGCTGAGGGAGAGGCTGAGATTTGTTTAGAACCTCAGGCTGCTCCTGGCGAGGGGGATTTGTTCGGGGGGAAATGTCGAGCAGATCGAATTGGATCGGCTCGAGGGATACGAGGAGGGGGAGAGAAAGACGTCGACACAGCCGCGGCCGAGGGCAAACAGCTGCTGGAGATTTGCAGCAGAAGATGCAGTCGGTCGAAGGAGGTGACGAAGGAGGAGGAGGAAAAGTGTGTGTGTGGTGTGTGTGGTAGTTGAGGTTGAGGTGTGGTCAACGTCAGGCGACTCGAGTGAAGACTGCAACAGAGAAAGAGAAAGTTAGCCAGGCGTTGGCGGAGGTATGGAATTTTTCCCTCGGGGTCCAGTTCTCTTAGGATTGCCCTGCCCTGTGTGGTGGTGGCAGCCTCTCAGTGACTCGGTGCGGGTGCAAGAGCGGCTCACTGGCCTAGTAGTGGTACAATTCGGCTCGCTGGCAGTTCGGTTCAGTGACTAGGAGGTACACTCACTGGGTGTGGATATGAGGCAGCAAGTAATTAGTAGACTCGCAGTGATCATGGGTGCAGGTAATGGAGGGGTGCATTGCACAGGTGGTGGTACACAAGGTGGGATTGGATCAGGTCAGACATTTCTTAAGATCGAAGTTACAGTGATGAGTAGCCCTCTAACATGATGCTTGCACTGACTGGAAGCAGCTCTCCCAAACAAAGCATTCAGTTCAATTCAGTGCTTGGTATCTTGCCGGCTGTGGTCAGCTGCTACGACTGCTGCAGCGCTGTCTGTCACTGTCGACCACTTCACCTCGTTCAAGTAATTTTTTTTTTGGGCCCCGTCGATGACTTTTTTTTTCTGCTTCCCCCCCGGTATCGCATCCACTGCCCATCTTTCCCGGACCTCCGCCTGGTGTCCTTGGCCGTTCGTTTCCACTAAGGTAATTTCACCTCTCTAAAACACGCTTCGGTGCTCCAGCAAGACTGTCAGAGAATGTGCAACCAGCTAACACGAGCCAGGCAATTGGCTGATGAACAACAGGAAGGGTCTAAGTGGGGGCCTGCAACACGGTAGCCTCAGGAAGAACAACGTCCATCACCACCAAATTTCAAGCCACGGTCATTCATTCGGGGCCTAAGTACTCCGTACTCTCCGTGGTTACCTAAAATGACCCCATGGAGCCAGTCCTCTCTTCACTATGCTGAGTCGCGAGGTTACGGTAGGGTTGACTTGGCAGCTGGCTGACCATGGATTTGCAGGGTCACAAAGCAGAAGCACCCATTGGGAGGAACGGTTGAAGTACCCCTCGTTGCGTTGCTATTTCTCTCATCCAACACGAACAACGGCATTGCACCATTGTCGACGTACGTTGCTTCACACGAGGGTCGCTATCTGCCTGCTGACGGCTCCATGATGCCTTTCTGCACCACCTGCTCGTGTGCTCAAGACTTTTGGTCCCTGGATGGCCCACACTCTTGCTCGGCTGGCCTTGGCCTGGCCCGTTGCCTGTGGGGAACCGTCTCTCCGTCAGTTGCCAGCAAAAAGATTCGATATTAAGACCGACCGTTTGCTATCCGTCTCCCTCGGCCTTCCGGGATTGCGCGAATATCCCAGTCCTGGACGAGGCACTCCTTGTTGCCTAGGTAGCCGGCCATAGAATGATGCCACTCTTGCTCCTTTTACTTCCGACTTGGGCCGCTTTGATCACAAGGACAGTCTCTTTCGTCCCGCCTTTTGAGACCAGGCGCCGGGCTCCGATGAGAGATTGAAGCCGTTCCAGCAGCTTCTGTTTGCGGAATGGCTCCTCGGCTGCGACAGGCTGCTAAAGCACCAGAGTGGAATTTTCGACTACCTGCAACCACTTTACCTGCCTTTTTGTCGCGACACTGTCTGACGACCCGGTTTGTACCCTGCTGGGCCCATTGCCTTCCCTTTCACCTTCACACGAGCTTCGTGCATCACAACCAGCGGGAGATCGCCTCGGCCAACGCACGTGCATCCAAATAACAGATTTCACCCCGCTCTTGATTGCCTTTGGAAATCCTTGCCATCTCTTGTCGCGATAGGCAGAAGCGGTGCATTGATTAAGCAGTGCCGACGAAGGAATGTACCCTGACGGTGATAGTGGGACAATCTGGCCTCATAACACCTCTATGTCCCAGCTCGCATGCAGCCTGTTCTTTACCGGAAGGACATCTCTAGGCACCCATTGCCCCATTGGGGCCTCAATCTTCGTGCCCAACATGGAAAGCATTGGAGAAACAACGGGAATGCAGTTTCTTGTACGGAGTACTACGGAGACTTGACAGCCTTGTAATCCGGGCACATTGCTTATCCCAGGCCATGCACTAGCACAGCCTTGCCCAGCCATCACACCACAGACCGGAGAACCTGTGACGATCACTCAGTCGAACTATATCTTGCAAGCTAAGCTCATTCGTGAAGCCACACCTTCCCGCGTCTTACTCTCAACCTTCAGAGTGACAAGAGTCGCGCGACCCCTACCCCTTGTGATTGCACGGAGTACTATAAGGTTTTGTCAATTTAGGTGCTGGAAGATGAGGTAGGCAACTCTTTCGAGTCCAAGACATGAAGCCACCTAAATTGTCAGGACCGAGTATTTACCCTCTTCGGGATAGGTCTGGACAAGCGACGTGGTTCTCTGGCAGACTGACAGGCGTGCACACTTTCATGTAGTAGGTGTCTGCATGCGAATATACGGAGTACGGAATACCATCATTCGAATTATTGTTGCATATGGCACTGCACACAAGACCCTGCATGCTTGCTCCTTACATTTCAGAGTTCAGAGTGGGCATCAGTTACTTCCAATCCCCAAATGACTAATGCCTGAACAGCAATACTCATGTTAATCAAGCTACGTCCTCCCTCCAGATCGATAAGTGAGAACCACATTTGCAATGTGGAATGGCTACCTCGAGTATTAGAAATGCGGAAGATCTGATACGCCTCGCAACGTTGCCCAACGCGTCGAGAAAGTAAGCATTTACGGTCAGCCACAGGCAATAAAACCAATATGTGAGTTTTGATCCATTCGGCATACACTTTTCAGGGAATGAGTGCAGAAATGCGTAGTGAGATCTCACAGAAACCTGGCCGTCAATTGCTTACCTTCCCTTCTTATTCGTCGCCTACTCTACAAGCTTACAAGCTGATGGCATTTCGACTTTCGAACCTTATTGACAGGATCCTGTTGTTCTCAAGATAGATTAGACGTCAGTCAGGCGCACCTCATGTTACAGCCTTGACATAACAGAACGGATCGAGGAAGTGACCGCCTCAAGATCATATGTCAACATCACATAATATCAGCCAGGACGACAATGCCGGCGCAAGAGCATCTACCCTGAAGATCACAGTACCGTATAGGTTCCCTACCCTCTCCAGAATACCTAGCCTACTGAGAAAGCCAGCAATATTATTTCCATTGCTTCTTGCTGCCCGATTCACTTTGGCAAGTCAGAGCGGGCAGGGCGTCCAGTAGCCGATGGATCACTCTCTGCTGTGCACCATCACATGAGGCACAAGAAGAAGCATCACGAGGCCAAACATAGATTCCGAGGGCCGCTATGTAGTTGAATTATGCAAAGGATACAGACTTAATATTACAGACCGTTTGGTCCTATACGGGAATCTGTTCACCCAGTGATCATGAAAGCGAGGGAAAGCACCTCGCTCAGATCACCCTGTCATCCATGCCGTTGCCTGCCTTGCCCCGAACGTGGTCGCAATGCGCAGGCCCGCGGATCCCATAGGGAAGTAGCTGACCAGATACCATGCCAGACAGGCAAGCTGCACTAAGGCGGACAGCAGAGTCAAGATCGTACTGTGAAGCTATTTTCAAAAGATGAAGTGTGACACGGTCAGCTGTTTAATCCTCTGCTTGGAAGGCATCCCACACACAGTCTCTAGATGGAAAGCTGTGTATAAAGCGGGGCGAAGAGGGAAGTATGGTCTCACCTTCAGAGCAAAAACCAAGGTCATGACGATGGACCCAAAATAGGCTGTGGTGAATGGCAACCTCGGGGTGGAACAGAGGTGGTAAACATAGTTCATGGGACCCATGACCGCCGCGAAAGAGGCGAGGAACAAAAGGGAGCCTACGGACCATCTGCATGATAGGAGTGTTAGCTCCGATCAACGAAATGCTTCTTTCGGTGAAAGACGCCGAAGGAGAGGTGACTGGGGAGGGGAAAGATGGGACTTTGAAGGGTCATCGAGGATGGGGCATGGGCAAAGTTGCAAATGTGATGTCGCATCCTTGGAGAGGGGGATGGCACTTGGAGGACATCCCTGTCCCATCCATCAGACGGCAGTGTCACATGGGGGGTATGAAGCTCTTGTGTGCCCAAGTAGTAGCTTCGGGTGTGGCTCAGGGCTGGGGCGTATGTATGGCTAAGGTACGGGCTCAGGGTAGAGAGGGGGAACCTGGGGGTATTGCTTCTCCTCAGGCTTGGGGACATTTGTGACTTACAAGATAACAAACTTGCGCGGGCGAAGTGATAGCACAGGAAAGAGAGTAAAACAAATGACGAAGCAAGCGGCGGCACCAAGGTTGCAAGCGCCGAAGATCATCAAGCGATCCCACCTACTCACTATTCGTGAGGAAGATAGTCGTAGTTAGCTTCCTGGTCTCAAGACTGTGTTGCACCCCCAAACTTGGTTGCCCACCCTCTGCTCCCCCACCGACAACACGAGGCTTAGCATTTATGCATCACATGCAGAATCTGGGATCACGGCACGCCCAATGCATGCGCATGCCCTCTCTACAAGCTCATGCCGACGAGCCCGTATAGCCAGCCAAGGAATGCTTCCATACGCACTTCCATGTCGATGAAGGCGAGGGAGGGAGAGAAAAAAAAAAGAGACGAAGCAAATACAAAGTGAAAGTATGAAACTCACGGGCCAACCATCCTTCCTCCTCCTCACGCCGCGTAGGGGCTGGCAACGGAGCTCCCGCGCTTTCTGTAGTGGGTAGCCTTACATAGCCGCCGTTACCGAAGGGGTTCAGACTCTGGATAGATGATAAGAGCCCGCTTTGCTGGGAGGTGTCGACGGTCTCATCACGCCGCGCCCAGCCTAGAGAGTTGATAGAGTCGCGGAAGGAATTCGACGCCATAGCTTAGCAATGACGATAGACTGAATGCGAACAGCTATAAGAGTCAACTTGGCGGGACCCCGGCGTGGCGCTTGGCTGGTTAGGGACAAGAGCTGGGTGGCGAGATATTGGGAATAAGTTCGATCGGGAAGGACTTCGATCGGGAGGACAAAGCTCGACAGGATGAGGGGTGGAAATGTGCCGAAGCTTGTAAAGTCGAACCAAGGTGGATGGTTGAGACTCCACTGCGACACCAGGTCAGTTGAACTGCTTTGATAGTTATAGGAGGAAACCCTGAAAGGCTGACTAAAACAAGTCAACGCTACCACTATGGGTGACGACCAGTAGGACGCGTCAAGGAAGGCTTGAGGGGGAGGGGTTGGTTGATGAACGAGCAGGCGTACGAACCCTAGGGGTGTTGCTTGATGGCTTGGGCGAGGCAAGGAACGGTGAGTTGAGCTTCTGTCGAGAGTAGACTAGACAAAGGGGTGTCGTGGCGAGAGTATATCAGTCGAGACCGCGCGAACCGCGATGGAAAACGAACAAGGCTCAAGGTGACGGAGAGAAAGGCGGGAGGACGGTCGGTAGCAGATGGGGCGCAACGGGCGCGTGGTTTGCCTGATGGGACGTAGAGGGTGCCGATGATGGCAATAGTGCGGCGGTTGCTTTGACGTTCGTCGTCGTTGACGGGAAAGCTGGTGTGGCGCTGACAGGAGGGAGAAAGAGAGGTTATCGACTTAGCGAGGGCGTGGCTGCATGGCGGAGGAGGGGCCACATGATTGGTTGTGGTGTTATACCTTAGAGGAAGGGGCGCCCCTCCGGCTGCTACCACACAGCGTCACAGTACAGAGGGTAGACCGCAAAGGAGCAGGAGCGCAGCGGCAGAGGCAGGAGGGGTTGGACAAAGATAGTGACACGGAGAAAATGCACACTATGACATCCAAACGTCCCCTAGAGGGTTAAATCGAGGCAGGGGGGACCCTTGCAAGAATCTGCGCGTTGGAGCAGATCGCATCGTGCAGCAGCGTGGTTCTGTACGCGTCTAGAGGCCAAAAGCCACTTGTGGCTTGCCAGCCTTCTTACAACTAGGTCTATCGGGGTCGACAAAGGGCACGGCAAACCTGGGTGCTGGAGAGCCATGTGCCAACGATCAACTGGAACAGTCTTGCTTTGAGATGCGCTGATGTAGACGCAGGCTCTCGATGATGCTTCTGTTGGCCAAGGTTGGGACTGCGACCACGATAAACAGAGACATGCACACCTACACACCTACACACACCAATTCGATACGAGGACGAAAACCTGGTTTGACCATGTATCACTTCAGCAACTCCGGGCTCTGCGCCTAGCCAGCCTATTCCAGTACCCATGGCAGGGTTGTCTTGCGCCGTGCGGGACGTTTCGGCACGCTGGCTGAGACCGAGCGCGCCGCTTCCTGGATCGGGTTGTATGCAGACTGTCCAAAAGGTGTGGTGTGGGTGGTTCTCTGTAGCCTTCTTGCTCGCTCTTGAGCATGTAGATCTGCTGCGCTGAGAAATACCTGGACCTCGCTCCGAAGAACTTTGGTCGCATTTCTTGCTTTCCAAGCCAGTCAGCATGATCTCATGATGATGTAACGCTAATAGCGATGCCTGCCGAGAAACGCCAGTCTGTAGCATGACAACTGGCCAATGCAATGTCGCAAAGAACAGACGAAGCTGTGCAAGGACAGTGCCTTACATGGCCGCGTGGTCACCGCGAACTGACTTGGAGAGTCAGGAAGAGGGTGGCGCGCGTAGCGACTCATAACTAACAATGAACGTGAAGCATAAGGCGGCCTGTGGTAGAGGGTGTGAAGGTGTCCCCTCGTAGGTCATGCCGGGCGGGATGGAGCGAAGAAGCGGTCATATGCATGACGCTGAAGTCGAGTAAGTCCTTAGGCGATGGACTCGCAGAGAAACGAGATTGTCGTCGAGAAAGGGGGTATGGAGCAAGGTCCGGGTGCCTGTATAGAAACTGGATGGACTGGCGGACTACGATGTCTTACATGGTCCAGTCACGTTCTGGGTTGTGGACACCCTCACGTCCTGAGACTGCGCAAGGTCGCAGATTCGATCAAGCAGACAGCGAGAGCCTCGCTTTGTGCGGTAGGCACCTTCTATGAGCAGGCAGCTGGATGTCTCTATCGCTATCTGAATTTGAACAAGTTGGCGGGAAGACCATGGTCCCAGCATGGGAAGAGCCACACCCCCCCCTTGGTCTTCGACACTGCCAGGGCGCATGTCATAAGACGCGTAGATGGCCCATCGCGCATCCGTATGATGTGATCTCGGGATGCGGGCGTTGCAGCGATGAACCGTCAAATCAAGGAGGCGAAGGGTTGGCAGGCTTTTGGTGTAGTTGTAAAGAACGTGCAGCCTTGCTTTTCGAGTTTTGGTGAAGGTATAAAAGGAAGCCGGCCGGGTGCCTTGCATGCGCGTTGACGTGGCAAACGGAGATCCCTGAACGCCTGCATTCGAACTGCTTAGAACGAACCAGAGGTAAACCCTTGTTGTCGCTCTCCCGAGCCTTGCAGCAAACGTCTTCTACCAGCCAGCCATACACTACCAACGCTCTTCGAAACAGACTCGACTAAGGCTCACCAGCTATTGTCGGAGGGACAGGACATACCGTGGTCCAGATCAATGAGAGGAGACAAGCATACCTGGTCGCGTCCGCAGCCCAGAGGAGCCAGACTTCGCCACAAATCGCGTTCACTATCCGTAGGCGGAAAGGCAAACAATACGATTTGGGAGGATCCCATTAGCGTTGCCGGATCTCGAGCAGCCGCATTGCGTTTTGCGGAGAAATAAACGACGAGGAGGATAAGCGAGCCCAGAATCACTAAGCCTGCGCAGCTTCATACAAGCAAGTCAAGAGCGACTTGTTCATTGCCAGATATCAAGTCACTCCTGGTGCAAAACTGCACACAAGGTACCTCCCTCTTTGCACTTTCCTAAGTATCCCCCACACATTTCAGGCTGCCACCGCTGCTTCTCGCCCGTCGCAGCGTAAGCATCATCGCCAACCTGCCTCAGCATAAACCCCTCTTCTAACTAATGTCTTTCTTTCCTGCTCCCAAGCCTCAACCTGAGGTCGAGTCATTCATCTGACACAGCTCAGATCCGTCGGCAACTGCTTCTAGCATCTTCATTCTCGACAACGGTAACCCACCCGGTGTTACTGCCACGCAGCGCGCGTGCACATTCCAGCTCGTCCTAACACCAAAAGGCTTCCCTCCTCGGCAACCAGCCAAGCATCCAAGACTTTCAAGTGGTTATCTGGAACCTGGCACTCAACACACACTACCAGGAAGCAGGCGAGACACATCTTATTGTAGTGTCATATCCTACTTGGAGCCCAAGAAACCCGCGCATCAACCGGTACACCGCCACCACCTCTATTCTCAGTTCCAGTCACAGTCGGCTTGCCTTCAGCTCGCTTGGCTATTCCCTCCCTGTCAACAGCCCCCCCTGTGGAAGAGCTCATATCAACCGCGCAATACGGTCAGTTACTCCCAGGCCTAGGAACAGGCCCTTCCATTTCGAAGATATTTTCGACTTTATCGCCACAACAAACGCGGCTACGTAGTGGAATTTGTCCGCGTACCAACAGCGACGGCGGTGGCCTCTTGCGACGAAAAGAGCGCCTTGCACATTGCATTATCGCTGTTCGCTACCCAACAACAAGGCTTACTGCTTTGCATCGCTTCTGCTTTGTTCTGTTTTCGTTCTCCCAACCTCCCACCCGGTGACTCAACGACATTGATAATACACCAAAGGTCAGTCTTCCTTTTGCACTTTGTGTCTGGCTGCCTGCAGCGCCCATGTCTCGACGTGTCTTCACGCGCCTGAGTCGCTTGACCTTGACCGCCTCCCTACTCTTTACTCCTGCTGGCCCCCCTTCCGAACCATTGTTCAGCCCCGAAGTCTCTCCCTCAAACCGTGGCTCCCAGGTCCCTGATCCAGATCCAGATCAACTTGAGCATATCTTTGGTGTGGTCGTTGCTTCGGGGTCTCCTGTCAGCTACGTTGTGCCAAGTGCCGCTGTCCACTTCTCAGACTTGCTGCTCCCCAAAACAGTCTTTCAAGACAACAGTCCAGGCACTGCTGATGCCTGCACTGCATTGCACTCTCAAGTCTGCACGGTGTCTCTGCCAGTTGACGCCATGAAGAGCCTCAGGACTAACTAGGAGCCGTGCAGTGTAGGGCGACTCGATTACAATTCTAAAGGACGGTCCCCACCTCACCGTCAGCCTTTATATAACCCAAGCACCTGCTGCATCTATCTATTTTGTGTCACCGATACTGTCATTGTTACCCAAGAAACGTCTTCTATCCTCGACACTCAAGGTGACCTGTCGTCTTTCACCCGCTTCGTGCCACCCTCCTCGACGCAGTACGCAGGCCCGACTCTGGTTTAGCTCCATCGCGACCTCGTTGATCTGGATCACCAGCGTTAAGGTCAGTGGTCATTGGCTTTCATTCGTCTTTGCACCGCTATCGTCCCGCCCAGTGCAGCGCTACTGTGCCTTCTGGCGCTATAGCTCCGCGGCCTCCCCTTTATTTAACCCCTTCTCCATGACCTGTCCGTCGATCCCCCCTCACCCCTCCTCGCTGCACCAGCACGACCCTGATTAGTGCGCTCTCTTGCTGGCCCTTGCCTGTCGCTTCATCGCTTGCTCCCCGAAGCGTCTTGCTCATGCATATGAATACCCTGGCGCGTCCAACCTTGACCCCGCTGACCACTCCGGCTTCCAGAAACCTGATCTACATCCATCAGCAACTCATTGCGGGTGTAGCCAGAAATCAACAGCATTCCATACCCAGTTCCGAGCGACATTCGTTGGGCAGCAAGCTCAGAAGCGACAACCCCGGCCCCGTCACCGCCTCGCACAGTGTGTGGCCTTGTTCTTAGCGTCCGCTTTTATTTCGAGACACACAAATCTGACTCTTTACCACCCTGCAGTTCGCGTCTCCGGCTCAAACCCACTCACACATTCACCCCATCCGTACTGTAACAAACCCCTCCGACGTCGCATCCTACACCACAGACTTTCTTGTCAAGCTATCTACTTCCGCTCGCACGTTGGAACACGCTGTATGGCCTGAGAACCTGCCTTACACAGTCACCTCTCATCACGAACAGACTCAGAAGGTTCGTCTTGACCCGCGCTGGCGTTGCCCTTCCCTTGGCGGAGAGTCACCGCCGCGCCACCTTGGGAGGCGATCCTTAGCACTGCCCTCCGCCCTTTGCCTACCCCTCCGTATCTCTCCTTTCACACTTTCGGCTCGCTCGGTGGATGCGCATCACAGACTGACGTCGCTTATCACTTGCAGGCTCGGAATATTTCACTGCCAGCTTCTGTCGCGCCCCGACAAAGCAATTGAAGCGCGGTATTGCCTCCGCCGCCTGTGGTGCGACGAGCCCTATCGCCCTTGGGGCGTCATTCTCACCAACTTCGTCCGACCAAGCTCATCACCTGGACTGTCAACTTTCACGACGACATCCAACGATGGCTCAGCACAGCTTCAATCAGTTCGGCTCCGGCCACAATAACGGAAGTATCGACCCGAATGACCTTGCCATGGGTAATGGCTACTCATCCTCCTTCGCGAACAACAATTTCAACAACAATTCTGGCAATAATGCATTCTCCAGCGGCAGCGCCGTTTTTGGTGATGACGAGCTCCTTGATGGGTTGGCAAGTCCCGGCGAGATGTCGGGAATGCAGGGCCAGGACTTTTCGGGCATGAACACAGGCTTCTCGCAGAATACATACCCGAATCATCGCAACAACTCTGGCCTTCAAATCGACTCATCACAAATGAATGGCTACTCGAATACCCCGGATGGCGATCCCATCCAAAGCCCCTTCAGTGCAAGCTTCAATGCGCAATTCAGGCAACTGCATACTGGCTCGCTCGGCACTTCCCTTCAATCACCGCTCTCTTATTCTGGTTCACCCTTGGCCGGTGGCGACATGAACGTGGATGGCCAGGATCCCAACTACCTCAACGCCAAAGCGCGCGCGCGTATGTCTCAGCAGATGCAGCGTAAGGGCTCAAGCAATCGCAGCCCCATGACCCCGAAGAGCAATCTACACGGTATGCCTATGGGGTCCCAGGACTCCCCGGGCTTTGGACCACAGCCCATCCGAAATACCAGCCACGACAAATCACCCTCTGGACAATGGATCGGTACTCCCGGTAGCATTCCAGCTTCTTACAACTCAGGGTTCTCTTCTCCCATGCAACAAGGACTGATGCCAATGAACGAGGTCATGATGAAGGGTGGTACATCGATGCCGGCGAAGCTCGGAGTGCAGGGTTCCGGCGCGGTCTCCTCACAGGAGATGAAGCGCAAACGGCGACGCGAGTCGCACAATCTCGTGGAACGTCGGCGTCGTGACAACATCAACGAGCGTATCCAGGATTTGAGCAAACTTGTCCCAACCCACAGACTTGAAGATGAGAAGATCAGGAAGCTTATCCAGAACGGCACGCCCTTGTCTCCAACACTTACCGGACTGCAAAGCCCATCTCAAGCAACCTCAGGTCTGGCTGGTCCTGGTAATCGCCGAGCTGCTGGTGCTGCTGCTGGCAGCATTACCACTGGACTCCCCATTGAAGACAAGGACAAGGGTCCGAACAAGGGTGACATCCTGAATGGCGCCGTCAGCTGGACGAGGGACCTGATGTGGATGCTACACCTCAAGCTTCAACAGCAAGAGGAACTCATGAACCAGCTTACCGAGCTTGGTGGTCATTTTCCCTTTGAGTTCACTGAGGATGAGAGACGCATGCAATCGGAACTATTGGAGGCGATGGGCAAGCTTGAGTCGGATACGTTGTCGTACACACGCACGGCTGGCTCCGGTTTGCGTGTGCCCAACCACACCGACTACAAAGGCGATCCGATCAATGGCATGGGAGGCTCTTCCGGCCTTGACACTATGGGTATCACACCAGAGCCCAACGGTACAGCCGATCTGAACGATCCCAACAGCTTCTGGCGCGACGATGACCACAGCGGTCGTCAATCCTTGGACTTCAAGGAAGAAGACGAGTACGAAATGGATCTCGTGAATTAGATGATTCCATACGGCTATGTTCTTTGACTTGATACCCTGATACCCTTTCCCTACAAAGTTCATGGCCGCTTTCTGTTGTGTCTTTCAACTTGCATCTTGGAGACGAACGTCACGTTCCTGAACCTCCACTGGCGTTTGGATGGATTAGACTGCTTGTCATGAGGGTTGCTTGACAAAATGTCATCCGCCCGCAAGATACTAGTTTTCTTACAAACTCTTAGCTTGGTTTCCGTTCGATTTATCCAAGCGCCAAGCTTTTCCTTTGCCATTGTGTTTTCGTTATTCGCAACTTCATATAAGGAGACGGGGTTTCTATACAGTGCCGAACAAGCGGGCTTTTCTGGTATTTGACTTGCACGACTGTTACTCGTTCATGTCACCGTGGCTGCTTGGAAAGGGGCGTCCTTGCTCGCGTTTTAGGGTTTTTATGCATCAGTTTTAATATCCGTACTTCTTTTCTCACTTTCCTTGGCGATCTCTGTCGGACATGGTTCGGGAATGGCGTTTGATCTTCTTCATGTGCTTTGGTCAGGTACTCTCATACCTTCTCACGATCAATCTATAGGGGTCGATTTTGAAACTCTACTTCCCCGATTATGTGTTTCTCACTTTTCGCCCTTTTTGGATGAGCTTTTAGCAACAATACCATCATACGTCCATCCAATACAATGCCATTCATACTGTCGATCCCGACACCTGCGGCTCTGGGCTTCCTACTAATGCACCATACCTCGAATAGCTTTCGAGGTCATTGAAGGCATTGTGTTTAATCGTCTTGTGTTGAAAGACCAAGTCATTCATTGTGATTTGATCAGGATCTCTAGGCTAATGATGCAACCTGGCTAGGTCTCGTGGACCAACTCCCTATTCACGTCGTACATGAGACATTACAGAAGCACAAAGATTACCAGTGGCGTGTGCACATAATATACTCCGTCATAGCCGTCAGCAAACTCCAAACCTCTTTCCTTTTCATCTCCTCCTGCAATGCGATCCTCTCCAAAGCTGTCCTCCCATCAAAATACCTGCAGAACTTGTCCCAGGCAGTCTGCACCTTCTGGTCACGTAACCTCTTTCTAATCGCAGAGATGTACCGGGACTCTTTCCCTGTGGCCTTTCTGGGATCGAGAATAATGTGGGGTTCCAGGCCGGTCAGATGTGCCGCGGCGTTTATAGATGGGTGGTCTGTTGCTTGAGGAGGAGTGCGCCGAGCGTGGGCAATCACCTTTTCAGTGGCTTCGCGGTGGGCTTTGTCGGCTATGCGCTCGAGCCGGGCCTTCTCCGCTGCATGCTCGACTGTGACGGGAGATATGACCGCAGTGGTCGTGGTTGGCGAGGGAGGATCCGGACCAGAGGAGGCGGACGTAATAGATGCTTCGAGATGTTCGGAGGGAGCATCGCTATCGGCAAGTTTATGAGGATCCGGGGGAGATGCTGCCTGAGCTTCCTCCCGAGCCTTCTCTGCCGCTGCGAGGTCTTCGGCCGCCATCTCATAATCGACCTCGTAGATGATCTCGGGCCATACGACGATGTAGGCAAAGGTACAAAGCTGAGTCACCCAACCCCTTCGCATAAGCCAAGCGAGCATCAGAAGGTAGGTCGGACGATGAATCTTGCTCGGGGCGAGGTGCTTATAAGGACGAGGCGCATGCGAAAGCTCGCCCAAGAAGCCAGGAAGCGAAGGAGAGGCGGGAAACTGGCGCTGCCAGTCGAAGGAATCCCGCGGCAATCGAGAAAGATCACAATTGGGTGAAACTATGTAGACATCACGGGCATGAAGAGGCGGGATGGCGATGGCCCGGCGCCAAAAGATGAAGTGCTGAGCGTACTTGCGAACTTGACCAAGCGTAAGTACATTACTTTGACCAACCTGATAGAAGCTGCAAATCGCTAGTCAGTTCGCAGAAGCTATACAAAGGAGGGTCGATGGCCACTCACGACATGGTTGGCTTTGACAAGTGGACGAATTCGACCATAGATACAGTGGTCGGGTCTGGATCTGCTTGTAGTTCCGCCACGATCTTCTTTTCATCGTCCATAAGTAGCAATGCAAAGTTACGATCTAGGTAGCCGGGCTCCTCGAGGTCCTCGGGACTCATGAAAGCATTCGCGGTGGTGAGCCATAGCCCACACTGACGAAGATCGTCCTCGGGAGGAAGGTCTGAAACGTAAAACGGGGCCGGGATTTGGAACGAGGGTGTCAACACCCCTGCTGCAGTCTCGAGGTGTAAGGCGGCGATCTTGTTCTGTGAGACAGCCTCATAGATATCTTGCATAGCAGCAGCGAGTGAAGACACCTGCAAGATCTCCTTCCAGAGGATGCTCATCTTCTTTTCTACAAGCAAATTAGTCTGGACAGTCGCGACAAGTCGACAACACCACTTGCAGAGTTCACTCACGTTCCTCACGCGCCTTGTCCTTTGCCACCAGTATCCGCTTTGATTCTTTCCACACAAAGTCGCTGTGCTGCTGGCTGTACTTGAAAGCCTTGTTTGCTTTCTTGACGATGTTGACGTAGAGTGCTTCAACTAGATCCTTCACCTCATCGTTCCTGGGCTTCAAGAAGAATACTAGGTTAAACATTGTCATGGAGCTTCTCTTCTCCTCGTCTCCGTCATCCTTCTTTCCCGCGTCCTTGTCCTTGCCATTGCTGTTGCCATGACTTCCACTGTCCTTGCCGCCTCCTGCTGATGGCGCGGTCTCGGCGTCTTGAGGTTTGAGAAGTTGTTCTTCTGAGAGCTTGGAGCCTCTGGATGATTTATGTGCTTTCTTCTGCTTCTTCCAGCGGCCACTTGCAGGTACATGTATGGGATATGAAATACAATGCAGCGGGTCGAGTGAGAGCTGGAAGAGCTTCTTGTGGTATGACCGCGCTGGTGTGAGAATTCCAGCTAAATCCCGAGCCGGAAACCCGACGCAGTGCTCCCACGGAACAATTTGTGTTCCGGAGTCGGTTGTGTAGTGGTCGTCACGGTCCCAATTTCGGGGCAGACCGGCGGCGCCTCGCAGGCTTTCACGGTTCGCAGGCTGCGACAAGCGCTCGAGGAGTGCATCGTGAAGATCCGTAGTATCAGGTGCAACGGCATCAGTAGATGGTGGTCTTATGTGAGCTGGATAGTGGAAAACGAAAGCAGGGCCGTCTTGCGAACGATTGATCACAAGGGCGATGCCGAGGAAGTTGTCGGCGGTGATTGGAGAGGCGGCCATCTTGGCTAAGTTGGCGAAGGAGGTTGATCACATGTCGACCGGTTCACGCAAGGGTTCGAGTTGGACCACTTCACGGGCGAGGAGGCAAGAGGCTGTCTATCGTCAGGCGCATGTTTGTGCTTGGATGGGTACCAATCCGGGATGGAAAGCTGGGGAGCTATGGAGCTAGGATTGGGATGCAAGTGACGACGATCACCAGCCACAGCAATGGCCTGTACCAGCCACACCTCGTAACAAGCCACATTTGCCCCTCACGATGCGGGGCGCGCCAGGGGCAGGGACCACGGGGCTTCACAGATTGCAGCGCCCCTAGAGCGGGCGCGGGTTCGTTATGGTGGCTTTTCTTAGTCCGAAAGGAGATGAGGGTTTTCGCATTGTGGCCTTGCTGGACCCTGAGAGCTAGATCGTCCCAGAGGGTCTGCCAGCAGCTATGAATGGAACACGTGAATGAAGCAGTTTCATTCGGGGTCGGTGTTGCGGTTATGACGCAGGCGCCAAGCATGAAGTGAGGGGAGGCAAGCTCGAAGCAAGCAAGCAGCAGGTCAGGCAGTGGCAGTGGCAGTGACCGGCTGTCACCCGAAAGGACATGTCGACATCGATAGGGGCAAGATGAGGGGTCCCATCCGTTCAAGAAGGTTCATTCGCGTGTCACTGTGGCGTGGTTTTGGCAAGCCCTTTGCAGACGGGCAGGACAGGAACCTCTCTTCCGTCTCGACCAGTGATCCACATCACATGCCTCTCTGCAGTCAGTGCCTGTTCCTCTGCTCCTGGCCACACTAACCTTACCACGACTAGCCACTTGGGACGACTGCTCCTTTGCTATGCTTCCCTTCGTTTGCTTGGGTCACCTACTAGCCGCTTTTCTGTCATTTTGCGCACAAAGCCTGCCTCGTGTTTGCATCAACCTGGATCCTCATTACCTTAGCACGACCATCGATGCCCGTCAACCCTCATGGTCACTGGACTCGGCCTCTTCTAATTTGTATCAAAGGACCTTCGCCACCCACTCACCCTTCAACCCCCTCACCGTCCAAATCGACGTGGCCAGCCTAAAGTTCCTAAACGTTGCCCTCCAGTCAGGTGAGTGGCATCTGGTCCATTCACTGCTCTTGCCATTTGGTCCAGCTTGTTTCCCATTGTCCCTGTGTCACCCTCCCTCATCATCAGTCACCTTAGTCCGTGTGATTTTCGTTCTTCACCTCATTGAAACACACTTCACATGCTCTGGACGCCATTTTCTTACAGGCCCACAACGGACAGCCGCCCCGAACCGCCCAAGTGTTCTTGACTAGCAGAAGCACCTGTGGCCAGGACCCTTGTTGACCATCTTAGACTGACTGCGGTAAAGGCAACAGGTCGTGTGCGCTGCAGCCCCGACTTCTAGGCCCGTTCGCCTTCACCGTCTTTACCGCTCACAATTTCGCCTTCGACCTCCTTTCCTGAGCCGCCCTTCCGAAGTCTGACGCCTCTTTGCTTCCTCATTTACTCTCGTGACATCGTCTTGCTAGACATGACGAGCGTCTGAGAACAGGCACAGCTTGATTTCGTCTCATCCGTGGTTTCAAAAGCATCTTGTACCCAAGGTAGCTTGCACCACAACGCTTTCGAGGTTTCGTGACCATGGCCCCATCAACCCCAAGCTGTGAGCTTGGCCATGTGCGCTTCATCCCCTTGACGTACGACAGCCAGAGCGACAACGGCGAGGAGCATGCTTCAGCACGCAAGCTCATCCTCACACTTGTACCAGAATGGGCAGAGACCGACGGCTCCAAGCTCAAGTTTGTCCGTTTCACCGATGGCATCACAAACACCCTGCTCAAAGTCGTCAATCAAAAGCCCGGTCTCTCCAATGCCGATTTAGATCGCGATGCTATCTTACTCCGAGCATATGGGAAAGGTACTGCTATTCTCATCGATCGGGAGCGCGAGGCCGCAAATCATGAGTTGCTCATGAAGTATGACCTTGCCCCTGCACTGCTGGCAAGATTTGAGAATGGAATGTTGTACCGCTACATCTCTGGCACTCCTGCGACTCACGCAGACCTGCGCGAAACGTCGACATTGTTGGCTGTTGCTCGTCGCTTGGCCCAGTGGCACGCCACGGTTCCATGCATTTCAGACGTGTCTCTTAAGCCCAATGGTGCCGCCAATGGCATCTCCCATACCAACGGGAACACTGATAAGAATATCATTGAAAACACTGCCCCTGGCAAGCCTGCACCGAATCTGTGGACTGTCATGCACAAATGGATCCTGGCGCTTCCTCAGAATACACAGGCTGAGCGAGAGAGGCAGGATCTTCTGCTCAGAGAAATGAAGTATCTTGTCGAGAAACTTAGCCAAAGACCCGGTTTGGGCCAGGATGGGGTACGAGATTGCTACCCCCCTTTTCTTGCCATGGTGCCTGTCTCATCGGCACACCGTGAGGCCATGATGTAGAACCCCTGCTGACTTTGTATGATCGTGTGTAGCTTGTTTTTGCCCATTGTGACCTCCTGTGCGCCAATATCATCATGCACAAAGTCGGAGACAATGCCACCAATGGCCACTCGCAAAGTAATGGCGCTTCAACATCAAATGGCAAGTCTGCCACGGAGACGGTCAGCTTCATCGACTACGAATACGCCACCCCTTCACCCGCTGCCTTCGACATTGCCAATCACTTTGCAGAATGGGCAGGTTACGATTGTGACTACAACATGGTTCCAACGAAGGCTCATCGCCACGCATTCATCAGCCAGTATGTCAAAACATATATTGAGCTGACAGGAGAGGAGCTCGACCATGAGGAGGCAACACAGAAGCTGTTCGATGAGGTAGACATTTTCCGAGGTGTACCTGGATTCTACTGGGGCATTTGGTCATTGATCCAGGCAATGATATCGGATATCGATTTCGACTATGCTGCCTACGCCGAGTCGCGGCTGGGCGAGTATTGGGCGTTCAAGGCTGAGGCGGACGGAAGCCGAGCAGCCTCCGGTAAAGAGATGCCTCTCCGGGAGCGAACCTGGGCAAAGGCCGAGTGACGCTTGGATTCTCCATTACTTCGGAGGCGAGTCAGGAGGGTGTCATACCGAGACGCGCTCCACAATACCTGCCCAGAGGCTCCTTTGATCTGGAAATCAACGCCTGACTTTCGGTAATGAGCAATCAACACCATACTTCTGTCTATCCAGCTTGCGGAAATTCGGATTATCGGGTACTCTGCGCGGATTTTCTTGGCACGCGCGGCAGCAATAACCCGGTTGTACGTGACTTGCGCATTCACATTCACTCACTACCTTTCGTATAGGGAAGTCCTGCAGCAACCAAAGCATATCGTTGGAGCTAGGGCGTTCTTCAGCCATCCGATTGGGCATTCTTATCCCGCAGCTGGGTCTGACTTTAGGAACCCAAGGAAACACATGTTTTAGGATGCAATAAATCTTTGCTGGTAGGATCACGCTGATCGAGCTGGGCGCGCGGATCAGCAAGAGCCGCGAAGGCGGCGTACATACAAAATGGGGCAAGTAGAACGAGACAGCGGTCAGCAAGGGCGTTTGCCTTGCTTTCATTCAACCATTTGAAGGGGGTTTCATCGCTTCTCACGATTCAACATGAGCTGCATGAACTCTTGTTTCGAGCTTTCTTTTTCTAGGCGAAGGGGTCTGCTTTCCTTGCTTCACTGGCTGTCCATAATGAGAAGGCACGAGTTGGCATAGATTCATCATTTTATTGCACGATACAGAGATTCCTATTTTTTTCAACCGGGGCTGGTTAGCTTCAGGTGTCCTAAGTGAAGGGATTGACGCAATCGACCGTCATGTCTTAGCAGGGTGATCTCAAAAGTGGCAAAGTTCCGGTGCGTCAAGCTCGAGGCAGCGTCATGCCCGAGCATCGACTGCGAAGATCGTATTCTCATGATCTAGTTCCAGCCTTCCTTAATAAGTTGGTCCTTCCGATGTAGGAACCGGGTAGTGTGCATGCGGCTAATGCTTCCGTTCCTTCGCGGAGCAATGAGCTCACAGTAGATTGGAACATTCATAGTCGAGCCCATTGTTTGATGGTTCGAATGAACACATGCATTCCTTTGGGTTTTGGTTTGGTGTGCAACAATGCATCTGAGGCTGCAGTGGGACACGGGGAAGGGTCCCTTACCCGGTTAGGTCGTGTAAGATCACTGAATCCTTCCAATCCTCCTCCCTGACACCATCCCGCTTGTTCTGCAACAGCGACATGGTCGTACTCGGATGACTCCATCGCACATGTTTTCGAATCTTGAGTCAGAAGGGAATCTCAAATGGTCTTCGCACAGCCGACTCCCAAGATTAGACCGTGGAGAGTCAGTGCGGATTACGCTGGACGACCCCTATTTTGAGCAATCACTTTATATACCGGATGCCCTGTTCTGGGGCAATGGATCAACAACCTGCGTGACAATGCGATGTGCGTGCATTAGTGCTTTGCCCCTAAGTGGACAGCTTCATGGTTCGTCGTCTGCAAGACGGAGCTGGGGCTGGTCATATAAGCCATTCAACACAACGCTGCTAATCTACAGCTTCTCTCCGTGATTAGTCTATTCAGTTTAAATGGCTGTAGGGATTTTGGGCCGGCAGATGACCATCATGACGGGAGGGATTGTGACAGCGTGGAGACCGGTAAGTTCGTTATGTCCTCACCCGTTGCCGTCACCCTGTATTCGTACTGAGACTGCTCGCGTCACAAAGACGATTACAGCTTGACACCGAACGTATCAAGGTCGACACCGGCCACGGGATTAGTCCCAAGCCAGCTTGAGGGTCTTGAGGCGAAATGCCACGTTTTGCCCCGACAGCCTGTGATCGAGAAGTTTCGTGCTCAGGCGATGCAGCTCGAGAACTCGCTTGAGATCAAGACCGAATTCGCCAGGCCCTGCTTTTCTCCGCCACCTGATTACTCACATTTGACAGGTACGTACGCTACTGCAGCTTTGGAATAGCTACTGTAGGTATCAAGGCAACTGAAATGGAGACATTTTCTCTTCGTCGGGGCCTATGCATGACGCGCAGTGGTGGTTGCATTAGTGACGAGTTGGGAATGCAACAGCAGCAGGATTCAAGCGACCTGATTACCGTCCACATGACCCTAAGCGGGTTTTTGGAGACGGGCGATTTGGTGTCAAATATGTTGCGAATGCCTCCAGGATAAGCCAGCTCGCGCTCCCTTGCAACATTCAAGTCCCAGCATGACCAGTGCACTGTTGAGAGACGTGGCGAGCCCCTTGAGCGATAACGGCAGCCGAGCCATCATATGATACCTAGATAGTAGAAGGGCACTCCGTACAGTAGAAGCAGAGCTCGAAACAGATCACTGGAGGCACCTAAAAAAAATATGATCGACATACATGCAACTGACGGCCGCAAGTGTCCGAGAGATCGACCGTTATAGCAGACAGTCTCTGCTTGTGATGGGTGTGCAATAAGAGTGTTGATCCAATGCTCGGGTGACAGCTCGGGACAGTTACACGTCAGGTGAGGCAAGGCGAAAGCGTGCGTAGATGAGCTGCGTTGTGCTGTGCTGTGCTGACAGACGTGTTCAGTCTGGAGCAGGGATGCAGGAGGCCGATCGCGACGATCAATTGCCTCGAGGGAGCTGAGTGACGGAGTAAAGGGAGCAATGCATCACTGTTAGATGCAGGACCCATTTATGTGGGATCAGTAACAAGCAAGCACGACGGTAACCCACTGGCTGGTCCAGGAACTGGATAAAGCACGCCTGCGATGGCCGTTGAGGGCTGAAATGCAGCAGCCGACGACGACTTGATTTGTATCGGCCGAGAGCCTGCCACATCAAAGTGTGGCTGACCAACGCAAGTGGAGGGTTTGCCCCTTGGAGTGGGATTCCAAGGTTCGCAGCGTAGCGCTCGGCACTGTTTCGGCACTGCTCCATGAACCCTGCCTTCCTTCCGTCTGCAGCTACGGAGCATTGGAGAAGAAAATGTTTGCTGGGTAAAATCCTTGCGCGTAGGTGGCGGCATTCTTGCAAAAAGATTCGAGCTGCGCTGCAGCTGGGGGAGCGGAGATGGGCTTTAGTGACTTTCCGAAGATGTCCACGAGTAACTCAAGTGGATGACACTCACCCCAGACGGCAGCTACAACTAACACGCACATCCATGCCGTGGAGGGCGAATGCAGTTGGACTTCCGGGAGCTGACGCTGGAAGGTATGTTTGGGTACGGAGTAGAAGATCATCCCGTTTTCAGCCTTCAGCCTCGAACCCTCCAGTGATAGCCCTAACACGTGCCGCAACTGATGCCGATGCAATCCGGGCATTGTAGTTTCACAGATGGAGCAGTGATTGACCATCGATCATCTCCATAAGCCTCAGCTTGCAGTCGCAGCGAGTGGGGATAAAGCTCTGAGGTGACACAGAAATTGCGAACGTAGGGGGTACGTACCTCGTCGGCATCTCGGAAGAATGAGGGCGAAAACAAGGGCAAAGGAAGGCAGGACAAGGCAGGGCAAGGCAAAGGCAAGGGAATGTGTTCGACGAGCCATTGGAAGGCGCGATCCGGGGCACCCAGCCGCTCCTGCCAGCCACATACAGTCTACGCCCTGCCCTGGCTGCTGAACATGAAGCAGGCCATGCGCCAGAGCGGGATTGTCTCATATTTGTAGTTGTAAATCAAGCTCTTTTTTTCTTCTTTTTCTTTTTTCTACTTCTTTCAATTCAATTGAGACGCGTGCTGCTTGAGTTTCGGATACTTCTGCCCAGTGAGGGTTCTATATTTACTACGCAACCCGTCTCACAATAACCGCAATCTTTGCCACATCTCTTGACCAAGCTCTTCCATGGCCCAATCAGAGAAACACGAACCGTGACGTTGTCACCCACCTTGTCCTTTAGCCCCACCGCTAGCACTACCGCGGAGCCCCCAGCTTGCAATATACAAGCACTTCACATATTGTACCTACCTACATCCCTACCTGACACTTCAAAGATTGCCTTCGATCGTTTCTTCAACTGCTGGGGTCAAGGTACCCTGCCATTCTCTCCTGATGGTCGCCAGGTGGAAACCCCGCCAATATCTGCTAACACACATTTTTTTTCTTATTCAGGATGGAGGGACGTCCACGCAGACACCCCTCCCCCCCTCCATGTTCCATTTGGCGCGCCAACGTTTGGCTGACCCTGTCAACACCCATCCATCATAACCCATGTTGAAGCCACCCGCGATGGCCAACCACATGTGGCTAACACGACGTGAAGAAGCTAATGTATCGCCTCGCCGCCTCGTGGCACCCACAACCTTTGAGACATCAGCCAGAGCTACTGGCTAACGTCTACTGTCTAGACTCCCCATGCCCACCGTGGGCATATCCACTGTGCAGCAACCCACCAGTGCCTACTTGCTCATGGCATTTTTACCGCTGGCATCCCGGGAACAAGACCCTGAATCGTAATTGAGTCCCGCTGACCATCCTTCGCCTTATGTACCGATCGAACTGCCCTGGCTAAGACCCTGTTCTGCTGCTGGTTCAGTACATACCCCAGACCCAGTCATCTCCCAAAACCACCCTAGGGCCACCGGCGAACATGCCTGATTGATCCATCATCTGGGTACTTCTCGAACTTGGCTGCCGTCCATGCCCGTCAGTGCCTTTTTGCTCCTCGCCTCTCTGCTGGACCTTCGTTTACCGCAGGCTGATGCCGACTCAGTCGATTCTTCGCCAATACAAGCAGCTTAACGCGACCCGCAGACGATCTGCGCCCTCCATTTCCAAGCACCACCCACAACACTACGCCCTTCTCCGCCTTTCATCAGTGGTCCAAGCCACTTGAATCGATGGGTGGATTATCAAGTCCAAAACCAGCACCTGTCTAGCTCGGCCAATCTGTTGGGAAGCCTGCTCATTGTTGCCACGAGCTCAGCGCCTGGCCAGCCACAGTTGAGTCTCGTCTGAGCGGGCAGGGCGGCGAATCACCTACCGCCGGTCCAGTGTATATCCTGTCTGCTGATCGAGCTGACAAACGATGTGGCTGACGGTCCGACCTCCATCTGAAGGGAAAACGCACTCGTTAGATATAGGTACTTGTACCTCCATACTCACTACTCAGCTGTGTCTGCTCGAATCCGTTTCACTCTTTCACTTTCCGCCAACTAGTCTCCTGCGTTCATCTCAGTCTCAGAGCAACACTATGGCTACGCCCAGAAGAACTGGTTGCGCAACGTAACAGCGACCTCGAGGTGAACAATTAGAGGCCTTTGAGATATACAGCACACTGCCCATTGGCTCGCCTGCGTACACGACAATCTTGCCAACACTGACTCCGACGGTCAAGCTGGTCACTTCTGGTCTTGTGTGATCAATATTCCGATATTTGTCAACCAAACAAGAAGCGGGTCAATCAACATTGTTAGGCCTAGCCCGTCAAGTGTTCGCTACACAGAAGTTGAAGACTTAGAATATAGTCATCGAGCTCATCTCGGCTTACCAGAACATCCCCGGAGTCTCATCAATCCTCCTCCTCATCACCTAGCTTCGGTGGTGGTAACTAAGAGATGTCTGGCGCAAATGTAACGACAGACATTGACATCTCCATCCGCGAGCTACTTGACCAGCATGCCGACCTTCAAGCGCGGCTCACATCTCTGCTCGCAGCCAAGCATGTCCTTAATCCACACCTCGAGCTCGGTCTGTTACGACACAAATTTGAGATACTTCAGAGCGTTGTCAGATGCCATGGTATGTGCAAAGACCGCTTCCGATTTCATGGGGCAGCTTGGGCGACTACGCCACTCGTCACCAACGATTCCGTACAAAGCATGTTTTACTTACACTTCAGCCTTGCTAGGTCTGACATCGCGACATCCGGTTCTTTCGGAAGTGGAAGAAGCGCGTGCTTTGCAATATCAATGCGAATGTCTGGAGACAGCATTACTTCAACGAGGTATGTTCATCTGACGCTGTTCACGTGGTTCGACAAGCCCTACCAAAATGGTCCTTGGTCGACTGGGACGTCCTGGTCCAGCTTCTCATGCATACAGCCGAGACTCTAATTGGTCCTTCCCCCACTACCGTCTGATCTACCGATGATGCTATTCGTGGCTGACTTGAGCAAACACATTGCTCCGCGCCCAGATGTCGACATAGTCCAGGAATTGCGCTTGGCTCCAGCAGAATCTGCACCGAGCGGATTTGCAACCTGGATCGATAGAAATATTGCACTCTATGATCCTGTATTACGCAGCAGGGTTGCTTCAACCACGCAGCTAGCGCCTTCGTCGCCCAACGCATCCTCCTCGATCACGAACCGCCTGCTCAGCTTCGGTCATACATACAAATGCTCAGACCAAAGATGTATGCACTATATCTACGGTTTTCTGACCCAAGAAGACTGTGGTGCTCATACGCATACGCACCTGTCTCCCATCAAGCGAGATTCGGGCTTGTCAATGGACAGCTCACCTTCTGTCTTGTTCCCTCGTCACAATGTCACCATACAGCCTCTTGTAGTGCCAGACATGCTACACCATACTGAGACCCTCGTTGATTCACGTCTTTCTTCTTTGCCTCCCAACCTTTCACCTCTTACGATAACCACCACCGCTCACCAGTTCCCGCCACCTCCTCAGCTGCAGGCCCAACGTCAGCAATCCTTCTCACTCGACACTAGTCGAGATCGGCGAGGCTCGTCTGTCAGCTTTTCTTTCCCGTCAAATCAGCCGTCTGTCGGCAAGAGTTCAGATGACTTGGATGTCGACCCGCTACTGCCACCACTCAAACGTAGTAGAGTTGGACATTCACGCCTGCAATCAATCGGCGAGCTTCAGTTACTCAAAGATAGTGAGCCATGCCTAAGATGTCGACTGGCAAAGAAACCAGTGAGTGCATTCTTATCGTTCCATAAGCATGGCTGGACGCTGAAAAAACGGACAGTGCGACTCAGATCAACCTTGTGGATATTGCACCGAGCACCCCTTGCAAGGCGATGAGGAGCATTGGCAATCATTGGGATGCTACCGGGGATCCATCATATCCTTCGTGGAAATCATGCTGCCTGGTCCACTGTCACCAAGGCAGACGCAGACTCCTATTGCTTCTCCTTCAACTCAGCGGCGGAATGTCAACGAGGCGCTGCTACGTTCTTATGACTTCTCCACTGCGGTTTGCACGGCAGTAAAAGCAAATGTTGACTTTCGGGATGGCTTTTGGTGGTCTGGCCAATCGAGCTTCCAAAGTGGACAAAGTGAAGATTCCTGGGAAGCCCAGTATCGATCGCCACCAATCCTCTGCGCACTTGCCGCAAGCTGGAATTGCCAGGATACACAATTGAGCATCCTTGAGCTTTTGAACATTACCAGCTGTTTATCACCTTCCAGAGAAGCAGAGGAGACCACTTATCCCGTCTTGCATAGAGCTAAGGTCCTTCTACGGGAGGTTGCATTCTTTGACATGATGCAACCAATACCGGCCTTGCGTCATGAAACAGCCGGGTACCCAGCCACAGTCACGACGGAAAGTGATATGGAGGAGCATTCAAGGTATCTACATGATTGCATGGCTCGATTTTTCCAAGCTTTCGAGATGCTACTTGCCGACAGATCCCAGCTCCGACCCCGAGAATGGCTGGCTGTTTTCTATTCCCTGTGCGTCTTCAGCGCGGTGCGAACGTTACTTGTCGATATGGCCACGCTTTCGTCTCAGAGTAGCTCCTTGCGACAACAGTCAAGCGCTGGTGCAGATAGCACCATCGACCACATGCACAGCGTGTACAAGGCTCTTGTTGGTTTCTTAGCAGCAGCAAGTGGTTCGTCCTCGCTCGATCATGCAGGACAATATTTGACCCGAGAAGAGGCATCTTATTTCGAAACGACCAATAAAATCATTAGGAGGCAGTTGTGGATTTCCAGGGGCATTCGCTCATCCATCGATTTTCTCCTTCGCTTGGGGGAGGGTCCGGTTGATCAGCAAACGTCTCTTGCATTCGTTCGACCGCGGAAACACGCTGATACGCAGCAGGATGTAGTTCTGCTACCGCCCTTGACGAAGGCGGAGCAGTCGCCTGGCTGGTCTGCGCCCGCCTTACGCTCTCTAGAAGTCACGCAATCAACTCCAAGAGACGTCGTGGTTGACGAAGCGATTCATGAAAGGACTCCTTTTGATCTCATCCGATCTCCGAGACCTGAGGAAGCTGCAAGAAGGCGGCAACACGTGGCAGAGCTCAATACCGACTTCTCGAGGTCTCCACGGCGCGTCTTGAGCATATCGATGACACCTTCACGATTTAAGCCATATGCTCGTCGTGTATTCTGTCAGAAATGTAACGAGTACCCTGAAGGCTTTCGTGGTGAACATGAGCTGCGGAGGCACCACGACGCAAAGCATGCTGCACTCGTCAAACGTTGGGTGTGCAGCGAACCAGAAAGACCTGATCCAGCAGCGCCTCAACCTGTCCATCCACTTTCGAGATGCAAAGCTTGCCATTCGCAAAAGCCATACGGCGCGTACTACAACGCAGCAGCGCACCTTCGTCGAGCACATTTCAACCCTCATAGGCTTGGTAAAGCAAGTGGGGACTGGCCACCTATGAGCGTACTGAAAGACTGGATGCACGAAGTCCGTCAGCCTGTGGACCTACAAGAACTAGAGGGGTCTTCGAGTGGAGGTGAAGCCGATAACGACACAGTGTCCAGGACGATTGCATCTGAATACTATTCCGGTCAGGCCGAGGGTGCTTCCACTCGAGCTTCGACAACAATCGACACTTCCAGACCGCAGGGCTGCGGGCCAAGCAATCAACAGCAGTACTTCTCGCCTTCAACCACTGACGGATCCTGGAGTGCTGCCAGCCCTAGCAGCCGCTCGGCTGTGGGGGATAACCGGAGCCGATGTCCTGATTGCGGCCGTGTCTTTAAGGACCTCACCGCGCACATGCTTACGCACCAGGAAGAGCGACCAGAAAAGTGTCCCATTGAGTCTTGTGATTATCATTTCAAGGGATTTGCCCGAAAGTACGATAAGAATAGGCATGCTTTGACCCATTACAAAGGGACTATGCTGTGTCCCTTTTGTCCGGGCTTGGGAACATCGCATGAGCGGTTGTTCAATCGCGCGGACGTCTTCAAGCGACATCTCGCATCTCTCCACCAGGTCGATCAGAGTTCACAGTCTTCGCGCGTCGGCCCTGGCGGCGAGAAAATAACCCATGGGCTGGCTACGGCATCGTCTCAGGGGCCAGCAGCATCCGAAGCTAGTGCTCCCTGCTCCATATGCGGACAGCGATTCACAGCCGCCCAGGACTTCTATGAACATCTCGACGACTGCGTTCTTAGTGTTTTGGTCTCCCAAAACTCCTCTGCTGCAGGCAGCTCTTCACAGCATTATTTGTCGCGTTAAGGTGCAGCCGACCCTTGATATTCGGGATCTTCAGGCAGGTGTAAGTGCATGTCCTATGAAAGTGATCAGGATCAAGGAAATAGTAGCCTCCATGCAGAGGATAGGCAGTGTGCGCGTCATTGAGAAGGAGAAAGCCCGGCCAGCATGAACATGTAGCCATTGTCAAAATCTGGGACGGGTTCACCGTCTTCACTTCGTTGCTGATATTTACATAGAAGACTTGGAGGTGAAGGATTCAATTCCGTGGGGATGTTAGATACATAGAGGGTGGTTTCACACGTCGTCCAGTCTTGCACAGGGTTCTTCCATTGTGCGTTTGAATCTGTTACATATAATCGCGGAGCAATGAAGTGAACAATTGAAAAGCATTGACCATAATTACAAAAACATCTATACTACTACGCGTCTAAAGATCCTGCGGAGAGTTACTGGTGGAACCTCAAAACTTGCCTTCACTGTCGCTGACGGAGACCCATGTTCTGATCAGGATTATTTTCTGACTATGCTGCAATGGTGCTAATCCCTATGAACCAAACGCCGTCCCAAAGATGAATGCGCGTTGTATACTATGCCGCAATAGGTGATACCAGGCAAGTAAGGCTACCTGAGACCCTGCGGCCAATTAATCTGTTGTGACTTTCGCCCCATGACGCTTCAATTTATGGGAAGCGGCCAATCTAGGACTCCTTTTTCGTACCGGAAGCGGAACTGCTACCCTCGGATGGGTCGGCAGCCTTCTCGTTCTCGGGGTTGTTTAAGACGCCACCGCGACCAGGAACTCTAGGGCTTGAGCGCTTGAAGTAGTCGTGGATCTCCTGAGAAAACTCTCCATCCTCAGGCAGACCGTTGTTGGGTGCGCTGTCGGTGCCGCCATTCTCTGCTGCCTTGAGGGACGCATTGGCCTCCTGGAAGTCATGCCACTCGCGACGCATGTCCTCGATCTTGGCCTTCCAATCAAGCTCGGGGTCATAGGACTTGCCTACACCCCACATGCGCTCCCACAAGCTGAGGTGCTTGGGGTGGACAGCGATACCGTGGTATTCCTCGGCACGGCCGCTTGTAAGATAGCCCCAACGGCGTTCCTGCTCCTTGAGATCAAGGCCGGTAGTGTCAGGGAGGAAAAGGAAGGTAAGGAGCATGCCAGCGAGACCGAACCACGGAACAACGTAGAACTTGGTCTGAGTGTCGATGTAGTTATAGAGGACCGAAGCAAGCAGAGCACCAGCCTTGCCAATACAAGCAGAGAAACCGTGAGCAGTGGCACGAACAGGCGTGGGGAACACTTCTCCCGCAATAAGGAAGGTGACCGAGTTGGGTCCAAACTGGTTGAAGAAGGAAGAGAGGAAGTACATTGCCTGGAATGAGTGGATTCCGGCAGGGCTGCTGTAGTGCTCGTAGTTGAAAGCGGGAATGACGAACATGAGGAAGCACATGAGGAATCCAACTTGCTGCATCATCTTACGGCCGTAGAGCTTGTTATCGATGAGGAGTGAAGCCAGGTAGTATCCTGCAAGAGAAACGGTGATGTTGACCAGATTCCAAGTCCAAGTGGTCATGAGAGAGCCGGGGTTGGAAGAAATGACCTTGATGAATTGGCCCTGGAAGAGCTTGTTGCCATAGAAGAAGACATCGTTGCAAAACCAGGTACCAGCCGTAGCCAGTAGACGACCACCAAAGTGCTTGAAACAGTAACGAAGAGAGTTAACATCGTATCCTGTGACTTTGGAACGCGTCTTGGCCTCGGCAAGCTTCTTGGAAGCATGGGGCATCTTCCAGGTACGGTAGTACGCCAACCAGGCTGTGCCAATGGCCGGGAAGGCAAAGGACAGACGGAAGCACCACTGCGCGGCGGACTTTGTGTACGGCGGACCACCGTCTCCCGAGTTGAAGATCACAAGCAACACGATCAGAAGAACCTGGTTGACGAATTGACCCCAACCCTGCATGAGGAAAGCCATGGTAACACGGCGACCACGGTGGAGACGATCCTCGCGAGTCGAAAGCTTGCCAGCGGATACTGCATTTTCAAGGGATGAGGTGGCAGTGATGGGGTACTCTCCGCCGACACCGAGAGAGTAAAAGAAGAGCGACCATGCGTAGCAGATGACCCATCCCTGTAGCGTGAGGCCCCAGCTGGCAGTGATCATGAGAAGGCCGATGAACATAATGATGGCGTCCTGAATCAGGCCCCATCGGCGACCAACCCAGTCACCAATGATCTGTATTCAAAGCAGTGTTAGGAAGTTTCCCAAGTCAATGAGGCACCAGAGGGTTGACACTTACACCAACACCAACTTGACCGACCATGATACCGATAATCTCAAGGTAAGTCACACTGGAGACCCAATTCTTGCTGCAGACTTCGTGTTTCTCCCAGCACTCAGGCCAGACCTTCGCGAAGAGGGGCTCAAGGTTACCGATGGAGAAGAGGACGTAGCCTTCCAGACCAAGACCGGCACCAGGGATGACGGCATTGCGGAAGTACCAAGAGAGGGGGGACAGAGGATCTTTTTTCATCATTGCGCCAGTAGTCTTGAGCTCCTCGGCGGCAGCTTCACGATCGACCTTTGCGACAAACTTGGCACGTTGAAGCCAAGGAAGATCGGCCCAGTAAACGCCGTCTGAGGTATAGCTGTCGTCCGGACGGGTCACATGGCTAAAGATGCGGCGCTCATGTGCAGTGGCAGCATCGTGGATGGGATAGTCGTCTTCAGACTCGGATTCGGCTCCCGGACCATGAGGAATCGGGATTTCACCGGGAACGGACACGCCGCGGTGCTGGTGATGGTGGTGAGGGTGATGTTGGTCGTGGAAGTGGCCGCTCATGCGCGCCTCGTCTTGATCGGCCATAGCTGATATTTCTTAGCCCTTTACTGGCTGAGGAAGCAATTACAGAGGCCGGAAAGATGAGTCGTGGTGAAGCAGAAAGCAGTGCAATATGTAGAATAGTGTTGGCGCTGGTGCTGGTATTAGTGAGATAACGTCTTCAGGCCGATGTTGACCGGACCCGGTGTTTTGAAAGGTTTTGTTTTGTCACTGGCGGATCGGGGGCGGATGCGGACGCCACGATGGATCCGGAGGGCCAGAACACTCAGGGCGGAGCGAGCGAAGCAGGCAATGGGCCGATTTAGAGATTTGAAGCTCCTCGGATGGAATGCCTCTAGACCCTGCTCTTTGCTGTCCGTGGTTTTGTCTGGGGACCCTGAGCTTGGAATTCCCGATAAAAGATGGGAGCGCGCGTCTGGGCGAATCTAAGCGCCAAGAGCTGAATTGATCGGCGCCGTCGACTTTTAGGATCTAGGAGAGAGACGGAATCGAGGTTAAGGAATCCAGATGGGCGTGAGAGGCCAAGCAGAAGAGAAGGACAGCAGGGTGGGATCTGACAACCTGCGATACCACGGGCAGTCACGAGTCGGCCTGGCAAAGGAGGCGAGACGTGGCTGCCCATGATATTTAACTCGAATCCGGCGTGGCATCATGACTACTATACATACGAGCGAGCCACCGACGATGGTGCGTCGATGGAGACAATCGCAAGAAAAAATCGAAGATGGACAGAAACGAGGCTCAAGAGATGAACCAGTCAGAAGAGAGAACGGGACCGCGTGGGCAAATGTTTGGACAAGGAGAGCCCTCGGGGTTTGGTGGGGAACCAGGAGGAAGCTCCGTGGTGGGAGCAGAAATGGACTAGGGGTGTGAATTTTCTTATGAGGAGCTGCGCTCTCTCTGTCCACATTAGATGCGGGAGTAGCGGTAGTAGGAGGGTTAAAGGCCAGAAAAACTCAGCAAGGGAAAGGCGAGAGGCCGAGCGTGGGATGGTGAGGTGGGTGCAGTCCCGTCGCTCCAGTTCCATAGCAGCAGCAGCAGCAGCTAGCAGCCGTAATAGGGGTGAGGGTCCCTCCACCCCGGATCAGAGATGCCGTGCAGAACCCACAGCACATCGCCAAGCTGCCCATCCAGCGTGTGCACAGGTCAGACTTTAGGGGTCTTTTTCCGGAAGCCAAAAACAAGCTCCAAAAAATCAGACAAAAGAATCCCCTGATTGTCCGAGACACCACGAGATGCCATCTAGATCCATCATTGGCCTGGATTATGAGGTCCAAGGTATTTCCAAGTCTCAGCCTTTCCGCCTCGTCACCACATCGGCCCAACCCTAAAGCCCTGCGTCTCCCCGTCCTCAACATCGTCGCTGGTTCTGGCAACTGCTCGCGTGCTTCCTCACCTCATCCGGCCCCAACCCTGCCCACCAGCTGCCAGTATCTGCTAGCACCTGCCACCATCTGCCAGTATCTGCCTTGGCGCCAGTAACTCTTCCGGCTTGGCAGACTCCACCCGCTCTTGCCCGGTTCACTGATTACATCACATAGGTGGTGGAATGCAACTCACAGCCACAGCAGTTCCTTCAATACGCTCAAAAACCGTCCCAGGATACGCTTCAAATAAACTCAAGTCAGTGCATTCCAAGCTCTACCAACTAAGCAGCACCTTGCTCCATTCTTTTCACTATACGCCCACGTGCTCGACCCGCCTCATCCTATACGCTCCATCCATTTGCCGCCATAAGCTCAACCTCGAAAATTTTAGTTGCGCCGCGATATCCGGTGATAATCCCACCTCCTCCACCACGACTTCCCTCTCTCCAACCCCAAACCCTTCTCTTCACCGAATGCTTTCCGCTTTAACCGTCTCACGTCATCAGCACCATCTTACCGTGTGTCGTTCGTATGGCCTTTTAAAAAAATCAACATCAATTACATCTCCGGAACCGATAGTCTTGGAACTTTCGCGTAGTCATTTCCTAAGTAGAATCTCGCGTGCACATCTGGTTCCCGGCCCCGATCAGCTCCGCCATCCCAAGCTCACTCATCGCAAATGTAATCGTATGCTATTTCCGCCTTTGCAAACGCCACGCTTCTATAGACAACATAAGAAACCCCGAAGAAGACAAAGGAAAATGATGAAGAGAAATAAGAAAAGAAAGCAATGAGGGTTCGCTGCATGAACCGTGATCTACCCCCTCTGTTACGACGAAAACACACAGCTCCTCAGGGAGAAGAATATGGAAGCACGGTACCCATACACGGTCCCAGCAACGCTTCGGTTCGGGCCTTGGCATTCACTTAGCAGGCCGTGGTGTTGCTTCATCCTCACCCCCGGGTGCCTCCGCGTCCCCCATCCGCGCCGTTGCTGGTGGCCGGGGTGTTTCCTCCACATCTCCGGGGGCCGGCACCGTTTTCGTGGCATCCGGCGGGGGTGTATGAGCCGCAATCGCTGCCGGGGTCTCCAATACAGGAGTGCCGTCTTCTCTCGACGGCGTTGTCACAACCTGCGTCACCAGCTCTGGCGTGCTCTCTGAGCCCACTGTGACGCTATCATGACTGTTGGCCCGCATCATTTCAATGCCCAACTTTGAACTTGGCAGTGTGGACTTGCCAAGTTGCGCCTTGCTGCCACTTCGGCTTCGACCATGCTTCTCGCGCTCGAGACCAATCTCATCATCTTCGTCATCGGCGCACTCAGTGCTGTCGGTTCGTCGCCGCTCGAGGGAGGGCTTACTGCTCTTGCTCAGAAGATCGGTCGAGCGTGGTGGGTGTTCAATTTGGGGTGGTGCCGAGCGCTGTGCAGTAAGAGGCGGCATTCGAGCCGGGGAGCCTTCTGGTGCGCTTAATGCATCGCCTTCTGAGATCCCCAAGCCACCTTCGTCCCATTCATTTGTGACTTTGCGACTAATTACCGTAGGAATGTCGTCTGTGGTCACTGACTCACTGTCCCCGAAAACGCTTGAAGAAATCGAATCCTCCCGACTAGAGAGCACAGATGACCCCTGACGTCCAAGGAACATGGACGAGCTTGAAGTAGGGCTATCGTCAGGCCGCCCAGTAATCTTGCGGAGCAGAGACGGTGTAGCATGGAGTGCAGGTACCACAGGAGCAAGATTCGACCCAGGGGATTCGGGTCGCCAGTGACAAAGGCTGCGCAGCACTTCCGTCAACTTGGATGAGCTGATCGGTTTCTCGATGAGCGAATCAAAGTAGTGTGGCGCTTGCAACTCCTTCAGGTACGCCGTGATCGCGACAATTGGTGTGTGCGAGTTGGCATTCTTCGTTTCCCGGATCATTCGTGCCACATCTGCACCATTGATCTGTGGTAGTTTGTACTCCAAAAATATGACATCAAACTTGATTTCGCTCATCGAGTACCTCACCGCTTCAGATCCGTTTGCTACTGAGATTGTGCGACAGCGTAGCTTCTCGAGTAGCTTTTCCATGACCATTCGCGAGACCGGATGATCTTCACAAATGAGCACATCTAGTGGGCGAAAAGTAGGCCCGCCGTCGAAGGCGATCTGGGAGAGGCGGCGGGAGCTCTGTCTTCGCCTCTGAACACGAAGAAGGGCATTGTGCTTGTCGCCTTCGTTGTCTGACGAAGAGGGTGACATGTCAAATACTTGGCTTCTGCGGTTGCGATGGTGGTTCAGTACATCTGATGAAATCGGGCTGCTCTCCTGTGAGCCCACTGTGTGTGATCGTGAACGACCAGTCGAAGGATCACGAGTCTGCCTAGGAGTTCCGAAAGTCTTTTGTGGTGAGAGAGCTATTGGGGGTGGCACACCCGCAGGAGCAGGTAGACTGGATCTACCTTTGACTGGCGATGATGCAGCAACTGTTGTAGCCGCTTTCTGAAGGCTAGGGGGTACCCTTGGCACATCTATAGATGGTGTTGGTTGCAGACTTGAACTGAATTGCTGCGAAAGCCCAGAGGAGTTGTTGGAAGCTTTGCGACGCCCTTCAGAGCCTTGACCTGCTACAAAGGAGACAAGCAGAGGAGATGATGGCTGAGAAGCACGACTGGGTGATGAGTTGGCGTGGCTCAGCCCTGACGGTGATTGTGGCCGGTTCTTCGCATTTGATATTGTTCTTTGAATTGTGCTGGACAGAACTGGGCTCGCTTCCAGCGATGGGCCAGGAGACGTGACACTGATCGCCGCTGATCCTGAGCTCGATACTCCAAGATTAGGACCACCAGGACTCGTTGACGTCTGCTTGCTTTGTGCCGTCAGGGCGGCAGCCCGAAGCTTCTGAATCTCCTCCTTGTTGCGCTTCTCCAGTGCCGGTAAGTTTTTGAAAGCGAAGTTGCCAAAGTCATCAGCCGCTACAGGCTCGCTGAGCCTCCTCGACTTCATGTCCCGGACGTGAGGCGGTATGTGTAGCGGCATGAGCTTGCGGCTTATCGAATTGACCTGAGAACGAACTCTGGACAAGGCATCATGAGGACGATCAGGATACTCAGATCCACCCTGAGATAATGGGGGCGAGAGCTGATCCTCCATCTCTTCGGCAAATGACTGGAGAACAGCGCCTCTTGCATCAAAGTATTCCGTATCTTCAGGGTTCTCGGGCTGCGGTACAAATTGGGCTTCATCTTCGAGTAATGTGTCCCAATTGACGCCATTAAACCATGGATGGCTCCGGATCTCCTCTCCGCCAGAAGCAAATTTCTCCTCTCGGTTCGATCCTAGTCGGGAAGGAGGATCCATGCATAGTAGTGCATTTATGAGGTCTTTGGCCTCCTCGGACACTGCTTCGCAATCGTCGGCATCAGGCCAGTGGATATTGCGAGCAAGGATGTTCTCAAACACAGTCTCGGCCTCATCTGCGTGGAAAGGCGGGATGCCAAAGAGAAACTCAAAGAGAATGCATCCCACAGACCACCAATCGCTCGTTTCATCCTGCTTATCACCATTGATGGTCTCTGGGGCAAGGTAATCAGGAGTGCCCACGAAACGGCGGTTAGTATCTTCAGGATCAAACAGTGCCATCGGAGGAGGCATCATATCCGACTGAGGAGGCAGGGAAAGGCGTCCTTGATTGTCGATGCCATGTTTGCCACCAGTCTGTGATCCAACCAGTTCAGGAGACTGGGAAAGGAGGACCTCCTCATCAAGGTGGGATCTGGCGCTATTGGGCTGAGATTCCGAGTCATTGAGGGAGAAGTGCATGAGCATCTGCGTGAGCGTCTCACTGCCCCCACTATCGCTGCGATGACTGCTTGATATACGACGAGGCTCCTGCGAAATGGAACCAAGGCTGAAGTATGAAGGTTGGCCAAGGCTGCCGACATCGGGTGTCATCTGCGGAGTCACTGCAGGCGAGTGACTCTTTGGTGCGTGCAAATCAAGGGAAGCTGAACGCGAGGAAGCCATAGAAGTCGACCGCGCAAAAGGGCCTTGCTTTAGTAGATCCGGTGTGGTGTCTGATGTCTCGCTGTTGAGTGCACGCTTCTGTCGACCAACCAGACCCATCCTTGACAGACCGAAATCTGTCAACTTGAGGTGGCCCTTCTGATCGATCAGGAGGTTGTCGGGCTTCAGGTCTCTGTGGATGATGCCTCTACTGTGCAAGTGTTCAACACCGAGCACAACTTCGCCCAAATATTTCTTGACCCATTCTTCCGGCAGACCACCCAGAACCTTAATCAAAGACGCGCAGTCGCCACCGTTCAGATATTCCATGACCAAGTAGAGATAGTCCTTGCTTGAGAAGGTCCAGTACAGTTTCGCGACGAAATCACTCTGGCCTTGCCACATCATGATAGCTCTTTCTGCTTTGACGTTGCCTACCTGGTTTTTCGCAACCATGTCGGCCTTCTTCAGGACTTTGATGGCAAAGTACTCTCCTGTTGATTTCTTCTTAGACAGGTAGACGCTGCCAAAGGCTCCTTTGCTGATCGGCTTGATGATTTCGAAATCTTTGATGGAGGGTTGGGCAGGTCTTGACTGAGGCGCGGGTGCATTCGCATTAAGGCGAGGTGAGGGTGGTGGCCTCATGACAAAATCCGATATAGCTGCTGATGATTGGCGTCTATGGTGTCGAGTCGGGTGAGCAATAGGTGAGCTGAACTCGCTGTTGGGAAGCATAGGCGAAGCTTCTGGGGAGACCACATGATCTTGGGAAAGGGGAAGACCTCGAGGTTTGATCCGTAGCGGAGAGGAAGGGGGAGGGTGTCTTGAGGGTGATTCCTGCCGACGGGGCGACGATGTGCCAGGGATTATGAGACTGCGCCGGTGATGCTGGCGAGCACTCGCAGCACGTCGTAAGTCACCAAACTCAGAAATTGGTGATTCTGTTCTCGGTGCATTCCGAGATGTGACCGATGAGGAGCGGAGGCTCCCTTCGCTTTCGGCTGTGTCACTCTCAATCAAATATGATGATTCGCGGCGGATATGCCTAGGTTGGCTTGCAGCTACAGCACTTCCGAAGTGAGAGCGTGGAGTAGGGCATTCTTTTGGACTGCTAGATCGGGTTGACGCGATCATGGAAGACGGCCGCGACACTCGTTGGCGTTCGGAAGAAAGAGAAACTTGACGTAGGGCCGCGGCCAGGGCGGATGGGCTGTTGGCAACCTCGCTATGTCCGTCATCAGCGCGTCGACCTCGACTCTCAGGCTCTGCATTCGCACGATCCAGGGACTGGGTTTGAATAAGGCTTTCGCCGTCCTCGTCTAGTGGCTCTTCCAGTTCTTCGTCTTCAGTAGAGTCACTCAGCCGACCGGCAGCGATGCGTTCCGCCTTGCGAATAGCGTCATCAATGCAATCTTGTACTAGGGCCGTCAACTCAACTCGAATGCGTTCCGCGTATTCCAGTATCTTCCGGTGGCGGAAAACAGCCTCTACCTTTGCTCGTGCCGCCCTTTCTGTGTCAGCACAGAGCGCTGCAAGTCCGTGTTCTTGCTCCAATGTGTTGGTACTGGGTGACTGCCACTGCAAGACTTGGGATATTCTGGACTCTGATTGTGGAGAGTGCGCGCGGAAGTCGTTGTTTTGAGTGGACTCCTTGATAGCTGGATGGCTGATCTCAATTGCCGTGTCGCACAGATCCATGAGCAGCTCAACGATTCGCGCTTGTGGTCGTCGCACGGCGAAAGATCGGGCCCTAGCATGACCAAATCCGCCGGAACGATCTCTCGATCGGGAAAATGAGGATCCTGGAGATGAAGATGTTGATGGAGGCGGTCCGATTGCCATTCCTTTGTACTCAGCCACAGGCAATGCCGGCTGATCGCCAGACAAGGATCGACTTTTACGAGCCTCCAAAGCATCAAGAACCTTAACTATTGCGTGTCGATGCTCGGTCAGATTCTCTTGTGCGATCTGCACATCCATCTCGGCTCGGTGCTCTTGGAGGCAGAGGTCTGTATGCTTCTCGAACCACCAGGGCGGGATTTGTCGCTCGCAGATACGACAAAGTACCGGTGGTGGAGGGTCAGGCTGCCTATCGATTTCACCTGTTTCAGCTTCAGCGAGCTGAGTGAGAAAGCTGGCAAGCACCTCAGCGCCAGAACCGAGAGAGTCGACGATGACAGGAGGTAAGTCGATCTGGATTTCTTGTGGCTTCGTCCAAGGTCCAAGCATCCACATGGTCTAGTTTATGATTAGCAAATGTCAGGCCGCATTACCGTGATGATCTTCGGTCACATACATGGCTCTCCCCGCCGGATACGCTATCGTATACCATGATGCCTTGAGCTTCAAGGTCAGCCACCTCAACCTCGACGTCGCCCTGTTCTCCGTGTTCTGCTTCCCCGACGCTGAGATTCGAGCGCAACTTCGATAAAGGACCCAGGTTCATGGCGAATCGGACCCTATGACTTTTGGAGTCATCACGCTTCATCGACTCCACAACGTCGGTAAAGACAGTCTTGTTCTCGCTGACGATCAAATCAGATATTGGCACACCTGTGACGGATTCGAAGCGGGTTCCAACAACATCGGTCCATGATGGGCTGACCCATTTGATGGTCCCGTCGAGATTGAGGTCGACAATGGTGTTGAGAGTCTGTTCAGCGGCCTCACGAAGCTCTTCCCGCTCTTCTCGGATATCCTGACTAAGGGACCTCTCCATGCCACCAGCCTGTGAAGATCGCAAGCTCGTCACAGCCGGCGGCGCCAGAGTTGGCATTTGTTCGTCCTCCATGGCTGAAGGATGTGCAGGCCGCGGCGAGCCAGAGGAGCAGCGACGTCAGGGTCGAGCAGCCAAGGCACGACGAGGCCAGGTGGCAGGTGCCGTTGCACTCAAGGAATGGTAGACTCAGGGTCTGGCAAAGGCGCCAGGACTACAATCCCCCGAGGCACCGATACATGACTGATGGAAATGTAACCCGGTATCGTATGGTATCGAGCTGCAAGAGGTGGGTGGAGTACGGGAGTCGTTTCGATTCGGGGTCGATAATGGCAGGGTCGGTGCTTGAAGTCGAGCTGGCAATGCGCACTGCCAGTAGGAGTAGCAGTAGCGCGGGAAGAGTCGATGTCGACGTGATGCGGAAGTAGATTGAGGAAGCCAGACAGGTCAGACGACCAGGCTTCTGGTTGACAGAAAGCAGGAAACCACTACCCGAAACGTGTGAAAGAAACGTCGTCCAACGTTCAATGGGCAACTGGTGGTGCACTTGGGGGCACTGTGCTATGAAGCTCGGTTGCTGAATAAAGAGGGAAGATAGCAACAGACAAAGTGGAAAGTTGTTGACAATACGGGAGAAAAAAAAGCCAAGGGGCCTCAGGAAGAATCACGATGCCACGGATCGGGAGGGTAGGCCGGGGCGCGTGCGTGTTGCAACTCTTGGGACAGGATCCGAACTCTCTCTCCCATGCTCTCACCAGTGTCCGTGACTCTCTTTCTTGGTTTGGTTTGGTTAGCTCGCACTTCTCGTTCTCCCTCACCCACTCTTCTTGGTACGGTTAGGCTAGTCCTCCCTGGCGCTGAGCGATTCCTGCTACGCTACGGCGGCCGTGACAATGTCTTTCCCGCCGAAAGGTGCGTCGAGCGGGGAAGGAGACCGGAATCAGCCAATCATGGGTCGTCGGTGCTGTGCCCAGGCCGCGTCCACAGTGGGAATTGAACAGAAGCTGCGGAGTCTGCTTACTGTACGGAGTAGAATGGTTTAGGAAAGACAAAGCCCTGTGCACAGTTTGCTTGGTGGCCAGATAGTGGCTGGGGGGTCAATCTTTTAGGGGGCATTACGCTCAAAAAAGGGAGAGAGTTGTAGCTAAGTAGAGCACTAACAAAGCTGCACTGCAATCATTGCGTTAATCGTTAACGCGATGCATTGCGGGCACAACCTCCTCTTCTTGCTTCTTGCAGCCCCCCCCCCCCCAAAGGCCCTTCATGTTCGGACATTGATACCCAGTCACATGGGGAGGTTTTACGGAGATAACAAGAATCGAAACAAGTCAAACTCAATTAATTCTACATCACAGCGAGAAAGAGCTGCTCGTATCATAGGATGGATCAAGTAGATTGCACTAGAGAGGAGCAAGACATCGCTGATGGACCTGTGGACAGCACGGCACCTCCTCCCTTCTCCCTGTATTATCATAGTGCTCGCGTCGATCAAAACAGCCCACCACCATGACTGATCAGGTCCCCTACATACTACTATCACCCCTCAACTCCATACTTCAAGCATACCATCAACACATACACACATACGTGTGACCAAAACACTCGTTCACGCCGCTTTGAAACCCATCATCCCACGACCAGATCCGATGCCTTAGGTGCGCCACAGTGAACAGCTTTCTTGGTCGGCTTGTTTCCGTGGCTCCATCCCGTCGTGATGCAGCACCTCATGTGCATAGGACCTCTTCACCGTGCTCACCTGCCACGGCACTAAGTTGTTTATGACGCCCATCCCTGCACAGCATACACTGCAGGCCGCCTTTATGTGTGGTGGCACGTTGACGGATTCCAGTCCAGACCACAGTTCCATGCAGGCAGACACAGTGCTGCCCCTCTCCATCCCAAGCCGCCCTGCCACCCCCAAAATCCTGAAAAGGTCGAGCAGTACTGCTGTCTGAAGCCTAGATACCTTGCAGGGCTCCTCCATCCACCAGGTTGGTTTGTTTCTTGATACTTCCGTCCGGTAATAGTCAACTGTGTTACGACGGCTGACTCGCATGCAGGACCCCACCCTTTGCGCATCCCTCGATCATTGGGGTCACGTTGACCTCCAGTGTCGTACTCGAGCATTCCGATACCCCCTCATCCGCTTACCGGCTGCTAGTACGTGCAAATTGCGTCCATGACATGATATGGTCACCGTCTGTCTTTGTCGGGATGTGATAGGCCCTCATCTTCTGTCGTAATTGTGGTTTTTTACACTGTATCCGTCGAAAATGGCAGTAATCACGGCCATCTCATCTCCTTGTTTCATGCAGCGCTGTTTTCGCCCACAAACTTTACCCCAGACATTCTGGATCAAGCTCCTTACGCCAACACAGAACGGGTAAGATATGCATTGGGTCGGCGTAGACTTGAGCATTTATTTAGTCTATAACGTGGATACCAAAAAGTCGAGAATTGGCTGCCAGACTTAGAGAAGAGCCGGCAGCCACGTACACCAACTCATGCAAAGCCTATTTACTGATGAAACGGTCTGGTAGGACAGGAACGGCTTGACTCTTGGGCAACTCATAGAGACTTTTGGCAAGCTGGCGTCGATCAGCGCCATCTTTGTGGACGCACGTCAGCAGCCTTTTCCCGTTCAGGCTTCTGCCCCTGTCTCTTAACCGCTGGAGCGCCCTCTCGCTACGATTTTTACTATTTCGTCAGGCATCTGCCCATCACCTTGACCTGCCTAGGATCTTCTACCGCAGAAATGGCGACTATACGGGTAGGGCTGACGGCAAAGTCTGATATTGATGATAGTCGGACTGGGTTGACACTTTCCCATCAAGTATGGGACTCGCCATGCCACCCTAGAGTATACACATTTGGCTCACTATATTCCGTAGAGCTACATGTGAACTACAGTTCTCGCCTTCCATTGGCGATGAGCATGGTTCTGTGTTATATTAGGGAACTGTTGTTCATCTGGGGTATTAATAGAGCCGAAAGGAAAAGCAATGGTGATTTCGAAAGAAAAGCCGTGGTGAGAAGATGACGGCGGAATAGATGGTATTAAGGCTTACTAAGGCCACGGCGTGACCAATCGTGGCAACCGATGGCTGATATCGTAGTGCTGGGTCACGCTCGTCCCTCGTCGCGCCTGAATTCTGAATTCCATTTCAGCCTCAGCCTGTCATCGTCCCATCGGCTTCGCCGTCGAGCGCCTTCCGCTGTCACGACCGCTTTACAAGCGGCCGTCTCTGCCTTGTTATCTGCACAAAAGCGCTGCCAGGCCCTTGTGGTGGCTTGCAGCGCGAGCTTTTGCGTTGATTCCCACTGTTGTCACTCTCGAGGAAACGCTCTCCGTTTCTTCCAGATCCTCAGATTCGACTGGCTAGTTATTCCAGCCTCGCGCCGGCTCTCGGAGCTTTCCTGCAGCTATAAGGGACACGGCGGTGCTCGGCCAGTGGTTTTTCGCACGAGAACTTCGTTGTCCATCTTCTTCCCACCCCTCCCGCGACCAGCTTGGACCCTGCCACTCCAATTCGTGCCGGCCCGGTCCAGCCGACACAGGTACCACGTTCTGCATCACAAACTACTCAACACCGTATCTAAATGGCTTCATCACTGTCTCCGGATCAGTCTACAGGAGCTGGCTCTCACCCATCACCTGGAAACCCTTCCAAATTCGGGCCTCTGATCCAAAACTTGAGCGATAAGCGCTCGAAACGAGGTAGGTGGCCCTGACCTGCAGGCCCGCTGTAAGAGGATCCATACCGACGAACCACTCCAGAAACCCCTTCAAAGCGCCGCGGTCCCAAGCCAGATTCTAAGCCGGCTTTGACTCGAAGACAAGAGCTCAACAGACAGGCTCAACGGTATGAATCGCATGTACATTACTGGCGATAAAATCGGTGCTGACTTTGACCGGCACAGAACCCATAGAGAGCGAAAAGAGCAATATGTCAAGGCACTGGAGGATGAGCTGCTCCGGATGAAGGATCTCTACTCGAAGGTATCACGGGACAAGGATTCACTTCTCGAGGAGACGAGACACCTGAAGAATCTGCTCATGCTCAACGGCATACCTTTCACCCCCCGACAAAGTGCGGCAGCCAGCTCGATCTACGGAAGCGAAGACCTCACTGCAGTCTCGAACGCCTTCTCGCCTTCACCCTCACAATTATCGAATCCTTCCCAAGCGCTAACTCAAGGACCGTCATCGGTCGGCTCTCATGGCTCTGGAATGGTTGACCCTGAACAGGCAGGGATTGATTTCGTGTTGAAGTACGATCTGCCTTCGTCCTCCCGACCGTATCCTTCGCCCCCACCTCAATGAGCGACTTGGTGCGTCCATGGAGGTAACGGGGTGGACCTACGCAGGTGTAACAGTTGCATGCTGACTGAGCGACTCTACAGGCTGGAGAGACCGTGCATGGTGCATCGGCAACTTATAGATAGCATGGTGAAAACGAGTAACGGTCCACCTTGCGGACACGCCATGATGGCTTCATGTGCCCCGCCTGAGCAGAATCAGGAAACTCCGTTCAACACTAGGTGGACAGCTGGCGAGGCTGATATGCAGACTTGGGACCTGTCGAAGGGCGATCTGGCCCGACTACTAGACCTGAGCAGTAAGCTGGAGCTGGGAGGCGAGGTAACACCTGTGATGGCATGGAAGATGGTCACCATGGATCCACGGGTGGCAAGGCTCAATCAGGCAGACTTTGATGCGCTTTCCACCAGGCTGCTGGAGAGAGTCCGGTGCTATGGGTAAGTCCGGCTCCGTTGTTCGGATTCGAGGGCTCCCAACTGACTTCCCCTGCAGATTTGGTGCTGTAATGGAGGCATGGGAGGTTCGAGATGCCATGGAAAATGTGATTGCCTTTCGTAATGATGCAATGGCATTCTGATAGTCACTGGGGTCAATGGTTGTTTTCCTCGTCACCTTATTTTGGATGGTCTACTTTGTGGGATTTCGGCAGGGCGTTGTAGGATATCGCGACTATACGAGGAGTAGAGGCTGAGCGAGCTCTTTGAGAACATGAAGAGCCACATGAATTTGAACCACCTCATTAATCAATAATATTACGATGCGCCTCATATTGCTGGGGCGAAGATCCATCGTCACAGCCTACCCGGTATACATTTTCTAAGCACCCAATGGCGGGGCGCTGCCCCACACCCCACCACAAAATCGAGTGGGATGCAAATTCCGCCGCAGGGGAGTAGAATATCACGATCCCGACCGTTTTCCCTCGAGCATCCTGCACCGCAGCCCACATCGTTGCAAGACCGTTTCTCGAACCTCTTGCGACAATGACCGACTCACTCGACTACGTCAAGATCTGCGAGAGCTGCCCCGCCGGCGACGGCTGGGGTCCGCCCGTCACCAGCGAGACCACACTCGATGGTGTCCCATACGCGCCGTTCTCGAAGGGTGACAAGCTCGGCCGCATGGCTGACTGGACTGGAAGCAAAGACGGAGAGCGTGGTGGCCGTACACAGTACAACCGCAACTACAGAGGTAGGTTAAAATCATGATCCTTGAACTCTGAGATCGGCGTGGAGGCCCGAGCTATGGACGAACTTCGCTTCAGAAGACAACGAATACTGACCATGGGATTCACAACTAGACCAACAAGTCTACGGTTCCAGCCATGCCGTTACCTTCTATGCTCCTCCGGCCGAGGACGAATCCAGCTTTTCCGTTGTCAGTAACACTCGCGATTCTACCAAGTCTCGATACGGCCGCGGCGCAGTCTTTACCCGAGGTCGTGGCCAGCGTGGCGGACGCGGCGATGCCCGCTCTGGCCGTGGTGGCGCTCTCCAGCGCACCGGTGATGGTGCCGGTAGGGGAGGTCGTGGCTACGGCGGTGGTTATGACCGCGGCCGTGGTGGACAAGGTGCACGCGGGCGTCGCTTCGGCTGGAAGGACTACGACAAGCCAGCTCGCAACAGGGATGCCAGCATCAACATCAAGCCTGATTGGCAGCTGCTCGAGGAGATTGATTTCAACCGTCTTGCCAAGCTGAACCTTGATACTGATGAGGGTGAGGACCTGGACGACTACGGTTTCCTCTACTACTACGACCGTTCATACGACAAGCAGCCCATCAAGGGTGCCGAGAGGAAGCTCACAGCGATTGACCGTGCTGCGTACAACGTCACCACTTCCAGCGATCCCATTATCCAGGAGCTCGCAGACAAAGACGAGGCTACCATCTTCGCCACCGATAGCATCCTCTCCATGCTCATGTGCTCTACTCGCTCCGTCTATCCCTGGGACATCGTCATTGTCCGCCAGGGCAACAAGATCTTCCTCGACAAGCGCGACAACGCCACCCTCGACATGGTCACTGTCAACGAGAACGCTGCTGATGCACCTCTTGACGCTGCCGATGGTTCCAAGGACACCATCAACCAGCCCGCCGCCCTCGCTGAGGAGGCCACTTACATCAACCACAACTTCGCCAACCAGGTTGTCTCTGAGAGCGAAGCTACCCGTGTCCAGATGGCGCACGCCAACCCCTTCTACAATGCCTCCGAGGATACCGACCCGCCTGCCAGCAAGGCCTACAAGTACCGCCGCTTTGATCTGTCAACCAACGACGAGGAGCCTGTTTACCTGATCGTCCGTACCGAGGTCGACGCTGTCCAGAAGAACGCCATCAGCGGCGAGGATCAGCACATGACTATCAAGGCTCTCAACGAGTTCGACAGCAAGGCTCAGGGCAGCGGTGGTGCTCTTGACTGGAGAAGCAAGCTTGTCACTCAGCGTGGTGCCGTTGTAGCTACGGAGATGAAGAACAACAGCTGCAAGCTGGCCCGCTGGACGGTGCAGAGCATTCTTTCCAAGTCTGACATCATGAAGCTTGGGTTAGTACTCAAGAACCTCCCCCATTCGATTTGCCTCGCAACAATCTTGCTAACTTATTGCTTCAAGTTTCGTCTCACGTGTCAACCCCAAGTCCAACGACAAGCACGTCATCCTCGGCGTCATCGGCTGGAAGCCTCGTGACTTCGCCGCACAGATGAACCTTTCCCTCTCCAACGGCTGGGGTATCGTCCGCACCATTGCCGACATGTGTCTGCGTCGCGAGAACGATGGCCGCTTCGTGCTGGTCAAGGATCCCAACAAGTCGATCCTGCGCCTGTATGAGGTCGGCAGCCTTGATGAGGATGATGAGGACGAGGAGGACGAGCCTGAGGCTCAGGGCGAGGAAGAAGAGTAAAGAAGGCGGTGTAGTTGGAAGTAGCGCTGGGTCTTACGGAGTCGGGTGGTTGATCCGTGTTTGACGATGCCACGAAGATCTGACATGACAGAGGACTCAGGGCCACGAGGAGAAAAAGCATTTGAATGACCCACGGAAATGGCCAATGATGCACACATATATGAGTATTCAATGCGACAAGAATGTCAATTCATTCTTGATGGGACCTAACTAAACCTTTGCCACACCCTTGCCTCTGCTCAAGCTACTGATGAACTGCCGGGGTTTGGTATACTTGCCGCAGCTCATAGAATCGGCAAAAACGTAGCACTCAGCACAGCGTAACTTGATTGCATTCGCACCTGTGTGACCTGGTGTGACGAAAAGGACTTTGACATTGTGGAAGTAGGTGTTCCATCCTTGTCAATCCACGCATCTATAAATCCACCGTCTGCATTTCCGGCTTTCAACTGTCAATCGACACTCCTCTCCCCTTCACTTCTTACTGGGGTCATCCTCACTGGTCTCCTATGACCAAGGAGTCCCCCGCTCGTGAGCCATGACAGTAGAGGGTCGTAGCTCACATGGCTGGCCTGTTCGCTTGACCTGTCCATCTCTCCGTCCTCCGAAGCCAATCCCTCTCTCCTGAGAGCCAGTCACTGAGTTCCGGATCGTCCCTCAGGCCCAGCCACTCGGATACACACTCTGCTACGGAATGCAGCAAGTCAAGTCCTGCGTCGGCAGGTCCCATTGCAGCCGCCAGACGATGGAGGATGCCGCGTGACCAGGATCGAGAGATTTCGTGGACTAGACAGGTGGGCAGGGGCCAGCCATAGTCCGTACGCGTCTTGTGAACATCACGATAGAGCTCTGTGGCCAGCTCTTGGATGTTGGGGTATGGGGTGGGCAAGTGATGGTGCTGGTGCGCAGGAGGTTGAAGATGCGGATGAGTTGCGAAGGACTGCGAGGGTCGAGGGGCGGGAGGGTATCCCGTCACGCGACTCTCAGATCGTCCAACATACGGCGCGTGGTGTTCCTCCACGTAAGCCGGAGCACCTTGCTGCAGTCTTGCGCCCGATGGGCCTCGTCTCCAGTCTGCAGCTGTTTCCGGCATGGAGAATCGTTCGTCTTCATGATGGGAGCGATGGTCCATCAAAGGGCCGATATGAGGAGTCCGAGGACCGAATTGCGCACGGCTGTAGCCTAGGAAATGATGGACAGGCCTGTCTGGTTCTTGAGCAGCCGGGCGGGCAGCAACTTGAGCGGCATGCCTTTCATGACGAAGGTCGTGGTACCCAATGTGGCTCAGGGATGGAAGTATTAGAGCCGGATTGGGCTCCATGATGGGGCGCAAAGGCGCCAGATTGTTGATGGGTAGACTGACGGATGCTGTTTCCGTCGTGTCCACCAACCTGGCGTGCTTCTCGGTGCCCTAAGTCGAGTCCTGAGTCAAAACATGGACGTATGGAAGATCGTTCAAGAAGCCTTACCTGGGAAACCATCGCAGTGCTAGCCGGGCTCAGCGCTCTCTTCCGAGCACGATGAATGGCTGAGGGATCTGGGCTACCATGATGAGATGGGTTACCAATGCCATCGGAGACAGCTGGCTCTGGAACAGGGACTTCTTCTGTCACGGGCTCCCCTGTGGTCTTCCTGGTAGGAATCTTCCGGAGACCAACACCTTTGAGGGCAGTAGGTTTCGCTTTGCCTTTGGCCTTGGTGCTTGTGCCTCCAGAACCAGCTGCCTTCTTCGACCTCTTCTGGTTCGCTTGGGCCGCCTTCTCTTCTCGCGTAGCGGGAGACCAGTCAATTTCCTCGGGGTTCATTATGTGCACAGTCGGGTACGCCGAATCCTTCTGCGGCTCGAGTGCACCGTTATCAACGCAGGCCTTGCAAAGCTGTTTAGTGCAAGACCTGCATCGCTGCAAGATGCCTACTTGGCCCCCTTTCTTGCCACAGGCGTCGCACTTGGGAACCGCGTGGCAGACGCGCTCCCAGTGCTTGTGGACAATTCTGATTCGTTTCGAAAGAGCCTCGTTGCTTGACGCTGAAGAATGCCTGTCTGCGAACTCGGTGGGATCTTTCTGTGCTTCGTCAGGAACAGGGCTTGTGGTGGGACCCTGCATCGGTGCCTCCTGAGCTGCAGATCCCGTGAGCTGTGTCGTCGTTGTGACAGAGTCTGGGGAGGGTTGGTCGATATCATCTACTGAACCACCGGGCTCGACGCTGGGCGAAAGAGCTGCCTGGCGGATGGTTCTGGTCGTCTCGTCCGCCATGGCTTGGTAGGCGAAGTTGTTCTGAGAAGGTTTGATCAAAGGTAACGAAAAACGATACAATCAGATTCGAAGTATTGCCACGCTACAAGGGAGCGTCAACGACCGAATGTTGGAGGAGTCAGTCTGGGTGGACGTGCTGTTGGGGAAACGGCGAAGTGACAGCTGGCAAAGGGTGGTCACAAACCGCTATATAAACAGTTTGAAACTACAGCAGCTCATCCAGCACTGAATGATGAGTGATGTCGTGTGACCACTTCTTCCGTTGTTATTGTCGAGAATCACTGCCACTTTGTCGTCCTCGAGGCAGCGTAGGCCGACACAAACAGGGTCAAGAGCTGAGGCCAATGACCCAGGCTTGAACCATCGAACGAAACTTCAAAGGCAAAGGAAAGAGGGAAAATGAGAGGGAGATCTGGATGAAAAGTGATAGCGGCATGTTCTGGGGATACGGTAACCGAGAACAGGCAAGATCGTGAAGTAGAAGTAGATGCAGAAGGGACAATATAAGAAGGTCACCTTGCCCAGACCGTGACTCAATGCGACCCTTTGCAATGAGCTGATATTCGCGAGAATCCGGTTTGAATCGGACCTTGAGGTGAGCGTGACCCATTGGAGATCGGATGGCGGAAAGATGAGAGAAACAAGCGAGGTTTGAATCGCGTGCGGCAGAAGGGTGCAAACGCGAGGAAATGAACAGGCAGACAGACCAGCCGTAGCCCAGTCGCAGCCTGGCATTGAAACAAGTGAATGAGTCAGCTGTTAACGCCGTTCATCCTACTATCACGCACCGACCGCTGTCAGATGTGTGCAGTGATGAAGCAGGTTGGCAGGGGGGGTAACTTGGCCTTTCTCTAGCACATGTGAGAGAAGCAACGATGAGTGCTGTGTGAGGACTTGATGAAGGCAGGCCGGTTTAGTGATGGAAATGAAGTCCATGTTCTTTGCCAGGAAACGGTCACGTGGTGACCGTCAAGAAGTCCACGCTTTGTGTCTCCGTAAACCTGAACTACTTCGTAAGAATGGCGTGGAGGTTGCCATGTCCAACCCCAAAGCACATGATCTTCGTTCCTTGCCGAGAACACCAGGCTTCCCTCAACCTGATGTTTCCTTGAATTTCTCTGCCATGGCCAACAGACCAGCCAAACCCTCCGCCCCTCCTGCTCCCATTGCAGACCCTTCCTCGGCCGGGAACACATAGTCAACATACTCCTCGAAACTGCCATCCTCAACCTGTCTCCGCCTCTTTGTCCGCCTCGGCATCTGTTTCCGCACTGCCTCGATTTCATCCTCCCCACCGTGCGTCCGCTCAAACGATAGCCATGCATTGAGAAGGGCGAGGCGATCCTCCTTTGCGCTGCTGTCCTCATCGTCGCGCTCGTGCCGACTTCGGAGGCGGGCGTTCGCACGAGTAAATACCTTGCGGGCACGTGCCTTGGCCTCATCGCTGACTGGTGCTTCCTCCGCCTCTTCGTCCTCACCCTCGTCGGGAATGTTGATCTCAAAGTGTGCGTAGCTGATCCAAACCTTGACATGATCGGTCTTGTCAAGCAGCCGCTCGTACAGTTCTCTGGTTCGCTCATACTCGCCCTCCTCTTCTTCGAAGTCGATGTACGCCTTCCACAACAATTCTGGCATGTCGAGCTGAGGCTGAGATACGGCCAGCTCGAAGATGGCGCGAGCACGATCAAGGTCGTCCAGACCACGCTCAAGCTCAGCAAAGCGAATCCAGGTCTGGCAGTTCGCTGGGTTGTACTCGACATGCTTCTCGTACAACGTCCGGCAGCGCACAAATTCAAAGAGCCGCCTTTCCAAATCCACGTAGCCGACGAAGAGCTTGTCTTTGGGACACATACCAATGGCCCGACCAAGAAGCTTCCGCGCTGCGCCGAGCTGGCCTTGCCTGATTTCGAACTGGGCCGCCAGGAGCCAGATCTTGGCAAATGTGAATTTCTTGTGCGGAATGAGTCCGAGGCATGTGGTGTAGATCTGGCGTGTCCGCTCAATATCCTGGCCCTCCATCTCCTCCCAGATAGCGTAAAAGATCCACAGATAGATGTATCGCCGCCAGTGCCGCTTCTCCTGGGTCGGTGGCACTTGCGCCACAGCTCGCTCGTAGACGTCGCGGATACGGCCAGCATCCCTGGAAGATTCCTCAAGAGCAGCGTAATCGAACCATGCGTCGTAATTCTTTGGGTTCTCTCGCACTTGCTCCTCGTAGTATCGCCTCCTCTTGGACAGGACCACGTCCTCTACGCCATCCTGATCGCCAAACTGCTTCTCGAAGGTTGTGTATGCCTTGTGCAGGACCATCGATTTTGACCGCGGAAGTCGATCCAGGGCATACTTGTAGATGGCGCGAGCGCGCTCGTATTCCTTGAGCTTCGCCTCGAACCTCGCATACGCGATGAACAACTTCTCATCGACGTAGTCATCGCCCAATGTCTCTACAGCAGTTCCAAACACCTCACGAACAAGATCGCTTGTCCCATGCTCTTCCTCGAACTTGGCCCATTTGATCCAGTTGCGGGGTTCGGGATGGACGACGGTGAAGGTCTCGAAAATGTGTCGCGCGCGGTCAAACTCGCCGTAACGCTTCTCAAGCTTGATATACGCACTCCATGCCGCCTCATCCGGTTGCCATTGCATCCACCTGTCGAACACTTGTCGTGTGCCGGGGATGTTGCCCAGCATCTCCTCCATGTACACGTATTTGTACCACAGCTTATCCACGCGAGGCAGGCGGGTGACAGCACGATCGAGCAGATTCCGCGCATGATTAATATTCCTCTCTTTCATCTCAGACTCGATATACCGGATCCAAAGCACGACCGAGTTGGGATGCACATCGAGAGCGCGCTCGAAGATTGATCGCGCACGCGCGAACTCCTTCTGCTCGAGCTCCCATGTCGCATAGCGCATCCAGTTGTTCAAGTTGACTCGGTTCCGGCGAACATAGTCTTCGAACTCCTTGCGCTTGCGGCCTTGGAACTCGTGCAGCTCCTCGAGATCGGCGAAGCGTTGGGTGGGCGCTTGAACACCAGTTTCCTGACGATCGACGGCCTCGCGCAGGAGCTGCTCGGCACTGACCTGCACGGGCGCAGCCGCCTTGTTCTTGACCCGCGGAGGGCCCCTTGATGCCTCCATGTTGGACCGCGGAATTGGTGTGCCAACAATTGCCGGTTACTGATCGGTAATGATGGCGAGTTGGTTTGGGGTGACGTTGGCGCGAGGCTTGAAGATTTCAGGGAACGACCATTGGCTTATCGCTGATAACAGCACTTCCAGACACGCGCAGCGCACGGGCCACTTTTCCCTGCTGCAGCCTTGCCGACCTTAACTCAGGCTGAATAATTTCCAGCATCATGTCGCTACGCTGTTGAAACTTAACTCTGTCACCCACCGTGAAGACTCACCACTGGGCTGTGCAGTACTCGCGTCAGTCATCACAATGTCGACCGTCGCGGACGACTTACTCAACGACTTCGGTAGCTCAGGCGACGAAGCCGAGGATCAGGAGCATGATGGCCTGGCGCAAACTGGAGATGCCACCACCGAGCGCGATGCAAACGCCATGGATGTCGACGGCGACCAGGACGATGACGAAGAGGCACAGAATGGTGTCGCAGATCTGAATGATGCGGAAGCGACGAAAGCCAAGGTCGAGAAGATGCAGTTGGGAGCCGTCAAGGATGTCCGCAGCGTCGCAAGCCTGATGCAGACTCTCGAACCAGTACTCGAGGTTAGTGATTCCCTCCCTCCCCGCATCTGGTCCATGTTGGACGAAGCGTTTACATCATTCGAAGACATATCCCTAACTTATCGCGTCGTTCGGCACGTTGACAGAAAATCAAACACTTCCGTTCGCAACCAGCCACGCAGACGAGGAATGTTGGCAACATCGAGGATCATCCAGAGTATCATCTTCTCACACAGTCCAACAGTCTGTCCACCCAGATCGATGGTGAGGTAGCGCTTGTCCACAAGTTCGTCCGCGACCACTACTCCACACGCTTTCCCGAGCTGGAACGCCTTGTAACGACGCCTCTCGAGTATGCGAAGGTCGTTGCCATCATGGGCAACGGGCCGATGGACTCTGAAAGCATCAAGGCTATGCAAACATCAACAAACAACCCTCTAGGTGTTGGGCTCAAGTCCGTGCTCGACGGTCCATCTCTGATGATTGTTACGGTTGAGGCTACAACATCAAAAGGTCACGAAATGAGCCCAGAAGAGTTGGCAAGAGTCCTGTCAGCTTGCGAAATGGTTATTGCTTTACACAAGGCCAAACAGACACTCACAGAATACGTTCAGTCACGCATGAATATCTTCGCACCTAATCTCACAACGCTCATCGGCTCTCTTACAGCCGCCCAGCTGCTGAACGCTGCGGGTGGTCTCACAGGATTGAGTAAGACGCCGGCGTGCAACCTGCCGTCATGGGGAAGCAAGAAACGCCAGGCCGGCTTAGCGACCAACATTGGCGTGCGACAGCAAGGCTATCTATATAACTCCGAGATCATACGTGGGATCCCGAACGATCTCAAGAAACAGGCTATGCGTATCGTCTCTGCGAAGCTCGTGCTTGCCGCTCGCGTTGACCGCATCCACTCCAGTCCAGATGGCTCAACGGGCGAGGACCTGAAGACTCAATGTCTTGAGAGGCTGGAGAAGCTGACAGAACCGCCACCAAACAAGGGCCAGCGCGCTCTACCAGTGCCAGACGACAAGCCTGCGCGTAAGCGAGGCGGCCGACGAGCCCGCAAGGCCAAGGAGGCTGTCGCTATGACACAGCTCAGAAAGGAGCAGAACCGTGTGGCGTTTGGCAAGGAGGAGAAGGAGGTTGGCTATGGCACGGGCTCAGGCACTGTAGGTCTGGGGATGATTGGACAGAACAACGACGGACGCATTCGCAGCACGCAAGTCGACCAGCGCACGCGGGCGAAGCTCAGCGCGAAGAGCAAGGGCTGGGGCATCCCAGCATCCGGGCATGCGTCGTCGATCGGTGGTTTTGGTCAGACGCCCGGCGGTGTGGACCTTCGAGGCAAGGGCCTGCGTTCATCAGGCGTGGGAAGCAGTATCAACGGCGCAGCGACAGGCACGGCAAGTTCACTGGCTTTCACACCGGTGCAGGGCTTGGAGCTTGTGGACCCCAAGATGCAGGCCGAACTGAGCAGGAAGAGGAAGGCGGAAGAGGACAGGTGGTTCAAGAGTGGAACGTTCACGCAAGCTGGTGGAGGAAGTGGTGGAGGGGATGGTGTGTTCAAGGTGCCCGAGCTGCCAGCCATGAAGAGGGTCAAGAAGGAATAAGCGTTGGTCTCATCAGGACGCGGATTGCAAAGGCGCCGATGAGTGTATCACAGAGGTCACGACGGATTGTACTTGGAAGTGGCCGAGAGCATGTAGGGTTAGAGAGTGGCGCGAGGAGTTCACAGGACTTGGGAATTGCATGCTGCGGGAGGTACTTTTCTACATCAAACGTACGGAATCCAACCCTACACCAATTGATAACCGCATGAAAGCCACACACTGCTCTCCCATTCTGCCCGGCTCTCACTGTCGAGTGAACCTGTAATGCTTCCCCAGCTCGATTGTTCGATTCCTTCTCTACGTCATCTCACTTCTGTACCCTGTTATTCGGCGATCCCGCCAAGGGGTATTGGTATCACAGAGCCATCCATGGTGCTGGAAATGCCAGGGTCCAACATCTCTTGTCACATTTCGAATTCGTCCATGGCTCGCATCATGGGAAAGCCGAATGATTTCGTGTCATAGATCGACCTAGTCAGTCTAGAATGGTAGATCTGCCCCCTCTCCCGCTTTCCTTCGCTCACAAGGTCCAAGGCTGGGATCGACTTTTCGTACGGAACACCTCGTTTCCCATGCCTGTCCTGCCATCCCAGAGCGTCACGCGTGCACTTGTGCCCGTTCTGTCAGGCGTGAGCACCGTACTGTACTACGATGGTGCGAGGGTGGGAGGTGGTAAAAGTGTTCATGTAGTGACGGTAGATTGTATTGACAGGATGCACTCCGGCGCAGTGCATGTTTGTATTGTATCATCCACGTCTAAGTCTGTGTACATTTCGTGCAGGTGGACTACCCTCTGGTCCCCAGTTCCCATTCCCAGTTCGTGTACGTCTCTCTGCGTGATGACCCCCCCTTCCCCCCATCTCGCGGAAGGGGCACCACCAAGCGATTGTATGTAGAACGTACGCACCGCCTGTGCGATATTCTCCCTCGCCCTGGAATCCCGCTTGATCTCACCTACGAGATCTCACCTCATCCTCGACCAAAAGCACGCCCTCCAAAAATCTCGCCTGGCATTGACGGGGCAGGGGTCTCAACCTCCACGACGTCATCACCATGTCACCCAGTCTGTGCATGTATCGAAAGTGAGCAGGGAAAAATGGGGCAGGAGCAAGGACTTTCCATCTCGCAAAAGCGGGTGGCTTGTGGGCGTGTACATTTTCGGCTCGTCCCAAGGGTTAGCCAGCAAAGACACGGGCTAGCATAACCACAAAACCTACGTAAAATCTAGCCACTCATACTCTTCCGTCCTCACACACCCCTAATCCGAGATCTCGATCGCATCCCGTTTTGGGGGAGGTCGGACCCCTTGTGGCCCTGGTTTGTTCCTTCCCCTACTCCTCCCCGAAAGTCAAAACGGAGAAAAGTCGGTCACAGCCTGTTGCCTGTTCAGTAGCATTTTCGGCGGAGGGCTAGCCACCAGAGACGGTGCAGGGAACAGCCAGACAGGGAAGAAGGCCATTGTCTGCACTTTGAGCTGCAAACGCGCGTTCCCGTCCCCATTCTCTTCTGTATGTGAGATAAAGACATCATTTCATGTTCCAAATGAGGAAATCCGTTGTCACGGATACAGACGCAAGCCAGGACAAAAGCAGGTTCTCTCGAAACTGGTTGGCAGGGGTTTGTCTGTTGTGGTTCACCACTGTCGCCTATCCGTATTTCTGCCCAGCATCGTGATCTGTTTCGATCTTTCGATAGGATCTCAATAGTGTTTCTCATCATCAGGTGTTGTCCCAGCATCGCATGCCAGCAACTCAGCACCCTGTTTCTGAGCGTCCTTTCTTCTTCTCCTGTAGCGTCCATGTCTTCTGTCTTTCCGTGCGATCGAGATCTCTGGCATCCAAGAGATCACCAGACAACCTCCTGCCTGACCCTGCCACGCTCAATACGGCATCTTACTCACCAACGAACTGCCGTTGACACTACTGCGGCAGGCCAGGGGACGGTTTGCTAGACTATTTATCAGTCTGAGACGCCTTTGCAAGACGAACCCGTAGAAACATCAACAAGTGCTGTAGTTCTGCGTCTGAGACACACAATAGTTTCTTTTTTCGCACACGGGACCTTGCGGCGCCATGTCGATCACTTGAAGTACCACTCACACGTACACGCACTTACACCGCACGAAGCGGCCCATCCATCGGTCATGGATCTGCTTTCATATCCGTGTGGTCGGTTCATCACAATCCAGCAAAGATCGTCGATCGCATTGTTTGCTCGTCGAGGGTTTTGCAGCTGATATGCTGATCGTGCAGCCCTTTTCCTCGTCTCTCCTCTGAAACCCTATTAACGGGAGAAACATGCCGAAAAGTCAAGAGAGGTGAACCGTAATTGGGAACCCCATGACCTGCCATCTCGATCTCGATGACCATGGGGACGGATAAGAATGTGCCGGGCCTCGCAGAGGATGGCGCTGTACTCGGACGTAGAACAGGCAGGCAGACAGGCAGGAGATAGCGTAGCACGGGGATAGATCGAGTCTCGCATGAAGCTCATAACGTCCACAGTGTGAATGGTTCTCGGTCCTGCGTTGCCTCTAGCCGAACAGGCCTTCTGGGAGTCCTATTCGCCACGGCCCATAGATCGTCGTGTCCCGGTCCAAGATCTAAGGACTTCACCGTCGCCTCGGGACGTCGACTTTCCACTTGGGGAAGGTCAAAGCTCAAACCACATGAACAAGAATTAGCCAGTTCCTGAACCATTGACCCGCCCTGGCGGTTTATGACGTCGATGGCATTTCTCCTCTGTCCCGTGACTCGAGATGGAAAGGAAAACGGCTGGGGGGGTAAGGGCGGGTTCTTTAACACCGGTAGTATTCCCTACAGTACGCCCCTTGCCTGGGAAGCTTCAAGATGGAAAGTGCACCCTGCCTTATTGTCTCAGGGCCAGGAAGAAAGAAGCTTGTCGGGTCCTGGGGCGTGTTCAGGGGCAGAAGTACATAAGCCACCCTGGTCCTGGTTCGTCCCGAGATACGGTACAAGCCACGTTTCCCTACCGGCTCATCAGCCACGATATCCTACCAAAGGCAGTGAAGGCTGGCTCTGATATCTGATGTGGTTGAGGTATCGCTACGTGGAGTACTCCGTAGAGGCTCTTTCTTCCCGTATCAGGGACCAGAATGCAAGAGGAGGGGGGTGTACTCCGTACGGTTGCTCGTCTTCCCCAGGCGAAGTGGCTCAACCCACTGAAGGGTCCAGAATCGGCCCATTATGACCTCAAGAGTCGTTCGCCGCCGAACAATTGAGAGCGGGAGCCAGAACAGATAGTCTCATATGAGTGCTGTGTGACGATTTTGGACAACTGTGCGCGTGGGAGAGTCAAAACGCCAATCTTGAGATTTGGGGTCGTCCAACGCATTCTCGCATGTGTTAGTCCGACGTTGCAACAGGGATAGCATCGCCAGAAGCTGTACAGTACAGAGCATGGGAGGTTTCTTCGATTCCAAGGGTCCGAAATGGCAGCTAGTCTATAGGATTCGGGATTGTGATGAGCAAGCGAGGAATTCTGGTATCGAGCACTTCCATTCCCCTTTTGGCAAGCATTCAATCTGCTCGTGAAACGCAACTTTTTGACTGCCGATCGCTGGACACTTACATACCTGTTCACACACACGTACCACGATCTTAGTGGTTTGGGGTATGATAGTCCTGCTGGGATTGTGGTGTCGATGACCCTGAAGTCTTGGTGGTGGGCCGATGACGGGCGTTAGACCCTCGCCAGCCGTATCAGCCACACATGAGGCTGGTGGCCCGGAATCACTCCGTAGACCAATCAGAATGCAGAAGAATACGCTCTTCCACTTTAGGCAATTTCTTCGATCGTCCGCCAAAACCACGATCGTGAACTCCCCATGCCACCGACAAACACAAGAAGATCCTGGCGCCACACTCTTATTCACACGCAAGCCAGGCAAAAAATCACAGACATCTGGATTAACGCTGATATCGGCGATTAATATTCGATTGTTTGACAGAAATCCAAAAAGCGTTCGTTTCGGCCCCATATTCTTTCTTGTTATTATAGGTCCCATCGTCTCTACGTCACATGCACTTTGGCATTTCGCCATGGGTTTTTGGCAAATTGCCATGTTGGTTGTTTCTCGCAAAACCGTTGCCCATCTCCCGCTGTCTGTTCGGAGCTGCGTCCGAAACGTTTGCTACATGAGGTGTAGGGGCGTGCCGTTAGACGACCTGCCGAACCCTGCCCCGCATAGGGCACGAGCGCTGCATGTAGGTACAGTCATGTACCTCGCAATGCTACTGTCTAGCGAATGACCCAAGCCTTTTCGCTGCTGACTGGAAGCAAGCAGCCAGCACCAGAACTATGTTGTCTTGCAACGCCATTCCCAGCCCCATTACATCCGAAGTCAGGGTAGCTAGCTGCGAGGCACTGAATGTTTGTTTTGATGCGTGCATGTTCTTTCCAACCCATATGAAAACCAGTACTTCGCATGGCCGCCCCCTCCCCCGCTTCGAACGGTAGCTCCAGCCAGACGGAGCAGGGGGTGAGCACGCGTCGACAGGATGGTATGTAGTGAGGAGCAGAGGCCTGAGTTCCCTCTCACCTAGTCTACAGTATCAAACCAATATTCCATCCTATCACTTGTGGTGACGTAGCTTGGTCTAACGCGTTGCCTCTCCCGCACTTTCTCTCTTTTGTCAGACCCTGGAGCATCCCTGGCTGACAGCTGAGGAGAGCAAGGCGAGTCAGTACGGTACTGGGATGTATGTCACAGTATGAAAGCCAATCAGAGTGCCGTCGAGGGTGCGGCGTACGGTCGTCCTACGTATTTGATGGAACCCCCTCTTCTCGGCGATAAGTTCGAGCTGCCATAAGTCATAATCCTGGTATCATCAAACCTAAGTAAGTTATCGCCGGGTTGAAACGAGACCACACTTGAAGCAGTCGAGCCACGGCGAACGAAACGGTCATCATGAAAACATCATCGAGGGTGATACGCGGGGTAATTGACGGAGCATCGCGCCCGGGTTGCAGCGACATGCGTCGGGCAGATCAAGCCGTAGGTGGTTCGCAAGCAAGCCAAAACTCAACGAAGCAGGAAAGGTGGAAAGTCTACGACGAGGACAAGCAAAACCGCATACCTCGAGCCATGCCTTTTGTCTAAAAATCGCATGATTAGGACCATGTGGTGCAGCAAACCCGGTAACCACGCAATGCAACCAGCAGCGAAGAAGCGCGACGCCAGCTTGCAGCATATGTTCGGCAGATTGGGTAAGCGCAAAGTATTGCTTTCTTTAGTGCAGCCCGACAATGGTGGTGCCAGTTTGGGTGTGACACACGAATACAAGCGAGGTATTCGTGTTGCAGGACCTTTCTATGCGCCTGTAGCAGGGATTGATTGTCTTGCGTATCGCCTGGCCTGCAACGTAAGTCGTGTCCAAGTTGTGAGTCGTAAATGTGAGAGCATGGCCAGCCAGGACTTGGAGACAAGCGGCAATCACTTCGGAGCTGTACACCGGACTGGTGGGGAGAGCATAGCCATAACGCAACATCTTCTGACTGAGCGTCTCTTCACAGCGCAGAACGTGGAAGAAGCACGCGGCGAGATACATTCTTGGATCCAAGGGCCCAAGCATATACGGCCCCGTGCCAGACAGGTTTTCCTCGATCTGGCCGATTATTGGCTGGGCAGATCAGGAAGTTCGAACGCTCAGGGACCAAAACTGTGGGAGAACTGCGACCCTGGGACGCTAGCGTTGGGGCCAAGAGCACCCTTGGCGAGGCGAGGGAGGGGGTGTGTGAATATGACTGGGAGGCTTGCGCTGACGGACATTCCAGCGGTTGCTTTCGGACCTTGGGAGTGCCTCAGCGCTGTCGGAGCTGCCTTGCTGTCTCTTGCTTTGGAAGGCTGAGCCGCGCAGGTAGCAGATCAAGATGACGACACTCCTTGTGCCTCGCAGGATGACAAGGGGTCCATCAGTTTTTGTGATAGCGAGAGGGAGCTGTCACTACGATCGATGCAAAGAAGAAAGGGTTCGACAGATTTGCAGGCTGTGAAGATCACCGGCTTTGAGATCTCCATGAAGGGCATCATGGAGTTTGTCTAATATATGTGCCAACAGAACTGCACTTTTCAGATGCTGCTGGCCCTTGTTGCACGGCTTTCAGGATGCCAATGGGACCCTGTGACGGATGCCGTCGGAACCCTTCTCTTCATCGCCTTACTGTTGATCCCGGGAATATGAGCTGAGGCCAATGAGGAACCCCCGACCTTTGTCGGGATTTTCGCTCCTGGATCAAGCAAAATTTGATAGGAAAATAACGTCCCCGGAGGCACGATCCGGGCTTCCAGATGCCGTCGAAACTTATTCGACCGGCTTCCTGTGCGTGATGCTGACCCGCCAGGGGTTCTGAGTCGAGTGCTCAGCGCCCAAAAGAAGCATAGCCTCAAGACAGAGGAATGACGTCTCACGCCAGGCCGTCGCCGTTTGACGTCATTTTCTACAGAGCACAGCAAAGGGAACCAGGGGGTAACAGTGAGGGCTGAAGCGCAAAACGCAGTAACCGGAAGATCGAAGGGGGCCTGGTTCTATGGGCCTGTAACGAAGCAGAAAAAAAGGGAAGTGACGAGTTTGAGACTTATTCGATCCCCACGGCTGCTGCGATGGACTTGACGTTGAGGGTTGAGGGATAGCTTGTGCGGATCGAGACTTTGGGCGCGCATCAGAAAAGTCAGGGTCCACGCGGGAGAGCCAGGGGACCCCACTCCGGGAGGGTCGCTGCCAGCGCTCAGTATGTAAAGGTTGACAGTGCTTGTAGTGTCACCGATTAGTGGTAGCTACTGGAGCTACATAGCAGAGGGGGGACTCCGTTGTAAGGCTCTGGCTCTGCACCCCCCTCCACCCCCCTTCGCTTTTGAAGTGGACTGTGGCTCTTACTGTACATACGGAGTATGAGGGGCTGTGTCCCCTGTGCGGCTGGCCTGGAGATGCTCGCCTGGGGTGTGACCCTTATCACGATCCCGGTAAGAGAGGGGCCTGGAGAGTGGTGAGGAGGAGTCCGGGGACATGCAGATGCGCAGTAAATCATGGTACATATGAGGAGGCACTGGGAGGCATGGGGACATGGAAGATGGAGAACGGCTCCTATTACTGTCGAAAAAGACGTCGAGCTGCAATGCGATGGAGTCATAGTTGCAGCGAGGAGCAGTCAGCCGATCAATGCACCTGTGTGCTCACTCAAAGCCGACACCGAGCAGGAGGTTCGCGCGTGTTCACAATCCCATCGTAGCTCCTGAATTCCAGCCAATTCTTTCGATCGATCGGGTTTTCATCGCCATCGCTTCGACAACTTTCAGATTGCTCTCTGTTCGAGCACGGGACACACCTAGGAGGAGGCTAAGGTATTCTGCTTGACTTGGGGTCCCCGAGTCAAAGGTGGCAGGGGGGTACATTCAGTGGGACCGCAGCGCTCCACTGTAATGACTACAGTACAGTACTGTACTGCTTATTGCCAGTTGCTTGTCTTCGTCTCTGTGCGCGCTTCGAGTTGCTTTGGAGTTTTTACAGTAGTCTTCCTTTCATGCTGAGACCCCGGACAATGAGAAGGATTTGGGGTGTGTAATGACTCAGTCAGGCAGGGCCGTGAATTATTTGGGCTTCTTTGGAGTTGTACCCTGCGTTCGATCGATCTTAGGGGTTCGAAGCTTGCCGTCCATATGAAGCTGTGTGAGATGGTGATTAGCAAACAAGCTTCCCCTCTCGATTCCTGCATAATTACTAGATGAATATCTTCGTCAAATACCTACCTACCGTAACCGTTTCCACTGTAATCGTATCCTTCAGCAGTAACACTGAGAAGGAGCCCCTAACTGAGCGACAAGCTTGAGTCTCTGAACTTGTAGTCGAGTCTCCCATGGCATGGTATGGCATGGCATGGCATGATCAGAGTTTGGCGCCAGTGCTGGTCCCTTCAAGCCTAGCAGCCAGCCACCGCCGCAACCTAACCAACTGCAATCATGGGGTTTCGATTGCGAGCTGGGCAAACCGGATTCCCATACCAGGTGCAGGATCGGGGGTTAGGCAAGTAGTTGTAGGTGTTGTTCTCATCATCGATCGCAGCGTCGTTGATGGAAGTTGTGCCCCTCTTCCTTCTCCTGGCTGGTAGTACATAGCACACACCAGCAAGCAATTACCCAGCCCTTCCTTGCCGCCCCTCACTGTGCGTGCACCCCTTGGCTGCTTCAGCATCCACTGCACACGCCCAGAGCCACTTGCCACCCCACTAGACCCACAGCACGCTTTACATTCACCCCCCCTTCGTCTTGCAGTACCTGCTACAAAGCACCAGTCTCCGGCGTTCCAGGGCAGAACCATACTGCTCCATCACTACCTCGAGGTACTTTATCATCCTGCTCCTCTGCCCTCCCTCCATCTTCCTGCTGATGTTGTTCGATCATCTTGCTCCTCCTCCGACCCTGATCTTCGCTTGTCAGTCCCTGGTTTACATTTGACCATTTTCCCTCCCCGATCTCTTCTCCCATCTTCCTTCCTCTGCTTCCTTACTTTTCGACAATTGCTCAACATTGCCGTCTTCGAGACCAAGAAGGCCTAGGTCTAATATCATCGCCTCTCGCTACCACTCACCACTGCTTACACTCAGGCATACGATATTGCCCTCGAGCTTCTGCAATTATCCCGTCCTGTTCTCCCAATTCGGAACAAAAAATTGTCGTCACGCTGCTTCGGTCTACATATCCTGGATCGAAACCAACTAGCGCTGCTAGACCATACAGCCATCAGCACATGCACTTGCCAAACGAGTCCTTGACACACATATTCTCAAGAGCTCGCCTGGTTGCAGAGCTCATACTCTCACAAATATGCACGCCCGCGACGCCACCGGCCGCAAGGTCTCCCTCCTCAACGATGACAGCACTGGCGCAAAGCAATCTCGCCCAGTCCCTTATGCCCGTCCTATGAGCTTCTCTGCTGCCAGCCATGTCCTCTCACAGCCGTACCCTACCTCGAGGAGCAACTCATCATCACCGAATACACCTGAGCTCATGCGCTCCGACTCTTACGACTCTCACCTGAGCACTGATGCCATTTCACCACTGACACCATCGCTGGACTTCTCTTACACTCGTACATCTCTCTACCCTCTTGGTGGAGAGTATGTTCATGACAGCCAACCTGCGAAGCGCCCAGTCTATGCGGACAGCAGTCGATCTAACTCTTATGAGGACGACAGCTCCGTTACCTCTCCTCTGCCCGAGCGTCCAGGAAAGCGCTACCCTTGCCGTTACCGTGAGACGCACGGTTGCGAGAAGACTTTTACCACCTCTGGCCATGCATCCAGGCATTCAAAGATCCACACCGCCGAGAAGGCTGTGCAGTGCACGTTCCCTGGCTGCCAGAAGAAGTTCACGCGTGCCGACAACATGAAGCAGCATCTGGAGACCCATTACAAGGACAAAAGCCGCTCATCCAGCCAGCGTGCGCATAAGGCGGCTGCCCTCGCCGAAGCCCGTCGCTCTAGCACTGCACGCAGTCGCAGCTCCGTTCCCAATGACTCCACGCAATGGGAACCTACAGAGCAGTACGCCCTTCCAACGCCACCGCTCGCCTCTCCCAACGGCACCACAGGTGCATGGGACATGCGCGCCATGAATCTGCCCCTCCTCAATCGCCCCGTTGCTGCTCGCACGCCAAGCAGTGGACTGGACGCGCTGGCGATGGCGGTCGCTTGCCAGGAGGGCGGTCGGTAAAGCGATAGAGCACTTCGCGCCTATCGGCTACCCTGATGACCCTTCATCGACGGCGGTCCCTGGACTACGTAATCATAATCACGCCAGACCCCAACGCTCGCTTCTCCACTGCTGGTTTTCAGCTCCGTTCACGATTCCCGTGTCGGCGCCCCTCGCCGGGTCGCTGGTACATGTTCTTACGTTTGGATACCAACTCAGGCGTTTTTATGCAATGGGCCTTATTCATTCGCACATCTTTCTCAAGATCATACTTTTTTTCGGGAAACTTTTTCTCTATTCAGAACACGGGCAATGAAGCAATCTGCCCCATCATTAACAGGCGTTTATGGAATAAATCGAGGCAAGCCACGCACACGACTCGGCACCTCAGGAGGTTGTTGGTTAATTCAAGGTTCACGGGTTCGCATTCACATCATTCCACTTCTCTGGGTCCCCCTCTTGGGTTGAAGGGTGGTAAAGATTCAATTCGGCGCAATGGAGGGAAAATAGCGTCTTGAATTGTGAGCACAGACGACTTTTATTTCTGCTCTACTGAGATGACCACTTGAAGACGAGATCAGGATCGACGTCGGTGCCCGCCGCAGCGCGGGATTGGATACGTCAGCGTTGTCTTACCTTGTTCGTTTTATTGAAGGGAGTGGTGAGTGCTGGTACGCTATCACCAGCACCTTGGCTCAATGGTTCATGACACATATTGATCAGGGGTTGGGTGATCCTGGTATATACATCGCTCCCCACTCTATGGAAGAGAGAGAGGAGCAAGAGAACGCAGAGAGAGGGAGGGACTCCGTGCAGAGTGCGCCGCTATTTAAACAATTGATACCACAAATACTTTCCAATTCAGATTCACCGCACTGTGAAATCGCAAATGGCTTTTGCAAAGCGCAAGAGAGCCGTGTTAATTTTCTGGCCAGGTCCATCCGGAACGCTATCATGCTACGTAAATTGCTGGCACTGGAGTTGTGAGGCCGTTCTGCTCCTTGTCGCATGTCTCTCAGGTACTATTGTCATAGCCATTTTGCCATGTCACTGTCCTCTGGGGTTCCGCAGCAGGGAGGGCTTCAGGTGTATGAGTTTCTTCTCTTCTACCAACTCTCGCCGCACTTCGCATTATTCCTATCACCAAAGCTCCTTCTTCGCAGCGCACATCCTCGCCATCTCAAATTGCTCGTCTGTCCTACAGACCAAGACCCCATGCTTTTCCCTTCTATCGCTCACATCCACCACGGTCTCGCTTTTGGTACTGCCCTTGCCGAAGCTCTTATTCTTCTCCTCATCGATACCAAAACCAAGACACCTGACCTTTCTCACCACCTCAGCCCTTAGCCTCTCACTGTTCTCCCCGATGCCTCCGGCGAAAACCAGAGCGTCGACTTTTCCTTCTAGGCTGACGTAGTAGGAGCCCACGAAATTGGCGACACGGTCGATGAAGAGGTCGAAAGCCAGCCTATGGGAAGGTGGGGCGTCGGGGTCGGAGATGACGGAGAAGTCAGTCGTGCCTGTGAGTGACTGCCAGCCAGACTGCTTGTTGAGGATTTCTTCGGCCTTGGAGATGTGGAGGTGGGAGGTGGATGAGGGTGAGAGTTTGCCGACGTCGCTGGCGTAGTGAAAGACAAGACTGGGATGGAGTTAGGCTGCCGATCTTGATCATGAGCACCTTCGTAGTGTACAGGACATACCTTGGATCGACGTTGCCACTTCGCGTAGCACCTGGCAACCCCGAGACAGGTGTCAAACCCATGCTCGTATCCCAACTCCTTCCGCCCTTAATCGCGCAAGCACTCGCACCGCTTCCCAAATGCAGGGCAATGAGATTCGTCTCCTCCTGCTTCTTCCCCAAAAAGCTCGCCACTGACCTCGTCACGAAGGCATAGCTCACTCCGTGGAATCCGTACTTTCTGAGGTGATTCGACTTGGCAACCTCCTGGTTGATGGGGTATGTGAAAATGTGGGCTGGGATGGAAGCGTGGAATTGGGAGTCGAAGCAAGCGACATTTACGGCCTTAGGGAGCTGCTTGACGCATGACTCGACGATGGTGAGTGCTGGGCCGTTGTGCAGGGGTGCGAGGTCGCTGAGTTCCTCGAGATGATGATATGTTTCATTGGTGATAGTCTTCACGTCGTCATAGTCCCCTCCATGGACGATTCGATGCGCAGTCAGGGAAATGTCATCGCTGCTGGAGATCTCCGCGAGCTCCTTATCTGAGATGAGGGTGTCAAGGAGAAGCTTGAAGGCTGCATCCTGGGAATCGGCAGAGACGGTTTGCTTATCTTGGACGACGGTACCGCGACGAGAATACTTAAGCTTGGCGGGAGGAGCAGTGAGTCCGCTGACTTGTAGGTCCGCAATCAGTTTGGGCGAGTTCCCATCATCGATAGAGTAGACGGAGATCTTGACAGAGCTTGAGCCGGAATTGATCGCAAGGAGGATCTTCATGATCGGCGGCGGGGCTTGGGGCTTCAGCAGTAGCCTTGATGTGTTGTCAATCAAGGCAGCTTTAATGGTCTAGCGACAAGAAATGTTCGTCTTGCACAGTTCAGCAATGGATTGAGTAAAATTGTCGAGGATCGACTGGGAGTTCATATCGGAGGGTTGGCTCGCTTGATGCCGACATCATACGTTGAAAACGGCGTCCGGTCCATGACGACAGAGTCCAGACCGTTTTAACCCCTCGGTGCCGGATGCGACGGGGGGCGGGAGCGGCCCAAGGTGGGGGTCCAGCCGCATCGACGCAAACAAGCAGACCCCTCGTTTGTCACCACACACCACCATCATTCCATCCATACTGTGCTTGTCGCCCGTGGGTGGCATGATTGGCAGTGAGGCTACGAGGTGACTGTTGGATTGCTTGGCTGTCGCTGTTGAGTTGCTGAAACACGGTAAACGTGAATGTTCTTGGTGCAACGTGCTCGAGAATCGCTTCAGCACTTGGTCTCATGGTCCATCACTTGCCTCACTCCGATCTCGGGGCTCATGCACCGGCTCCAGCACCCGAGTCCAATCTGGTGAGGAAAGTTCAGAAGTCCCTTGTCCAGGCATCATTTGGGGTGAGGGCAACTCGAAGTGGTGAGGTGGAAATGGTACTCCCTGAAAGTCACGGTCGGAGTTGTATGCAAGGGCCCATCGTTCGAAGAACTTGCGATAATCTGTAGCACGGGTCTTGTCAGTGGCTTTATTACAGATGACGTGCGAAAGGACATACCTCGTCGGTGGGTAAACTGTATAGAAAAGGATCGAATGTCAATGGCAGGGTGTGACGGGCCCGGACTGCTTTCTTGCGACGCCTGGCTGCTTTGGCTACCTTGTCTCGATGTTCGTGGTCGCATCCGAGACGCGAACGACCGTCGACGGTGCGAACTTTCTTCCGAATTGCTTGATCTCCGTCGTCCACTGACGGACAATTTGATCTGTTTCTCCCTGTCGTCTCGGCTGCGGACCTCTCCCTCGAATAGGTGCACATCGTACTCCTTGTATGAGCCATCTGTTTTGTTGGCCCATACACTGAGTGAGTGGAACGTGGTGTATCTGTCGCGCCACAATTTGAGTCTCTGAATCGCACCTATGCCCTTGACTTTACCGAAGCTGTCGGTACGACCGTGGACATTCGTCCATACGACGTCAACGTCAAAGAAATCGATGAGATCTCGACGTCGAAGGTCGCCTTGGAATTGGACAGAGCTTTCCACGGCTGTGAACTCGTACCGGACTTGAATGTATTGATCATGTATGCAGACACCCTCGTCGGTTGTGTATCGTATTCGATGCGGTTCGGTGAATGTCAAGTACCGCTCCATATCTGACGGGTCGTAGTATTGGCGATGTCTCGAGTGCAGTGTGTGAGGATGGATCTCAGAGGGTATGTCCGACGGCACTAACATGGTACAGCAATTAGCATCGACGTGACGTGTTCGTCATTTCGTGAAATCGCCTGATGGGGCTCCCACATACAATAATGCTCGAGCAGCTCGTTCTGGTAGCTGCATTGCCATAGAACTCGGCGCTGCTCCGACCCAACGACCTCCCACGGGCCAAGATAGACTGTGCGTTCGTGCGCAGTATCCTGGAAAAGAACTCTAGAAGAAAAAGACGGCGGCTGGTCAGCCATCGGCCAAGAATGAGGAGGTGGGCTGAGTAAAGGGTTGGCGCAGGATACATTGTAGCTTGGTAACCGGGGGGCCCTAAGTCGAGGGGTCTGATCGACTGTTGGCCGTATGAGCCGCTGGTGGAGGACGTGGAGAGGGTTGATATGCCACTCGTTGGCGTCCAAGTCGAATCGTTCGGGCTGGTGAGAGAGCGAGAATAGGTTGGTGGACGACCTAATGATGATGAAGTAAAAGAAGAGCCCGAGGACTCGGATGGCGCCATACTAGCACTGTGGTGAAGCGGGCAATCAAGGGTCTCAGATAGCTGCGGGAAGCTCGAGGAGATCGGATAGGTGTCGTTGATAGACTGGGCAAACAAGGAGCCCTGTGCCTCGACCCCGGGATATCATGACCAAACTCTCGTCGCGGGACCACGCGAGGTATGAGGCGCAAAAAGATGGTGGCACAGGTCAGGACGATGATAGGTAGGCACTCGGATGGCAGAAGAGCGGGCCGCCATGATCCAACGGGGCTGGGCAATGTGCACGGGTAGAAAGAATGTGCGGATAGGTAGCTAAGGTAGACAGGACAGGAGCAGGACAAGAGACAGTGGTGGTGACGATATGCTACTACTGTACTGTACTACGGTTTGGCGACCAAAAAAAATATTGGTGGGGGAGGGGGAGCACGCAGCGCGTTTGGAGCAGTCGCGGGAGCTCGTCGAAGCGTGTGGCCCGTCCATCGGAGCTTGTTGGTGGGAGACGAACAGCCTCGGGAGTGTGTACATAAGCTAGGTAGGTATAGCGAGTTGCGAGCACGTATAGCCGACCGGCCCAGTGGGAGACCGGCAGGCAGGCAGGCATCATGCAACTGGAAGATATACAGTAGGTGATTGATGTGACGGTGGCCCGTGGAAGAAAAAGCCCCCTTGCCCCCAATGATGACTATTAGGCGACGAAGACGAGGTTGTAGGTAGTTAGTTGTATGTACGGAGTACAATGAGCCACCATTGAAAGCCAAGCTGCCAGGGTCCGTGGTGTGCGCCACTAAGATCGGCAGCGCAGTGCACGGGGGTGAACGCGACGCCATGATGGGCTGCCAGGGGTAGTTGAGAGTGGGGGCCCATTGGAGTCAAGGGGACCCGTTTCGCGAGATGGGGGAGACAAGCGAGGCTCTAATAATCGACCCGATGCTTGGAAATCCGACCATGGCGTGGCATTTGCGAGGTGAACGTAGCATTGCGTCGCCTCAAGACACTTGGGCATGGCATCTGCAGCATTGACATGACATACATATAGACTTGAGATGGATTCACACATGTCTCCTTGACAGGTAACACAACGCGGTCGCAGATCAATCGACTCGGAGCCGGACCCCCACTTCTTTTCTCACTCTGTCGCTCCTTCCCAGCGTCTGTCTACCCGTGGGGCCCCGCTGTTTCCCGTCGCCATCAAGTGTCGTACCAGTGCCAATCTAAACAACTTCACACTGTGCCAAAACCTACTGCCATTTCCCTGGGCATCCCATCCCATCCCATCCCATCCCATTTTTGACCTTCCCAGTCGTCGGTGTAGCACTTGGCAACAACCAGTCTCATCTCATTAGCTATGACTTGACATCAAATGCTGTCGAGGCATCATGACCTCCGTGCTGTCGACCCTGCATCCGCCTTCGCACCGCTCCGGGATAGGAATTGTTCCGTAGTTTGAGATGTCTTTGACACCGTTGGAATCGTATGGATACTTGCGCTATGTACATACTCCGTACAGTAGGCGAGTCGCAACCCAAGACCCCATAGATGATGCCATTTTAGCTCTCTCTACTCCGTAGACATGCGTGTCTTCTTCAGCCCCCAGACGCTATCTGAATTCATGCTCAGCTAGGCAATTTCCTTCATGAGCGAGCGTGTGCCTGGACCTACCGTGCGCAACGCACTGTCCCCATGACAGCTCGTCCCCCCATTACACCCTGATCATCCTCCACGCTTCACATCCCCTCGGTCACCACCTTAAGCACCAGGTGGTGATCACGCACCTCCTGCTCCTCATCAATCTTCACACAACCTTCTTGACGCCGCCCCATGTGGCTTGAATCTTGGCTTTTCACCATGGAGCCGGTCACCACCGATATGCAACACTAATATGATCTTTCCTTCGATCTCTTGTCACTCCTACTTATTTCTTCCTTGCATCGTTGTGCTTGCTTGACTGTACCGAGATTCTGGAGCAGCTTTTTCCCTGGTCTTGGCCATGATCTTCGTTGCCTGCCCAGACGCGAATTTCTCGGCGTCCCTGCTCGATCTACCTACAACTAAATAACACCGCCACGGCGAAGCCATCTGACCAATTGCTTGATCGATCTTCAGCTCCTGCGACAAGTATCATACTTTTATCCTCTTCTGCGACTCGGCCTTCTCCTCAATCCTTCTTATCCGACGCGAAATCTTTACGCTTTCGATCAAAACGAAACCGGGACCGTCGCGGAGGCCCAGGCCCTTCCCGGTCCTTTGATGCCTCGAAACAGACCCGTCGGGGTCTCAACGTCGCGGCGCAGAAATCGCGGTTTCCTTGGGTCCGACAGTTCTGCGCTGTCAGCCGAAGATGCTCAGGTCCGTCGTCGCCTTTGCTGTCCCTGCCCCACGCTGCCTCATCATTGACCAATTTGTACCGTGCAGGATCGCAATCAATTGCGGTACGAGCTCGATTTGAACTCGTGGAACCTTCGCATTTGGGGTGTAGCCGCCTCTGGCTTCCTTACGGACTCGTGAGTCGCTACATCCCGCCTCCACGTGGCCGCCACCAGTTGCGCACATTGGTGTCTCAGTCGGACTGACATCTGTCTTTCTTATCATGTAGATATAATCTCTTCTCCACGAACGTCATCCTCGCCTCTATCGGCTTCGTATACTGGCCACACGGTGGAGCATGGCGCGGCCTCCTCATCAACTTCTTCACACTTTTCGGCTCCGTGCTTGGGCAGCTCTCGTTCGGCTTCCTGGCAGACTGGTTTGGACGAACTCGACTTTACGGCATTGAGCTTGTCCTCGTCATCGTGTCAACTATCGGCGTCGCCACGAGCAGCCGGGGCTATAATGACCTCGACTTCCTTGCCCTGTTCACGTGGTGGCGCTTCGTCATGGGAATAGGTGCGGCAGCCCAGCCCAAAACTCTCTCTGGTGGCCCTCTGTAGAGTCATATACTGACGTTTCCCAGGCATTGGAGCCGAATACCCCCTCAGCGCGGTCATTACCTCAGAGTGGTCTAGTACCAAGTCAAGAGCCACGATGCTCTCCAGTGTATTCATGATGCAACCCATTGGCCAGGCACTAGCTCAGCTTGTCGGTCTCTGGGTTCTTCTCGGCTTTGAAGACATGAAGAATCTGAAGGAGATGCGATGTGGACTCGACCTGAAGAATGACGAAAAGTGCAAACAAGCCGTGGATGGAATATGGCGTATTGTTATCGGATCGGGGGCAGCACCAGCCCTACTCGCAATCATCTTCCGATTCTTCCTATACGACTGCGGGCTGTATAGTCTCGAGGTCCGCAACAAGCCTGAAGTCGCCATCCAAAACACACAAAGAGTCTATGGTCAACCGTCTGAGCAAGCAGCCGGCTTCCACTTCACGACTCAGCCGGCCATTGAAGCGCCCAACAACCACGCAGCTCCTTCTCCTTCCAGTCATTTTCCCCAGGAGAATTCAGTGCCGAATGGTGCTGCACACGAAAACACTCCCAGATCCACGCCCGTCCAGTTCTCGAAAGAGGATCTGTACAACTACTTTATCCGCGATGGGAATTGGTCATATCTAGTCGGAACATCCGCTACCTGGTTCTTTCTGGACGTGAGTTTCTACGGCTTCTCCCTCGACAATCGCCTCACTTTATCGAGCATGTGGGCGACGAAGCCTCCCACGAAGATCGACGACCGGCTTGAGTGTTGGAACTCGTCTCTCGAAGGCGGCACTTCGACGGTCCCCATGTGGCAAAGAGATGGGTTGCCAGTATGGCAGACGGATGCGACCCATCCGTGCAACACCATCTACGACGTCCTGATCGAGCAGACGAAGCAATACCTCCTGACTGTATCGCTGGCGTCTATTGCAGGAAGCGCTTGCTTCGTGCTCTGCGCCAACCGCATCCCAAGACGGCACTGGTTGACGGCCTCGTTTCTTGTCTTGGCCTTGATGTTCATGGTCACAGGTGGAGTATTCTACGCCGTGCATCAAGAATCGGCTGCCCCAGCTACGGTGGTATTTGTAGCCTTGTGCCACTTCTTATTCAATTTCGGTGTGTCATTACTTCTTCATTATTCCCCCTAGCCTCGAAATGAAGCAAAATCCTGCCGGAACAGCATCAACTAACACGAGAGATTACCAGGCGCAAACACCCTCACCTTCATCATCCCCGCCGAGATCTTCCCGACCTGCTACCGCTGCACCTGCCACGGCATCTCCGCCGCCTTCGGCAAACTCGGCAGTCTCGTCGCCGTCCTTGTCGTGTACGGCATCAACTCCGCTTGGTCCAGCGACACGCGGCAAGGCACCATATTCATCATCTTCGGCTCATTCGCGGGGGTGGGCGCTATATTCTCGTGGGCCTATCTTCCTGATTCCCAGCGCTGGGTGGAGGAGGAGGACGGAGGCAAGAAGTTCCTGGAGACAAAGGACCTGGAGGAGTTGGGCGAGGGAAGAGTCAGGGCGAGGCAAGGGGGGGAGATCATAACTCTGAATGAAAAGTGGGCAGAGATCAGGAGGAGGAGGAAGGAGACTGCGAGGCAGACGCAGGAAAGGGATTCAGATCCGGGCGCGTAAGATTCATATATATATATTCACAAGGACAACAGCGATCTTCCAAAAGACTTCATTATTTTTGCACATCCCATTAACTCATCATTCGTTCCGGTTGGGCATGAGTATACGGTGTCCAGCGTATGACCTGTGGCCCTTGTCATAGGTGTCATGATTTCTTCATATCCGAATCTTTGTCATTGCAACCCAGCCTCATTCACCTGGGAATCACCAGTCCAGGCGGCGGGTTGTCGGCCAAGATGCCTCTTGTATCTTCGTAGAGCTCTGCGCCGCTCACCGTCTTGGCGATGGATTTCTCCGCCATCAGGGCATCGAGCCAACGACGCCAGCGCTGTGCAGGCTGGATCTGAAGACCCGTCTGCACCCCAGCGGCCACCGGCTCTTCTGTCGATGAGGCTGCGGAAGGGTCGAGGAGCTTCAGAGTCTCTAAACGAAGAGCGAAAGGCGCAAAGTGGACATCTACAAGACAAAGCGTTGCGCCGAGGAAAAAGGGTCCCTGATGCATTGCGTTAGTCCACTCTTCTACGGAGCTCGGCCTGACACCGGCCGGACAGAACTGCGCTGGCGATGGGTATGGGATGCGAAGAGGGGGGGCTTACATCCTCATCTGCGGCTTGCAAAAGACTGGTGATGGCATTTTGGAGGCGCTCGAGCCGTTCGTTGGGAATCGTCGCGTCAGATGGGTGTTTGAGAACAGCGTAGAAAGCCGGTACGACACGTGAGTTGATCTATATGCGAAGCAGATCAGCAATCGAGGCCTGCACCGAGGAAAGAAACGTGGGGGAATAACACAACTTACATGGTCGATCCAGAGCCGGCAGTTTGCCTTCAGTCTGGGATCCGTGGGTGACAAGGGGATGTCACCACTCAAGTCTTCGAGCTGACCGCCATTATCAGATCAACTCCAGGAAGTTTTCTTTTTTTCCTTCACGAGGGGGGAAGTGCTTGATGGGGCTTACATATTCCAAGATCACCGCGCTCTCCGAGATAGCCCAGTCTCCCTGCCTGATTGCCGGGACGAGGCCCCTCGGGTTCGCCTCCAGAAGTTGCGTCGGCGCAGGCTTCTTGTAGGGATCTATCTCGCAGTACTGGTACGGTAGGCCCTTTGCCTCGAGAGCAATCCAAACACGCTGGGAGAAGGGACTGGCCCTGTGTTTTAGCAAAGCTGCTCTGTCAGAGTATAAGGAGACGACGTACCAGAAACAAGCAGCGTACAGCTTCATGTCGCTGTCTTTGGCATGTTTCTTAATCGTCGTCGAAGCTGCCCCAGAGGCTTTCCTGTTTATGGGTTTCTATTCCCAGGCAAGTCAGTTCCTCTTTTGTGTCTGGTTTCGGTTTGTCAACAGACCAATACTTACCTGCTGCTTCCTTGTCTCCTTTTCCTTCTTCGCCAACAACCTCTGCACCGTATTCTTCTTGATCTCGTCGCTTCTCTCGAGCGTATGCTTATGCGGTCCCGCAACGCCATCGCCTTTGCCGTTCCCGCCGTTGCCGTTCACCCTCTGGACCGTCCAGAACTTCTCTCCACCGAAGCCAGCAGCCTGTGCAGCCGCCGCCGCAGCGGCACCAGCGGCATCATCATCAGCTGGGATCTGGGCTCCGGGGAAGTACTCTGTGACCTTGATCTTGACGTCGCACAGGTCTCTCTCACGGGCTACACGCTTCCGCTTCTTCTTGTTGGGGTCGTCGGATTTGGGCGTGCCGGATGGACGGCCCTTCATTCGACAGTCCCAGTAGTGAGAGATGAAAGGTTTGCGCTTGTAACGCTGCGTCGAGCGATGAGAGTAGACGTTGTCGACGTGTGGCCAGTAGGTCTCGTACTGCTCGTTCGTCAGGACGATCATCTCGTCAACATTGAAGAGGCGCTCCCGCCAGGTCTGCAGGTCCGGGGGGTCGAATACCAAGCGGTCTTCAGGGATGCCACCATGGCCACCCTGGCTTTCGGCTTGCACTGGTGTCCCATTGGCGGTATCGACATGCTCTGGTGCGAAAGCCATGTTGTGAGTCTGCAGGTGATGGGGCGTGACAGGGAGCTGAGGAATGGGTGTAGGGGCCAGGATCCCGAATTGACCATGCTGCTGCTGTTGAGGCTGATGATACTGTTGTTGTTGTTGTTGCTGCTGCTGCTGGTGGTGCGCATGCTGAACAGGGATGCCTCTCATCACGCGGCTTCCAGCTCCCTGTGTGAAGCTTTCATCCATGCCTCCCATGGTCACATCCATCTGAACGCGATACTGGCCCATCCCAGGGACCTGCACTCCAGCATCAGCCTCCCCAAACACTCGCTGCTGCCCTCTTGGTGATGGCGGTGCCGCGGCCATGGCCCTGCGCTATGCCACCTAAGCTCGTAACCTTGAGTAGCAAGCCTGCTGGCAGCCTTGAATGAGGCTACACCTCCCTCGTGCAGGTGTAGGCACAGCGTGCCAAGTGTACTGATGCTGATTGTCTAAGTCGCCTTTCGAGACGCGACGCTGCTTTTACGCGGGAGAGGGTGGTGGTATTTGCGGGGGCCGCGAGGCAGCGTTTCATGACGAGCGATGCATCTGAAGCGGCATGGTGCACGGACCACTCGGGCAAACAAATTCACCTTGAGAGATGCCCTCGCTCAGCATCATCGCAACATAATAACTTTGATCAATGAGAGGACATCGGCAGCTCATCCGAGAACAGACAGATCATGCAATTCATCTGAGTCAAACGACTTTGGAAACATGTTACTCTTAGCCAGTCGTCATGATCCCCGTATATCTCCAACATGACAAAGAGCACAAAGAACGCCATCCTCCCATGACGGTAGATGCATAGCAAATCCAGATCCAGATCCATCCCAAACGCCTAGGTATCACAGCTCTTCAAATCAAAGTCTTCATGTCCCTCCAGCCCTCATCTCATTTCTCCCGTGCCTGCATCTTGCCATGCTGAGGGCAGATCCAACCCATCCAACGATCCCATATCCATAAATGACCTGAAACCCACCTCTCCCATATCCCCCGCTTGGATTCCGCCCTGCTGCTGATGTTGCCGTTGGTGTTGATGCTGCTGTCCAGGGGTCTGCGGCACATCCGACCATCCAGCCATTGACGCAAAGTTTGCCACTACCGTCTGTTGCTGGCCCAGGCCAGTCTGCATCACGAATCCGCTGGCTCCAGGCATATCTCTGAAGAACGGCACACCGTCGTTGGGCATGCCTGCGGAGCCATTCATCCCATTCATCATATCTTGCCCTTGGACAATAGGACTGGCATTGAAGGAACTGGACCCGGACTGGTTCATGTGCGTCCCCGGTTGAAGACGATTGGAGCCTGTTGCACTGCTGGAGTTGGGTGTCAAGCCGGTAGAGAGTACTTCGTCCGGTGACCCAGTGCCATCTCCCCCTTCCCCGTTCCTATCACCGAAACGGCCGTTCGCGCTGTTCCCCATCGCCGAAGTTGGCGTGAGTGTTTGCACAGGGTGCTCGGCTCCAAGCCATTGCCCGTTGGTGTATTGTGGACCTGGGTCCATGTTCGTGTCACCGCTCGGCCCATCGACGAGGTTGGGTTCATCAGCAAGGTTCCCGTTGTCCCCAACGACTTTCAAGAAATTGCATTCATTACGGTACGACAATATGCCTTTGACCTGGTCTGGATCATCGCACACGGCACCAGCTGGTGCAACTCTGGTAAGAATATTGAGTCCTTCCGGCTGCGTAGAAAGTTAGCTTCGAGGACCAGCAGACAGTTGAGGTTGATTGGTGGCAACTCACGCCATCGCCGGGTCGTGTGAAAGAGTCTCTGAGCTTTGGATTACGTGCAATGAGTGCCTCGAAATCCACATCTAGTTGGACTAAGAATGACTCTGTCAGGGGGTTCCTCTTCTTCATTGTGTTCATGGCCAATAACAGGAACCTCAGTGCATCAGCTGTCTGCGCATCGTCAGGCTTGCTCTTTAGATATTGTACAAAGACGCGAGCAGCGACGTAGAGACAGAAGCACATGAAAGGGTTCAACTAGATAGTCATGGTCAGTTTACGAAACAGTTCCTTCTCGACCTGTGTATGGACACTCACCCCTGCCAGATCCAAGTGGGAAATTTGGCGCATGATGCTGGCAATCTCGTTGGCGGCGGTGATACATCTCACCTTGCTATCCGCAGAGACTGAAGACGGGAGCTTGTGCTTCTCAGCTTTGAAGATAGCCGCCTGGTGCAAACAGATCGCTGAAGTATGGATACACATATTCATGAACACCACATTGGCGTTTGAAATGCCGTCAGGAAGCTTGAGGCGAGACGGGAGGCAAAGCGACGTATTGAGGAGAACATTGTCCATCTGGCGGTGGCGCTTCCAGAAGGGTCCATTGAGATCGTTGTCCAGGTCATCTGCGTCGGGACGGTGTAGATGAAGAAGATTTCGACCGAAGAGACACGCCATCAAAACAATACCACCAAATGATGATAGTTTAGAGGCACCGGACGGTGCCAAAGCCTCGGCCAGTGTCCCTACCTGTTCAGGTCGGCTCAGATCGAAAGCCTCGTCCGAGGACGGAAGATTCGTCAGAATGTCTTTCTCGTCGATGATCATCGGCCATCCAGTTCCGATACTAGCATATCGGTCCTGGCAGAAGCCCATCCAGAAAGTCCGCCGACGTTCCTCTCTCTCGGTCCAATCTTTAGGGGGCGGCAAACATTGCTTCACATCGAGACCAGCGCCGTCCAACCTATGCAGCCCAACCCTGGAAGGAAGACTATTAGCAGCGCCCCTTCTGTGGGACCTAGCGCGCACTCACATTTGCGCCAGGCGAACGGCAGATCCGGTGTTGATCCACGCTCGAGGGAAGTACATGGACCTCATCTCGAAGGTTGACAGCAAGATGTGCGTCTGGCAATGAGCTACAGAGATCATGTGCTCTCCGAAGCCCTTCATATAGTCCGACTCGAGATACTTCCGCGCGCGCTGATAGAAAAGATCCTTCAGGTCGACAAACTTATCCGTAACAACACACGCCAGAGTCCACATGGCGTACCGCAGGCAGACAGGCGGTCTTTGGGCAGGTGCTCTGCAGAATCATTGGTGTCAGTCCCTTACGAAGAAACGTCTACGCATGTCAGTCAGACGAGGACAGGAGGTGCTTACAAGTTCATGGCAGCCAGGTACCGGTACTTGTGGATCATCGGTATCGAAGGGTGAACCTTCTCGAAATATATCTGATGCAGCTCATCGATGGTTTCCTGTGTCGGCAACGGCTCTTCAAGACCAAGTCCAATCATTTCCCACGTGAAGTCACCAGTCATGCCATGAATGGGCATGGACATGTTGGAGTTGAAGTTGAAATCTTTACCGGGCTGAGGAGACTCGTTGTTCATTTGCCAGCCGTCCATATCGAGATCGGAACCCAAGCCCATCCCAGAATTGGCGACGCTGATGCCAGCGCCTGCTGTAGCCTGCGGGTTTCCTGTTGCCATGCCCATCATACCGTTCGGGGTGTTGCGCTGCGGATTAGGTGTGTTCGATAAGGTCGTTGAGTCCTGTGTCTTAAGCAACGTCTCGACTTGTTCTGCAGTGAACCATATCGTCAGCGACCAGCCTTGTGTTACGCGCAGCATTGACCTAGTTTGGACAACGTACTAAGACGCTCCTCAAGAGCTTTCACGTATCCGCGCTTCGGTCCGCTCTTCCTTCTCTGTTCATCATAGGCGCACGAGTGTCCTAGGCGCGAACAGGTGCTACAGCTCGGTCGCAAGCCGTCGCACTTGAGTTTTCGTTTCCGGCAGATCATGCATGCTAGACGCTTAGGCTTGGGGACGCTGGCATTGTCTGGCACGGTTCCAGCGCGAGGGGCATTGTCACCGTCCATATCGTCGGGTGGCGTTGGCGAGCGCAGGTCTTCATCCTGCGAGGCCGGAGCCATATTCGCTCAAGTAGGAAGAAACAAACAAATCCGGTGCTGGAAATTGGGTTGGAGGATTTGAGGGTCCTGTATCGGACCGCGGTGATCGATGCGGGAATGATAGAGCTGTGTAGATTGAGTACGCGGAGAGATTGGAGACCACTGCGACGTGGAGACGAAGCCGTGTGAATGTCGCCTGGGTAGCTGTATAATGGAGCGAGTGAATCAGCGTTGACACTGAGTATCTACCATAAGACGACGAAGAAGGAAGGCAACGCCTAACAGGACAGTTCGAGGGCGATGCGCCAGTCCTCCTTAGGGTTGGAAGAAATAAAAGGACGAGATTCCCGTGCCGCTGAAGGCATGTCAGATGGATAGATGGATGGGGATGAAGCGGCGGAGCAATGACAGTTTGGGGGGGGCTTTAGTGGGGAGGCTGAGGTTCCCAGGGTCGTCGAGCCTTTCTTCAATGGGCTGTTGTCGACGTACGGAAGGAGTTGTAGCAGCTGTACCTACCGATAGCTCGCACCACCAATGGGTACCTACCATAAAGACGCTGGGACCATGCCTCTGGCACCTTTACTACTAAGTACTACTCCGTATGATAGGTACTAATGCTGCCCAAGTCGATACGGACTACTGGCGTTAGACTCTGGATAATTGACAATACAACGGAGTGCGACCGAGCAATCCAAACTTTGGACATGTTCGTCATCATCACCTCGATCATTCCCAAAGCCATGAGCGACATAGACTATCATACATTGTAAGTCCTCCCCCGGGCTGTGCAGAGGCCTCGCCCGTTTATAGGTAACGCCCTCGCTCTCTCCCACGCCACGTGCAGCCTCAATCGCCCCAACCCTGTTCCAGTACTTTGCTGCTCGGTCGGCCGAGTAAGGTTCTGGAACTACAACTATTTCAGCACCTAATCTTTGGCAACCATGCACCACCACCCAAGCCCCTTCAACGGCCGCGTGGCCCCAAAGAAAACGCCCGCCCGTCTTTCCTTACTAATGCTCCAGAAATGGATGTTAGCTTCAGATGCTAGCACCCAAATTTTAGGCAATCTTGACCGCGTATCTGGCCCTTCACCTGTTGTCACGGATGGACGGACGGGGGTTTGGGGCGGGGGCCCCCTGCCACTAGCGGACGACATGCAGTAGGTACTGACAAATGCGAACTCGAACTCAGTTTGCGAGACTAAGTACAAAGTTAATTTGATTTTTTAAGATACTTTGGCTTACGTTCAACAGTCAAACACACTTCGTCCTCGTTCAGCCTTGGTGGTAGACTATGTCAGGGCACTTCTGGATTGAGGTTTCCACAGTCACATTAGGCAGCATTGGCTCTACGCAGCCATACCAATCGTGCGCCCTCCACAACACGACCATCACTCCATGCCGGCGTCGTCGCACTTGGTGTTTTACTCACAGGTACAAGTATCCTACACCCGGCTACCCACTAAATAGTCCAGTCAAATAAGAATGATCAATTAGCACCCATCGTGGAGATGTAATCCCGATCCCCTTGCATCGTTCACCCCTGCCCGTCACCATGGAATAGGCCAGAGTCAAAGTATACGCTCCATAAATAGCTGTTCACCGCTCTGTATACCTCATCTCAACCATAATTCCTCAAAAGTCAGTTCAGCCGGACTGTATACAGGTGTCAATTCCGACTTCGGATTCCAAGCCTATCAATCCTCACTGTTCACGTTGGCAACGCTTTGTCTTCGTCCTCTCTAATCTGGCCCAACCCCTACCTCCCACGGTACACCTTTCCCCGGCGCTGACCACGGCAGCCATTCACCAAAACCAGATGAGTCGGTGTTCTGTTTTGGCGGCCCGGTGCGAAGAAGAGCTGACCGTCCTCGTCTCAGACCGTGCCGCTGGTCGGGGAAGCTCGCATTCGATCTCGTTCCTGTAGCTGACTGGTCCGTGCACCAATCTTGTGTCGTTCCGGGATTCAGCATCATCCATGTCTGATTACTGCGGTATCTTGGACCCGGTTCTGCCTATAGAAGAGCCCCCTGTAACTGAGGTTGAGAACAGTGGTGTCGTCAACCTTTAGTGTCGCCTGGCCTCGAGCCTCAGTCATTACTGCACACGCATTTGACGAGGCGAGTTTCGTTCTCAGCAGATGTCCTCAGGCAAAGAAATCGTAGCAATGTCATTGCGAAGCACTTCACGTGCGTGTGTTCCTTGAGGCTCTTTCTGAACACCATGCACAGTGTGTAGCCTTGCTGCACTTCTATTTGCGGTCTGTGTCCAATCCGATAATCCGTAGGATGCCGAGATCGCTGTAAGCAAGGCAGTATCTCGTAGGCGCCCACGCCACGAGGGGGCATGCACCCGCCGTCTTAAACGTGTGGACGTGATCCCCTGTCTCGGTGTGTGACACTTCAAGTCCGGAGCCTATCATTCGTGGACACAAGTCAGCATATGCTTCAGAAAACCGTCCAAGACGACCAAAGGCCCAGTTGGGAGACTCTTACCGTCGTCGCTGCCACCAACCACAAAGCTTCCGTCCCAAGTAAAGCTTAAACTTCTGACCGGTCCAGTCATCTTCGTTATGGTTCGGACGCAGATCCAGTTTGTTGTGTCCCACAATGAGATGATAGAGTCTCCTCCACCAGTGGCAAGATGCCTACCCGTCGGCTGCAACTCCGCGACATAGCACGCCGACGTGTGGCCTTCGAGTTGGAACTCCTCCCCCCCTTTCTCTCCTTGTTCTTTCGGTAGTCTGAGAAGGGGTTCGAATTCAGGGTATGAGAGGAGTCGAACCTTGCCCTCCTCTGTCGTCATGAATATTCTTGTCCCACTCCAACAGAATGCAATTTGGTTCGCCCGGCAGGGCTGTTCATGAGTTGCTAGCGGTTCCGGCTTCGTTGGAGACAAGACATAGACTGTACCAGCCTGGCAATATAGTCAGTCAACAATACTTCTATCGTGAGAAGGGCTGGAACACCTTATTTCCAACTAGCAGTGTCTGTCCATCCGGTGCCCACACCAGCGTGAAAGCATAACCTAACCCTTTGACCTCGTTGAAACAGGTCTTACTCCTTACGTCCCAGAATTTGACAACGCCATCATTGCTCACACTGCATAGCTCTGCATCTTTGGTCGGGTTGAACGCCACCTTCTCAATACCGGCGAGATGACCCTTCAGCTCCGTCGAGAATTTTACGTGGGGTTTGTCTGGGTTCCCTGTCCAAACAGTCAGTATCCATATTTGAGTGTTTTGGAAGGAGATTGCTTGGGAAAAGTGACATACAAACCCTCAGCGTCTTGTCCGAGGACCCTGTTGCAATGAGTGTACTCAACGGGTTCCACGCAATCGTCTTCAACCTATCCACACTTTTCATGTCAATTCATTGTCCATATAAAGGCAGTTGCACAATCAGTCAGTCACTGCCTGTGGCATGTCAAACTCACGAGTGGGAGCCGCCGCCTCGCGAGCTACTTGAGTCGCTGTATGGCTGGCTCCGCAATCCTTGCCAGTAGCTGGCAAACTTCTCTCCGGCCAGACTCTGCCGTGGTCGCAGCACTGGAGCCATTGCTGCGTATGCTGACACACGAGGGAGACGTTCAGAGCGTAGATGTGACTGAGATGGGTGCCGAAAGGATCGTCGATATTTACGCTGCAGACGAAGGTTCAGAGACCTGGTAAGTCAATCTTACCATACCGTGTGAAAAGCTCCTCTTATCTCTTATGAGGTGGCGACAGCTATGCGTGAGAGACGTTTGAAGGGTTCGATGGCGAGATGCGCCTTTGTTGAGGTGAGGTTGGCTCCAGGTACGCAAATTGGGTGGGACTTGCTGCGGCTTAGCGCCGGGCTATTGGGAGCCGCAGAGCCATGTCAACACCAGTCACGTTCAACATTCAAAGCGTCCTACAGCCGCCACCCAATTGCACATCTGTTCGTTCAAAATAGTGTTGATGACGGTCAGAATTATCTAGTCAGATAGGATACGGACCATTCATACGTCAAACGAGATCATGCAACCAGAAACAGCCCTAGGATATATGAAGAAGGTGCGGTAATTCATTCAAAAACAGTGCTCGCCATGCTCCGTCGTCATGTATGTACAGTCCAGACACCGGCAGCCTGCTCATTCTCAGATCCTTTCTCTTATTCGCTTACTCCCCTTCTCGAAAGCACATAAACATAAGCAGCCCCCCACGGGCCCATCACAGATAGGGGAGCTCGACCGTGCAAGTCTCCTCTCTGTGTGGAAGGCCGTGGGCACAAAACTCCTTTTTAAACCAAAGCCCAAAATCATGCCGTCCATCACTGAAAGACTCCCAGCGCCAGAAAAAGGAGTAGCACAATCAAACCAAAGGTTTCGAAAATAGGTGCAAGAATGCGTTCGACCGGCATGAACGCGCTCCAAACTTGGGGTCCAAGCGGAGATGGTGAGAAGGGGCCAATAATCTTCGGCCAAGCTGGTCTGCTCAGAGCCCTGGATACGGGAATGATGCAAGTGGTGCCCATATTAACAAGGCAGGGCGGCCTGATTATGCGTCGAAATCCAAGTACGACGCAAGTATCCTGATGTAGTCCGATGGCATGCTGTATTGGGTATTATGGTCCAGCGGACATGGCGGGAGTGGTGGGGATTCCTCATGAGATCTGATCAAGGGAAAGATGTGCGTCCATGACCTCAAACAGAGGTGCGTTCTTCTTGGCCCATTGGCGTGCCAACATAGAAGCTGAAGAATTGTTAGTCTTAATCACGCCCATAGAGGAAGAGAGATGACTTACCCTTCAAGAACTTCTTGCTTGCGTACTTCTTGAAAAATGCCTCGTGCACAACTGGGCGAGCAAGGTAGTCGACCATGAGCTGAACGACAGGCTCGACCTCCTCCTCCGTGTAACCCGCATAGTATGCCAAGGTTGCGTCCCATTCGCCACGATCAAGCATCAGTCGTGCCAGGTACATGGCAGCGGCAGCAACGTGGCTGGGGCGGAACTCCATGAAACGATGGTCAAGAAGGCTGATCTCCATAAGGTATTTGCCAATAGTACGCGACTGAATGTCATAGTTGTCGGCCTTGCTAACGCGTCGAAGGAAGTTCATTGGGTTGGGATAGCTGAGGTCGTAGTTGAGGGTGCTAAGGACGAAGCGCTCGGCGCTGAGGATCTCTGACTCACTGAAACCATCATCCGCAATACGTTTGAAGTTTTCAACGTGGGGAGAGAGGACCTCTTCGTACTTAGAAGCGATGAACATGGCAGTGATGCCGACCAGCTGCAGGCGGTCGAGCTCCACGACCTTCTCAGACAGGAAGCGGTCGATGATATTGATGGCTAGAAAGAGAGTCTCGGGAAGAAGGTGGAAACGTGTGTGCACCTCGATGAGCCAGTCAATGAGAATACCACGCGTCTTCCACTCGAGCGTATCCTGGTGCTCCATGTAGTTTGGGTTGGGGATCGAGCTGCACTCGAGGTCCCGGAGGTACTCGAAGATTTCGTTGGCATACTCAGCAACCATGAGGGGGTCATCAAGATCATCGTCATCTAGGTGACCAGGGTCCACAGGCTCGGGAGCAGGGCGTGCCTTTGTCTGGGGTTCAACGCGAGCCGCCTCAGGCTGTGGCTTCTTGCGGGCGGGTTCCGGTTCGGTGACAGAGGCATCGCGTGATGAGGTTGTCATTTCTGGAGCTCTTCTCTTCTGTCCCTGCGGCAGAGAGCCTGGGCCGGTCTTCTTGACCTCAGCCTTCATGGGCTCTTTGCTGGTCAAGGCTGGACGCGAAGCACGCGTCGTGTTCTTCTGGACACCGGTAGGCTGCGCAGCCTTGGAAACGAGACCAACGCCCTTTGAAACTGCCTTTCCTCCAACGGCCTTCTTGCCATCGGCAGCACCTAGCTTGCCGACATTACTGACATCACCGAGGGCAGCGCGTGGGCGACCCGCAGCTGTGTTGGCGTTGACAGCCGACCTCTTCGTCTGCAATGCTCCCTTGGCAGGCATGGCGAGTTCGTCGACGTTGAGAGCGGCAGCCTTTGCCCTCGTCATGCGTGTGGAGTTGCTGTTTTCGTCGTTCTCGTTGGACACGAGCCGGCGAGCTGGGCGAGCCTAGCACACGTGAAAAGTTAGTATCAGACAAGTCAAAGAAAGATGTCAGTCCGCACGCGTGCATGCAAGCAACGCGTTGCAAAATTGAAGCTTGGGTGAGAGCGTACCGGAGGCATGTTGAGAAGACTGGAGGCTCCGAACGAGTCGAAGATAGAAGGTGACCGGTCTGCCATTGGGATGTCAGCAACGCGTCGAGAAGACTATGCAAGTTGCAGAGCTGGCAAAATACTGGGCGATGGAAGGGAAGATAAAAGAAAGAAGATCACGCAGAGCTCACGAGCTGAGACAAACGTAGGAGAACGAGAAGGGAGGAATTTTGCACCAACCTCTGGGGGGGACTGGCAGATTAGATGCCTTCCACAACACCGCGCCTGGAATGACGAAGCGGCGTGGTAGCCCGTGACTCGAATGACTGGACGTGTCAGAGAGGCCGAAGCTCGTGTGCTCTGAGAAGAATGGCGAAACGTGTGTAAGCGAGAGATTGGGATACAAGATGCCACGAGCAGCTTCGTAAAAGAGAGGCAGGAAGTGTGTTGATGTTGAAAGACAAGACGTTGGTCGAGGAAGAAGAGAAGAAGAAGCGAGCGATGGGGGGGCTTATGGGGCTGAGGAGTGATGGCGGCCAGGACACAGCCAGTGCTGTGCGTTGTTTTGACGACAGTACCTTTTAGTGGAGGAGCACTGTGCCTGGGGGAAGGGAGACAGGCTCGCAGGTACCTGGCAGCGGACGTGGAGTGGGCTGGGTACCTCAGCAACAGGGCACTCACCTGGACGGGAAGCCCCACAGGCGCGGCTCGCGACAAAGGCGGGCTACTGCAAGTGGATGGATGTATGCAAGGAAGCACGTCTTGGACACTACCGTTGCTGTTTTGAAGAAGCCGTTGCCTATGCTCTAGCTAGGAATGTGAAATGGAAGAAAGTGTGATTTCTTGTCTACCACAACAGATCTGATAATTATTAAGGTGTAATATACGATGTATTAAGGTAAAAGGCTCGCGACGGAGAAGGACGAGGCTCAGAGGGATGGAAGACACGATCCCCGGCGACCTGATGACGGTGAGTGGCTGATCGGAGACACAGGAACTGATGTCGAACACTGGCCAATCTCAGCGTGTCGAACAGTGGGATCTGCGGGTTTCTCAAGGGCGGGCTGAGCAGCAGAACGCGGTGCATCGTGGTCCAGTGTCGGGGTACTCGCGCGACCGGGGGGGTTGGTGTTTGGTTGCTTGGGCAACGACTGTCGAACAAAAGATGCACTTTGCTGCCATTCGTCCAGCTGCCTTGTGGAGTCTGTCGCGGTGCGCACGAGCCACTGGACCTGGGTTCGCGCTGTCACGATGGGTAGAGCTGACTTGGAACTACCCTGTATCGGTATATTGTTCTTCCGCACCAGCGAAATTTCCTAACGGACCACCACCAGCTAGCTTCCTGAATGTGATCGCACGACAGTTGCGCATTGGCTGTGCGGCTCATCCTCTCCAGATCTCAAACGGGGTCGAAGCTGCGAGAATTTCACTTGGCTTCTGGGTCGACTGATCCGCTCGTCCGAATCACCCAAAGCAGGGCGCCTCCTGTACGAAAGGACTTGGATACGGACTTCGAACTCATTCAACATCCACGGAATCGCCCGATGTCAAACGCCTCATAATTCCTCGAGAAGAAACCCATACTTGGGCATTAGCCATCATGCTTCAGCCACGGCTTCAGCTTTCCGCATTGCGGAGGAGCTTCCAGACACTTAATATCTCTCGGCCCTCGATTCGGACTTACGCAGCCATCGCTCGCAAGTCTCAAGCATCCCGCAAGAAGACTCATACAGCCAAGGATGGTGTCGCAGACGAGGCGGTTGCCAAGGTCGTTGACAAGCCGAAGTCAGGGTCTTCAATTGTTCGAACCTACAAGCCACGAACTCCCGGTGTCCGCCACTTGAGGAGACCTATCAACGATCATCTCTGGAAAGGACGGCCGTTCTTGCCCCTGACCTTCCCCAAGAAAGGCCACGCCAAGGGCGGTCGTAACGTCTACGGCAGAATTACAGTCAGGCATCGTGGAGGTGGTGCCAAGCGGAGGATACGGACTGTTGACTTCGAGAGACGTCGGCCTGGACCCCATCTTGTGGAGCGCATCGAGTACGACCCAGGTCGCAGTGCACACATTGCCCTCCTCACGGAGCAGGCTACCGGCCGCAAGACTTATATTGTTGCTGCTGATGGTCTGCGAGCAGGTGACGTCGTACACAGCTACCGCTCTGGCATCCCTCAGGACCTGCTGGACAGCATGGGTGGTGTCATTGATCCCGGTATCCTCGCTGCGAAGACCGCCTTCAAAGGCAATTGCCTCCCTATGCACATGATTCCTGTTGGAACGACAGTGTTTTGCGTCGGCTCTGCCGCCAGCCGGGGAGCAGTCTTCTGTCGCAGTGCTGGCACTTCTGCCGTTGTTGTCAACAAGAATGAAGAGACCAAGGATGATGGTACGAGAGTTATGACGGGCAAGTACGTGGAGGTGAGACTTCAGAGTGGAGAAGTGCGAAGAGTGAGCAAAGATGCTTGTGCAACGATCGGAGTGGCAAGCAACGTGCACCACCAGTATCGTCAGCTCGGTAAAGCCGGACGCAGTCGTTGGCTAAACATCCGGCCTACTGTCCGCGGTGTGGCTATGAACAAGGGTGAGCAGTCAAGAGTAGTCCTTCATTTGTTCTTCAAGGCGAGCTAACGCACGTGCAGTTGACCATCCTCATGGTGGTGGTCGTGGTAAATCGAAGGGCAACCGTCACCCTGTATCGCCCTGGGGTGTTCCTGTGAGTTTGACCACGGTGCAAGGGATCATCCTGCCAACGGACACTGACACAACATAACAGACCAAGAGCGGATACAAGACACGCCGAAAGAGTAACATCAACAATTGGGTCGTTACCCCTCGACCGAGGAATCACGGCAAGCGCCGATCTAAGAACGCATAGATGGATGAGTGATGGAGATCCCGTGAATCATGGGACCAGGCACGATGGCGGGAGAGGGAGTAAGAGTAAGAGGGTGTACATCTAAGACGCAGCCTTGTACTATATTGTGTGAATAGAACGAGCGATGAGGCTCGGATATACAAGTACTTCGGTATTACGAGCTTGAACATGGTCACTGATTCTAATCCCCTCGGTCTCCCCTACACGAGGGGATTATCGTCCGTTGACAACCAGTCTTGATGGTGACTGGTGCCCTCCGTACCGGCAGAAGCATGCGTAAAGTAAGCAGCATGCTTGGAGCCGCCGATGCACTTGATCTGGCTCGAACGTACCCTAGATGGCGAATTTATGTTCACGACGCATTGGATCATCAACTGAAAGAGGGGAGGAAGGCATATGGAAACTAAGGGAAACATGGATCTTGCCATGTGAGGCACTGTGATCATTGTTACAGGGACGAGAGAGAACGAGGCTGTTTGCCCGCCTTAAGCCAGATGGCTTCCCTGTCAGCTTTCGATCGAGGTGACAAGACGGTGATGTTTCACAAGTCACGCCTAACGGGCAAGGGGAACAAGTATTTGTCACAGAAACAGTGGTGGAGGAGTCTCTCAACACCCCCCCGCCGCGAACAGGTCGCACAATGATCGACAGGGCAGTCATCCAACAGAAATGTCCGTTCTTTCGAGATGACAAGGTTGTGGTCGTATGGGAGGAGTGCAGTTGTGGACAAAAAGATTACAAAACCAGTGATCGAGATCTGGAAAAAGCCGTCGACGTTATTGACGCAGGTGAAGGAAGTGGTGTCTGAGGACCAGTCTGAGCTTCATGTGCGTCACAACGGGGCGTGGAAACCGTCGGGTATCCATCTCGCAGGAGGGTTGTACCTGAGCCTCCATCTCGTGAATTAGAGCAGAGGACAATGTGAAGCACAGGACAACTTCACAACGAAGCCGAAAGCCGACTGTGCTGTTCTGATAATGCAAAGATCTGGGTTAATCGATAAGGTAGACGATCAACGATGGGCGACAAACTCAGCTGCTGTCTGAGGCCGAGACTGAAACACCAACCAACGGAAGGCTGACTTGAGCCAGGTCAATCAGTTGGGAGGGGGACTCGCAAAGGGCCGTGCCAACGCGACTGTTGGTCATACGTGGTGACCTGATCGTAGAAGAATAATGCCGTCTGTCCCAGGCAGGATCACGCAGGCACACAACACAGCGCTGGGTGGTATCTACATAGCCCCTTATTTTACGGTGGCCGTCTTACCATTGGTGTCTTCACCCACGCAGGACGACAACGCTGGGGATAAGCTCAGCGCTACGACCGGCCTTTAGGTACGTACTGTACAGTAGGTACCGTACAGGGCGGGCCAGGTGGGGAGCACACGATCAATTTCCCAATCAGGGGGGGGTGACGGGTGAAAAAGCGTGAGACAGCGAACTCCCAGGGAGACTTGTCGCGCACTGGGGCATTTCGCTGAGCCAACTGCCGCAGCCCGTGGAACACCTTTGGAGTCGGTACTTGCCGCGCTGGGCAAGAACACAGCCCTTAAGAGGTACAGTCTAAGTTACTCCATAGATAGATACTGTGTCCAATAACACCACCACCACCGCCACGGCATCTGGGGCATTCTGTGTCTCATCCGGGGGCGCTTAGCAGCCGCCGCTGGCACCCCATTTGTATTGGCTCACTGAACATACGACTAAGCTGCTACTACTGCCCTGCACTGCCCTACCACTGGCAGTACCTAGAGGCTAGAGAGTGCCCCATCGATTTTGACATTGACGTCGTCGTCGTCAGCACCTTGGCGGGAGGGAGGCTGTGAAGCTTTCGGCCAAACCTTGTCCTTCTTTTCTGGCGAGTCTCTGGTTACGAGGCAGCTAAAGATTGGCATCCGCCCAAGAGCCCCCTACCCAGACACGCCCATGTTCCTTCCCTTCCACGTTGTTTCATTTTCTTCTTGACCTGGCGTACTTATACCAGTGGTTCCCCTGCTGCCGACACTTACCGCATAAATTATCGTGACCTTTTGACTTCTTCAATGCATACATTTCATCTTTTCCTACGGCATTTCTAATCTTAGTAGAGCACCCACCACAACGGCGGACAACCTTGATTCCCCGTGGCACGCGACACATTCCTCCATCTCCGAAGCCACCCACACAATAGCTCAAAAGAAACGGGAACGCCAGTGTCGCCACCCCTTTGAGCTCGACGACATCCCCGCTGGGCTTCGTCCTTTTCCAAATCGTGAGAACATCGAATATACAACCTGTCACAACTTCGCCGTCATACTGGCACATGTCCGGAGGGTATAAAAAGATGGTCGGCTCCGGACGACTATCTGCTGTTCGCAGCGGCTTCTCCGTTCGTCTATTCCTATCCTACGCTTTGGACTGGATCCTCGTCGTCGCATTTGGCTTCCTTGCCCTGGGATTGGGCTTTGTCACGCCAAACAAGCGACCTTTCTCTCTCACTGACCCCAACATTTCGTGAGTATCCAAATACGATGTTGCAGGTTTGAATGAACGAGGCTGACAGTTGTGACTTTCCACAGTTTCCCCTTCACCGAATCAGAAGCTTGTCCATCTTGGCTGCTTGTTGTGCTCAATGCAGGCGTCCCAATCATCGGCATCTTCATCGTCTCCCTCATTTTCGTGCCTGGTGCGACGGTGCCTCGTGATACTCCAAAGACCTTGATCTGGAAGCGCAAGTTGTGGGAGCTGCACGTTGGCCTGCTTGGTCTCGCGCTCTCCCTCGTCGTTGCTTGGTTCTTCACACAAGGCACCAAGAACTGGTTCGGCAAGCCTCGACCGGATCTTCTAGCCCGATGCGAGCCTGACTTCGAGAACGCTGCGCGCTATGCCATTGGTGGCTTTGTCGGCGAGGCTGCCACAGGTCGTCTATACTCCGCCGACATTTGCCAGCAGACAGACAAGGGCAAACTTGACGACGGTTTCCGCAGCTATCCCAGCGGCCACTCGTCATCGGCAGCCGCCGGTCTTGTGTACCTATCCCTCTTCCTTGCCAGCAAGTTCGCTGTCAACATCCCCTTTGTTCCCTCTGGCGACAGCGTAACGAACTCACTTTCTCGCGCTGCATTCCCTTCGCGAATGCAACGCAACGAGGATACCTACAGCACCTCAAATAGTCAAGAGGCGCAATGGAATGACCAATCCGGAACACCTTCCCCTACGACAGGAAAGGTCGCCTACAGCAACGCGAAACACAATGCCCAGATCCAGGCCGAGCGTCTCCAGGCCGCTGCACCCCCAGTCTACCTCCTATGCATCACATTCGCTCCTTTCTGTGCATCAATCTGGATTGCCTCCTCGCGTTGGTACGATTTCCGCCACCACGGCTTTGACATTCTGTTCGGCTATCTCATGGGTGTCGCAACCGCCTACTTCGCCTTCAGGCTCTACCACATGCCTATGCGTGACGGTGCTGGTTGGGCTTGGGGCCCCCGCAGCGACGCCCGGGCTTTCTGGGCAGGCGTTGGACGTCTGGGCTACGCTGGCGAGCGGAGGGACATTGGTGACATGGCCAGCAAACGGCATGATGGTGTCTCGGCAGCGGGACCCGCCGAGGACTACCGTCCAGCCGGCTCTGGGGCTCTGACACACGCCAACGGCATCACACAGCAAAACGGCATCACCAGGAATGACGAGCCACACGCGTATAGTGGTCAGGAAGATTACGGTGTTGCTAGGCCATATGGAACTGCTGAGTACCAAGATGTCAACCTGCAACGACACGAGGAGGAGATGCCTCGGGATGTTGAGATGCACCCTATGAACAACAGAATCTAGGGTCTTCTGAACTCATGCGTTCTGAGCCCTGCACTAACAAAGCCGTGCTTCACGAATCGAAGCGACCTGTCAGAGGGGCACAATGCTTGGAAACCAAGGCATTTTGCGACTATGTTTGTGCGTCTCTATTCCATGAAGAGCGGAGACCAGTACGATAGTAGTGTGCGATTTTTGCGGGACTGGCGTTTGGTTGTATTTGATCCGACCCGAGATTTGTTCCTTCTCGCGTTGCGGTCGGTTGGATATACCTCAGGGCTGGAAGGGCCTACTATCAAAAAGGTTACGCGTAAGGACAGCCGTGGACCTTGGATGGCAGCCCCGGGATAATATGGGCTATGGCTGGCTTAGATAGGGACTGGATCGACACGACGAAAATGATATTCTATGTCAATGGGTTTAAGCACGGTAACAAGAATCAACGGAAATGACCAGTGAATTAATTGCTTCAATTACCACTCCGGTGCTCAACTATCGCATCCTCTATGGGCCCCAGCTCCTTTCCATCTCAGCCCTTTCGCTCCTCGCGGGCGACATGACCTGCCCCTTGTAGAGCGAGTCATCTTGCGAGGCCCTGCTCTCATCCTCCCCCCCTCTCCCTTTTCGCCGAAGACTGTTCACACAACTGTATTCCGTGCCTTCTAGCAGGAAAGAAGTCTCTTGTGTGCCAATCTTTTGGCATGAAGGGCAATCGGGGCCATTACTCGCCGGAGAACCGTCTATAGACGATGAAGAGTTTGAACCGGTATTGAATTGTGCGAGAACGCCCCCTTAGTCGCCCATTAATCGTCGATAGATCTTTTTTTTCCCTGATTCCCATCTTTCCCGTTCATCCCCCTCATCGTGCCGCCGTTTCCGCGATGACCATTTGTGAGTCTGCCCCACCGTCCACGATCTCCTCCTCGTCCTCATCTTCCTCTTCCTCCTCCCCTTCCAGCTCTCCGAACCTCGAGAACCCGGCATCGATCTCCAGCTTCCTCAGCCTCCTCCTCATGCCGTCCCTCTTCGCGTTTTGCCATCTGACGAGCGCTGCACTCGCGTGGACCTTGAAGCCGTACACGCGGGGCACGTACCGCTCTGTGCTCTTGGCAGGGATCAGGGCGGGGTAGACCTGGAATATGATGTTGTGGAAGGAGGTGCCGAAGTAGGCGCCGTCGATGGCGGCGTGTCGGGAGGATTTGGGGTTGTAGGTATCTTCGCAGCGGGCGCAGTAGAGTTTCACGGGTTTGAGGTTGGGAACGTCGGATAGGCCCATTGGCAGGAGAGGGTGGGAATGGCACATAACGCGAGGGCATTTGCCGAATTCCGCTTTCTTATATTTGTCAAGCTGCGATGGGTAAGGTCAGTTTAATGCTCCCATTGTCAAATGAGGCCCAAGGGAGGGGGGAACGACTGTTTTCAACATACCATTTTCGATAATCCCCTCGTAGTCACGATATAGCGTGCGTGAACTAATCCGTAGAGATGTCTCGCCGACTTCTCAATAGTTTCACGCATCTCATCGTCGCAATCCAGGTCGAAGACATCCGTTACAAGGTCAAGCGCATATTGATAGTATTGAACCTCGGTGTTCAGCCCAGTCAGATTGAAGCGGTCGGTCAGGTAATCCTCATCGATCTCGCAGAAGTACTCGTTGCCTCTTGATGAGATGAACTGTCAAGCACATTGTCAGTTCTCGCATTATCTTGGTGTGTTTGCTCGGTTGTGCCCCCTTCGCGGTCACAAGTACCCCGCGAGGACGCGTTCTCGTGCGAGATTCCGTCCTTCTTGCAGTCCTCACGTTGGATATTCGTCTGCCCCGATACCACCATCAACGAAAATATTCAAAGCAGGTCTTGACTTACCCAGTCTCGCCAGTAGCTGGTGTAGTCGCTGTCCGACTCGCTCACGTAGTCATCCATCATGCTCCAGGGCGGTGGCGGAGCTGTCACAAGTCAGGGTGGACGGCGGGCTGTGAAGGGCTGTAAAGGGCACTGAAGTACGATGCAGCCACAATGATTATGCGCGACTCTTCGGTACCGGCCAGTGTTATATACTGGAATACGATCGGTCGGCTGGCTGTCGCAGTGCTGGTATGGATTGATGCTGTGGATTGGGGGACTCGAAGTGGGATGCGATCTCGACTAGACTTTGTGGCGGAGCTGGCGGGGCATCTGGGAGGGAGCCGCCTACCCTATAATTCCGGATTGTCCAACCGAGTTAATCGGCGTTCTAACTTTCGGGGCATCTAATGCCTTTGGACAGTCGAATGTCATGGATGGTCCTTTTGTCAGTGGAGGGGTAAATGGGGCGTGTTATCCATCGTGTGTGTCAACATGTTCACTTCCTCTGTTCACTGTAGATACAGGTACCTATTGTGGCCACCCGCCTCTCAAGTCACAACAAGTCATTGTAAGACCTTCATATATTTACACATCCAACGGGTTACAGCATCATGCGACACCTCGGAACTAGCGTTCTATCGCGCCAAGCTCGACCTTGAGCCGATACTCGCTGCGTCACTCCCTGATCGTACGTCTGACTCTATGCCATCTTCGTCACCACTACCCGACCTCGTCGAACCGTTGTGAATTCGTCTGCCCGTTGGGATCTCCAGCAGGGTCGAGGGACCACCCTGTCCGAAATGCATGTCCACGCCGTTGTTAGCCTGCCGAAGGGTTTGTCGCAGCACCCCCCCGGTCTCGTCCATAGCTGCGAGGAATCGAGCGAGTTCTTTGCATAGCTCCCAGTCTCCTTCAGCCATTGCCCTAGACAGGAGGCGAACACCCTGTTCTGTGGTGGACTCCAGCTCTTCCAGCGTATAGAGAACTATAAGATATCCTCCTGCCGTCTTCAGTGAGCCTCTCTGTAATGACTCCTCGAAGAGCTCTTGCGCTGGTGGCAGGTACGCAAACAATGTTTTCCACTGGCGAACTTCAGTTTTTCGAGTGCATTGCAAGACCACATCCAGATACTCCTTGAATGATGATAGTAATGACAAGACACGCGGAAGCACCGCATCCTCAGGCTTTGGTGCTGTATCGACTTCTTCGTCCAGGACTCTGTGGAGGAGAATTTCCAGTCCGTGAGCGAAGTACTCAAGCGATTCGTATTGTTGAGATAAAGTGCTGGCCTCGATAGTCTTGTTCTGTCGAAGGAAATACCGCAGGACATCTGGGAGGAGGAGTTGGGTCTGTTCGCGTTAGTTTGTGACAATGATCTAGGCCTTGACACTACTCACTCGAATTGCGAAGTGAAAGAAAGAGAAATTCACATCGCGCCTTTGAACCAGATCTGATTCCACACCGAGAATGATGCCCTTTTCTAGCAGGATAGATAAGGGATAGAAGTCAACGGGCAAGGAGACGGGACTTGGGAGCTCCACTGTCATATCCCCAGATGCAGCTTCCAGGATGGTCGTCATATCAGGCCAAGCCTTCAGCTCAGAGCCATCAAAGACCCAAAGCGAGTCTCTCAAAACTGGAGGGAATGCAGGCGCTGAAATATCATCAGTACGTCGTGAAGCGTTCAGCCTCGGCTGGTCCCGCATGCTGACATGATACTCCACATTCTGCGCAATCACTCGCATGTCATACTTCAGATGGCCTTCCTCATTGAAGGATGGCCGTAGGAGAACAAGCTTGCCATCAACAAGGAAGATGACTGATGCAACTGCCACGTCCTGGGACGGATCGCCATCTTGCAGTTGACTTTCAGGAAGAATCCAGCTCAGGCCTCGTACCCTTGCAGGTGATCTCACGATGCCGTGAAATGCAATTTGTCCGACCTGGACAAGGCGTACGGTATCTTGCCATGGCGCAAAGATGTAGTGGTAGAGCTGGTTCTCATATGTATACACCAGGAGGGAGTCTTCGCCAGACGTCGTGACGAGAACGACTGGAGCAGATATTTGCTGTGTAAAGAGGACCTGTGCAGAATCCAGATTTGCCTCTCGCGAGTACAGGCGGATTTCGTATGATTTGTTGCATTCGATAGCAGCCACTAGAATGTGTTGGTACCAGCACATCCCACCTCTGACTTGGAACTCGTTCTCCATAGACTCGTTAGCGAAGGTCTTCCACCGGCCGCTGTTGACACTATAATGTGCCAGCCCGCGTCGTCCAGCAACAGCTATATAGCGACCATCGGGCGAGATAACGGTCTGCCGAATGGGCCATTGCTTCAGAAGGTAGGTTGCCGGTATTCTGGACGTATGCCACAAGAATGGTTCTGCAGAGATTGAGGTGAGGTCGGGTAGGTCGTAGCCCCGATATACCATCACACTTGTAGGCGTCTGTAGAACAGTTCTGAAAATGTTAGCCTCGTTGTAACAGCCGGTCAGGGCACTCTTTGCGACTTCCAAGGACCAGATAGCCTCATGCTCGCGACCAACAATCAGAATCTCAGAGCCGCCAGAGGACCATGCTGCAGTCCTCATGCCCCTGAGCCATTCTTCACCGTTGCTACGGGACATAGCCAAGTCAGCGCCGAAGCTGCTGCTACCGAGTTTGCCGAACATGCTCCATGAGGCCCAGCCTTTCTCAAAGCCTGCAAACAGACAATACCCATCCGGGGAATAGGTCAAGGTAGCAAATGCTCCCGATGCTGACGCTGACGCTGGTGCGACATGCGTGTGTGAATGTGGAATATGCCCGGCATAGTCTCTAACGGAGTATACTTGTACACTCCCATTGGCGCATCCAACAGCGATGAGCGAGAAGCGGGCGTTGATGACCGCGCGAACGGCTCTCTCCCCGGAGTTTCGAGGAATGTGAAAGCAATAGCCTTTGAACAGACGCTTGGCATCAGCCTCGTCTACTGCATCTAAATCTGGACGATGTCGATATCTTTGCACAGCGTACGCCCGCCCATCGCTTGTAACCCAAGTGGCAAGATTCATGGGACGATCGTACGTCATTTCTGAGATGCACACCTTTTTCTCCACCCAGCCCATTCGGCTGATGAGCTCTGTCTTGGTCTGATTCCCTGAACTGTCTGGAGTCCATCTTATGCACTGAACTGCCGCTGGCTTCTGTGTTGCAACAACGAGCTCATCTTCGAGAGACAAAGCGCTTTCGATACCGGCATCCACCTTGATGACCATACGGAAACGTATACTGACATCGCGAATGCCAGAGCCTTCTCCAGGGCCCCACAAGACGTCGTCTGGGGGCAGTCCCGAGAGACCTCCAATCAGACTCTGTCGTCTCCTTTGGACATTATGGTAGCTTGTGAAGTGCGGCCGGTACACCCGAGAGTCGCTGTCGGTTGCGAGCGTATACGTAATAAGATATCCTTGCGCGGTACGTACGACGAGGATTGCAGAATCGGGGCGGAGGAAGAGGTCGACATTGTTTCCGTACAGCTCGAGGGAAGATTCGGAGCGCACAACTAGAGCAAGTATCACTGCCGGCTTCACAACAGAGTCAGCAGCCATAGTTCAGATTGAGTAATTCCCATTGCCCACCTTGGTTTGCCAGATGGTAATAGATGTGTTGGTAATGACGGCGAAGATATGGCCAGCACGAGATACACGTAGGGCCAGGATTGGGTCCTTGACAGGTATGCTGGGTACGTCTGCCGCGGGTGAAGACGCATCTGATAGACGCGATGGTTCGTCTCCGTGTTCGACTGGTTGTATACTAGGTGTGCCCGGTGTCATCGGCGTAGGAGGAGGGTGGAGGTCTCCATCTTCCAAAACCAAGGAGGATGGCGCGTCTAATGAAGCGCTCCCCAGTGGCGGTGATCGCGGATCTATCTCGGAAGGACTTTTCAAGCCATCGTTTGAAACGAGGAACTTGAAGTTTGGGGATCGGCTGTTGCTTGTTGCATGGATCCGCGGCGTGCCGATGGGCCAATACATGGCGATGCCGAGGTGGTGGTTATTCGCCGGCGACGAGGTGGTGGTTTAGGGAGTAAGGGTCGAATGGCAGCCAACGAGACATCTCCGTCAACGCTTGTGCCCAACAAGGATGTCTCCGGCCATGAGGGGACTGGTCACGGTTGAATCAGACCATATGTAGACACCAATTGGTCTGCATCGAGTTGGATAGCTCTTTGTTGCAAGGTTACGCGTCGAATCAGCGGCTCAGGTGGGAAGCTGTCCTCTCGTCTGGGGGCAGGCAGCTCTCTGATAACGTAAGCGGAGTTCAGTTAGCTACTCCGTAGTTACCCTCTTGCCATTCTCCCATCATCACAATCCCACATGAGCCAAAATCAGAGCCAAAATCTGGACAACGAAAACGTATCATTTATGTTTCTGGACTTCCGTAACCTCTAGCTTGCGCTAGGTATATGTAGTTGCGAGTTCTATTTCGAAACAAGAGCGCCTTTCTGATTCACCAAAACCCCCTTTCAACGCAACGCGAGTTATGCCGCGTCGAGTCACGTCATCCTATACTTGGTCTGGAAGCGGAGGATCAGGCTTCCGGTTCAAAGCTGTCCTGGAAGAATATATGTCTCCAGTCATCCAGAATTTGCAGGACCCAAACTTATGACAAGGCGACCGAGTGCGTTAGCACGAGAAATCGGACCACACCATCTGGCTGCCGACGGGCTTGGAAAGGATCCGGATGACCACCGAGTCACTACCAATGCTTGAAAAGACTTCTTTCGATCCACAGTGAGAAACCGAGTGATATTGGAAACCACATGACCCCTCTATACCAGATGGGGTGCGAACAGCATGTTATTCTCCGAGAAACTATATCGTGCATCTGGCAACGATGGGGCAAACCACAAGAAAACAAAAAAGTCAAGCTCTGGCGCCAACAGGATAGAGCGGCAAATCCCAAAAACCGGGTCGCTGTCATTGACGACAGGGTATCGATCTCGTGACTGCATGTCATGATCCCAGGGCAAGTCTCCAGGTCCTGGCGGCAGAGTCTCCAGGTTTTATTCTCGACATCCTTCCTTGGCAATTCGCGTTTGTGACTGTATCCACCGAGCTTTCCCGGCATCGACTCTGTCTGGTTCTGACTGCAAAGAGATATCCGACGCGCCACTTGAACGGCTGGATGCCACTGAGCTGGGTCCCATGTACTTTATGTGTTCCGGCGCTTCTAACAGCCAATCTGCGACTCGTGGACCAATTATGATTTCAGACAAGGACTTTGAGGAAGTGGGAGACCATGATTTAGACCGGATGTTGAGGTTCTGTGACCATTGGTCCGATTGCTTCTCTAGCCAGTGGAAGTCCCGGTCACTGGCAATCTTGGGAGGTGCTGGGAACCCGACAACCAACACAAGGGCGACAATGGACGCATTCCGAAGGTATTCCGTGATGACTGATTTCAATCTTCCTTGGACGACTGACCAACCCTCTGCTTGGCTGCGCGGTTCATTCAGGAATCGGAGCAAGCTTAGAATGGCCAATGCTGCTGCGATACGACCAAGCCTCGCGCTTCCATAAGGTCAGCCTTCAGAACGGTTTTGAAAGAGCACAGAAGCCTACCCTGAGAAGGCTCTGTGGCTCGCCAGAGCCAGTAGACCTGCTGAAATGGCTAAAATCAACCAAGCACTTTGCTCTGTCAGCTTGACAAGTCAAGATCGCTACAACGGACCGCTGAGAGGCATGTGTGACCTCGGAGTACTGACGTGATATGGAGTCCTTCATCGGCTCCCTGCAAGCGGAAACTCAGCATCGAGGTCGATGCGTACACACCCGCTGCAGGGACAATTCGTGCCAGGTGGCACAAGAGCCACATGCCGCTGGTCGCCATATGACCGCTGTGTTATTATGAGCGCTGTGTTGTCCTGACCAGTAGTGTTCCGATAGCAAGGTCGACCTCTCAACAGACCGGATGTTCGCCGCAGATTGCAAGGTATGACCACGGTGATGACAGCCTCACGGTTATATGTGACGAGGCAACAGCTGCTCTTCAGTGGTCGGACCAAGACGACGATGAGATGAAGTAGGAAGTTGGTCGAAACACGGTCGGCCACAACTTCCAACCCTAAGGAAAGGAACAAGGCGAAGAAGAAGGAGATCTGAGCGGACAGTCATCAGTAGAAGATGACAAGGGCAAACCTGCCCGATTTGGTTCGCGAGCCATGAAGTTGTGTCTGGTGCCAATGCGCTGGTTGGTTGCCTTGAGGCCCAAAGCTGCACTTTGGGCGGCGACGCCTAGACACAGCCCATTGGCCACGTTGGACCGCCTCAAAAACTGCACAATCGACGTGTCGCGACGATATTTGCGGGCTCTCAGGCCCTAATGCATCCTGCCTGATGACTCTTGCCACCCGTCCCTCATCGCGTCCTTGGACCAATTTGAGAAGATATCCCGAACAAGGCTTGTCCCCGATTCGCCGCGTAAGAGGCACGTCACCGATAGGCTGTACCGCTGAGGGCTGAATGGAAGCACCTGATGCTTGGATTGCAGAGTTAGACCGGACGTCCCTCGCTGTTGAAGAAAGACTCAAGGTACTTATACACTGACGAGGGAAAAAGTGGTCATTTGCAAGTGAGAAACTTCTTCAGATATACCGATGACCAGCGCCAAGGACTTACCCAATCACAGTCAAGGCCCGATGAGCTCGGAAAGGTCACCCTTGGAGGAGAATCGAAACAACGCAGCGGCAGAGCGGTGGCGGCTTGTACGACGTGCAGCTGCGGACGTCGCTGAATTGATTCCTGCTGGTGTTGCTAGTCAATGGATGACCAAGTTTCTGTTCCAGTTGCGTTCGGACGACTTTCCTATCATCAAGGTACTTGATCAGACTTCGCAATCAAACTCACACGATGAAGCTGATGTCTACGTCAGGCGGAAGAAGAAGAGAAGGCAGCTGTGATAGCGCGCACATCTCCGTGGCATTTGTATGCCGCGTGTTTCGTTTTCGGCTGCTCGGCGGCCTCATTCCTACAAAGGCGGAAGGCCGTCGACGGTTTCCAGATATACGTTTTCGCGACATTCGTCGGCGCTGGCCTCCTACTCGGACAGCTGCGTGGCGCCAGTTCAGAGGCGATCATGCTTACATACGTTTCTTGGGCGGTGTGTGTAGCGATGTTGGCCAGTGTTGCCTGCTACCACATTCGTTTACTTAACTCGAATGGCAGGGGAGGTATCTGCCGTTAGGCTTCCGGCATTCGCAAGTCCTCTTGCTTCGGAGCTGATCATGAGAGTGCGTTTGCGACACTTTTGCGATACAACTAGAGATGCCCAGGTCTCTAGAGTTCTACTGTGTTGTCCTTGTGTTGCTGATGCGAAGGCTTCAGAGTCAGTCAAGATGAACACGGGCCGATTAGGTCACTGCATCTGGTCGGCTTGATACAAAAGAATGATCTTTCAGTCGCTGCAAGACTGTTCATGTTGAAGGACAACATGTCCAGCGCTTCTACCCGACGAGATCTAATGCAGTGTCGGAGAGGACACATGGACGAAGTCGCCGGAATATGCTTGGAGGATCAATCGCTTGCGCATAGTAATCTTCAAAGATTGAAAACAAGAGGAGACACACAATACATCAGCTGCAGTTAACAATGGCGAAAAAGATCAACACCAATTTCTCCCCACTGCTCCGCGTGCACAGTGAACACGTACACGATGATTTCGATCACCCGCACCGCCTCTGCTGCTTCCAGCCTCAGTTTCACCAAGGGTCCAAAACTCAATTATGAAGTACAAAGGGACCTCCACCGGCGAACTAATAAGTGTCACACACAACCAGCGAATCGTACGTAATGGCGTCGGTCCCGTGCTTCACATCCACAAGCTCCCCGCGTCGCGCGTCAGTGGGTAGCTACGGCTAGGCGCGGTGTGCCCCGGTCAGCTCCGCAGCTAGCTCCGGTGACGGCGCCCTTTGTTACTTATCTCCAATGACTTACACTCTGTTCCACTTCCTATCTTTACATCCTCTCACCGCTGGCCGAACCCCGACTTTCACTGTTGAGTTTCAGTCTGACGGCCAACCACGTCTGAAGTACTTGTCAATTAAGGGAGAATATTCCCATTGTGCAACGGGGATGCGTTCGGTAACAAAGGCTGGGAGGCTTAGCCCATCACTTACACGATGCACCATTTCCAAAGCATCGAATCAGCAACGGCGCATACTGCATAATTCTAGCCGGGACCGTTCAGTCGCAGAGGCTATTCCTGTGGCCCGCCATGCACAATACGAAGGACCCCCGAAGCCATCTATCATCGAAGAGATTGCTCTTAGACGTGTCAAGGCTGGCAAGCTCGTTGCAGGTGTTGCGGCGGCATCAAACAGTGACATGTTCAAGGGCGATGTAAGTTCCTTTCACCTTTCCAGCACCAGTATAGTACCCAACTGATATGCAATCAGACGTCTGGGCTTCCAAAGGCCAAAAGATGGGATTGTAAGTGTCACGTCCATGGTTTCGTCCTCACTCATCATCATCGTCATCATGCTGACCTTAACAAGCTCATCTAAGTCGCGAAAGCCTGGATCGGAAACCATGCACTCTCAAACTGGCTGCCAAGCATCTCAAGAAGCCAGGGCTCATCTCCCTTGGTGGCGGTCTTCCGAGCAGCCAAACCTTTCCCTTCGCATCGCTGGGCATGACGGTTCCCGTGCCACCTCACTTCTCCGAAGAAGACACCATGGCTTCCGGACAGACCGTCACTATCGGCAAATATGATGTTCGCGACCGGCCAACGGACGACAAGACGACCTACGACCTTTCCATTGCGTTGAACTATGGGCAGTCTACCGGCTCAGCGCAGATGGTTCGCTTCCTGACGGAACACACAGAGATTGTGACAAAACCACCGTACGCTGATTGGGCAGTTTGCCAAACCATAGGAAGCACCGGCGCCTTAGAGCAGGCTTTGAGGATGTTCTGCGACAAGGACAGAGGCGATGCGGTGCTGACCGAGAGCTTCAGCTTCTCAACTGCGCTCGAGACAATTGCTCCTTTGGGGATCAAGGCCTTTGGCTGCAAGATCGACGACCAGGGTCTGATCCCCGACGCCATGGACGAGATGCTCAGCAACTGGGACGAAAAGTCGAGAGGATCAAAGAAGCCGCATGTTCTTTACACAGTGCCGTCTGGACAGAATCCCACGGGTGCCACGCAGGGTACAGAGAGAAGACGGGCGATCTACCGCGTTGCTCAGAAGCATGACCTCTTCATTCTCGAGGACGAGCCGTACTACTTCCTGCAGATGGAACCATATACTGGCCGACCCACCCCTTCACGGCCTCAACAGGAGGACGTTTCGAGCTTCCTGTCATCCCTCATCCCAACTCTACTGAGCATGGACATCGACGGTCGAGTCATGAGAATGGACTCCTTCTCGAAAGTACTCGTGCCTGGATCGCGCATGGGCTGGATCACAGCGTCCCAGCAGATCGTCGAGCGCTACCAAAGGCACGCCGAGGTCGCGAGCCAAGGGCCAAGTGGCATCTCTCAAGTCATTCTCCACAAGCTCCTCGATGACACTTGGGGCCACGAGGGTTATCTGCGGTGGCTGATGAATCTGAGAGTAGAATACACGAGGAAAAGAGATGCACTGCTTGCTGCTTGCGAGAAGCATCTGCCCCAGGATATTGTTGCCTGGACGCCGCCTGCTGCTGGCATGTTCGTAAGTGATAATCCCTTTGGTTTGCCTCCCCTTTTTCCTCTGTACATAGTCCACTAACAGCAAGGCAGATGTGGCTCGATATTGACTACAAGAAGCACCCCAACGCGGCCACACGCAGCATTGAAGACATCGAGGCAGAGATCTTCGACTCGTGCATCGACAAGGGTGTTCTTGTAGCTCGTGGCTCATGGTTCTTGACCGAGAAGGACAAGCCCCTCCCTGGCCTCCACTTCCGAACGACGTTTGCATCTGCAAGTGATGAGCAGATGGACACCGCTATCCAGCGCTTCGGAGAGGCAGTGCGGGCCAGTTTCGGTATGAAGTGAGGTCAGAAGCAAAGTGTGGTCCAAAGTAGGGTTACAATTCAGATTTTGCGCGGGCTGAGTTTCGAGCCGAAAAGAATACATGTACTTTTTTTCCATTGATCTCATGTGCCTTGGTATGACGGCCAACAACGACAAAGACGGGACACTATGTTTTCCATATCATGTTACTGTCACGACTTCTCCTCGTCTTCGAAAAATGACACCTTGACGCCCTGGCCCGGAGACAAGACAATGTCAGCCTTGAGCAGCGGGTTGCCCCCATCGATCTCCTGCATATGGCTCGTGACCCGACCGAACTTCTGGAACAGCCTAACCAGCACATAGCTCATTTGCGTGAGTGCAAATTGCTGACCGATGCAGATGCGGGGACCCGCGTTGAAGGGGATGTAGTCATGTGGCTTCGGGTGCCAGTGCTCCCAGCGTTCTGGGCTGAAGATGTCAGGATCCGCAAAGGTTTCGGATGTCGGAGGGTATTGCGCGGGATCCCTGTGCATGCACAATGTTGAATAGGCGACAGGTGTATGCTTGAGAACGGGAAGTGGCTCCGAGCCGTCTGGACCACCGCCGCGGGGGAGAGTGGTGTCTTTGAGCGCAAGGCGCACGTTGAAGGGGACGACGGGGTAGAGCCGGAGGGTCTCGTTCAGGATGGCCTTGATGTATGGCATGTTCTTGAGATGTTCATAGGTTGGTGCGTTCTCCTCCCCGCCGACCTTGTCTAGAATCTCAGCTCTGAGCTTCTTCACCATATCCGGATTCCTGCTGAGCTCGTAAATCGCCCAAGACATGGTCGAAGCGGTGGTATCTCGTCCAGCGAGCAGGATGGCCATGATCTGGTCGCGGAGGCGTTTGCGGTCACGGGTTGCGCTGGCCAGTTCATGAAGGAACGTGTACCCTTCATCTGACTTGGTGTGGGTAGCGAGCTCTTCCTGGTCCATCCGCAGGGCACGGTCGATGTAGAAGTTGATGAACGACTCGATCACCGCAAGGTCGCGTCGCATCTTGTACCTAGGTATGAAGTGCTTGAGGTTGCCGGTACGGGATAGGACGCTCTGGAAGTGCTGGACTCCATTGAAGGCTCTGGCAAACTCGTTGTCGATGGACCTGTGATTCGATTCCGACTCAGTATTTGGATAGAGAAAAGCAGAGCAAGGTGTCTCACCATAGAGATTTGGTATCTGCCCCAAGGAGGAAGTCAGTCGTCACGTCAAGGGTGAATCGGAAGAATAGATCGCTGATGTCCAAAGCCCTCCCGCTTGCTTTCTCGAGATCGATAGTCTGCCCTTCGCCGTTCATGGGACCTCCATTCGCAATGGCCTTGAGAAGGGTCAGGAAGTGCTCCTCGAAGCAGTGCAAGTCGCTGATTCTGTCTTTTGAGAACTGCGGCCGAAGAAGCTGCCGGCTGCTGTGCCATTGGGCACCATCGGTAGTGAAGATGCTGTCACCCAGGAACTCTCCCCACTCGTCTCGGAAGGGATCGCCCTTTCCGAAGTCAGAGAATTGCGTGGCTAGCATGGCTTTGATGTTCTCCGGCTCGGCGGTGAAGATGATGCGTTGCATGAGGATCCGGCTTGTGACGGTTGGTCGACGGGTGGCCTGAAAGATAACATCTCGCCATAGGTCAAGGTTGGTGTGGGCAAGAGTGTGTTTGACACTGGTGGCGACAAAGTCCAAGCCTGACCAGCGTCAGTCAGAAATGATCATATCCCACCGCTTTGACGTTGGACACTCACCTAGTGGAAGTTTGTGTTTGATAGTAGGACCATACTTTCCCAGCCTTCTAATCCGAATGTGCTCGTCTATGCGGAACCAGATGTAGTACAGAGTGATTCCAGCCGCAGTGCCAATAGCCACATTCTCCGGGCTCGCATTGTCCCAGACTGTGTCAATGATCCCCATCGTGCGACTGATCAAACCAGCCGCCGGATGTTCCAGTGATGTTGACCAGTCTGCTAGGTCTGATTTGCGTTCGTGCGATTCTCAAGCCTGGACTTATACGTTGAATGGTGGGTAGGGATGGGTTGAGCAGCTTCCGAACACGGAACTATGAAATGGGGAATACTCAGGAACGAAAGCGGGATCTCCAGACTTAAGTAAAATTTAGAAAAAGCTGGGGTAATGGGGAGCTGGGGTAGAACAAGAGTGATGTGAGTGGTAGTGACACATTGGGTTCGTTCTTCGGAGGGGGCTGATCGGGAGCGATCAGACAAAGAAATGCCCCAGAGAGAGATGAGAGTCCGAATGAAAGACCGGACTCGGACGATAAAGAGCACGGGGCGGAGTTCGGGGGATGAGAAGGGCGGCCGCTGGTGGATGGATGCACAACGTAACGAGCGATGTGAATGCCTTTACGAGCGGACGGGACTGATGAGGAAGGTGTGGGGTTTGCGTAGTATAATTATGGACTCAAGCGTAGAATGTTCCTAAGAGAAGCTTGGATGAACACTAGACTGGCGAGATGGTGTCCCTCTGTGGGACTGGAAGAATACGGGCGGTTCATATAGCTTCCGGTGCGTGGACCTCTGTGCGTTCCCGCACAGTCTGTAAGGAGCGCCCCTGGAGGCTTGAGCTCTAAAAGGATAGGGATGCCTGCACAGTGGCGGCATAATGATGATGTTGGGAGAATGTGGAGAGAGGGCATGCGAATGATCGGAGGCGTCGGTCCGGCAAGCAGGGTCGCATCCGTTACTTCTTCCCCTCCTTCTCCTCAGTAGTCGATAATTTGTGAGATGCGTTAATGCCGGGGATCATCGCAGAGCAAAAGGACAGCTTCAAGGACTAGAAGAGCAAGGAGAGGGAGAGAAGATTGCAAAATGCCTGAGTCGCGCCTGATCTGCAACAGGCTGAAGTGCACGTATGCGATGGTGGTCGAAGCACCAAGTACTTGCTCTGGGGTGGTGCGTCCGAAACCAGGTCCTCTTCATTTCATTCTCTCTCTTCGGTGTGTCTGGGGTTGGGGATGCTCCCAAGCGGTGAGACCGGGTTTGCAAGAGTTGGCCAAGGCGTCTGTCCAGTTGGCACTCTGGTCATGCTCAAAGGGGAATGCCAGTCACTAGCAGCAACTCTAGATGGGGCACACAGGACAAGTTGGCGCTTCCATGGACTAGGCCCACGATCCCGAGCTTAGACCTTGGGTTTGACTTGTACAACTATGTGCGAGCAAGCTGTGAAGGAATCTCTCCTCGGAGATATATCCAGCTTGATGACTGACGATCCTGTTCAAGGCAGCGCCAGGAATACCCTTCCAGTCACGAAGCGTATTTCCTCCATACTTGGTTCTCTCCAGTGAGAGGGTCGAAGTGTTGGTTGTATCTGGCGACTAGATTACCCAAAAGGGGAATGAGGTCGGCACAAGCCTCACCTAGCTGGTGAGAGGCCGTCGACTTTGATTGTCAGAACGTGTGGAATACCGTTGAGTCGAAACCGTATGGGATAGCCTGCAGATCTCTTGGTGGTCTGTTTTTCCCTTCCTGCAAGCTTATTTTTACCCATTTCGATCGGCGACTCTCAGCTGGTGTTTGACGGTTTTGGAACCGAGGCCTGGCACTAAGCTCATTCCTTGGCGACGAGCCCCCCATGTACTGTTGTCCATCTGTTAGCGCCATGCGAGCAATCAGGCGTGGCGTACTAACGGAGTGCAGTAGCAGTAAACGTGGCTCCGTGAAGGATCGGATCTTTGCGAAACATGAACGGTTTTCCTTGTTCAATGTCGTAGGGACCTTCCAGGCTCGCTGAATCCATGAAGCGAACGATTCAATCCTCTCGACACTGTCATATGGACATGATGATCTTCCTGGTTCGTCAAGTTGCAGCCAGATGGCGCGGAAGCACGCCACTTTTGTCACGTTCCCTCGATCTTCTTTTGATTGATGCACACGCTCGTCCAAATCCAGGACGGTTTTGCGATGCCGAGACCCCTCCTCCTCAGCTTGTGCTCCACTGTGCCGAAGGAGCTGACGAATGGCTTAACCCAGGCCGCTAAAGGGCGGACGTGAACAAGAACTCGTACAGTGGCTGTACGGCGTACGGGCCCTTTTCTTCTCTGGCAATCGTGCATGTCTTGTCAGCTGCCGATGCATGCCGGGACGGAACCAGCACCACACCGGCGAGGTCTCGGGATACGGATCCTCTGAACGGGTCCGGACTCCTGGGTAGCTTACTCCGGAGAATTGGTCCTTCACCGGCTCCGGGTGGTGATGCCTCGGTCCGATATCCTGGTGACGGTGATCATGAAGTCACGACGTGTCCCATTTGCTAAGAAGCCGAGTACGGTTGACGAAACGCAGGGATTCCCGTCATCCAAAGACTGACCGAGCCTCTTGATTGTGCAGTTGTTACCCTGTAGTTATTTCGTTGGTCAATGACATGGGTATGAATGGCTGTGAACATGTCGCTTTACAGGGAGAGTTCGTCAACTGGTGGAAGGCGAATGACAATAATTCCGAACTTGTCTTGAATAAAGAAAAGAAGAAAAAAAAAGTTCGGTGTCCTACGTGTGAGCGTTGAGTAGGGTCTCTGTCTTGACCGGTGCGAGAAACGCAGCATAGCGCCAGCGGATAATGAAGTTCTTGAAAGCCATTGTGGCTGTACGTGACTCAATCCCCAAAGTTATCAGCACAGGCCCGCTGCGAGCGTCAAAACAAACCCTGAACGGTCTTCGACCCTTGCAAGTCTGAAATAGGTAGCCAGTTTCGTTTGTGATCGTGTTTGAGGCTGATGTCTTAGATCTCCCGCCTCAAAGCCAGGCAACTGCACATGCCCACTGAATGCTGACATAATGCATTTTCCCTTTGATTTTGGCACACCTTCGGATCCCTGCAGGCTGCGACAATAGCCAGGGCTCTTCATTGTGACGGACAAGCGCACTGGCTTCATGCAAAAGACTTGTCATCTCTGATAGATCTGAAAGGCTGCCGTGTTTGTGGTTTGGACGATAAATACTCGCTACTGACAAAGCATCGTGCCCGAAACTTCCATCTCCTCAACCCCGATACGTCACACCTACCATCACGTGACCACAGCCGATACTCATTTCCAGGCTTCTCTCATCTCTGAAGGACAACCCAGCGCAAACTTGCAACCAACCTGTCTAATCACAAATCACCACCTCACCGCGTGTCAACACCCAGAGAGGCAATTCTCACACGGTATTCACCAGCGAAAGTCGTTTTGATCGAGTCTCCGAACTCTGCGACAGCGTTATACCACCCGCGCGACCTACGCCACTGCGTCAGACGCGTTCACGAAAGCACCGAGCGGACTGCGCTCATCGCGGAACGAAGCCTCTCAACTTGCACGCGCGCACGCACAGCCAGTGACAATGTCTATCGAGGTCCCTGCTGGCTCGCCTCTTGCGGAGGCGCTGGCCTCCGCTATTCTGCCGAAACTCGTCGAGGCAGGATGGGGCACGGGTGGCGATGAAGATGGCGCTCTCGCCGAGTACATTGTGCTCATGGTCTCTAGCGGAAAGACACAAGAACAGATTGCGCATGAACTCTCTTCCGAGCTTCTGAGTCTATCGTCGGACGATCCCGCTGTTCTTGCCTTCTCACAATGGCTTTTCGAGACGCTACCGCAACTGAACAGTCAAGTGAACGGCGGCGGGGCCGCTCAGAGCGACGCGATGAACGGAGAAATGGACACCGATATGGGGGCTGAAAGCTCAGAACTTAATGCGTATGTGGATTACCATTGGAATCCATCAAATGACCACATGCTAACTTGTTACAGCCCCACTGGACCTCGATCAATGCGCACTGGTGGCCCTCGCGGAGGCCGAGACAAGAGGATGCTTGGGCACATGCACAAGGCCATGGATCGGGGCAACGAGGCTGCCATCCACCGTGTGCGTCAGACCGGGAACGAGAGGATCGGCCGAACGCCTCCTGCTGGACCACGAGGTGGACCCGGCCGCATTGGTCGACACAACAACAACCGCGCTGCAAGTCTACAGCAAGGCCTGGCCAACATGGGAAACCAGGGTCAAGGTTGGATGATGGGCGGACAGCAACCGAACAATATGGAACTCGTAGCGATGCTCGAGCAGCAAAATCAGATGATGTATCAGTTGTCTCAGCAGCTCCTGAACAACGGAGGAGGGCGCGGACGTGGCGGCAAATCACTCTTCGATAGGGCGCAGAATCCCAACCAAAGAGGCAACCAAAGAAGAGGCGGCGGCCACCATGGCCAAGCACAAAGAAACAATGGCGAGGGTGCACAAGGAAACGTAGAAGACATGGACATGTCTGGCGACAGGCCCGAGCCACCGAACCCGGACGAGACCGTCTGCAAGTACAATCTTCGCTGTACCAACAAAGACTGCAAATTTGCGCATCAGTCGCCTGCAGCTCCCCCGGGCACCAACGTCGACGTCACTGATGTTTGCACTTTCGGAGCAGCATGCAAGAACCGAAAATGTACTGGCCGCCATCCTTCACCCGCTACCAAGCTTGCGCACCAGAGCGAACAGGACTGCAAGTTCTGGCCTAATTGCCAGAATGAGTACTGCCCCTTCAAGCACCCCTCTGCGCCACCGTGCCGGAACGGTGCCAACTGCTCCGACGCCAACTGCAAGTTCACGCACGTCAAGATCAAGTGCAAGTTCAACCCATGCAAGAACAAGCGCTGCCCGTTTGTGCACGAAGAGGGCCAGCAGGGCGGATTCAGAGATAAGGTCTGGACCCCCGGTGGCGACAGCGAGCACCTGAGCCAGCGAACTTTTGCCGACGAGAGCGCGCCGGTGGAGAATGTAACGGCCGAGGATGACGCAATGAAGCCCGAGCAGAGCATGCAAGAGACGGACGTGATCGGCTGAGGAGGCTACCGAGGATGTATGTGTTATGGGGTGTGATACCCAATGGTGGAGAGGAGGACGTCGTGCCAGGGGCCGACTTCGATGGATCTATATGTATCAACATCGTGACCTGAGGTCTGCTACGCTAAAGCGAACAAGACTACTGCAAGAGGCGTTATCAGGGGTTTGGCGGGGTTGAGAAGCATTGCTCGCAGACGAGTGTTCTGCTGTATGGAAAGGATGTGTACGTGTCATGGAGCGGTTTTGGGATAGATTGGCTGTTACTCTCTTATGATTTCTTCGGCTTCCTAAAGATGAAGCCGGGCGACGAAGAATTGACTTTGCATCTTGCTATCGTCGTCATACGATGCTTTTCCACATTTCGACACTTGTGAACATGTCATGGTAAAAGAGCTTTGCTCATGGCGCATGATACAAATGAGCCGCAAAAGACTACGAAAGCCGAGTTCCGGATGAGGGAAAATCCTATTGAATTATGTTCTCTCAGCCATGACAGTAGATCCTGCAGACCTGTTATGAGATTGTGGTGCCAATCTCCCTGAGTTGCGTGGGTGTGGTGAAGCTTACCATGCGACGTCGCTCGACAGCCCACATCTACTGACCTTGACACGACCTCCCACCTCCGAGCTCTCCAGCAGCCACGCGCCGTTGGACCGCTTCTACGGCTCCCAAACCTGCCAAAGACGCAGCAATGGCGCTTCTCACATCGTCGTCTTCGAGACTGGGCTTCTTCACTCCGCGCTGCGCCCGCTGCCTTTCCCTGACGACGCGATCCGCACTTCTGCACCACAGCATCTCACGAGGTCAAGACGCTCGACAGACGACGACATCTCGCTTGCCGCACCAACGATACTATGCTTCCGGCGCAGGCTCAGACTCTAGCTCTCTGAATAATAATGGAGGACATGGAGTTTTCGGAATTGATATGGCGGGCCGCGTCAACCCTAGCGAACCTGTCGAAGTTGACCCCAGCCAACCACTACCTGCGGACGGCAAGGACATTGCTATCATTGGAGGCGGACTGACCGGCTTGACGGCCGCGTACTATATGGCTTCGGTGGTCAGACCGAGCACGAAAATCACAATCTACGAGGCGAACTCGAGGCTGGGAGGCTGGGTACGGACGGATCAGGTCCCTGTAGACGTCGGTGGGAAGAAGGGCATTGTGAACTTTGAGCGAGGGCCGAGGTCTCTGTCCAGTTTGACCAAGAACACTGCTCGTTTTGACGATCTTGTGTTTTACGACCTGGTACGATCCGACTTCCCCGTGTTCACTCTCCTCGCGGGCCAAATTTGCTAACAGCTCGTGAACAAACTAGTGCATCCGACTCGGCCTCAAGCCTCAGGTCGCTCCCACCCTACCTCGCTACCTCTTCTACCCCGACCACATCGTGCCCGTTCCCACATCCATCTTGCAGGTACTTTCTGCGTTCACAAAGGAGGAGCTTTGGTGGAAGACCCTGCCCGCCGCTGCCCTGGGCTATCTCAAGTTCATCCTGTCCGGGCGACCGATGCCAGAGCGAGAGATGACAATCGCGGAGTTCATGCGGCACCTGTGCGGCACTACAGCCGTGGCAGATAACATCATGTCCGGATTGATACACGGCATCTACGGTGGCGATATCGACAAGCTGTCCGCTCAAGTCTCCCTGTACCCCATGGTCGAGAAGATGTTCCTCACGAGGAAGACGGGTGCGGACATTGTGGCAAACTCCCTTGACCTTTGGACGCTGGCTTGCTTCATGGGCGATCCTGCCGTAAGGAAAATGGCCAAGGACATCGCGGATCAGAAGGGAGCTTTGCTGCACTTCGGATCACAAGGACTGCAAGCGCTTCCTGATGCTCTCGAGGCTGCTTTGAGATCACAGCCCAATGTGAAGATCAAGACGTCAAGTCCCCTGAAGAAACTGGTGTATTCCCCCAGCAGCAAGAAAATCACTGTAGGTGTCCGGATACCCCGTGCCTCGAGAAAGAAACTGACCCGCTTCAAACAGGTAACGGACAAAAAAGGCGTCTCGAAGCCCTTCGACAAGGTCTACAGCACTATTGGGGCACAGGATCTCAACTCTCTGGTGCCTGGGAAGCTCCCCACCTTACAGGAGTTCGAGAACGTCTCCATCATGGCCGTGAACCTGTGGTTCCCTGAGCCGAACCTCAAGCCTCCGGGCTTCGGATACCTCATCCCAAGGGCTGTCAGCGAAGAGGTCAACCCCCATCACGCTCTCGGCGTCTTCTTTGACTCGGACATCGGAAATAACCACCCCGAAGAACCGGAGGGCACCAAGCTCTTCGTGCTCATGGGCGGACATCACTATGAGAAGCCGGGGGTCAAGATTCCCACTCCCGAAGAGGCTGTCAGACAGGCTCGCGAGGTTCTAGAAAGCCACCTTGGCATCCCGGCATCTCTGCCCTGCCACGCGGAGGCCAACTTCTCTCGCAACTGCATCCCGCAACACTGCGTCGGTCATCAAAAGCGTCTCGACAGCCTCGAACAGGAACTCGAGGAACAGTTCGAGGGCCGTCTCCTCCCTACAGGTGGCTCCTTCACGCGCATTGGTGGCATGGCCGCCCTCCGCGATGGCTGGATCGCTGGCACCATGGGTCTTGACCCGTCTAAGCCTGTACTCGAAAAGTACCTGGAGAATGGCTGGGAAGGGGCCCTGGGACCCATGTGGAAAGCCATGGGCCAGATCGTGCCGTTGAATCATCAGCTCGTCGCTGCTGTCAGGGCGGGTGTTTATCCCCATGATCCATCCGTCACCCCTACTGTTTCTTTGTCATCGCAGGACCCTGCAATGATGATGGAGCTCTCCAAGAAGAGATCCTGAGCGAGCCGCTACGTCGTGCTCACAATGTTCGAGGGACTACTGTCATCGCACGTTATAACATCGGGCCTTCACTGATAAAAAACTTGTACAAATAGATGTAGACCATGTATTGCGCCGATTCTATTAGGCTACAGCGCATATCTTCTCATAGACTCGAAAACGCTTCATAACGTCTCCCATCAACGGGAGGGAGCTTCCCCCCTGACCATCACCAGCTTCGCAAAGCTTCGTACATCGAATAATGATAATGAACAGGAACCATAGAAGACCGGGGAGAAGAAAGCCACGTTTGATCGCCCTACCTGATGTAACGAGGTATCATATAGTGTATCGAAAAAGTCGAAGAAACCAAATCCCACCAGCGCCTCGCAAAATCACTGTTCGGAATGCCTGTCTGCCGAGCTATAACCCCCTTCGGCATTCTTTTTTCTTTGTCTTCCTCTCCCTAATACCCACAACCATTGTCTTTTATATTATGCCTGGGGTGTGCCTGACCCTAATCCAGAACCACCACATTTGACGCCTTTTGCGACTTAATGGCACTAGTGGTGGGTGTTGCGTCGAGCACACCGCGCATGGCCTCGTCCACTGCCGCAAGCAACAAGCCAACACCGTCGTTTGGCTCTCCTGCGGCGCTGGATCCCAGCCCAAGCCAGTTCTTCCCTCTGCCACTCCATACTTGCTGCAGTGCAGAATCGAAGGGATCATCGTCACTGACGTTCGTATCTAGCCGTTGAATGTGCCACACTGCCCGTCCTCTCCTTGATTTAACTCTCAAGTCAAAGTCGGCAGTCTGTTCAGGCTTCCCGGGAGGCGACATGGTGAACGACAGGCCCATCCAGTCCAACGTCTTAGCGAAGATTCGGAGGTGTCCTCTGCCTGCAGCCTCGAGCTCTGCCCACCGCGTCTCGATATCTTTGATAGCGTGCATAGCTGCAATAGAAGTTGGGAGCCACGTCATGAGCGACCAAATTCCACCGTCGGCGTTCGCGAGCTTCTCCAGTAAATCGATGACGAGGAGATGTGGATTATCTGGTTCCAGCGAGACTGTGATGTTGTCTGTCGCGAGCTGTAGTCCCAGCTCCCACTGCCTCGGTTTCGCATCTTCTTCATCCTGTGTGCCGAAGTCTGGATATGTACATGAGACGGCCTTGAGAGAGACATCGCCCCTGGTAATACCCCCCCTTCCACTCTCTACTGCCTCCAAGAAGTTAACGAACCTATCGACAGTCTTGATGCGAGACCTGAGGAATGGCAGAATGGATTGGTCAACAGGATGCTTCAGCCGTAACTTGAACTCTCCAGTCCTGGGCACGAATGATACGTCTTTGTCCGTCGTCTGCTCCAGCGCTGCAAAACGGGCAGGCTTCTCCACGTGAATAATGGCCTCCGAAACTCGCAAAAGCCCTGGCGTGACCTCGTCGGGTGAATCAGGCGTACTTGTTGACGCGGCTTCTAGCCCTCTGAAGCGAATAGTGACCACGTCGCTCGCCCAAGCTTGGTTCGCATGCGAGAAGAGAGCAGCATTCGGCTGTAGAAGCGTGCGTAAAGCTTCGGCCCCGGGATACTCGTAGCCGGGCGAGGATTTTGGGCCACCGTTCACAACCATCGATGGGAAAATGGCCGAGAGTGCGATCTCCAGTGCGGGTAACATGATGTTCCGTGATAATGACCAGCTGGCTTCCTCGTTGGTGCGACTATTGATCCTCATGCGGTGAAGGTCTGCCATATCAATGGCCTGAGCGATCATTCCTGTGGAACTTAGGGTCAGGTCGTCCCAGAAGGCGTCTGACATCTTAAGCGGGCCCTTGTTGAGAGGCAAGCTGGCATGAAATCTGGGCCCGCGTCTAGGCGTTTCTCGTTCTCTGGGAGTAAGTTAGTCATTGGTCTCGCTGTGAGGGTAAAGAACTGATCATACCCTTCGATGAGCCACCAAGCATCGCCGCTCATCCCCAGGAAGACGACTATGTACCAATGTGGTTGCCACCCATCTCTTTGGAGACATATTGTCCGTGTCCAGTCTCGCAGACCAGTGATCGATCGCAGTTGCTCTACTGTCAATGGCAGTTTGTGTATTGACCAGCCCATTTGACTACCCTTGCGGTTGATCTCATCTTCGATGAGCGTACACCGCACAGTTTCTAGGCAGTTTGCACCATCTTGTGCTTGGCCGCTGCTGTTATTCAGCTGATATTCTTGCTGTAAAGTGAACCTGGAATGTGGTTTCACAGAGAAGGAGCCTGTTGCAGGCTCGATTAATAATGTCGCTTCTTTGTTGTAACTCACTTGCATCGTCAATGAAGATGCACCGGGATCGGTTCTTGAGATCTGCAAAGACAGCGTGGCTTCCTTCTTTTGGAAGCGAGCGACTGCTGCGAGCTTGTCGTGTATCGAAGTGAGGATGTGCTCGATGTGCATACTGACAACATCTCGGAGGAGGTTTTCTGCTGAGAGCTGTGCCTGGTCAAGTGGCACAATGGTGCTCAACACCTCTTTGTTGTCGCGGTACCATCTTGCCACGAGCGAGCTTGACATTGCGCTCACACCTTCGCCCTTGCCGCTTTCAACGGCAATCAGTATCCAGCTCTTTGGTCTGCCGCTCGGTCCACGGTTGATCCAATATTGAATTGCTAAAGCTCTGTGTAGAGGCTCAACCTTCAGGTTTCCAGTCCAGAAGTTGCGGTTCAACAGATGAGCCTGGCGTTTCAGCTCGTTGATCTTGTATGTGAGCACGAACTCGTGCAAAAATTGATAGCACCCTGCCAGTCCATCTTGACGGAGGGCTTCATTGACGCAGGATTCGAGATAAGATCTAAGGTTGTCGGGAAGATTTGCGGCTGCAGGGCTGAAGGAGAAACGGAAATCGATGAACCAAAACTGTTTGCTGACATCCTCATCCGCAATGGTGAGATCGACTTCGAATTCTTGGGGAACTTTGAAAGTGACACGTCCCGAGGCAATGTCGTACTTTTTGAAAGCTGGAGGTATGGAGTCGAAGTCTTCGAGATTCAAGCGAAGTGAGAGAAGCGTGTTTAGTTCCCCAATCCATTTCAGTTGCTCCGCTCGGGTCAATGCCGGTGGTTCGATGTAAAACATCTGTACCCATAAATTAGTATCTCTGTGTCTGAAGAAGCATCGGTGTTGCTCACATCAGGCATCCATGATCCTTTTCCTGTTGACAGAACCTGAAGAGCGGTCTTGAAATCCGGGCTGGGCATCCGCGCAAACGTGAGATCTCTCTTGACGAATCCTATGCCATCAAGGGCTTGCCTGTAAAGGATCTGTTTCTTGTTGAGGTGGTTATTGAGATCGATGAGCTTTCGAACCTGGTTAATCTTCCGACTCCAGTCGGCGATCACCAGAGCCTTCACCCATTTCGAATGCGACTCGTGCGCGAAGTTGAGCAATGCTAGCTTCTTAGCGACATTTTCTGGCGACGAGCTGCCATCCGGGGTCGGCAGGGGCATCTGCCCCAGCTCCACGATCCTTTCCTGCAGAGCATTGTGCGTTACTTGGGCAAGACGCGTGAGGATGCGCGAGAGCGGGATCAGGCCGGCAGTGATGTGCTCGATCTCATCGGGAAGACTGGGATCCTCCTGTGTTGATGGGCGCACCTCGTTCATGATGCGCTGTCGCTATGCGCGCTCCGGTCATGATGCGCCGTCGCTTGGGATCGTTTGTTGTTCGTGTTGAAAGGATGGCCGGTTGCGAGGGATTGGGTGGTGTCGCCAAAATCTTAGTCATCACGCAAATCCCTGTTCAGGCTGCCAGCCGCCCTCATCAGTGGCGCTAGGTGTCTTCTGATCAGTCACACGGCCCCTGGCAAACTGCCAACAATAGCCGGGTCTAAAATAAGGTGTTTCGCAATTCAACAAAGGGTTGGTGTTGGCAAAAGCTTGCGAACAAGGTCATTATTTCACCACTCCCTTTCTTAGGTAGGGCAGACTGATGGTGGAGAGCACACTGATTGAACCAGACATCTAATGTAGCATTCGCGAGTATGGGCGTAGATGGCTAGGCCCTGAGAAAACATGAACGCAGTGCTGTGAGGCTAGGTATACACGAAGCTTGATGTCATTTGCCTTACATCGAAATGATCCCGCTCTCGCGCCTGGATACGTACTCCAAGGACTTCTGGGGTAATTCTCGCGGTCCATGGATCGCACTTGGTCACTTAGCAAAAAAGATAATGAATTTCTGCCAGAGCTCCTAGACTAGAATAGAATAGAAAAGAAAATGATAAGATTGTGCGCCGCGCAAGGCAGATTCCGTCATTTAAAGAGTACCATCCTTTTGAGCCGCCGCAACACCTGCTGAGGCCTAACTACCGTGACCATTTCGCGTGCCCAATGAACGTTAAGTGGCCGCGCATATATCTCTGACCGAGCCTGATGATACCTCGCATATTGCCTATAATATACCTCGGCTTCTCGAATCCTGTTAAAGGACCTTGGCCAAGTTCGCGCTGGGTGGCATCCCAGCTCAATTCACCTAACGACTTATCATTGGCTTGCTTGCTTGTTCAGTCTGCCATCATGACCGTCGATCACCTGATCAGCTAAGACATCATCAGCCTTTGACCTTCCTCAACGATTCGCCAAACAGACATCTGAAGGACTGTATCGAGTGTTGCAGGCACTTACAACTTGTTCTGAAGAGGCTGGGTCTCGGTTGTCGGCCACTGGTAGCCAGCAGCGTCACTGAACTTGTAGCCGTAAGAGGCAGTGAACTCATCGAGGACGGCCGGGCCACGAGAACCTAAGCGGTGTTAGCTCATCTGCTACGATGAGACACAAAGCGTAGAGGGACGTCTTACCATATGGGTACTCCATGGGAATAATTTCCTTGTTATCGTCCAGGTAGTGAAGAAGGGGGGTGAAGGCGCGCCAACTAGCATCCAGCTCGTCATCGCGGACGAAGTTAGAGTGATCGCCCTTGAGGCAGTCCAGAACCAGCGACTCGTAAGCTTCGGGGATCTTAAGGTCGGAGAAACGACGGCGGTAGGTGAGATCCAACTCGGTGACAACAGTCTGCATGCTCAGGCCAGGAAGCTTGGAGTTCATTTTGATGTAGACACTCTCGTTGGGTTGGATGCGCATAACAAGTTCGTTCCGGGGAATGTCCTTAAAAATACCGGAAGTGACGTCCTTGAATTGGATGCGGATCTCCGTCTTCTGCTCATTGAGAGCCTTGCCAGCCTTCATGATGAACGGCACACCGTCCCACCTCTCGTTCTTGACATAGGCAACCATGGCGCAGAAAGTAGGGCAACGTGAATCCTTAGGGACGGTGTCATCCTCCTTGTAGGCAGGCTTGCTGCCATCCAATGACTTGCCGTACTGTCCAATGATGACATTCTTGGGTTCAATAGCAGGGATGGCTCTGAGGACGCGGACCTTCTCATCGCGAATATCCTCCGCATCGAAGGAGATAGGGCGCTCCATAGCGAGCAGGGTCAGCACCTGGAGAAGATGGTTCTGCATGACATCCCGGATAATCCCGAATTCGTCAAAGTAACCACCACGGCCTTCGGTGCCGAAAGGTTCCTTGAATGAGATCTGAACATTGTCGATGTGGTGTCGGTTCCACGTGGCGCCGAGGAATGAGTTACCGAATCGAAGAATAAGGATGTTCTTCACCATCTCCTTGCCGAGGTAGTGATCGATGCGGTAGATCTCATCTTCCTTCCAGTCGGGCTCGAGCGACTTTTGGAGCTCGCGAGAGCTGGCGAGGTCCTTACCGAAAGGCTTCTCGACCTATTAAAATGGTAAGACATATTTCCCGCAAACCCAGAGAGTGAATTGACCTACAATGACACGTGCAATACCGCGAGTGGGGTAACAGCATCGTTTCAGATGCTGTGACACGATGGTGAAGACGCTGGGGGGCAAGGCCATGTAGAACAAACGGTGAGTTTCGGGGCGGTCCTTCTCGAACTCCTCGAGATGCTTGGTAAGCTCGTAAAAGGACTCGTCCTTATCGTACTGGCCGGACACGTAGGTACAGAGCTTGCAAAATTCGTCGAGCTGCTGCTCAATCTCCTTGGTAGGAGTCTTCATGTAGGAACGAACACGGCGGATAAACTCTTCGTGGTCCATCTTCGTCCGAGCGTAGCCAACGATTCTGACATCTTTGGGAAGGAATTGGTTTCGGTACTGCAAGAGATATTAGTATTGCATATGATATACTCATGCGCGCATGAGCATCGACGTTGGCAATGTCAGCTTACAAGGCCGAAGAGGGCTGGGAACTATGAGGCGCAAAGACGTCAGTGTTGCTTCAGGCGGATAAGATGGGATGGAAGGACCGTACAGTCTTCTTCTTAGCCAAATCACCGGAGGCGCCGAGAACGACGATGGTAGTGTTCTCCTTGAGCTCCATCGTGCTGCAGAAAAGAGTTTGTCAGCCAAATTGTCGACTTTCCTCGAAGCGCGGTTTGCTGTGTTATGACAGCTTTGCCCCTCGCCTAGATTTTGGCGCAGGTGACGATGGCGGGGCAATGTTGAGAGAGGGAAAGAGACGAACCCAGAGGCGGAAGGCTGAGCCATGGTGACGAAGAACGACCAGAGTCGATTGGAGCTGTAGGACTGGGTGATAAAAGTTCTACTTGACTTGATAGAAGAGAAAGATGATGAGAGACGAGGGAAAAGGAATGAAGGATGCGGTGGAAAATGTTTAAGCAAGGTGGGTGGAGGAGCAGCTGCTGGGGGGAAGAGGCGGGAGATGCGAGACCTGATGCGTCAGAGCGACCCAAGGTTCTCTAAGGCAAGGTACTAGTAATGGAAATGGAGCTGTGGCGCTATTGCAATGGCGATGAGTGAGATACTGGTAATGTCGAGCGTGAAAACGGAGCTGCGACAGCCAAGATTCAGGGGACCGGATAGTTGTGCCAGCGTCAAGCAGCCTAAGGAGGTGTGTCTTGAAGCTCGGAGTTGTCAAAAAGCGTCATGAAGTTGAAGCTTTCGCGTCCTCAACAATCCCCAACGTCCGCTGATTACTGCGCAGGGACGGATTTATGACGAAGGACGACCCCGCCGGGACGAGACCAATGCAGAGCGGTAGCTGCACCTCAGTGAAAGGGACCCTCCGTTGCAGTAGCGGGTGGGTGCCTCTGGCTGCCGCTGGTGCCAATGAGGTGGGAGTGACGAGGGAGCAGCCTCCTAACACTGCAGGGCTCTCCCTCCGGCGCCGGCGGCACTACAGACTGAGGCGCAAACGCCCCGCAACCGGTAAGGAAAGCTTCATCATCGACTGAAGAAACATGACCTGGGCTCTGTCAAACCCCCCCCTGATGCGAAGGCCCTTGTTGGTGATTTCATCACCCTCCACTCTCTCAGCATCATGCACTCTCGTATCTTGCACCGATGCTCCGAACCATTTATGAGCAACCATCAGACTCATGGCCTTAGTCACGCCCTTTCCCCCTCCTCCCTCCCCTCAGAGGTGTGCGTACCTTATGCTTGACAGCATTCAGCCGACTAACTCTCCCAGACCCTCCAGCAGCAATTAGCCTTACTAAGTCGCGAGCCCGCAGTTACATCAGCACGGCATTGCCAATTGCGCAAACCCTGACTCTCCGGACGTCGGTCAACACGTCTTGGCGTCTCCGGGGCCTGCGCCGGTTTGTAGACTGAGACCGACGGAAAAATCCCCGTAATAGGTGGTGCTTTGCCAATTTGGTTGGCCATCAAACCTGGTCCTTTTATTTTGTCTCTTCGACCAGGCGTAGCCTTATCACCACGACAGGAGTGGAGAACTTCTTGAGGAATCCTTGGTCTGGCAAGCCATTGATAGCTTTATCCCAACATCGGTATAATTTAAGCCTGCACGTAAACGAGGAGGCTGTCGGCGGATAGTGCGGCCTTTCATCTGACCCCCCACGGCCTGCTAGATCCACAAGCTCACGATCAAGGCAAGTCGTAAAGATGCCTTTCTTCAACGGCATTTGTGCTTCATATACACTAGACGGATGGTTGCGCGCCACAAGAACCTCTTCGAATCACTCATGCTCGTGGAGACATCTCCTCTGTAAATTACACATGTTTCGTGCAAGAATGAAGCCGGCTCGTTCCCAGTGACTATTTCGTCCAGACGGCTGAGATAGAATCGCACTGAGCAGAGGCGAACATGTTGCTGAGCCTTCTATTGCCGGACCAGTCATGTCCCGTCGGCGTTAGCGTTCACGGCCAAAGCAAACATTGCTTGCGGGATTTGAGAACAGGCTCCCCTCCAAGAGGGCTGGGACTTGTCCGACTCAGCTTCCGCGGAGCTGCTGTTTCTAATACTCCGGGATGACCGTACTTGGCAGAGCGGCGACTAGGAGATATTCACGGAGATGCTGAAATTCGTCATAAGTTTCCTAAGAATGGAACCAGATGAAGATGATTACTAGCAAGCTTGTCGAATCTGATAACAGCCCGAGAGAAAAAAAACCGCCGACAGTGGTGATAGGACTGATTAGGCGTAGCGGCAGGTCAAGGAACCCACTAGCACAGTTGATCAGCCACAAATCATTCCCCCACCATAATATGTGGCGCAAACGACGCCACACTTTGAGCCCTCAGCACGTGATCGAGGGTTTCAAAAATTAGTCGAGGCAGGTGCGCACGAGAATCGCATCCACTCTACCAATCCGTCCGAATCATCACGACCCGACAACTAACGCCGTGCATCAGCAACAAAAAGGAGAGGTCTTTTCGCTAAGACACTTCCAACATTCCCTTCACCAACCAGTTCGGTTTATAGAGAAGGGCGGGTGCCTCGACATACTTCACGATGCCTTCCGAAGCCGGTCACAGATGTGAGTTGAAATCCTTGCCGTCGCGTTCTTCCGATCGCGAACATCCCCAATCCTGGGAACAATGACTGACTTTCGCTCTTTGCAGTATACGTCAAGTAAGTCTCTCTTACCTCTCGATTCCGTAGAGGCTGCTCTGCAGTCTTCATCGCACAAACCGAGCGGCGTCGATCGAGCGCGCACACAGCCCGAAGTCGAAAACGCACCACGGCACATGATGGGAACAATTGGCTAACCAGGATACAATCAGGGGACGTCACCTGAGCTACCAGCGCTCTCGCCACGTCACTCACCCCGGCACCAGCCTCATCAAGATTGAGGGTGTTGATGACACCAACGCTGCCAAGTACGTCCTGGCAACAAACCAAGCTCATCGAGACAGCGAAACTGACAGTGTAATGCAGCTTCTACCTGGGCAAGAAGGTCGCCTATGTCTACCGCGCATCGAGGGAGGTCCGCGGCTCCAAGATTCGTGTAATCTGGGGCAAGGTCACCCGGCCGCACGGTATGTACACTCTATTTGGGACTCTGAAGTTCCGGCGAGACGAGAATGGTGTCGACTGACTTTTCTTTGCAGGCAGCTCCGGCGTCGTCCGCGCCAAGTTCACCTCCCCTCTCCCCTCTAAGTCTTTCGGTGCTTCGGTTCGTGTTATGCTGTACCCCTCGACAATCTAAATGGGGTCCGGGTTGGAGTTGGTACTGAGGGCGGTTATCATTTGGCTGCATTGGTCGAGGCTGGGATAAAGAGCATACTGCCTCGACTCTCGGGGCATTGAAATCACAAAAGACGTCAAATACTCCCCACATCGGTGGTAAAAACGACATTCGATCCATATACTGCGAAAAGTGTGAAGAAGAGCTGGGCGTGGTGACGATGTGTTGAATGAAATGGTGATTCGATAAGCACAAGGACTCCCCGATAAACGATCCAGATGTTGAGAGAGCACGATCCGGTCGACGAAATGCTTCGAACAGGACGTGGAATCATCGAGTTTACACCCTGATTTCTATTACTGCCGCTACCTCCTATCGATCACGGACTCGTAACTCCAGACACAATATACCCGTATTCTACTTGATCTTGACATGATCTCAGAAGTCTCCAGCCCAACTCCAGATCTTCTTGACTTACAATTTATAGACCGGCAACTGATATCCAAATCACGTAGGGAAGGTGGCCTAAGGTCGGGCCTTCGTAGAATCACTGAGGTTTCTCATGTCGGCTTGCCATGATCTCCCACAACCTGTCAGCAATGCTCACGTACTCCCGTTGGAAGCCCATGACCACTTGAGCTCAACAGCTCTCGTTGAAGTGCCTGAGGAAAGCAAGTTCAAGAGACATAGATCAGCGCAAAGACTGGTCAGTTTGTGTGTAAACGGCCGGATGAACCGGAATGATACCTGAAACGCCAGCACAGTAGCTCACAGGTTCGCGGGGGGTAGCACTGGCCAGAGTTCGGCATCATAGCTAAGGTAGTGGGTGTTGCGACTTGACATGTACGCCGGTGAGGGTAATACAACCACGAGCACAACCTCCAGTGAACTCACCATGGTTTAGAACAATAAGCGATGCTGCCTGGGTTCATTTTCATGAGTAATTATGTTATTCTGCGTAGAGAATCGTTCGAATTGTAAGGAGAGAAGGTCATGTGCCAGGATTTGTGGTAGTACATCACATAGAGGATCGACTGGTCCTTATCTACTCCATACCTACTTAGGTAGTCTGCAACGAAACCCAGGTGGTCCGCGTCGGGTTCTGGCTAGTCAGCACCGCCGCTCTTGCTCAGGCTTTGATCACCCTTGATCAGTGAGCATCACCTTTGATCACCCCAACCTCGCCCATCCCTCCGGCGGGCTGCGCACTGACTTATCGAGAGAAAAACTCCCTATAAATAGGAAGAAGGGCTTCAGAGGTGGGGTCATCAACCCCGTAGTAGAACAGGACACTACCCTTGCTGTTATTGAAGGTACTATCCGCCTTCTCAAAGAACCAAGTCAGGTTCTCATCATGTTCGTGAACAGTCCATGCAAGGCTAGGATAATCCTTTTTAATCGCGGCGAAGATATCCTCGGGGATGTTGGTCAACCACCCAGACTGAGTAATGGCCAGTTTGGAAAGAGTTGCCACAGAGGAGTTGGGGCCAGGGGGTACCACAATTGCGACACATTGCATAGTATCGTCGTAGTATGCAGTGAAAGGGCCCTCCTTGATGTAGTTGAGAAGTTGGTCGATGTCAGTCTTAGAATCAAGACGCTCGTGATGGACTAGAGTCTCTTTCAATTTGTCAAGATCCTCAATCTCGGAGATAGAGGTGACCCTTTTGACAGTAGTGCCCCTACGAATCAGGGTACCGGCTCCCGAGTCGGCTGAGGATTTGTTAATACGATTGCACCTCACAGACAGGACAATAGTTAGCGGCAGGGCTGCACTTACTGAACAGCTCCCTTTGTAGGTCGCTTGGATGAATGATGGCAACGCTTGATGTACGAGGGAGCGACTTGAGGAGCTCTGCCGATTCCTTTATCTTTAGCTTAAGACCGTATTTGACCCAAGGAAGCTTCATGAGATCATCATATTCCTGATCCAGGTTGATAAGGCTGATCTTCTGGCCATCGCCATCAAATAAACCACCCTTTTCTGCTAGGTAGATAACCTTGAGAGGTTTGAGGGCTCGAGCAAGCTCAGCAGCAGCGACATCAGCGTTGACGTTAAGGAGATGACCATCCTTAGACTCAGCCATAGAGGTAAGGATAGGTATATATCCAGCATCAATGGATTGCTGAATAAAGCCTGTATTGACTTTTGTGACCTTGCCAACGTACTGCCACTTTTCCTTATCAAGGTAGTCAGCTTGGAAAACACCTTGGAGGGACCGGGTAGCCACGCCAAGCTCATCTAAGCGCTGAACCAGCTTCAGGTTCTCCTCAAGGAAAAGCTTCCGGGCAATGCCCAACGTCTTAGCATCAGTAACCCTGATACCATCGATGAACTCTGGTTCTACGCCTGCGTTTAGCAGCAGCTGGTTAAGCTGGGGTCCAGCGCCGTGAACAATCACTGGGTATAGGCCCAGCTCGAACAGGAGAGCAAAACTTTGGCAGAGCTCATCGAGGTTATCTTGAAGCAATGCCCCCCCCACTTTGACGACAGCGAACTTTTGTGAGGAAACGGACGAGAATAGCTTGAGGTACTGCTGGCCTTCGCGACGACTACCGATGCTGTTGATGGTCTGGGCAATAATATCGCGGGTTCGATCTGGGGGTTTGGAGAGAACTCTCGAGGACAGGCTAAACATACGGACATGGGCGGAGTCGTAAAGCTGCTGGCTGCCCGCCATGATCTTAAGACTCGTTGTAGCTGCCGCGGCGCCGGGCAATCGGGAGACAGCCCGGCGGGCACCAGCCCCGAGGGAGACAGTGGCGTTGAGCATTCGATGTGACTTGGTTGCTATAGCCGATATAAATGAGGTAGACGTGTGTAGCGGTTGGAAAGAAAGGAAGAGCGAAAGGGTGACTTTGCGATAAGCAGTCCGTCGAAGTTAACCTTGGAAAAATGTAGCCCGCTGCATCCATGTACTTAAACGGGGCTTCTGGGTCCCGTGATCGGCAGACTATATGGTTTATCCGAGCCGGCCTTCTTCGGTCGAAGCTTGTTTGCACCCAAACACAAGCGCCCACCACGTCCATCCTATCCAAGGAGAAGTCAAGACTCAGCCAGAGACTTGGCTATGGAGGTCGACCAAGTCTCGTCTGAGACCCCGGCCACCCCGGCCATGGGCGCGATGGATCTTGGCGAGAATCGCGTTGTTTCAGCACTTTCTATCCACGCAGACCCCAGCGACTAAGAAGGAGAAGACAGCGACGCAGAAGACGACCTCGATGGCTTTGATTTCGAGGAAAGAGAAGAAGATGAAGAAGATATCATCGACGTGGCACCTGACCTTTTTGAGTGCTCAAACATCACCATTGTCAATGGAGACGAACCCGTCATTGAGAACACCTGTTTCGAAGAGTCTTTCATCGGGTCCTTCGATTCCCCAACGTGACCAAATTGAACACATCAAATATTACCCAGCTTCGACGATTTACTTTGCGGTCGTTCGTCCAAGATCATTCATACAGCAAGGCGAAAAGGAGATGTGTCCATACTGCTCAGACTTATTTGGTCTGGCAGATTCGTTGGAGATGCACAAGGCTGCGAGACATGGACTCTAGCATTGTCCATGCGCACACTCGGACTGCCAGGACAGGGACGACTTGTATTCCAATTGGGCAATGAGCATCCACAACCTCCTTGAGCCTGGGCCACAGTCGGCTCTTTGTCCGTTTCTATCATGCAACTTCGCGAGTCGAGCCTTGACACACGCGGGCCGCAAGGCATCGTGTCTACGACATGTCAGCGTTCGTCATGGCCTTGTAGTATCATCGCTCAAGTCATTTCAGCAATTACATTTGCAAGAAGTGGAGAGTATACAACAAATGGTCGACCCCAAGGTAACATACTTGGACCTTTGTCATACCACGGACGAATATGTGCCCATCGATAAACTTTTTCAACTTCCCCCGGAAATATCCCGCGATGATGCACCGACAGGGATACAGGACCACCTTGCCGAATATTCGCGGAAGTTCTATCAGGTAGGACTCTTCAGAACCCCGCCGAAACTATGGTTGCTAACTTCTCTAGTTGAACATCCACTCCATCTCAAGACGTTACGACTCTATTTACAACTATAACCTCGAGAAACTGCGTGAGTACATCTCCCTCTCCGAGGAGCTTATCTCATGCTTACTGGTACTTGCTAGGTCGGATGGACTATTGCGGTGTGCTGAGATACCCGAAAGCCCAGAGATGTATTGGGGCCACGCCCTATCTTGCCTGCCCTTTTCGCAGGGTTATCTCCCTTAAGAATTCTGTCGTCGAAAAGGCTGTACGCTGTAACGAGCACGGGCTGAAGCTGCCCTACTTGCAGCTACGTTCGTTATGCGAAGCATGCAGAGACGTGAAGCAGGTGGTGCATTCACTGCTTTCCTCGGGTCGCTAGAAAAGACCTGCCGAAAACCGTCAAGATTCGCCCTGCGAGCACGGGGAGGGGCACTGCCAGGAGACAAAGTCGATGGGAACGCAATTGTGTGAAAATCAATGCCCTGGAGATTGTTGATGCATCCCGCCTTTCTTCCTCCATACGACTAGCAGTGCAGCTCGCCCTGGCAAGAGGATTGGAGTTCGGATTGGAGTTCGACATCCGAACTCCCGCCGACGCTGCCGAATTTCATACATTAGGAAACACGGGGAGGACATCCAAACACCAGACATTTCAAGACGACGGGGGCGGCGGCCTTGAGAAGTCACACTCAGGCAATGGAAGGGCATTAGAGATGGCGCTTTAGGGAGGGCTCTGGGATTAGTTGTGAGCTGTATTACCAGTGTAGTTATCAGTAATAACAGCGTGTAGATGAGAACATACCTTAGTCAAGAAGTTCACGTGGATCCTCTGAACTCCCCAGGTGCCCAAGGCCTGGAGCCTGGAACGGGTGCCAGGGTCCTGGCGCACAGTATTGCGATCCGTGCGCGCAACTGTGTGCAGGGGCCTGGAAACAAGGCAGTGAGTGTATGGAGTACTCAGCTCAGAATTGATCACCCTCCTGATCACCTCTGCTCAGAGTAAAGCAGCGACAGCTCAGACTTGGCACCAAAAGCAGATCGGGAAGGCAAAATCTGCCGGGGGAGACAGGTAAGTTATTCATTGCCTGCATTCTGTTGCTGCACTCCTGGCTTTCTACTTCACGTTGCTCCTCGCGCGCTGAGACGACTGCGATACTTCTTCCATATACAGGTCATAGATTCCTGGGTGCACCTCCTGATAGCGATAGATCCAATACTCTTTGCCCTCTGCAGATTCGCACGGCTGCGGTCGGAAGGACGCCCAGTCAGGCCCCATTGAGCGCACGACCTGGGCCTCAGCCACTGTGCCGCCTTCCGGCATGACAACTCGGCTCGCAATCAGAGCAGCAAGGACCCCTAGCAGCAGCTGAACCCCGGCAACAAAGATGAAGATGAGGACAATGTATCCCCAGTGCTCGACTTGCAGCGTCACCCCAAGGTAAGGGGCTTCCCCGAAGACGACGAGCTTCTGGTTGACTTCTGCAGCCATTGCGATAGCGCCAGCCGAGAACTGGTTGAGAATATCAGCCATGGTATCCGTCGACCCGTTTGCAGGGAACCCGAAGATTGATTCGGCCGGATAGATGCGGTATTGGACCTGAGTATCGTTCACGAACGACATGGTGTCGTAACCCTGCAGCGCAATGCCCGCCGCCGCCAATTGCCGCAACTGAGCGGCGACCTGGTGCTCTGGGCGCGAAGCATTAACAACGTCTCCGACTGTAACGTTGCAAATATAGTACCAAGGACTGGTATCTGATGCCTCAAAAGCGAGCACGGTACTGCAGCCGTCGCCACAGGTCATGGTGATATTCGTCATGAAGGTGGTTTGGTCGATGCCAGCCTTGACCGGGAGTGAAAGCGTCTCATTGCCTTCATTTGTTCGGAAGATGACCTGATCATCGCGACCTTTGCCGCCCTCGACTACAGGCCAGCTGATGCATTCCGACGTTGCATTTACACTGCGTGTGGTGCTGACAGAGATCGACAGCTCACTCTTCGCGTTCAGCGAGGCGGTTGAGAACTCGTAGAAGACATATTCGCAGTGGCCACGCCCGCAGAAGATCAGTGAATCGTCTGAGTCCCCAATATTCCCTGGCTTAGGGCGGTTGTCGTCAGTGGAGGCCGACCATACCTGCGACATGGTTCCGTAGCTGGTCTCTTGATCAGCCATAGGAAGCAGGAAATACGTCAAGGGATTCTTCCGGCCTACCTATTTGCAGCATATTGCTGACCATTGAGGTGTGATGTTGGTGATTTCACGACTCTATCCGTGGTGAAGTGGGACATGTCGGGTATTGACACATTGCCGGGCGAATAGAGTGCAACATTACTGGCTTTTTCCACCGAGTACAGAAGCCCCAGAGAAGCAATGGCGGCCTGAGCGCTCTGATCGGTTCAGTTATGTCAATACTGATCGTCCTGAAACATGGGAGGATCAGGCTGGTGGCCTCACCAGAAGAAGAGATACCCAGAAGAGAGCTGTCAGATGAATGGACCAGCGTCGGGAACGGATGGCAAGCCTGAGGACCTGCAACATGCTGTCTGCTTGCAAGATGCGCTCAACCTAACAACATGGCGACTGACATCAGCCCGAGTTCGCCTCTCTCATATTGAGAACTCATCCTGAGGACACATACCTTCTGTCTTGACCTCGGCCGACGGCTCAAAATCCACCACCGGACATCTCTTGCAACTTTCTCCAGGCCCTCCATCACAGCCAAACCCAAGATCATGGACAGACCAGTGATAATGGCATTAAAGACACGTTTAGAGGTCTTGTCCATAACCTCTTGCTTGGAGTACACACTCAAAACGATGCATATTGAGCCCAAAAGCAAGCTCGCGACAACCCATCGCCAGAGCGCCTGAAACAGCAGCTTTCGCTTGGAGGTGCGCTTTGCGCGCAGGCCACGGAAGGTCTCAGCGTCCGAGGGCATGACGGCAGCCCATTCCATCTCAGTGTTCGGATGGTTGTCGCGCGGTGATGCGACAGACTAGGGCATTCATGAGCAAATCCCCTCCCTTGTGGTAACGGCTCTTCGATATACGTACCTGTCGGTTGGGTGAGCCCGACCACCATCAGGGTGCCTTGCGCACAGAGCATTTGAGCTCAAGAATGACGAGTGCAGCCCATCATGATGAAGCTTTCGGCCGAGGTATCGTCATACTGTGCCTCGGTGACCCCGTCCTTCGGCGTGACTCAATGAGCCGACGACGTAAGAAAGACAGGCAGTGGACCAAACTCTGAAGTCATGGTCAGCGCGAAACAGTGCGGTAAGGCCCTCGCTTCCGATGCCCGGATCGGCACATTGTTTGGGGTATGGAGGACCCCTGAAGGTCTTTTGCTAAATCGGGCGTAACGGGGCGGCTTCTAATGCAATAGTGTAGAACTCTGCTTCCAAGGTCCGCAAGGCAGACAAGAAACAAAGGAGCCAAGACCAAACTGCTATGGTTACATGTACGCATACTTCATACGTCGGCTCCGCATCGCGTACGAGAGTTCGTCGTCTAGAGCCATGGCCACGCACTTGTCGAAGCTAAGCCGGCAGGGCCAGACCGTTCTGTCAACTCTACTGTCAGACGAACGAGGCTAACAAACGTTTCTTCCTAGACTGACCCTGTCTCAATGTGACTCGGCTAATCCCAAGAACTTCTAGCGTCTGGTCTGAGCTCCGTGGGCACCCCACAGCCATGGGCATGATTGGCTGCAGCGTATAGATCTGACAGCGACGACTGATCGCCTGGTGTCGCATTCGAGCCACAAGTTGTGACACTCAGGGTCCATTTGCTGAGGCGTATAAGACCCCTTGCCGTTAAGGCACAATGTACTTAAGAGACTACGCACGCGGTCTAGCGACTTCTCGGCAGGTAGCTGGGTTCAAGTCATTCACACCCTTTGTCCTTGGGAGCCTCATGCACACACGCCGCCCAGCGACAAGAACTTGCCCGGAACGCCCGCTCATCTGCTCCTTATGACGTAAATGCACCCATCGTCCAGCTCCGTAATTGTGGCGCCCGGAACGATACCCGCGGTGAACTGCAGGATCCTCCCCCAGACCACAAACACAGGAACCAGCCGCGTGACAATGGCTGGAGGAAAGACGGACGTGCCGGACACGGCTGAAGTCAAGCCGCCGAAGAAGAAATTCACCAGGGCCTTCAGTCATAAGGTTCGCACGGGATGTTTGACTTGGTGAGTTTTCCCATTAAGCCAACTCGACTATACCCCGGAACCCTTGGCAATGCGAGACTAACATAATCGGTGCCTTTCCAGCAAGTAAGCTCTCAAATCTATATGCGGCAACCGAACCCGTGAGACTGGTCAAAGCTCGTAGATTGCTGATATTGCTTTCTTACAGAATTCGTCGAAAGAAGTGTGACGAAGAGAAGCCTTTCTGCCGAAGATGTCGGACTGAGGATGTAAAGTGCGATGGCTACGCTCCTGTAACCAAGACTTCATCCACAAAGAAAGCGACCTCGACGAGAGCGGAAGTCAAGCCAGCACATGCGAGACAGTCTGATGGCGCCGTGGTTCGGTCAACTCCACAGCCTGTCCTGAGACCGGTGTATGCCCTGAGCGAGACGCTGCCAGAGTCGGACTGGGACAGATATCTCTTCTATCACTTCCGGACGTGGACATGCGGGCCGCTGACGGAGTCGCCTGGAACTTCTCGCTTCTGGGACAGCTATGTTCTTCCACTAGCTCACCAGGATGATCTGGTGAGGAAGGCTGTCATTGCCGTGGGAGCGGCACACCAGCTGTTCGTCACAAAACATACACAATGCTCCTCAGCACAAACGTACGAACTGGAGCGGGTAACGACTCGCCAGTACAATGCAGCCATTACCGCCGTCTTGGAACGCATCAAGTTCGGTTCTCCTGTGGGGACGCACGTCGTCCTGCTGAGTTGTTTGCTGTTTGTGTGCTTCGAGAGCATGATGGGCCGTTACGGGGAGGTGCTCAGACATTTCAAGGCTGGACTCCAGATGCTCAAAGACCCCAACGCCCTCGCAAGTGCTCGCGACAAGGCTGCTGTGAAGCATGTCATCGAGATATTTGGCCAGCTCAGCTGCGAGATCTCCATCTTCATGGAAGAGCACCTAACGACCGATGATCACCACAGACTGACATTACTGGAAGGCTTCAGAGAAGAAGAGGACCGGCCATTCACGAGTCTGTACCATGCTTCCTTGTCCCTGAAGGCCGTGGACATGGAATTCCATGCCATGCCCTGCGACGAAGAAGGAGAGGAGTGCATGAACCCTGAATTTTCCAAGAACTTCTTCTCCTGGAGCCACCGGTTTGAGCTCATGCTTGCGAACATGAATTTATCGACTCTGTCAAGCAAGGAGAAGCATCAGATCCAATGCTTGAAACTACAGCAGCGACTCTGGTTCATCCTGGCGGAATCGGACTGCGAACTAGATACCATGGGTACCCCGGAGGATTGGAGCGAGTACCTAGATCTCGCGGAGGAGGTGGCGAAACCGTACATCAGCTCGGACAAGCCCACCTTTTCCCTCGACGGATACCTTGTTTCAGGCCTGTCTCTGATGATCTCCGTTTGCACTGACCCCGGCATCAGACGCCGCGGCGTTTCACTGCTCCGCTCACTCAATCGCCGAGAAGGAGTGTGGGACAGCAAGGAGATTGCCGAGATGCACCAGGCTACACTCACACTCCACGACTGCGACTCGTGGTATAACATGCCACTTCCTGGCGGTGGCATTCCCGCCTACACCCAGCTTCTATCGGTTGTTTCGACTGGCATCTCCCCAGGAAACTCCCTTCTATCTGTTCCGTCTAGCGCGATGGTTGCTGCACCACCTGAAGGCAAAGCTTCATCATCATCTAGATCCGATGGCTCATGCTCGAGCGGGAGCCCACCTGTCAGTCTCCCTATAAGATAGTTACTAAGAAGCGCTTAGCTGTGGAAGATACGTGTGATCTAAGGACATAGCGCCAGCTACTGACTACCTACTTATGATCGATGGCGTGATATTCAGTGTATCCCTAATTGAACGTTGTACGTACATATCATCTTAGCGGCGTATACAATGAGAAGGGGCTCACTGGTCGTGACGAAGCGCAATTCAAGTTTGTTTCAAGATGTCTATTTTGCGGCCCCATCATTGGCCAATGCCATCATTACTGTGAATGCTGGTCATGTCAATTTGATAATTCGTCTCAGTCCGGGTGGCAGATCTCATACAGTCAGGTATACGCTACCGCCAGTAATGTTCCATTACGTGGAGATGCGGCAGCATGCTGCAGTCAGGTAGCTGAAGAGGCACGCCCACTGGAAGACGCAGACTCTACACGTACGCTTTTCTTATACTACCTCTTGGCAGAATCGCCTTAATTTAATCCTTAGTTTGTTTACAAGACTCCAGCTCTCCGTGGCCGCGATCCGTGATACGTTAGGTCAAGTGAGAGCATCGATTGCTTATATTCGATAATCTGACCTGTGCTGGGTTGCATCGAGGCATCAACTCAGGGGAAGTCGATTGTCTCCGGTTCTATAAGCCACAAAGTCTGAATGCATGTAAGTCTGCACATTATTATCTAGCAGACCTTGAAACTGTTCTCATCACTGCAGATTAATAACAGCCGCATCATCGTGACTGTGGTCAGTACTTCTCTTGCTTCTCACCTCAAAGCTATGCGGGGCATGCTACTTCTCTCTGGTAAGAATACTTCTCAAGCTGAAAATACCGGGGCTTGTTTAATGAGATCTTATCTAGCAACTCTACTCGTTCCTTGTGCTCTGAGCAATCATGCGCAGAAACACATCAAGGCGGACATTCGTGCAGACACGAACCGAGATGGCTTCGTTGATGTTACAGGCGACTCTGATGTCCACAACAAGACTCGATGGACTGAGAACTGGGGCGCCGTCATACTGCCCAACATTGGCGATACCGATCGAAGATGCTCCAAGATTGCGCTTAGCGGGACACCGCTGAGCAATGCGCAGTTGGAACAATGTCATGATGCTTCTGACGATGTTCAGCGTGCCCCCAGTCTCATGGCTAGGATCAGGACCGTGCCAATCAAAACTTCTGGCAATATATCGGGTACCGTGTCAATCACAAACAGAGTTGCTCGAAGCAAGATCCGTATCTTCCGCCCTGAGAACAAGGACTGGACGATTGTTCATGATCAGCACAGGTTCACCAAAGAAGAACTTGCCATGGGATTAGATCTAGGTGTGGATGCTCGCGATACTCGACGTCCTGGTGGCTGGGATGGGCGCGTTATGGTAACTTTCACCGTCGAGACCGACGAGGGGATTTACAAGGACAGGGTTGCTCTTCGAGTAGCTCCCGTCCTAACACACCATCATTTACAGAAAACACAACAGGTGCTGGCTGTCAAGGGCAATGAAACCATATGCCCCCAGATCTTGAGATTCACTCAGGCCTTGTCATCAGCCTCCGAAGCTGCGGGGTTCTCCAAGGAGATCCATCTCTTCGAAGCCAGCGACGATATATGGGCACAGGACTTCATGGAGCCTGGATATGCGAGTATGCCAGTACCGCACGGCGTAATGTCTATTCGGATCATGATTCGCAGCCCACAGGATGAGCGTGTGGGCGGACGACAGGTTTTCGAGCACTATCGCAGAGCAGGCATTGGCGCGGTCCAGCATCTGGGTGGATCTCAGGACGAGATCAATTCCGGCGGCAACATCGAAGCGATTCCTCCGTATACATTCCGTGGTAAATCTTGGCCTGCCGGACGTGTTATCCTTGGCAACCACGGCAAGCAGAAGCATCACATCCTCCCTTACCTCAGGGCGCAGGAAACACAGGATCCCCTGCTTCTAGATACAGATTGGCTAGAGGTCGGCCATGTTGACGAGTTTCTTCAGTTTCTGCCTGCTAATAATGAGCGTGGGTGGATTGCAATGGTTGAAGACCCTCTTGCCGGCATCGCACTCCTGCAGGATTTGCAAGGCAAGGGATACGGCTATAAGCCATCGATCTCAAGGAAGAACGACACCTATGATGGGTCAGGATGCAACGGCGTTTCTAGGGGATGCGACCCTGGTCCCGTCCCTATCCGATCCATTAATTCACTTCTCGAAGACAAGAAGCTCATGAATCTGAACCGCAAGGCTGCGAAGCGGATCGACGGAAACATCGCCATCCTCAAGAGAGAAGTTGGGCTAAGAGACGAAGATTTTCTGCGCATTCCTGCTCTATTCCAGGTTCCGAGCTTCGGCAGGAATGATGACAAAGTTAGAGCATATTTCCCCGGAGTCGTCAACAGCGTGGTTCTGAGTGGTTACAGGACCGTCCTGGCTCCCAACCCCTGGGGTCCGATGATCGATGGTGAAGATGTGCTGGGGAACGTGATTCGTGCCCAGTACGCCAAGGTCGGAATGAACTTGACTTGGATTGATGCCTGGAACTCGCACCACAACTTTGGCGGAGAGGTGCACGGCGGTACGAACACGATTCGAGATATGTCGGCGCCTTGGTGGAAGTGCTAGATTCAGGAAAAGTATCGAATTTGGTGCTCAAATCTCCAGGAAACCAATTTGGACCTTTGAACAAAAATAATGAATGAATAGACTGGTCAAATATATGCCACAATGATCGATGGTGTCTTGGGTGCCTTGCCATGTACAGGTCTTTGTATAGAGTCTAGTTCGTAGACCCTGTTGGTAGCACTGAGCAGATAATACTGTCTTGGCGTGGCAGAAACAAAGGTTACCTGCACAATTCGAGGATTCATGTAGCTGTGACTGGCTTCAGTTTTAGCGGTCTGGGCGAAGTGACAGCACTTGAAGTAAGTGTGCAAACAGCCTACAAGCGATGACTGAGCATCCGTCCTGAACGGTTCAGGTGCCTGGCCGTTCTGGTCGGTACCACTGCCGAGTGGGTCCCATTAAACAGGTGCCGAGGATCCTAGAAGGGTGAGCTTGGTCTTCCAACTTCAGGGATCAATGGCACAGTTGTACCCCGGTAGTGGAGAAGTGTCATATGTACGAAAGGTAGTGCGTTGTTCATAGGTCCTTCAGCTTGTGTCATGAGGGAGCTTTCGTCATCCCTAGATCCAAAAACACCAGTCTTTGGCCATTCGTGCGTCATGAAGGCTAGTCAGTCACGTGCTGGAATGATTAGTCATATTCACGGTTACGTAGTGTGGGTGGTGGGACAGCGATGGCCCTTTATCGATATCACGTGGGCGAGCTTTTTTCATTTTGGTGGTCGTATGTTGAGCAGAGCAGAGGAACCCGAAACGTGACTCAGGACGACCGTACTGACGCCGCAATCGGCCTATCTTGATACGTAGTAGCTACAGCTTTTTTGGTAGTCCTGTCTCTCGGTCAACTGCAACCACATTACGTGCCTTTGGTAGCAGACAAACCGACCAAATCTATTCACGATGTCGACCTTCGGCAAATTCCTCCGGGTGACGACCTATGGCGAGAGGTAAATATTCTGTTGCAACTTCTATTTCACCGCTGGTCACTAATTCCCGTAGCCATTGTCCCAGTGTTGGATGCATTGTCGACAATTTCCCGCCTGGTGTCCCGATCTCAGAAGAGATCATCCAGCCCCAGGTTCGTAGAAAGCAAATGTGCAAACTCACCCAGCACGCTGTAACTCAGATTTCTTAGGTTACTCGTCGTCGTCCTGGCCAAAGCGCAATTACGACTCCTCGCAATGAGGCCGATCTCGTTGCTATCCAGTCCGGTGTGGAGGGTGGTGTCACACTCGGAACTCCGATTGCCATGATCGTCAGGAACAAGGACCAGCGTCCGGGAGACTACAAGGGCGACACTATGAAGCAGTACCCTCGCCCTAGCCATGCTGATTTCACCTACCTCGAGAAGTACGGCGTCCGTGCATCCTCAGGCGGTGGTCGTTCCAGTGCCCGTGAGACCATTGGTCGCGTGGCAGCAGGCGCACTTTGTGAGCACTACCTCAAACTCGCACACGGAGTCGAAATCGTTGCTTGGGTTTCATCTGTCGGAAACATTCACCACCTCCCTCCTACGCCCGAGTACCCTACAGCATCGCACAACCCCAAGTTCCTCGAATTACTCCAGGGAGTTACCAGGGAGACTGTTGACAAGACGACAGTCCGCTGTCCGGACCCGGAGGTTGCTGCTAAGATGGAGCAGCTGATTGCCGACCTTCGCGATGGCCAGGACAGCATAGGTGGTACAGTGACTTGCGTTATCCGCAATGTTCCATCTGGACTTGGTGAGCCGGTGTTTGAGAAGCTCGAGGCGACACTCGCTCAAGGAATGATGAGTATCCCAGCGACGAAGGGTTTCGAGGTTGGTTCTGGTTTCCAAGGAACGGAGATCCGTGGGTCTCAGCACAACGACTTGTTCATCCGCAATCCCGTCGCCGATGAGGCCATCAAGAACGGATTTGCCAAGCCGAAGCTCTCGACTGCGACGAACAACAGTGGAGGTATCCAAGGAGGTATCACCAACGGCCAGAACATCTTCTTCCGTGTTGCCTTCAAGTCACCTGCAACGATTGGGCTCCCTCAAGAAACCGTCACATTCGCCGGTGAAACCGATGGAGTTTTGGAGGCCAAGGGCCGTCACGATCCCTGCGTCGTTCCTCGTGAGTGCCAAGAACCCATGCTATTTAGCTCCCGCTGACACATTTCCAGGTGCCGTTCCCATCGTGGAGAGCATGGCAGCAATCTGCATTATGGACGCCCTTCTGCAGCAAGGTGGCAGACGGCAGGCAATGCTTACGACGTAAAGGACGTGGATGCACTCCGCATATAGCAAAAAAGTCAAATAGATGGTTTCAGCCACACTTCCTTGCGCAGATGCATCGACCGTGTCCTCGGCCGCACACTTTGGTCCCTCGTAATCCATCAATCCCGGCTTCGGAGCATTACTTGTTCATATTCTGTCGCCATTGAAGTCTTTGAGAGCCGTTGATCTGGCCATGCTGTGATGAGAGGAAACTAGCCTACAGGTACACTTTCAAGAGTCACTCATTACGGAACCACTCATTGGACCACGGGATGTCATCAGTCGGCCAGGTGAACAGATGAACCTTATTGGCTGGAACCGAGACCTTGCGTGTGCGCAGAGAATTGTCTTATTTCATGGAAGGTTCGATGCTCAGACCAGCCAAGTACCAAGACGTGGGCCCAATATGTTTGCATCCTACTGTGGTGATGCAAATTGCAAGGATCAGGGAAATAAGAATCTTTTCTTTCCATTAATTTGGAGACTTGAATGTTTACGGGTACTTGGGACGACTCAAGGAATCGAACATGCAATTACATCGACCATGTTTGTACGAAATGAGATACCAGGAGAGAGTATCGCGCACGCTGGGGAACCTTCGGCAAATCCAGCTTGAATGCGGCATCCCTATTCGACCCTCAATACTCTTACTGACCGAACCACAGGCAAATGGATGTTGATGGTTCCAAAGGCGGTTTCCATAAGCTAACAAGTGTCTAGGCATGATGCACCCTGGCACACGGTGTCGCCGAATATCAGGTGACAACCGGGCTTGCTTCTGCCTGAATGTTGGAACCTCCCCAAGCACGTGATGACATGCCCTTTACCTGTCATGTACAAAACTCCAACGCCGCGTCGACATCTCAGCACTGCGACACCCCTGGGACGTCATTGTCTAGCCACCATAACCCGCGTCATCAACTGCAGCCAGGCTGTGGAATAGTGGATTTCCCCGATCATCTGGGCGGTATCCGCTCCAGAGAGTGTCATTGGACTTCTGCGCCCAGGATGCACGAGGCTAGTGAGGGATCGCGGCTTTGGCGAGTCTCTTGGCCCGCGTCAAACAGGTGTGAGGCAATTTGGGTGCGTGCCCATCACAGTGACTTGGCCTACAGTCTGCCGCGAGAAGCCACCAACATGGGACAACGTCGCTATGGCATGCTGCATCCTCAACTGGGTCCGTGGCTGTGAGTGCCGACGGGGGCGGCTGAACCCTAAGTTGACTACACGTCTTTGAGTGCAAGATGCGCCACTGAGTTGACAGCCTGACTTATACAACATGGCAACAATCCTTACTCCCAGACGCATGCAGTACCTACAGGTTCGCTATGGATTTCTTCATACCAAGGAGTGCGCGACGTGTGCTTCTCTCAGCCAACTGCGCTGGACTTGGCCTTGGCAAACAAAGACTGGATCGGCAGCATACCAAGACTCTTGGAAGCGTACTTCCTGGATGTGCCAATCCTTCTTGGCCGGCCATCTTCACCTACGCTGGCGGGGATAGGTAACGTGGTGGTTTGATGACACTCCAGCTGTGCCTCTTTCCTTGGTCTCCTTGGTATTTCTCACGCGGCCAAGGCTGTAACCTTGCCCTTGTCACAGTTCCCGTCTTATATACCAGCCATAGCCCACGTTTGTAGAGAGGCCGGAAAGCCGTAACTCAAAAGCAACGAGCCGGCTGGACCCTTGATTGTCTGTCTGCACGATCCTTTCTTCTCGACTTCATTGAGATCTGCTCAACCCCTGTCTTCCCTTGTCGTTTTGTCTTCTCATACCGCAACTTCTTCTGATTCAAGACCGCCGCTCGTCTGAGGGGGCAAGCCGTCAAAATGAACGCGCTCAGGAAGGTCGTCAATAAGATCATGCCTCCGCCCCAGAAGGCGGAGGACGGTCGTGATCAGTGGCCTTCGCGTACAGCTTTCCTGCTGGCCTCGCTGAGTGGTGTCATCGGCATGGGTAACTTTCTTCGATACCCTTCGACTGTTTTCAACAACAACGGCATACAGTGGTTCATCCCTTACATCCTCGCCCTAGTACTTCTTGCCATTCCCGCCTTGGCTCTCGAACTGGCTGCGGGTAATGCTTATCGTGGTGGTACCGTGACGGCTTACAATAAGATCAGCCGTCGCATGAGAGGCACTGGTATTGCGGCCAACTATGTCGGTTTCGTCGTCACCATCTACTTCATCCCCATCATTGCCTGGGGCATGGTATTCTTTCAAAAGTCGTTCGAGAGCCCTCTACCATGGGCTGGAGATACCGAGAACTACTTCATGTATGAGGTGGTGTCTGCCATCGACCAGGATACGTCTGGTCGCTGGGTCGACTACCCCAGCATCAACTTCGATGGTCGGCTCGTGGGCTGGGACGCCTTCCTGTGGTTCCTCGTGTGGCTCTGCATCTTCCGTGGCACTGGCTGGACTGGTCGCGTTGTTTACTTCACCATGGGCCTGCCGCTGATTGTTATCGTCATCCTCATCGGCCGTGGCGCCTCACTTCCCAACGCCGCCCGTGGCATCAAATTGTACTTTGGCGAGTTCCACGGAGACAAGCTTGCCGGAACGCAAATCTGGCAGGCAGCGGTCGGACAAGTCTTCTACTCGACCGGTGTCGGATTCGGTTTCTACACGGCCTATGCCTCTTACAACCACCAGCATGCCAATGCTGCCCAGGACGCTGTCCTCCTGTGCATGACGAATGCCTTCCTCGAGGCTGTTCTGGCGTTTGCAGCCTTCGGTATTGTTGGCTTCATGGGCATGACTCCCGACCCGGAGAACCCAATTGGCAGCTACGGACTGGGATTCATGACATACCCCGAAGCTTTCGTCCAGATGCCAGGATCAAACTTCTGGTCTGCCCTCTTCTTCATCACTCTGGCCGTTGTTGGTGTCAGCTCCGCCTTCGTCATGCTCGACGCCGTGATGACCCTCATTATGGACTCTCCTTTCGCCAGGAAGTGGTCACGTCCCTGGGTCGCGACTGTTGTTGTCTTCATCGTCTTCCTCCTCTCTCTGCCGAACATGACGCAGTTTGGCTACTGGTACATGGATGGTATTGATCGGTGGATCAACAATGTTGGTCTCGTCTTTGTTGTGTGGGCAGAAGCTGTCAGCGCCACCACCATCTACCGTTACGAGGATGTCATCAGCCAAGTTGGTTTATCCTCTTTTGTCATCTACAATGCTGCCTACTTGGGAGGCCAGCTGATCTCCGTCATTGTCGGTCACACGGCGAGCATTGAAGCTGGCGCGGGTGCTGGCTTTGCTGTATACATTATCGGAGCGGCTGCCTCAGTGTTCACGGCAAAGAGCCCTGATGTGCCTGTCAATGCCCGAATCTGGAAGCGGGATGTTTGGGGCAAGAACAGGCATACTGAAGCTTTCTACTACCTCGCTTTCTACTCTGTGAGTCTTCTGGCTTCCATTTTCTGCTCCGCGAATGACTGACCAAATACTAGGGCAACCAGCTTCGACATGACCTCAACTCAGTCATCGGAATCGACAAGAACTGGACGCTGCCGTCTGCTTGGCCTGTTCTCCTCCGGTATGTCACTGGCCCCATCTTAGCTGTCATCCTGAGCCTCGCGTACCCTGCGTTTGAGGAGGTCTACGACGACCCGATGCACATTCTCGGCTTCATCATCGGCCACTTCCTGCTGGTATGGGTTGTAGTTTTCTTTTTCTTCCCGCAGTGGCTCGACGTGTTCATCATTCCAGAGCGCCGTGACGACTGGAAGCAGCCCATCGCACCTGGCGTTCTCCGCGACACCACCGAGGGTATCATGGCTGAGGGCATGGAAACTGGCTCAACCGAGAAGAAGATCCACGGCCCATCGCAGGGTGACTTGCGACGCGAAACCAGTGATACCATTGACGGCAGCAGCTCTCGCGAAGAGAGAAGCGACATGGCAGAAGACCAGCCGCGGAGGGATAGCGCTGCACCGGAGTCCAGAGCTGCGATGTGAAGTGGAGTGGAGTGCATGCGGGTATGCGTGAAGGTGCGTACAGTGCGTGACATTGTTCCGATGTTCGTGAAGCGCAATTCATGGTGACGACTGCGGATGGCTCGATGCATGCTTTGTCTGGTTCGCCCGCCCGGAACGTTATGCCCCTGATACCCGACCGCGTGAGAATTGGAATGGATCTCCCGGTGATTCTCTTGGACGTTTAACAGAGAAGAGGTGGAAGCGCTGGCCTATGCTTTGCCATGTGACCTCGGGACAAGTGGTGACGAGTCATGCATGTATTGAATACTATGCCACGATCATTGTGATGATGCTTCTTCTTCGTGATGGGTCCTTCGGCTCAAGCTCCTCCCGAGTCGCTCTTCATATTTCAGAACCACCATGACAGAAGCTCAATCTCTGTCATCCGTCACTGAGACACCTTCTCAAGCCTGTCTAGCTACTCAGTAGTATTTAGGAGGCATGGGACAAAAGAGCCCGCCTAACGTTAGATATGCTGGTTCTTTTGGAATCGCGACCCCATGAACGTCCTGCCATTGTGCCACAGCCATGTTGCCAGCAGCTCGCTTCGCGGCGTCGTCGGCAACGGCATTGAATCGCCTCTGGATCTTCCAGAACTGTATCGACAGCCCGGCCTCGTGACATGTCTCCACGTCCCCCATCAGAGCCTCCCAAAGGTCCCTGTTCTTCACGTCCTCACCCTTGGCGGTCTTCCAGCCTTTAGCTGGCCAGGTACGGATCCATTGGGTAGCGCCGTCGTACACATACGTCGAGTCTGTAGCGATGACAACTGAGGAGAAGCCCTCGCCGCTCCAAAGGCGGAAGCGCAAGGCGGCGATGACGGCCCGCAGCTCTGCCCTGTTGCTGGTCTGGACCGCAGCCTCGCCAAAGGGACCTTTCTCCTCCAGACGGCCAGCAGCAACGTGCGGTTTCCCATCAATTCCGGGTCCATGGACGAACGCCCAGCCAGCCTGAGGATTGGCGCCTCCGTTGTCCAGGCAAGCCCCGTCGGTGAAGATCAGCATCTGCTTAGGATCTGTCGGACGGGTATATCTATCGAGAGGGTCTGTCTCAACGGGGAATGCTCCAAGACGGCCTCGGAAAGTGCAGGCGGGCATCAACCTCACTCACCGGGTGAAATCCATGAATTCGGTCGTTTCTGAGAAGACGGCAATTGGATCAGCATCTGCTGGAGAAGGGGTGAACTTTGTTGGTAGACACGACCATCGCCTTTCCGCAACACTGGGCCAAATGAACCCGAGTCTTGGGGCAATTCATCCTCATCGCTCCATTTGTCGTCGTCGTCGTCATCCCCGTCTTCTTCCATGAAGCTGTAGTCCGAGCAGCATCTGCCGCAGACAACGAGGCCATGGGGGCCGCAGACCACGCGGCCGTTAGGCAGCGTACAGGGACCCTCGTCATCGTCACTGCTATGGTAACCCAGGGGAATGAGGCCCTGTCCTAAGTAGTACCCGCGAGGCATGGTGAAGCGAAAGGGGGGTGTAGAGAGTTCTTTGTTGGGGCAGAAGCGGTCTGATAAGGTGCGGGGTTGAGGGAAGCAGAGGTAGGTCCTGCCTCCTCACGATTGATGAGTGCGTGATCCTGAGGCGCAAAAGTATATCGATATGCACTAGCCTGGGTGAGCCCTGTTCCTTTTCTTTTGCTCAAGAACAACAACCAAGCTTGACCAGGGTGGTGATTGTCGCGATAAAGTTTGATAAACCACTGCTGGCCTGTACGGATACAGAGAGGCAGTTCGATATGGTTGAGCCTGACCAAGGATGCAAGCTCATGACAGGCAGGCAGGCAGCACAAGATCCATGGGATGTATTCTCGCCGAGTATGTATCTGATGAAAGAACTTCTACTGACTTTCCCTCTACTTTGAGCATGCAAACGTGCGCCATCGCGAGCGAGACTATCCAGCTTCACTTCTTCCACGAGTAGAACGACTCTTGTCGACGGCAGAAGCGACCCGTGGAATTGGAGACTTGCCGACCCGTCCTGACGATCATTACTCGTCTTGCAACAGGCTTATTTTAATGCCTATTTGTACCATGTGCAGCTATGTCTCTGCCTTATGGGAGCCAATCGGAGTCTCATTCCGTGCGAAGCATCACGAGTTCGCTGCTATCGTCCAAGTGAATGGATGGGTGGGCCCAACACTTCCTCGTTCAAAGATCAGATGGGATCACATTGACAGAAGATTCGCTATTTCGGAGGGAGTTGCAGGAGGAAATTCATAAATTCGCTCTCAGGGCCGAGAGATGAAGACACTGCGGCAATGCAACACTCAATGTGGAGGAGGGGTCGCTCTGCTCTCTCATTCAGCCTCAATTGAAGCCCGGGGCTGTCAAACGCGCGGAGGAGCCGAAAGAGACGCTTGTCAGTAAAGGATTAATTGTCGAATCGACCCCATTATGGCCAGGGTCGTCGGAGTTGTTCTCTTGGCTGGATACTCATTTATGCGCAGGTCGAGGTAGAGCAATACCTGACCTGCAGAGATGCTTGTGGATTCTGCTACAACCTCAGTACATACCTACTGCAGCATAGCAAGCACGCAAGCATCTGCGTGAGGTCTCTACTTACTATGCTGACCGATGCACAATGCCTGCACGTTCATTGCTCTGTTGCACCTCCCCTCCCATCAATGGCCCGGGATATGGCTCCCTTCATTACCAGGGAGAGAGAGTTACGGTTCTGATGGGGCTATTATTCCATAACGGCGGACAAAGTGCTCCTGAATCATTGGAGGGTGAACCGACTCTGGACAGCATCGAGTTGAATACAGGAACGCTTAGAAAAGGAATGCGTGCGATGTACGGGGACTTTCCTACATGAGGTCTGGTCTAAGACGGGGATCGACAGGCAAGCATAAACATCCCCGTTCCTTAGGAAATGGCTAATCGCAAGAGTTTGTTTAGTTGTCCGTGTTGTGGTTGTGATCAAACAGCAATAGCCTGAGCATACTTCGTACCGTTTCGCACGATGAATTGGCCGGCTACGTGGTGGTCTATGAGACTGCCATTGGGATGTACCTGACAATGGCCATATCCCGTCCCTTTTTAGAACAGCGACAGTCCATCATTCCAGGGATTCATTGCATTCCACAAAGACAGGAAAAGAGGTCCGACCGTGGTTTGTCAAGAACCTTTGTGCATTGCGCCGTTGCATTGCCTGAATGAGACCCTACCAAGGCATTTCATTTGGTTCGAAATCGGAAGAAGCTGATTGGCAATGCTGATTCGGCATTGCGACGTTGACGAGGATTCACCTTAATCAACAGCGGCAGAAAGGGCTCCGTGTTGCCTTGTCTCGACTGCCGATGTCTGGAGCCGCAGTCGGTCCTGTTCTGACTCCCTTTTCTTTGATCTTCAAGAGATCCATTCACTCGAAGCGGCACAATAGAGTGGGAGGGTGTTGGTCACCATAACGGCGATCGTGTAAGTGGGTGGTGGAGGTAAGGCAACAGCGGGAGCATGTATAAGAAGTCGTGAACAGACCACGACAGGGGAATGGCCCTGCTACTCACAACCACTCCCTTCTCAGGATATCATCAAACTTTCTCGAGTCGAAGAAAGTTTCGTGTTGTCAAAGATGATCTTCAGCAAAGCACCCGTCGTGGCTGTCTCGGCTCTCCTGGGCCTTGCCCTCGCTCACCCTGGACACGATCCGACGGAGGAGATGCTCGAACGTCGCGAATTCATCAAGGCTCTTGGCAGATCCGACCTGGCCCACTGTGCTGAGAAGCTGACTGAGCGTGGCGTGGCTGCTCGCAATGCTGCTCGGAGAGCTGCTGCGGTGGACAAGGCACGAGAGAAGCGTATGTTCTTCCGATGTCGAGGTTCATGAGAGAGAGATCATGTTGCTGACCTGTTCGACAGGAGGGTTGAAGAAACGAACCCTTCAAGATCTTCTCAACACCGACCACGACCGAAGTGACCTTGGATACACACCAGAAACGGACGTCGATACCCTCTTCAGCGGTGATTCGTCCTGCCTTCTTACACCAGAGGTGACAGAGGGACCATACTGCAAGTGAACTGGATCACAGCCTTGAGAGTAACAAGCTAATACTTGGCATAGATGTGGGTGGAGAGTTCATTCGCTCGGACATCACTGACGATCAACCCGGTGTCCCACTGATCCTGGACTACCAGGTGATTGATGTAAACACCTGCGATCCCATCCCCAACATCCACCTCGAGCTGTGGCACTGCAATGCCACAGGCGTGTACTCTGGCGTCGTCACCCAAGGAAACGGCGATGCTTCCGACCTCTCCAACCTCGACGCAACCTTCGGCCGTGGCATCCAAGAGACCGACTCGGACGGCGTTGCTCAGTTCGAGACCATCTTCCCCGGCCACTACATCGGACGCACCATCCACAACCACCTCCTCGTACACACAAACGCCAAGCCCTTCCCCAATGGCACCCTGGGCAACGACGTGACCGCCAGCCACATCGGCCAGGCCTACTTCGACCAGGATCTCATCCGCGAGGTCGAGCGTGATGCCGTCTACCTACAGAACAGGCAGCCCCTGACCCAGAACGCCAATGACTTCATCCTCGCCCAGCAGGCCAACACGGAGGGTGTGGACCCTTTCCACGAGTACGTGCTTCTCGGCGACAGTGTGTCCGAGGGTTTATTCGCGTGGCTCGCTTTCGGCATCAGCCCCAGTTCCTCCCGGACGATCCGACCTGCTGTGAACTACTATGAGGAGGGAGGTGTTCGAAACCCCAATGCTGGCTGGGGGCCATGGGGACGGCGCGATGGAGAGAGGCAGCGGGAGTAACAGTGCTATACCGTACTATGTTTGGTGGTACCCCCTGCAGTGATATGAGTCTGATACAAGGTTGACGGTAGGTTTGATAGTGAATATGAAATACTGCATCTGGACGCTTTTATTCAACCCTCTTTGAAGTGACCTGCAAATGGTCGACCTTGAGTCTTGGTCGTGTCTGTTCCACGTTACGGATGGTCGGTGCTGTGTATCCGAACCACTGGTTAACATGACTGCTGGGCCGGAAGTATGGAACGCATGCACGGTAGACACGGGATGAGTTCCTCTTTGAAGATCGAACAGAGAGCGAGGTTAGAGTATTGTCCAGGATTGTTGACCTGATATGAATCGAGATTCTTTGGCTCTTATGTGATATCTTTGCCTCTGTACATGGAGCCACTGGCAAAGGGCTGACTGGCGTCTAGCTACGTCGAAAACACTGGACAATTCATTAACGCATTCGACCACAGATTTCGAAGTAGACATTACGTCGATTAGGTATGGCAGGAACAATGATCGCCATTCGAATGAGTCCTTTCTGGAGCAAAGGATCGATGGAGATCCATAGTCACTGTGTCAGCTTTGCGACCTTGTTAGAGGGCAATACAGACCGACGATCAAGAGTATGATCCCTTTCCTCTTCCGAGACTCCAAGGAGGCCCATTCATCTCAATACTGTACTGCTTGAAAGTAGGTCTTTCCTGAGCATGAGTGGCGACTTTGGGAAAGTCGGAAAGTCTATAAGAAGCTGAAGCAAAGCCCTCGTATCCTGGGACCTCTGAAGAAGTAACCTTGAGCAACTGAAACACACTTTCAAAAAGATAAAGTAAGAAACAGCACAGATTATTTAGGGAAAACTCTCAAAAGCAATCCTTCGATATGCTTTTCAACGCCGCGGCTCTCGTCTCCATGCTGGCTGTCAGCTTCGCTGGGCAAGCTGCGGCGGCTCCCCAGGTGGGCATTCTGATTGCTACCGACGCATGTGAGTGGTCTCTAGAAGATTGAGGATTAGAGTCGTTTCTATTTTCCATCTTTTTTTTTTCCTTTCTCCTTTTTTTATAACTTTTTTTCCCCTCTAATGCATCCTTTAGTTTATGCTTGCCAATGCCCAAATAATTGCGATCACCACGCGGGCTCGGGCTGCAAGTTCTACGGAGGACCTTCGGACTCTTCCAACGTTGTTGACGGCCGTGAGTTAAAAAAAAAAAAGGGAAGGTCGAATGAATATGAAGCTGACATGAAAAAAGACTGCACTGACACGGATCAGGGTTTAAAATGCATTTAAATATTCGGCTGGTACCGATGAAGACATCCCCTAAGACATGGTGGTGGAGGGGAGAGGGAGAAAGAGATGAAAAAAGGCCTATACTACACTCGTTCAAGTACATGAAAATAAACAAGATCTTCTTCCGAGAAAGTTCCATGAGACACTATATTTGAATAGAAAAAGAAAAAGAAAAAGAATTGGGTTTGTATATGGGTAAAGCCCCGTCTGTCAAGGGGAACACCCCTGGTCTCGATCCGCCATTGGTGAAACGGCGTATTGCTTCAGGTTCTGATCCTGCGACCCGGTCTACAGCGCTCAGGGATGTTCAACTACAGGCACTGTATGTACCTTGAACGCTATTATGCCTCTTGTAACTCCTCCTGTCAGTACATACAGTATGGTCCTGCGATGTCGAATCCCTGCAAGTTCAGCATGTACAAGTCCCATGAACTACTCCAACCAGCTATTAGTTAAAGTACTGAAACGACAATCATATTCCCTGCTACCTGTACATATATGTAGGCTATAGCCCGGATCCCTGATGAAACTCGGTCAAGTCTAGTCGTATTTCTATCTGATCAGAACATGTTCAGACGACTTGATGTACCTATTCGACAAGGGTAGCTCTGCTCAAAAGCGACGACATTCCCTCTCTTGTCTTTGCATTTGACGAACCAGCATTTCTTCGTTTCTTCTTTCATTCTTTGTTTCTTTATCTCTTCTTGTCGCGTCACTTTCTTTTGTTCGATTTGACCTGTATTATTTTCCATCTTCTCTTTCACATCCTCAACATGCAGCCCACGCTTCTCCTCCTCTTCGCCAGCGCTGGTTTCGCTGCCACCAGTGAGTATTCCGCGATCGAGTACCAACCCTAACTCATCATCACTCGAGTACATACTAAAACCAGAGATCCAAGTCCCCATCACGCGCCAAGCAGCAGCACCCTGCTTCATCATCGGGAAACAAGTCCTCCCGGCGTCCACCCTCAAGGCAGCCGACGCCCTCGCCAGTGTAGCGACCTGCTCGGCAGACCGCACGACCCTCAGCGGTGTCCCGGACGTCACGGTCGGCGGCGCCACCTTTTCCGACATCGACTTCTCCAAGTCCGGCCAGAGCCCTCTGCAGTTCGCCCTCGACAGATTCGCCGGCGCGCAGCCCCTGGCGAGCTCGGATCTGCAGCTGTTCAAGGATGAGCTCGACGTGTACACTGCGACGGAAAGCGGCATTCGCTCCGTCGGCGGCAACCTCGCCATCAAAGTGCCCAAGTTCTTCCTCGAGTTCCAGGTCTCGCGCATCGAGACGGCCCAGGGGAACCCGCCCGCCGGGGCAGGTCAGCAGGTCGATCATCTGCTGGACAAGGTTCTCAAGAACGCTGCTGGAGAGAGCCCGGCTCTGTTGGACCAGGTTCGACAGCTGGCTGCGAATATTGCATAGTCTTTGTACCTAGTCATCGCAGTAATTTCTACAGCGATGTGTGTTTCTTAATAGACTGTACATGCTGTGATTGATGCTGCCTTGATTAACCCTCGTGTCATTGCATCTGTATAGAGAAGCTCTCACTCCTATTGAAGCACAGCCAGGTCTAGTTGAGGTTGCCAGATAGTTAGTAAAGCAGAAACTAGAAGCCCATGTCCTACTCTGGCAATTAAATGCAACGTCTGTCATGCCTCGTCCTGGTCTTTTCAGAGGCTGCTGTCCTGGATGAAGGGCCTGCTGATCCAGCGTCGAGCCTGAGCAAGAGGGGAACTAGCAGAGCTGTGATGTAAGAAGTACTTAATTATGTGCTTCTCTTGATATAAATGAGTCATTACGCGTCACTGTTCATGGCCTGCAAGCGGGGGACCATCACCTGTACCAACTCAAAAGCCTTCTGGTGGATGATCTGCAACCTTTGCTTGACCTTGAACCTTGTGGCAATCAGGCTTCACCTTCGTCTTAGTCGACCATATGCCTCACCAACTTACTGTAGTTAGTCATATCGAGTCTCTAAAAGCTGCTGCTGCTGCTAGACGCAATCTAGGTTTGACTTACTTCCCTCCAAGAAACTCTATGAAAGAAAGACTCTAACCTTTCCTCCAGGAAACTCTGTGAGATGAAGAACTCTAATCCAAGACTGCCCTACTACCAAGCAAATCATCTCTTTACCTGCTGGCTACAACTCGTCACAACCAACATAGCTTCATCTCTGTCAACACTTTCTGCATAGACGCTCTCGAGACCTATACCACCGCAGATTCCCGAGAATGATGCCCTCTCATCACCCCGTCCCCGAGCTGGCACAGTCTCGAACCAGCCCCTCTGCCAAAACCCCCAAGACCACCAGCGGTCCCAGAACTGGGGAGTCTTTGAACCCGATGGACGCATACGCTCTAGCTGAAGCTCGACTGGATACCAGAGCAATGGCGAAAGCCTTCTTGCAGACCTGCCCGAACGACTGGTGCAGCGGATACAGCATCAATACCAAGGGTGTCCTCCACGAGCTGATCCAAGGCATAAAGCAATCAGAGACCACCAGCTCAGACGTGAACCCCGTAGCGATGATGAGATTCCGCTGGAGGGCAGCACGGGATGCAGACAACCTCGTGGCCTATTTTCAGCTCCCAGTTCCCGACGGACAATGCTGCCTCATGTGGGACATGCACTACTCCCTAGAGGAACGGAAGTCCCGGATCCCGGACTACTCAGACAAGTACATCCTGGCCCTTCACTTCATCCTAGGTGGCCCTATATCGCCGGAGCCGATCGAGAACCTCGAGGGCTACCCTTTCCCTCGGGTTGCACAGTATATTGCAACAGCCGTCGCTATGGCCGATCTCTCCTCCGAGAAGCAAGACGAGCTCCTAAACCGCATGTCAGACTTTGTGCTAAAGGAGCGAAAAACCTGGGCAGAGTCGAATGTCCAGATTGCGGGCAGGAAGCGAGACATTGCCGAGGCGCAGGGAACAGATCTGCTGCTGTGACGAGCAGCCAACTGGCGCGGGCGAGCATGGATAGTAGGGGGTTTGGAATAACACCAGGGACGAATTATGGTAGCGCTAGCTTTAGGCTTTCTATGCTTGAAATGATTTTTTTTTTTTTAAAGAAAAAAGGAGTTCGTGTTCCTTGTGTCGTGGATGTAGTGAACGTTGAGGAGCATGGGTGTTGAACTCTACAGAGAAGCACTTGTAACCAGATAATAGAATAGCGATTAGAATAGTATTTAGAATAGGAATTAAAATAGGGAGTTTAAAACAGGAGTCAAAATAATAAACAAAATAGATATTACGCTAGCAACAAGAATAGTAATAAGAATAGTAATACAAATAGTAATAAGAATAGGCCGAAAGATCGTGAACCCAACCAGCTAATGCCCGCTCCTTTGATATAATGATGGCCCTTCCTAGATAAGTACCTGTGTCTTCCCAGCCCGAGTATTAAAAGTGAACGTGGAAGAGATAAGAAGTCGACTCCTTACCTCGGCCAGACATTAGTCGTAGTCCTCGAAAAGTCCCGGTGCCTTCATCACGGCCACATAAAGCCACAACGTCTTATATCATAGCCCTGCCTGGCGCCAGTCCCTGTTTATGCAGCCAGTTTGCCGTTATGATGCTCCAATCGTTACTGTTTTCATCTCCCTAGATCTGGTGTGCTTCCCATGGCAGCCTATCCGGCGAGTCCTCTTACATGGTCTCATGTTCATCGGCCCATACACGTACCTCTCTTATATTTACGTTAAAGGAGCAGGGAAATCAATAGAGTGAGATAATGAATCATACAGGGTACCTTATATAAAGCTAGCAAGCAAATTATAATATATAAAAGTAGTAGTCTCTCTTAAGCCTAAGGAGTAAAAGGGGGCTATATAATAATTCCCCTAGCCGCTGCTGCCCACATTAACCTCCCCTTTCGAAAACCCCAAGGCCGCCTTGCCAAATGATCTTCTCCTCAGTAGGACCACGGAAAGTAGCAGGCTCTTCCAGGCATCATCGTGTGGATCGTCCGTTGTGCTACAGAATCCCCTACCCCGGCCGAACATGGCGCTGCAGCCTGGGTTGTTAGGACCGGCGGCCTTTGTCTTGCTTGGTTGTATACCCCAGCATTCGAAGCAGATCCCGACCGTACGAGTAGGTCTATTAGTGCTGAATTTAAAGGCTGTCCTCGCCGTCGGGACCAGGTGCGAGATGCAAGCGTTTGCCTTGTGCTTCTTAGCCTCTTGGCCGGTTATCTTACGGCGTAGCCGCTTGGCCCTACACTGCTAGAAGAGATGGTTATTCTAACTGCTGTCCTTATTGCTGTCCTTATTGCTATTCTTATTGCTATTCTTATTGCTATTCTTATAACTATTCTTATAACTATTCTAATTGCTGTCCTTATTATTATTTTACTTGCTATTTTACCTGCTATTTTACCTACTATTTTACCTGCTATTATATTTGCTATTATATCTGCTATTCTAACCGCTATTTTAATTACTATTTTTCGTATTATTCTTACTACTATTCTTCCGCTTGGAGATGTTACTTGTTAGCTTGGTACTTGATCTATATAATTATAAGGGTCTTTAATAATTAGTCAATAATCATCATTTCCTTTCCTAGTAAATTACCGGCTTCGCCACTGGTAATAAGCTAATATCCAACATCCTTGAGTGGTGTATTATATATTTAGCCACTGCTGGGACTCAACCAGCATCCTCGTTGCTCTGAAGTTCCTACCACGCCTCAAGACCAATTAGCCTCGCATCCCATCAACAGATTCCAGCTCCGTAGTCATCGAGACGATGTCATCATTGTCCAGCATCTATTTAGCTTCTGCTGAACATGTTCCTGAATCGCCTGCTATTGGAGCCGCTTTTGCCATCAGCTCCAGGCGGTGTGGAGCACCTTGAACGCATCCAACGACAACTACGCTCATCACTGAACTGATGCTTAACCGATTTGTCAGCACTTCCATTCACCTTGCCGACGGTATGCAGAAGCGCTTCCGAGAAGAGCAACATCCCACAGAGCTAGTAGAAGCATATCTTCCCAACACGGCGAGTAGCATTGAAGCGGATGCAGGCGACATGTTCCATTTCGTCCCGGCAGATGCTTCGGACGCAGACGCCAAGCGTCGAGCACGATCGCACGCAGTCAAGATCGCTCTGCAGCAAAAGCGGAAACTCCAGCGCGACACCCAGACTAATTTCCGCATAGTGAGTTCCAAGACGAGCTTGGTAAATGCTGGCAAGGACGAGGGCAGCGAGGTTCCCACAGAGCAGCGCCTCAGACGAGGACCCTCCTCGGGGTTGTTCGACCCCTTCCAGGTCCTGGCGGTAGACTCGCGCATGTTCCAGAAACTGCTCCATGACCGTAAGAGAGCTGATAGATGATCCTCCAAACTGAAAAAGTCGGATGGGGACAATATAAACTGACAAATGTGGTGGTCGTGGGGGTTCAGGCAGAGCACGGCAGGCTTCAGAGCCTGTGTTCAGCATAGCCCCCGATAGCTCCTTTCACAGCTTCCCGGCCGTCTTCCGCGGCGGGCTGGATGACCCGGCCCTCGGCAACGCCGTCATGCTCATGCTGGCTTTCTCGGTTGCGGAAGGGTGCATCAATAGCGAGTGCCTGAGGTACCAGACCCTGGCGCTGGGGGAACTGCGTGAGAGAATGAGCTCGGTTGAGCGTGCGACAACACTGGGGACGTTGGGTACGATCCTGTTCTTGGCCGGTGTCGAGGTATGTGTGATCCCTTGCATGATTTAAGTCGGCCATTGTTTCTTGTTGATAGTTGCTGAGATCATCGCTGCAGGCACGACTTGGGAAGAGAGACCATGTGCAAACACACCTGAACGCTGTCCAGAGAATCCTCGAGCTTGGCGGGACGAAAGGGCTGTACCTTACCCCTGGCATCAAGAGGGCTATATTTTGGTGAATCTGACCCCAGGATCGTAGCTAACATCGGGTCGTCCTACTTACTTCCACACAGGCAGGATCTCAACTCCTCCATCCTGACTGGCTCATCACGCATAGTCGACCATGACACCTTCGTGGAGATGCACTGGCAGCGTGACCCCTTTGTACCTCAGTTCTACCAGCTGCCATCCGGCTTCCAACGTTTGAGGAGTACTCTGAGCAGCGACTTCGTCCGGGTTCTGGAAGATGTCCGCGCGCTGCAGCACATCAGGAACAGGGCAAGGCATCATACTCCCGCCGACCCTCTTGAGATCGCGTACATCAACAACCACCAGGCGTCCATCCAGTCTCGTCTTCTGGCCCTGAAAGGCATGGACCCTCTGCTGGAGTGCGTCAGACTCGCAGCATACCTTTGCTCCAGCGTGTTGTGCTGCAGCGTCTGGTGCGGACGACTACTGCCGGTACGTCACACTCAGCTCGTCGTGAAAGTGCCTGAAGAATCTGTCCATCTCATATGCAATTCGAACAGGATAACATATCTGCGCAACTCCTCCAACGCTTGCAAGTAGCCCTAGAGGAGGATGTCTGGGTCGACAACATCGAGTTGCTACGATGGCTCGTCTGCATGGGTGGTTCATTCGCAACTACACCCAACATCAGAGCAGGCTTTACAACACTTTCCAGGGAAAGATTGCCGCAGATGCTCGGTGAGAACAGTTATAGCCGCTATCTGCGGCCTGTTCCTTCGTTGGCGGAGGCGATGCAGAGCTTCGTTTGGTCAGGGAAGGCCTTCTCGGCCCAAGTCTATGGTTTCTGGGCGGAGGTGACGAATTGATGGTCATTCTTGTCTGCGAGATGAAGGAACAAGCTTGCGTACACTCACCGTGTGTGATTCGCACCGATCAATGACTCCATCATCAACACTGCTCGAGCCAAGTGACCATTCTGAAGCCTCCCAAAGCGGCAATAGGTAATGGCCCAAATGGTGTTAGCACAGTGAACGTTGGAGTGCGGCCCGCCACCGCCGCGTGCTGATCCACGGGCACGGTAACGGGGCATGTCCAGCGCTGTTCCCGAATAGGAAGTACCTTGTTGCCCGTGTAAGTCGCAGGTCCAAAGAGCGAAGCCTGTCGGAGGGGGACGATGTAGGGCAATCTATGTGTGATGTACAAGACATGTTGCTTGATAATCAGACAGTGACTTTTATCCTTGCCTGTCGTGGAGTATTGACATGCGCATCTGCAGAGTCTCTCTCCAGCATATATATAGAGGTTGCACTCACAGCAGACCCTACGGCTGTCACCACCAAACCCTTTCTTTCCCAAGGAAAAACATCTCTCTCTCGTCGACACACTGATTCCCAAGGAGAATAACCTGAGCCATCATGGCCTCAACGCAGTCAAGACTGTTCGAGCCCGTCAAGATTGGCACTATGCAACTCCAACATCGGATTGCCATGTGTCCAATGACCCGATGTCGCGTAACAGATGGCTACGTCCCTAGTCCCCTGGTGAAGGAATACTACAAACAACGCGCTTGCGTTCCCGGCACTCTGCTGGTCAGCGAGGGGATCGTGGTGTCGAAGAGCATGGTGGGCGGGTTCCCGTCGCCCGGGATCTGGAGTCCGGAGCAGATCGCCGCTTGGAAAGAGGTGACCCGAGAAGTCCATGGCCAAGGCAGCTTCATCGTCGCCCAGCTCTTCGGCTTCGGGCGAGCGGCCACGGAAGAAGGGCTGAGGAGGGAAGGGATCGACCATGTTGGGCCGAGCGCTGTTCCGATTGACCGCCATCACCCAACGCCACGAGCGATGACCGTCGCAGAGATCAAGCAGGTCGTCGAGGACTTTGCGACCGCCTCTAGGAACGCCACCGAGGCTGGCTTTGACGGGGTCGAGTGCCACGGCGCGAACGGTTACCTCCTCAACCAGTTCATGTCCGAGAACGCGAACCGACGCGACGATCTATACGGCGGCAGCATCGAGAATCGATCGCGACTCGTCGAGGAGGTCCTGAAAGCCATGGTCGACGCCGTTGGCCCGGACCGAGTCGGTCTACGCCTGAGCCCGTTCAGTCCGTTCCAGGGCATGTCCGTGCCCGACCCGGTCCCCCAGCACGAGCATGTGATCCGAAAGGCCAACTCGCTCGGCCTGATGTATCTGAGCATGGTGGAAGCACGCATCTCCGGATCAACCGACGACGACGACGATGCGAAGCCCGCCGGGGATATCGACTTCTCCTACGATTCGTGGGACGGTCCCATCCTCGTCGCTGGTGGGTATACGGCCGGCAGTGCCAGGGAACTTGTTGATGTCAAGCGCCCGCAGAGCGATGTCGTTGTCATGTTTGGAAGGCATTTCGTGTCCAACCCGGACTTGGTGCACAGGGTCAAGGCCGGGTTGCCGTTCAGCGAATACGATCGAGCAACGTTCTACATCAACTCTTCCGAGGGATACATCGACTACCCCGCAAGCGAGGGTTTTGACGAAGCACGTTGATAAGACAGATGAATGATAAAGATGCGTCAGAGACCGCTCACTTGAGATATTGTCTGTTTTGAACACCACAAACCCCGTCTGTGGTAACATCGAGACCGCTAATCTAGTTAGTAGTTGGTGGGGTAGACAGGCTGATCGTTTACAGATGCATGTCAAAGTGTCAATAAGAGATGAACTCCCATCGTGTCACTTTGTCCTGTTTGTACCTGTGATGAAGCCTGTGAAGACTCACGCAGGCCTGACAAAAGTGTTTGTCGCTCATTCTGATGGTGAATTACAGCTGCTGCACTTGGGGTATTCAGTTCTTGCAACACCACGAAGGCTCCAAGAACATGAACGAAGAGAGATACAGTCCAGTCAAGAGTGTAAACGGGGTATATTTAGTTCATGAAGTCATAAGAATATATCAACGAGTCCCCAACGCGGGTCAAATAACACACTCCACGAAGGTCCCCGATGCTGCATCCTGGTCAGAAACCCCCTTCAGCATTTCCACTCCACGAAGACGCCCTGCAGCTCGCTATCGTTTGCAGCGGTCGAGACTCCCTGAAGGCGCACGCCGCCGACATCCGCGTTCATCTTGGAGACTCGGAGGTGGACGTGGATCTCCGGGTGGCAGCGGATCTCGCCTCCGATGTGGAACTGGTCCGACGCGAAGCCGGGCTGGTCCCAGGACGTCAGGTCGATCATGGCGAGCGAATCGCTGACGTTGGCGAAGTTCTCGACGTCGTCGAAGGAGTAAGGCCCGCCGAGCGTCGAGATGGGGCGAAACTCGACGAGGGCGTTGCCTCCCTGCGTACTGAAGGTGTCCTTGTTGTTCGCCTTGCGCTGCTTCCACCCGAACTTGCAGTCTATCGCACCGGGCGGGAAACCGCCGAAGAGCGCGATCTGGTCCTGGTTGCTGCCCCTGGCGCCGAGAGTCACAGACAGCGTGTTGCCGGACGGCTGGGAGATGGCCTCGTCTGGGGCGGTGTCCTTCAGGACGATGAGCTCGGGAGCGACAATGTGACCCGGAACGCACACAGGCTGCTGACTTGGAGTCAATTGGTTTTCGCGTGATGGCGCATCGGTTGCTGTGGCGTCGGGTGCGCCGACGGTGGTGGGAAGCGCATACACGGCTCTTAGCAAGGTGAGGCCCGAGGTGATGATTGAGAGAGTGTGCATCTTTGGTGAATAAGAGGTTGGTTGGTCAATGTTGAGATAAATCTTCGACTTGGAATGTTGGTGGAATGGTTTGGAAGAAAGAAAGGAAGAAAGAAGTATGTGTCGGCAGGCTTCTTAAACAGCACGAGAGTGTAAGTCGGATGACGAGGATGGAGGAGATGAGAGGGTGATGAGATGAAGCCAGCGAGCTATACATCAACTCAGTGTCTCTTTCTGAATGTTGAAAGGCTGCGAAAAAGAAAGAAAGAAAAAAGCCTGCACTCGTGAGGCAGTGAGTGTTGCTCATGAGCTCTGGGGATCATTCATCCCTGTTCTCTCCCTTGGCAGATGCTGATCATAGTACTTGATGTCCGCCGCACAAGTCACGCGATGTTAATATGAAATAAAGTAGGATAGGAAGCCCCTCTTCTTCTGAACGTGGCACATCGACCAGCAGCCTTTGGAAAGAGACACAGCCATTGATGCTGTGCTAGGTCAAGCGTTGGGGCCAACGAGCACAGCTTGTCAGGGGACACGTCAAGAGACATGGAAGACACTGTTGCAGCTTTAGTTCTTCGCGTCATTCGAGAGGAAAACAATCACCTGTCCTGACTAAGGTTTGTTATGTCTCTGAAGAATACAGAGCTGATCCTAGCTGCCATAGTTGAAGGGTCAAAAGTCGGTCAGGGTTGTCTCAGCAATCTCCATGCCAATCCCCGCCACTGAGGTGCACACTTCACGACTTGGAGTTCCCTGTGCGAGTCCTCAGCAGTCCTTGTAAGTCTGTGTAAGTAAGTAAGTGCACTTGGAGTCGCTGATGCAGGGGTTGGATATGCCGGTCTGGGCGCATAACGCATTGTGCATAAGTCGCTGCACTCTCAACGCGACACAACGTCACTGCAAAGTAAAGTCAGGGCAAAAGGGTGTCTAAGCGAGACACTAAATTTTGACTCAAAGACCATCCTTACCTTAATCACAGGCACCATCAAACGTCAACTCGTCCCAAAAACAGTACTCTAGGTACCGAGAGGCGTTTGCCAGGGATGGTGCATCTCTGCTCTGTATGTTTTCGCATCGAACTCGAATGATTGAGTGCTACGAACATGGTCAGTCTCCATTTCCAACAACTGATTACTTCTTTACTCTCCCATTCCAGTCAATGGGGAGATCGTACAGCAGCGGATCAATGCTGATTGTGATTTTGTTGGATCAAGATTGCGGCCAACAAGCTGCAGCATCGCTGTGCCACCACCAGTCGCTTCTTTTCACGCCAACTGATCACTGACGAGAAGACTCGGAGATCATGGCGCACTTCAAGGTTGAGATGTTCAAGGCTCAGCATGTTTTTCGACCAACGTATATTGCCAAGGCCTAAATATAGACCTGCGATGCAGAGCAGAGCAAAGAAGAGAAGAGCACAGCAGAGATGGAGCCGAGATGGAGCAGAGAACATAGTGACGCAGTGTCACGTGCAGGGGTACTGCAACTGTTACGTTCCTCACGTGCCCCCCTCAAACTTGAGAGGAACCATCACTCCTACACATCACCTTCGGTTTGCTTGCTTTGCATCTTGAACCTCGTGTGATTGATCACTCCTACCTTTACTTCGCTCCTTTGACCGTGACACGCAACAGGCAGTGCTTGACCGAGACTGAATGGATTGATCGTGGCTGTGTCCCCCCCAAAAACCACACCATACAAGCGCAAGGAGACTGATAGGCAGCCAGGTCGGGCCTTTTCTTCTCAGGCGGCTGATGAGGAGATGCACGACCACAGCCGGCGCTGTCGGGTCGAACAATTTGGCCACCGCCCCTTCCCTTCCTCCATGGCTGGCTTACCTGCATGCGACTCTGACCCAACGACCTGGCCGAGAGGTTCGTCTTTGTCATGGAGCGTGAAGGAGCTGATCATGACCAGTGTGGACAGATCGAGTGGTGAGGCATCACGAGGGCTCACGTGCGCCTCTTCTTGGGAGCCACCCCTTCCAGGCCCATACAGAGAGAGAAGCCTCTTCTTATTAGTCGTACCTGAAGCATATCGAGTCGAATCGACAATGAGTGGCCGTGGGCAATAAATGGCATGTTTAAGCCCGAGGGATTTTGTTCGCCTCGTCCGTGCACCTCGTCTGTTACACTGCACCACTGCCGCCGAACGACGTACGAGCCAAGCATGTCACTGCACCTACGCGCCCGCAATCCTGGGTGTTGTCCATCAAGCAAGTCTTGTTGTCGAGCAGACGACATGGGATCCCTGTGCTTGGTACTCCCTTCATACGGTTATGCATGCCGGCTGACTATCTCAGAAGAGGGGCTACGGCGGTTCATCTCCCGGCAGTGCCTATCTTCGATCTGCTTCAAGCTAAAAGTCTGTAAGCAGGATCGTGGCTTATTACCGCGGTCCTGTTTTAGAAATGCCATGCAGGCGCGCAGTCCTTTGCCGCAGCTAATCATCCTCTTGAGGGGGTAGTCAAGCAGGTCGATTGGCCAGCCTTACGAGCTTCCCCCTCCCCCCCTGGTTCCTATGTCAGCCCCAAGCCTGAACCTGTCTCCAACTCTCCACTTCCGATGCGACCCAAGTCTTTTGCTGGAGCCTGTTAGGAGTTCTCGGACTGGTGCACTTCCCGAAGGATTCGAGCATCTCAGTAAGTCAGCCATACAGAAGGAACTGCCAAGCGTTTGCGCCATGGTGCCTAGGGGACCCTATTCATGCCGAATTGTGGTTTGGCTAATCTCCAGACCCCCGGGCTGGCTCTGGCTTCTGAAACGTACTCGTAAAGGAACGAATTATCGACTCGTGTAGCCCAAATCAGATTGAAGGCACACTCGTTCCTTGTCCTGATGACTCTCAGCCTCAGCCTTACAGTCGGCACTTGGAGTCTTTAAAGGGTCGTGGTCATTCCCATTCTTCGTGCTTCTCGGTATCGAGTCTTCTCCGCAACCTTCCTTCCATTCAAAGAAGAGATCATTACGCAAAGGCCTACGGGACCAATGGCGCAAAACGAGAAGCTCGTCGGCTCTGCTGTGGAGAAACTCAAGTTCATCAGCAGCCCTCTTCATCCTGATGCTACCGGTAGATCTGCTCCTTCGTTAGAAGCAACTGCGTCGAACGGTGTCTCCAGCTCTTCGACCCAGAGAAGCCTGGATGAGATTCGGCTTGCCCACAATGACGATGCGACGAACCTCGAAATCTTCTATGACTTGTTCTTGGCTGTAAGTGTCATTGAATGCTCGTGCAAGTGCTGAATTTATCCGGACGTTGCTAACTACTTCACCATCCCAGGCCGTATGCTACTCTCTTTCACTTCTGACTCGAACAATTGGAGAGAGACATCAAGACTAACAACCTCCGCCCCCGAGGAAGTGCATCAACCTCTTCAGTCAAAACCAGCAGCTCACCACATTGAGAGGTCTTTCCGCCTATTGTGGGTTCTTCGGGTGCGTTACCAGCAGCAAGGACTGACTCGGTTGCTGAGAGGTCTCTTGCTAACTGAACGTTCTAACCAGCATCATCTGGACAACATGGTTCATGACCGGAATGTACGATGTTCGCTTCCTCAAGGACAGCATCTTCGAGCGCCTTGCCCGTGGTGTTCATCTCGGTGTACTGGTCGGCTTCGTCGTCGTGTCGCCCAACTTTGACACCCAAGACCAGGACCCTGTCGTCTTCAAGACCTTCAGTATGCTGTCGCCCCCGTTTCACCGAAAGCTCCAGGAGCTATTGACTCGAAATGAAAGAGTACTAACCAGGCCGAAGCCATCATTCTCATGGTCTCCAGACTGTGTCTTGCCGCGGAATACGGCAGTGTTCTCTACCACTTGCGCGCATTCCGTGATGCACGACTGCCCGTGGGGCTTCTCGTCGTGAAGAACGGCCTCGCCGCCATCATCTACTTGGCTGTATCTTTCAGGTTCCGAGAAGGACACAACAGCACCATTTTCTCGGTCTGGTATATCCTGGCCGGAGGTGTGTGCCCCCCCCCTCCCCTCTTGCCTCTTTGGCTGGACAGAGGTGTTGACTGACTCCTTTGCCCTCAGTCGAGATTATAGGCGTCATCTTCCTCTCTTGGAAGTATCGTTTCCTGTCCTTCCATGGGACGTACATAATGAAGCGGATCGGCCTCCTCACCTGCATCCTCTTCGGTGAAGGCGTGGCCTCGGCCTGTGGCAGCGTCACGAAAGTCATCAAGGTCGAGGAGCACGTCGAGGTCTGGACGTCGCAGACCATTGGCACGGTTACGGCTTGCGTCACGCTCATGTACATCGTCTACATGGTGTACTCGGACTGGGTTTCCAAGGTCCAGCTACCAGGGTGGAGGCAGATGGCCTGGGTGCTGCTGCATTTTCCCCTGCACCTGGTCATGATGCTCTTCATGGAAGGCTGCTCGCAGTTCATCATCTTCTGGAAACTGTCCGAGAAGTCCATCTGGATGATCGGGCAGTTTGTTCCTCTGTGGGAAGGGATAATGGACGACCCTCAAAGGTTCGTGGCTGGCATGAATGACTTGGTGACGGAGTTTGTCAAGAAGTTCCCTCCGGTGTACACGGCGCTCTACACGGCGCTGGAGGATGCCCTAGCCACGATAGATGATTTTGACTACGATGAAACTTTCGACCGCTGGTGGAACATGACGTCTGAAGCCGAGATTGAGAAGGACAAGGGCTACAGAGAGCTCTATGGCGCTCTCGAGAGCATCATTCTGACGTTGGACAACACCCTCTACAACAAATACGGCATCGACTACACTGAAGACGTTGTGAATTCCGAGGGACTGACTGATGACGGTCAGCTAGACGTCCTGCAAATGACCATCAACAACAGAAGCTACGGTCGCTTCCGCGTTGTGTTCCAGTACACCTTTGCCTGCGCAGGCTTCTTCCTGGGTCTCGCGAACCTGCTCTCCATCATCTCCAGGACCAAGAGGTGGACGTGGAGCGCGACCACATACCACTTGGCCATCTTCCTGCTCGCTCTTGGCATCAGCCTCGTCGCTGCCGTGTCCCAGAATGACGAATACTTGATGAACTACCAGTTCACTCCGTGGATTCTTCCGACGTTGCTGTTCGCGTACATCCTAATCCTCGCCACGAACCACGTCAGCGGCTGGCTGGCTGCGAGCAGGGACAAGAAGGAAACAAGGAAGGCGGACATGGAGGCTAGGGATCGCTCGGGAGACTCGATCACTTTTGGATCGAACGGTCAGCCAAATACCACCCTGGGGACGGACAAGACTCCCATGTACTCGTACGTACCAGAAGACGACCAGAGGACGTCGCACCCAGACACGCCAGCGGAGGGAGTCCTATCGGTGCCGCGGCGTCCCGTGCCGTACTCTTCAGCGAACTATGCGTCTGACAATGCAGTTTGAGAGCTATGAAAACGTATGAAGTCATTATGAGATGGTTCAGATTGGATATTAGCGGTAGCCGGTATTGACATAAATTCCCACAAGTGTGTTTGAGTGTCAGACCTCTGTCTCTTCCTATTGCTTGGGGACCTCCTTCAAGCCAGCCCAGTGCCCCTTGAGAGAGATTTGCAATTCCAGCACCCTAAAATTCCTTGGAACGACTATTGGCATGGCGGGACGCGCATGGCTCAGCACATACGCGTGTGGATTCGGTGAAGTTGTGGTGATGGTTGCAAGGCGGGCTCGACTTACACACAGCTTCCAAGCAGACTCTTCTACGTAGAACCCTGCCAGACATTCCGCAACGTCGCCAATAATTCGATAAGACACATCAAGTTGAATGCGTAAACCAGTCTGATTCACATGCAGCGGCGACTCAATTTCGCAGAACGCACAGGCGTCAGGGAACCCCGACAGCCATCATCGGATCAACAGGATGCGGCTGGACGATACTGACGCAATCAAGCCATGTGTGATACTGCAGGTATCCAGCCATTCTGCAGGAGGCCGTGATATTTGATAAGACAGCCCCGTCCTGGATTTATTATTGGCCTTGGCATGGCTCAGCTGGCTGCAGCCCGTCCATCCATTGCGCGCGGCCAACGAGGCTCTGCCGCTCGCCACACACGGGTTGTGTGATGCGCCAGTCAGGTCCCGAGCCTGATGGGCGTCCTACAGCCCGAGCGCCATGAGCTGGATTCCTTTTCCCTTCTCGCGCGCACACAGCAGGACCAGTATTTATCTGCCAAGGTTGGCGTTGCCTTGATGTTCTCTGCATCAAGTGCCCCAAACCCGCCGTGGGCGCTGCGATGCAACAACATTCGACAAGTATCTTATTGAGCACAGGTGTCCTTCCGGGATATCCCATCGCAAATATGACAGGAGGCTCCGCGAGAAGTGCGCATCGATCCAAGCAGCCCCCTGCTGCTGTTCAAGAAGGGGCAGTCCACGCGCAGAACCAGGGATTTGTTCATGCTGTCCGACGGGACGATGATGACGAGATTGAATTCATACCTCTTGACGAGCTGACGAACGAGGAACAGCCGACAGACAGTACGGACCAGGCCGTCGAATGTCCTGATCCTGGCAGACAACAGTCTCGAGACCGAGTGGAGCAGGCCGAAGCAAGCCAGTCCATCAGCCAAAGTGCCGGCCGCTCAAATGCCAGCAACGGCGACGACAACATCATAGCTGTCCGTGGATTCGCACGCAGGGCTCATCTCGGCGGCTGGCTCCCTCGCGTGCTTGATACCGAGTCGACCAGCCAACGAATCTGGTGGTCACGACGGAGCCGGGCTCTGATGGTGCAGATCTCGATCATCGGAGTCATCCTGTTTCTCAATCTCGGCCTGACCATCTTCGCTGTCTCCAGCTACGGGAGCAGCAACGGAGTCGGCCTGGTGTACGAGGGCAAGTGCTCGACCGTCCGGGCCCTGGACCTGTGGCTGCATCTACTCATCAACCTGCTGTCCACCGGCCTGCTGTCCGCGTCGAATTACTGCATGCAGCTCCAGGCCGCGCCGATGCGGAGAGATGTAGACGCGGCGCACAAGGACGGAAAGTGGCTGGACATTGGCATCCCAAGCCTTCGCAACCTCGTCTACATCAACTGGTGGAGGCGTGTGTCGTGGGCGCTGTTGGCCTTCAGCTCGGTGCCCGTTCATCTGATGTAAGTGAGTGTCCATGTCATGGAGAAGCGCTGGGACTTGAGAAAAAGTCTGACTGGTCTGTGATGGATTAGCTATAACTCAGCAGTCTTCCAGTCCCTTTCGTCCCACAGCTACACGGTAGGGGTGGTGAAGGACTCGTTCACGAATGGTGCCTCGTGGGACCTCGCCAATGCAGAGGATCGTCGCTTCGGCGATCCTGGGTGGTATGATACGGAAGGCCTGGACCGGGTCAATCCAAAGCATTGGAATTACACGAGCCGGATCCTCGATCTGCAGACATCCGCGTCGACTTACACGAGACTCAACGTGTCGGCGTGCTTCGATCTCTACAACGACTACTGGGTCCCCCAAGGCAACGCGCTGCTCTTTGTCCGGAACGAGAGCGTCCAGACTCCAGCCAACGACAGCCTGCTCATATACGTCGGTGTTGTCCCGAGATCAGATGACTGGGCCAAGAACATGTGGGCGCTGGGTAACGGGACACGCGAGTTCAAAGCCAGGCCTCCTGATTCACCAGTCAAGACATGGTTTGTTGGCTCGCCCAAGTACGAGGTCTCTCACTGCTTGGTTCAACCTCCTGAAAGACTCCGATCCGAGTGCAGGTTCGAGTACTCGCCCTACATCATGTTCACGGTGTGCCTGATGAACATGATCAAGGCTGTCATCATGCTCCTGATCTGGGTGTTGAGGAGGAGGCAGGAGAAACAAGGGGACCCAGGTAGACAGATCCTGTACACGCTTGGTGATGCTATATCGTCGTTCATGAGGGAGCCGGATCGGCACACACGGGAGCTGTGTCTTGCTACCAAGGACGACTTCCGGACCCATCGCAATTGGAAATTCAAGGAGATCCCTCTGAAGGACGTGAAGGGTTATACAGGAGGTCATCCGAGAGCAATGACTGAGACGTCGTATAGATGGCGCAAGGCAGCAAGCCCCCGAAGATGGTTCATCCTGCTGGCTGCGTGAGTATCCCTCTCTTCTATGGAGTGACATCCTGAGCTACAAACCTTGCAGCACAACTCACATTGAACCACTCCTGCAGATGCATCACAGTTCTCCTCATCGTCGGGATCCTGCTTCTTCTCGGCAGCATCAGCCTGCGCCACCGCTCCTGGGACACCGACATGCGAGGCCTGTTGCGATTCGGCTTCGGCGCCCTGACGCCAGACACGTTCCTCGTCCTCAACCTGCCACGAGGCGACCCGGAGGGGCTGATCTCCAACGTCCTCATCGCCAACCTCCCGCAGCTCGTCCTGTCCGTGCTGTACATCCTGTACAACACGATGCTCAGCACGTTCCTCGTCCAGAGGGAGTTCAGCAGGATGCACCTGGACCGGTACCGCAAGCCGCTGCGAGTCTCCGAGCCCCAGGGCATCCAGCGGTCGAGCTACTTCATCTCGCTGCCCTTGCGGTACGGCGTGCCTCTGTATGCCAGCTCGGGCGTGATGCACTGGCTCGTCTCGCGCAGTTTCTTCCTGGCGCGCATCACGGCGATGGATCCCGACAATGAGCAGAACGAGGATGATTCCTTTTCGACGTGCGCCTATAGCCCGTTTGCCATCTTTGTCAGTACGTATATGGTCTTCTTCTTCTGTCTTGCTTCTCTCTTTTCCTTTTCCTTTTCTTCACTTTCTTTTCGTCTTGTCCTTTTTTTTTTTTTTTTTTTTTTTTGTGCGTGTGTGTGTGTGTGTGTGTGTGTGTGTGTGTTCGTATTTGTGTGACCTTCTCCCCTCTCTGACGTCTTCGCTTACTACTCACTTCTCCCTCATGTAGCCATGGTCGTAGGCATCGTCCTGGTCGGCGTCATCGTAGGCATCGGGTTCCGCAAGTACGAAGGCATCATGAGAATGGTCTCCACCAACAGCAAGGCCATCAGCGCAGCCTGCCACGTGCTCACCCAGGACAAAAAGGAGGGGTACTTGCTTCCGGTGCAGTGGGGGGTGGTCAGTAGACAGAACGGAGTCGGCCATTGCGCCTTCACGACAGCGCGGACGAACAGCATCAAGCCGCCCAAGAAGGGGATGAGGTATTCTTGACACTCTTCAAGCGGAAGACAGCAGCAGCTAGCCAGCTTGGCAAGGCGATCCGATCAGAAACCGTCGCTTCTCTGAAAGGGAGAACATGTTTCGAAAGGAACAGTCGGCACAAGATCACACGACATGAAACGCAATCCTCACTGTTCGAGGGTCCAAGCATTGAGCAAGGCATCCAAGGGGTTGTCCGTGTGTCGAGGGAACATGACACCGCCACACGCTGCAGAACCAAGGCTCGACACAATCAGCATCCGTCGAGCGTATGTTCTCGCCTTGCTCCTCCTCCTTGCTGCCAACGTCAGCAAATCATTGTTTCGACCTCAGGTTTCCGCGAGCGTTCCTCGAAGCGAGACAAGCCTCCCCTCCCGAAAGCTGACACGGGGATCAAACCAAAAGCCCCAAGGCAAACGTTCATGTTCGGCGACCCTGCAGCAAAGGTGCCGAGCCAAGCGTTGGAGACTATCTTCTTTGCATCGATAATCCCCGTTCCGATCTGGTGCTAGACTAGTTATTGCTCTGGACTTGGCTACAACTGCCATTTACGGCGTGCTGTTTATCCCCACGTCAACGGAGTTAGTCCAAACTCTGAGAGCCCCCTGCGTAGACTCTCGTTCCAGCCATTCTCTCTGCATAAGCGAGGGCCCAAGCCGCTGGGTTTCTCTTGTACAGTACAGCCACAGGCCTAGAAAGGACGATGGCATCCGGTCCGCCCCGCAATGGTCCCTGGAAGCATGGATCCCCGACTCAGGCAGTCGGGTGAATACATGCCCAATGGAGGCCTCACTTCTGCATTCGACAAATGATTTGGAAGATGCGAAAGCTTAATCGATGTTGAGGTCATGCTGGAGACACTAGGTCGCTCTTCATGCTTGCTGTACTTACACGCTGGCCGAGTACACACACCACGAGAACAATCCTTCTTGCCGCCGCGAAAGTCATGGAGCATCGTTCCAGGAGCTGCGTGCCGTGCCGAACGGTATTGTTTCATCTCATGACATGCGATCACCGTTTGCTGCCGAATGCCGCATCTACTATACATATCTACGTATGCAGGAACCAGACAGATCCTGGCGCGCGTCTGTGCCCTCCCTCCAAACCCCCCGGTTCAAAACACCCCGACTTTTGGGAAATGTTTCGAAATCGGCCGTCCGTGACAAGAACACAGTGCCGTGCGGTCCGATTGATGTACCGACTAAACGGCGTGCGGCTTTTGAGTTTAGGGCCGCCATCCGCCCCATCCGTCTGCAAGATTTGGGCCCGTCCGTCCCTTGTTAGTCGCCCATGTGGGATACGCCGAACGACACACCATGTCCAAGGGCGGCCGCCCAAGAACTTGGGGAATTGCTAATTCTGGGAGGACCAAAGAAAGCACATGGCCGGGCTGAGTGAAGGCAGACCAACCAAGACTGACTTGAACTTAGGCCCATCTTAACAACCCCCCCAAAAGCTTGTTTCCATCGTGTCAACCCTCTCGCCGCGGCCGCCCTTGGTTCAGCTTAGCGCCGACGTCCATCTGTCTCGCAACAGGCATGCTGCGAAAAAGGGCCCTGGATATGGCATGACCGGCAAGGGTTTCAAGACATGTATCGACTTTCCTGAAAAGTGACGTGGAAAGGGGGGGCGCAGAATGGAGAAACTGACTTTGCACACTGCCATCTTCCGTATCCCGAGGGACCGTGGGTTGGCTTTGTCACGAGCGAGCAACGGTATATAAACGCTGTTGTTATGCCCTCAAGTCATCGTGAAGCATCATTCAAACATTCAAACAACCGCTCCAGCAGAACACTTCTCCAAGCCCTTCAACCCCATAAACCAAACCCTCCTCTCCTCCATCCACCCCCAATTTATCATCCACAATGCAGTACTCTCTTCTCAACCTCGCTGCTCTGGCCTTGACAGCCTCCCAAGTCTCGGCTGAGGTCCACAAGGTCCAGGTCGGTCAGGACGGTCTGACCTTCAGCCCCAACAACATCAAGGCCAGCAAGGGCGACCTTGTCGAGTTCCATTTCGACGGGGACCACAGCGTTGTTGCCAGTGACTTCGACGCACCATGCACCCCTGCTAAATCAGGTGGCTTCGGATCTGGACCTCTGCCTGACGGTGACAAGGTTCGTTCTCTCTTCTCTCTTCTCTCTGTCATCATTGCGCACCTATTTTGTTCACGACCGGCTAACTAATACTGACTCCAGACCTGGTTCTCCATCAACATCACAAGCACTGATCCCATCTGGTTCTACTGCGGCGTGCCCGGCCACTGCCAAGCTGGCATGGTCGGTGTTATCAACGAGGGAACAGCACACAACCTCAGCGACTACGCCAGCGCAGCCGCCAAGACCGAGAAGACCACCAACCCTCCCCAGCCCTTCGGCGGCATCATCAGCCAGAAGGCCATCTCCGAAGGCTCCTCGGCCGAGGCTTCTGGCACCTCTGGCAGCTCTGCCACCGCAACCCACTCTGGCAGCGCCGCTGCTACCACCACTTCTGCCAAGGGCGATGCCGGACGTCTGCACGGATCCATGATTGGAGTCTTCGGTCTCAGCCTGGTCCTTGCAGGTGCTCTCTCTGCCTAAACTCGTCACTGGGGTGGGTGAATGACTCTTGCTTGAATTATAAAGAGGAGGGTTTGAGGGTTTGGCTGTGAAAGCTATCACCTGCTTGGTGATTTGCGCAAACCCGGTGTTATATCTACACACGCGACCATTTCATCATGTGTTTTCTTTTTGCTGTTTGGAAAAAAAGCCGAAGCTACACGGTTCTGTTGTTTTGATGCATAGATTGTTCTTGTATGAGCGAGGGATGAATACCTAAAACAATATTTTATCAAGGAGGCCAACTCATAGAGAGAAGCATGCATCTGTGATTTCATGCCTGTTACCTGGATGCAGCTCATTCTCGCGAATCCAGGGGAGGAGCCAGCTTCAGCACAGGTCTCGTGCCGTAGAAAGCGATGCACCCCTTACGATTCCAGTCTCTTCAAGATGACCCTGCTGATCATGGGCCCTGGCCCATGTCTGCTTTCATCATGATGAGTCGTGCTTTGATTAACTGTAATCATGTACTCCGTACAAGACGTCCTATCAAGGCATCCTTCCGCCATACCTAATGGGAGCTCGATGAATCGACCTGCAATACCATCATCACTTTCTCCGTCAGGCATTATAACGTGAAGAACAAGTGCAAATAAGAAGGAAGATGGTTCTAATGTCCCCTCTTCCGGGTGAGGTCCCACGAACCAAGAAGAAGGAGGAAGGCTGAGAATAAGTGAGTCAGCTTGCGAGTTCCACATATAGTACTGCTCAGCCATACTCTTTGCACGGTAGAAACGGCTCTCGTAGTTGGCAACCAGTTTCACACAGAAGTGACTGATATAGACGAAGAAGTGATAGTCCGCCATCTCTGGTCTCCTTAGCAACTGCAAATGCGTCACAGACTGCCCTGGCTTGACTCTCGTCGTTGATAGCAAGTAGACTGTGTTCAAGCTATTTCCCAGTTTTCAACTCCGATTTCAGTGAACCAGTCCTGCCTTGGTATTGCACTTTTATGAAATGTGCTGAAATCGCGATGGATGAACATACAGTCTCAGACAGGAAACACAGGCCTCGATTGTTTACGAGCACATGTCAGATTAATGATGAGCAATTCGAGATGGAGCTGGCTAGAAGGGTTCAGCATTGTTGACAGCGCGGAACGGTTCTCCTGGGCTTATTAAACGTTGGTCACTTGAGACCCAAGGAAAATAAGCCTTCTTCACTCTAATGCCAGGGCGCATATTGTCGCTGGACTTTGAACTACTTATGAGCTAACATAGTACTTTGACCGAAGTTACCTCGGAGGATCCTTGTCATTGATAGCAGTGTTCATTGGGGCGTGCTCTGAGAAGAGCCTTTGTCTGACGAGAATGAATTGGAAGGCAGCGAACACATGAAGAAGAAGATATCAGGGGTTCGACCTGCACCACTATCCAAAGACCCAAAATGTCTTGAATGCTTCCATCACAGCATTGGAGGCACACGGTGATCGATGAGACTCGTCTACGGTTAAGTAAATCCTTATCAAATCATGACAATATCACACCGCACATCATGTGCCGGTCGAGGAGTGTAAAGTTCAAGCAGATACAACTGCTCAAGACATTCCATCGATCTGTATGATCACCTGGGCTCTGACATGACAAGTCGAGCCGTCAGACATGTCAGCTGGCCTGGGCAGCTCAGTATCAACCTAGGATGCTGAAAGCCTCACCCCAACGGATCAACAGAAAGAAATTTTATGGCATTGCAGTTGACAAAATCAGAAGTGTAAGACTATGTTTGGACCAGAAGATAGGGCCGTATTGCTGGGGCTTAAGGTGCTTCAATAATCAGCAAGGCATCAGACTTTGATATTTACAACAGCGCGGCCGAAGGGCAGTTGACAACAAGTTCGGCAGTCCCTATTTCCAAGGAATATTCAATGTATATGCTCCCTGAGTGAACGCTTTATCGACCTGCCTCGAACCTCGTCTTGATATCCAGAACCAGTCTTGGCATTATTCGTCAATGGGCGTCGTGGGTATAGGGTGTGTGTCCATCACCAGCCAGAAGACAATTCATGATATTAGGGTACGGAGTACAGGTCAAATGATGGTCATTATTTCCTCTCTTGCTGTGCAACTGGTTGAAAACGAGAAATCAAGCCATGGCTCACTTCGAGTGGTCAGAAAAGCGTGGTACTTACTCAGGTACGGTTCGACCTACGAAGTTGATCATAAAATTGTACATCTGCCGAATGCTCTGACACATCACTTTCTCCATCCCCACGAAACCTAAAAGATCCAGAGTACATAACTATGATACTAGATCGGAAAGCTACCCTAGCGCGCTGGAGGCGATGCTTGGAAACTTGCAGAGGACTGGGGTCTGCACTTAAAGGAGCATTGGCACGGGTCCTCGATCGCCCTGAACGCCACATTCTGTATCCGGACGATGGGAAAGTTGGCAAGGTAGACTAGTATGGGCATTCACCACTGTCGGTTCCTCCTGGACAGGCAAAATCTTGTACGTTCAATCATGCATCTGCTGCATTTTCAATCGGGCCTCTTTCTACCGTAGGCATACTCAGTCCCACCCAGATCCTTCACAGTAACCCAACAATGGATACGGCAGCGACACACGTCTACATGAAGAGAGGCGTCATCGATGGTCAAGGTGCTTCCAACTTCAGATCCCGATATAGAACAGCGCAGATAGTTGTCTAGTCAGTCAGAAAAGAGGGGCTGAGCAAACCATTTATTCTGCGAGAAGCTTAGTTCGAGACGTGGCCCAAGGCGTTCACCAAGCCGATCTTCAATGAGAGACGGACATTGTGGTGGTTGACGCTAACGTTGAGATCGAGGATTGTGCGATGTGCGCGAATACGAGGTCTGGGGCGAAGATGGATGGATGGATGGATGGACCGACCGACCAGTGAAAGGGTTGGCAAAGATGGGCGATGTACTGTATGGCTATTTCCATGCCCAGATTTCATCACGAAGGGAACATTCAGGGGGATCTGCTGCTCGCCTTTGCGATCTCTTGAAGGCGGCCAGGATCGACCGGATGATGAGACAATCCTCGTGAACCTTTCTTTGTTGGGAATCGTCATTTACTCGCACAATGGCCCCATGGTGAACTGCACTGCACTGTACTCCGTACCTAGTGTAGTGTTCCCCTGCGGCCTTGTCGACGGACGCGTAAGGCCTGCGTCACTGGCAACCTTTGCATGTGTGGGTGACTGCGGATCAAGCCTCTGAGTGGGTGTGAAGGAGGACCCAGTTGTGCTGAACACGACAGCAAACTGTCTGCTTCAAAGGTCGGCGTTGAGTCCATCTCGGATCCCGTGTGTAAAATCTCCAAGAATTCGGAGTGTGTGCGGAGATGGCCAATTGACAGCTCCTGTCAAGCATGGCTCCCCTGCTATAAAAGTTAGCGAGGCTGTACACAGTCAAGCGTACGGGAATCACGTTCCACACACACGGTGAGCCTTCAAATTTTTTTTAACAGCGCTGTACGGAGTCCGGAGTAGAAGATGAAAGAAACCTCCATCGACCCATTGAGTTGCCGAGGATGCGACCTCTTTGTCTGGACCAGGCAGGGAACGGCGATGGCCGGAATGCGGGAGCCGTCACCAAGACCCCTCTTGCTTGTGCGCGAGGGGCTGTTCTCACTACTGGAATGTGGCCATCACCTGTGCCTATCAGGTACTTCTTTTCGTCTCGATCTCACTCTTCCCAATGCGGCGGCATTCGCATTGCTTCAGTCTGTAGAATATCGGACGATACAGCATGCAGATCGTGGCCTCGTGCATCTAGCTAGAGGGGGAGAAGGAAAAGTGTTGCAAAGTCAATCGCTGCTAGACTGGGAAGACAGCCCGTGAGTTAGACTTCCCAGCACTTCCGAACGCAGTTACCCAGGTTCACCTGATTTGGTGAGAGAAATTTGATCCCGATCAGTTAAAAAGAAGTCGATCGAATGTCTCCGTACAGATTTCTGAGAAGGCTGGCACACAAGGTTGACTGACAACCAGAGCTGAGAGGGTTGCAGACAGACAGCCTGTCCCAATTGTGTTGGAGGTGCCTGAACGAGCCCAGAAGATCAAGCTGGGCAGCTTTCCTGACCATTGCATTTTCATACGCAATCCTGTCAAAGTAAAGCCAGCTGAGCGAGCGACACCTGCATGACTGCAGGACTAGATCTCGGCAAGCAGTGACAACGCACAAGGCAATCCCCGGCAACTGGATGAATGTCTTCTCGGGAGGCGCGGATAGTTGGCCATCACCACAAGCATCTTGACAAGGGTGGGCTACATGTGCCTGCCGATGGATCCACCGGCTGCAGCTGATTTTGGGATGATAAGCTGCGTTAGTTGCCGCTTGTGGCCGAGCTTGACGCTGTATTTAGCGAAGCTTGAGTGACGATGCGTCCCAGGCTTCATACCGATGTTACCTGGGTATCTCGCTCCGGGAATCATTCAGTTCAGGAACCCGATATTGCTAAGTTCTCGGTCGGTGATTGGACCACTCATCGAAAGTAGCCTTGCCGTACATATAGGCACTCGCCCGCATCTGAACCTCTGAACACTTAAGATTGATTGTTGCACATTGTCCATTGCCACGTTTCGGCCACGGGCGACTGCCGTACGCCACGCACACAAGTCAACCCACATTCAACTGAAGAATACAGGTGCTCATGTTTGCATCGGACGCAAGCACTTTCATCCTGCTCTTTTCCCAAATACTGCCCGCGCATTTGAGGCTAGGTGGTGTAAGTGAGACATCGGAACGGCGACAGCCAACGAAAAGCGGTGTCTCTGCATTGTGTTATCGCAGTGCTGCAGCTGAAACAAGATATCGGTCAACACGTTGTTAGTCCCCGCATGTGTTGGGCTCAGACATCGCAGGACAAGGACAAGCCATCGAAGACGGATATTCATCTTTGAACGACGTCTGGAAGACTGGTCGTTGAAGAGGTCTCCAGGCCGTGAGCTCAGTCACTATCAGCACTGCTCACCACCCAACAATACGGCACCGAGCACGGATCACTAGCGGTTCGGCGGTACGATCGTCTTGTTTGCAGGGGTTCAGTCGTTATCCTGGCATCTGTCAAAGCGGTCATTGACGTCAATCAAACCTTGCGAACACGCCAAAGCGAAGTCCATCAGACAGAACTCCTCAGTTCACCTTGAGCTCAGACATCGATCGCAGTAGATTGAGGCTGGTAAACAAGCGACAAAGGAGACGGCAAATCCCCTACCAAAATCAAAGAAAAATAGACGTCGGACTGGCACAGAAAAGAGCCAGTGTTCCATCAGAAAAGGCACAGACCCATCAATCACGTCTCGCCAAGGCCGGCCACGACATCAAGCGACCTGGCGTCTTGCTGAGCAGACCAGGGATTGGTTTGTTTGGTTGCCCAGGCATCGTGCCTTGATTTCACGGGACGACTCTGCGACAAGCCAGGCGCCTAGAGTATCGGACCAACCCCTGCCATCGTCAGGATAAGCCGCCTGTGAGAGAGAAGTGTCGGCAGGCGTCCGGGACGCATTACGGTGTTCGAGGACGACAGCTTCGTGCTTCTTGGCCTGCCGGGAGGAATCGGTGTGCACGGGCTGACGAGCTTGTAAGGACAGACTAGCAGCGATACGAGCTATCGCAGGCAGTTCCGCGTGTGTGTCCCCCGTTGCCTCAGTGCCACCACCTCCACTGGGAAATCCCTATCGGCACTGAACGGCGCTGAATCTGATCAGAGCCAGCACCGCCTCACATTTGCCTCACGCCACTCACCATTTATTTCACCATCACAAGGCGTTGTCAGGTGCGAAAACGTGCTGCGCTACGCCTACTTTTCTTCCAGGTGGTTCTTGATCGTCGTCACCTCCCCCAACACTGCCCCTGTCGCCCAACCTTAATTGCGTTGCTGAGGCACCTCTCGTCTACCACCTTAAGGCAGCGCATGCCCAGCTTCCTGCTTCCTCAGGTACCCGACTTTTCTAGCCACCATCACCATCGTCAACATTCGCCTCATCCCTCAGGGAAATCATCATCACCTCAATACAGCCAGCAATCAATCACTGTCTCACCCTTTCTGCCACCACACCCCGCTCCCGAAACTCGCATCTCTCCACCTTTCGTCATCATCGCATTCTACCACTCTTTCGAAATTGTCCATCCCACCCAGGCGCTTCGGAAGAATCAACCCGCTCCTCCCTAGCTCGTCTTGGCCAAGACTCCATCGCCCTCCCAACCTCCAATTCATACACAATAGCAGCCCAGCAAGGGGCCCAAAACATAACGTCTCAGCCCGGTCCTGCACCATTACCGTGTTTTGACCTCGCTTCCCACTTCGTCACTCGCTTTGCGCGCTCGTCCCCTTGACCGATCCAAGCGTCCGAGATCCGCGACCAACTCAGTCCGTTGCAGCAACCGTACATCCACCTCACATCCACTCAGGTTCCAAGGATACCAGGGTTCCCAGCGCTTGAACTCCAGCAACCCAAGCCCCTGCCAACGCCAGACAGATCCGTCTAATCAAACTGACGCTGGCAGCCCGTTAGGCGGCACCGTCCTTATCATGGCAGACCAAACTATCCCATATCATCATCCACTGCCGTCGGCACCCAATGACCAGCAACAATCCTATTCAGAACAGTTTCAAGGCCAGCCGCAACAGTTGTTCCAACAGCAACCACAGTCGCCGCCGCAGTACTACCAGCAAGACGGTTCTGCGATTCAGCAACAACAAGCTCGCCCACAGGCACCTCAGCAACAGGCCCGAGAACCACAGGAGCAATCGCGCAGCCAGCCCCCTCGGCCTCAGCCTACACCTCAAAAACACTCTCGTACCAAGTCGCGCACCTTCAGTTTCCAGTCTGAGAAATCGCACAAGTCGCATAAGAGCGGTGGGAGCAAGGACCTATACGAGACTCACGAAGAAAAGGAAGCAAGACGTCTCCATACCAAGGCCGATCCATCTCTGGCTATCCGCGAGGCTGAACCCTGTATGTTCATTCCCCAACTTTGGCTTTGTTTATCTCGAACTAACATTCTATTTTCATAAGCCGTTGTGGCTATGACACAATCTTCACTCGCTCCGTTGCGCTCGATCACACACAAGGATGCTCTTGGTAATCCTATCGGTTCGTGATTTCTGGCCATCGCTGTGCGGCGTGCGCAAGAGAATTTCGCTAATTGAACCCTTCAGCCGACCCAGATAAATCAAACCCAACGCGCAGCAGATGGGAGCGGCCACTTGACACAATCCGCAGCTTTGAGGCAGCAATAGACGGCGGCTACTCGCGCAAGTCGTTACATCGTTCAGGTGAGTTCGTACCAGCACGCGCAAGGATCAATAGCATGGCTAAAAGGTTATCAGAAAGCGAATCGGTGGTAGGGTGGAACAGGCGAAGTTCTTACAACCCAAGTAAGCAGAAGAACATACATCTCTTTGTGACCGGTAACTTATTCTGTATGCAGCGCCTCAGCCTCGATTCCAACGCGACAGCTATTACAGCCAACGACCTGCTTCATACAGGCAAGAGGCTGGTGGATACGACGGAGCTGCTCCCAGCACGGGGAGGACTGGCTACTTCGATCAACCAACAGGGTACGGCGGTCCTTACAACCAAGGTGGCTATTCGCAAGGACCCTATAATCAGGGACCCCCGCGGCGGCTGTCTAGAATGCAGACCGATCCGCAATATCAGAACTACGGGCGTGAGCAAAACATCTACCCTATGCCGCACAAAGATCGATCATACGAAACGGTCACATCAGCAGCTGCTAGCGGCAACTCCGATCATGCGGGCTATCAGACCGATCCTACAAGTAGCGATAACAGCTCGATTGAGCGACAGTCTCCCACGAAACGCCCCCAGCAACCCCAAAACGACTATGGGATTGGCTTTAACCAAGCCAAATCAACCCAGCCCCAGAGCTTTACGGTTGGTGTTCCTAATGGCGGCCGTAACGAGGGGCACTCGTTCCATGCCACACCTGGAACTCAACAGCAGCAACAGCCAGCCCCAACTGTACCACGGAAGGATGTCGCTTCCGTGCTAAAGCGACAGGCAACGAACGAGCAGAACACGGAAAAGCGCAAAAGCTGGTTTGCCCGCCGGTTCAGCAAGAACAACTAGGTTGACTCAGAAGAGGTTCCGGAGATCCGGTTACGTGCAGACGTCTCCAGCTTGAGAAGACACTAGGGGGAAATTATATCATTCAAACTGCACTCTCAGTCCGCCAGATTCCAGACGAGAGGGTTTAATAATGGGATTTTGAGCGAGAAGTGCCGACGAGAGTCCTCGAAGGCCTGCGGCCTCGGAGGACAAGGGCTGTGGCATGATCGTCCAGGGTCATGTGGTGCTGGCAAGCTCAAAGGAATTGCTGCACCTCGAGTACATAAGAAAAAAACGATTCATGTACGAGGCGTTATTGGGGAGTTTCTATCTCTTCTGAGAGATTTTATTTTTCTTCACTCCTTTTGTTACCAAAGTCAGGGCTGCGGCCTGGCCTCAGATGCGTTCAAGATAAGCAGGAATGATTAATTTTTTCTTCTTCTAAGTATTCTCGCTTATTCGTATATTTCTTCCCTTAAACGCGGCCCTAGACTATTAGCAACACTTCTCTAGGCTCCATCCTCTGAACCTGACCATGTTCTTGAAAAGGACTGAAACCAGCGGATAGCAACTGGGTAGCTAGTTTGGGTAGTCTGCAGAATGAGCGCGAACAGGCAGGACCTCGAAGGACGAGCTCTGACCAAGCCCGGAGCATGATCGCCAAGTCACGCATGCATGAGGAGTAATATGGCCTCTGGACAGGCACCATGTCGATAAGGAAAATGCAGCTTTGTTCTATTGATCTTTTTTGCTCTCCGGTTTTCCGGCCTTGAGCTGCTCCGACTGATCTTCGTTCATTGCAACAATAATATAGCCAATCAGAACAACGTTAGCCATGACTGCGGCCAGGGCTCCAGCATACGTCGAATTTCCTGCACGGACATTTAGCCACATCGTCAAACAGGAAGGAAGGATGACCCTGCGCAATGGCGGGTGGAGAGGAAGCGACGAACCGGCGAAGATAGAATGAACCGTTAGAAAGTAAGAACCAATTGGGATGACGATCATTGCAAAGGTGAAAGCAAGGAGTTTGAGGAGGACATCGCTGGCAAGGGAGTCAGTAAGGGGTCAGTGACGTTCAGTGGTGGTAGGGGAGGGCGAACCGCGGGACGGCCGGAGAAGTATCGGACTTCTCTTGCGGGTCATCACGATCGAGAATCGTCTTCTCGTCTCCAACGATACGACGGGAAGTCATGTTGGAAGTGTTGTGCGTGGTGCTTCGCAAGGCTGCGAGATGGATGAGTGAGATGTGGGCGAGTTGATGATGCTGGCGGGTCTCAGAGGTTTACAGCAGGAGGTGTCCACACTTGGCAGCATCCAGGAGTCCTACTCTACTACCTTCAGATGCGTTCCTTACGCGACAGAGATACAAACTCAATGAGACCGTGTCGCAGTACAGCTGACACACTGCTTAAGCACCAGGAACATCTGTAAAATGTGGTGTTTCGCAGCCAGCAGTGATGACGTGTGATGTCGACAGCTGCACACGTCTGTTAAAGTGACCACGTGACTTCGCGTGGCAGCCGGCACGTCTTCCGCGGCGCGTCTCGAGCTTTTTCTGGGGCCGGCGACTGGTGGGTGGTGCTTTCTTTGATCGTCCCGCCACCACGACCAGCCAAAACCCCATCCCTTGTCACGACTTCACCCACCTTCCCTACCTCCCAGTCATTCCTCCAAGCACGAAGAGTCCTCTTTGGAATCTGGCGCATTCTGTCTTGTCGAAATCATCGAGAATACATTTGCTGTTCACGTCCCACTCAAATGTGTCTGTAGCTGCCGATACAGAAATTGCAGAGTCCGGCGAGCGGGCTGGAAAGTCTTCCTTTCGTCATGCCGCCTCTCGATTCCTCGCCGTTGCCATTACGCCGCTCAAATATGGCTCCGAGGTCGCCCAGTCGCTCATCCCCGTTCAGGGAAACAAATGGTGACCTCGACGAAGCCACCATCCCATGCTCACCGGTCGCTTTCCTCCCTCCGTTTCGCCGTGGCGTCGGCGATGCCACTCAATCTACCATCACGCAACCCACACAGATTCTCAGTCGGCCGGGCTTGAACGGAGATACGCAGGAGCGCTCTTCTTCACCAAGTGTTGTTGAAGTACCAGCCTCTTCGCCTTTCCGATCACCAGCACCGCCTCGAAAACTCGGTTCACGACTTGCCCCAGCAGGCACGATTTTTCGGCCACCGCCCAAGCAGGTGCCCGCCAAACGGCCCACGCCTGAACATATTAGTCTCATTTCTGATGACGAAGACGATGACCTCACACCGCCGCGCGGAGAGATAGTGCCGACGACGTTTAAGGCGCAGGTTTCGGCATATCGATACGATGCCGCTAAAGAAGAGGCGAACCGGACGAAGCTTCGCCAGATATATGACATTCATAAGGACCGTTTCCCGGTTCTTTTGGTCAAGAAGGCACTTGTCCAGTGCAATTACGATGTGGAGGATGCAATTGACTGGCTCAGTAAACACGGAAAGAAGTATGCCAGCGCTTTTGGCAATGCCGACGCAAACAACCATGCACCGTTAGCATGGTACGCCCGGCCAACGGTTGCACCTCCGCCAAAGCCACATCCCGCAACGCCCCCAAAGCCAAAAAGGCGTCGCCTTATGCAAGGCTTGAGGCAACGAAGCTCGCCTGCGTCGCAAGCAGCGACGTTCCAGGCCCCACCACCCTCGAGTGATGATCCCCTCGTTATTGATTTGGTTGACAATGACCAAGAGGACGCCTTCAAGATTGATTCCTCACCTGCACCCAGTGCAAGTGGCGATGCAAGGATCTTGGAGTGCATCAACACCAGCTCAGTCAAGGATCTTGCAGCCATGACTGGTCTGAAGGAGGCTCAACTGGAAGTTCTCGTCAATAAAGCACCGTTCGCGGACCTCGACGACGCAAGAGCTGTGACGATAACGAAATCATCGGGCAGGTCTAGGAAAGCTCGTGACGATGTCGGTGAAACAGTCGTCAATGCTGTCGAAGTTTTCCTGCAATCCGTCGACGCAATTGACGAGGTGGTTGCCAAGTGCGAAGCGAAGGCAAAGCTTGTCAAAGGCGTGATGGACGACTGGGACCTTGACTCTTTTGGCCGCAGCCGGCTTGAGAAGAACACTACAAAGGGTCAGGATTTGCCTCCGACTCCGACCAGTGACGGAGATCTGAAGCTTTCTCGGCCACCAATCCCTGATCAGCCAGCCTATCTGAATGGACACTGCCAGATGAAGCCATTCCAACTGTTTGGCCTGAACTGGATGTCCCTGCTGCATAACTATGATATCGGCTGCATTCTTGCTGATGACATGGGTCTTGGAAAGACATGCCAGGTGATTTCATTTGTCGCTCACCTCGTTGAGAACTATGAAAAGCAACAAAGCGGTAGTCGCCCGTGGCCCAACTTAATCGTCGTCCCGCCAAGCACATATGACAATTGGCTCGCGGAATTCGAGAAGTTCGCTCCTGCCTTGTCTGTTATTGGCTACCGTGGCACTCAAGCCGAGCGCAGCGAGATCGCGTACGAGATCGAGAGCAGTCCAGCGAGTTACCATGCGGTCATTGCAACTTACACTCAACTCAAGACTGAGGAAGATATAGAGGCCATGCAAAGCATCAAACTTCATACCGCGATTTTTGACGAGGGCCACCTGCTAAAGAACCCCGACACTGGACGCTACCGTTTTCTCAAGCGCATTCAGGCCAACTGGAAGATGCTTCTCACAGGCACTCCTGTGCAAAATAACTTGCTTGAAATGATCGCTCTGCTGAGTTTCATCAATCCGCGGATGTTTGAGGGCTGTATGGATCACATCATTCACATATTTAAGCAGAAGGTGACCGTTCGCGATGTCGGTAATGGCGCATTCCTGTACAGAGAACGTGTAGAAAGGGCGAGAAACATCCTGGCCCCGTTCCTGCTTCAGCGCTCGAAAGACCAGGTGCTATCAGACATGCCACAGAAGATCAATACCATTGTCAACTGTGACATGACTGTTAGTCAGAAGGTGACCTACGACGAATATGAGAGCGCTTTCCGAGGAGAGGCTAAAAAGGCCTCCGCGACTAAGGGACGCGGAAACGACCAGAACAACCCGTGGATTCAACTCAGGAAGGCAGCTTTACATCCCCTGCTCTTCAGACGTCACTTCACGGACAAGATGGCAGAAGAGATGGCTGGAATCCTGATGGACCGTGTCGATCAGGACATTCTTCGTCAGCCGGTCCTGAAGCACCTTGTGGATGAACTCAAGGCCTGTTCTGACTTCGACCTTCATTTGTGGTGCCGCGATTACAAAGCTCTCCTGGGAAAATTCGACTTGCCAGCCGACGCGCTCACAAACAGTGGGAAGGTCAACAAACTACTGGAGTTGATCGCCCAGTACCGTGAGAAAGGCGATCGCGTGCTTGTCTTCAGCAAATTCTCCTCCGTCATCCGACTGCTCAACGAGGTTCTCGACAACCTAGATATTCCCGCCCTCGTCTTGGCTGGTGAAACGGCGGTTTCAGAGCGCCAGGACCTCATCAACGAATTCAATACCAACCGCGACATACCTGTTTTCCTGTTGACAACCGGCGCGGGAGGCACAGGGATTAACCTCACATCAGCGAACAAGGTGATAATTTTCGATCAGTCCGACAATCCGCAAGACGACGTCCAAGCCGAGAACCGAGCGCACCGTCTAGGCCAGACACGTGATGTCGAGATCGTCCGCTTGCTCAGCTCAGGCACAGTTGAGGGCTTGATTCATGAAGCATGCCGCAAGAAGCTCGAGCTCGCTAAGAAAGTCACGGGCAGCAGCACTGCTGAACTCGACGATGGCGAGAACATGGAGACCAAAGTGAGGAAGATGATGAAGGAGCAGCTGACGCCACCATAGGACGGTCCGGCGAGTGGCGAGCTGCTTTAACATCATGGGGACGTTCAAGCTGAAAGACGCGCATGGAGTAGACTCTGTCCATCGGCAAGTGTTCAATACACTGTATAATTGATAGAGAGTCGGAAATCCTACACCTGTTGAGACACGATGATAGAAGCAAGGGGATACGGAATTAGGCGCAGAGCATCACATCTCTCACTTGGCCTAGTGTTTGGCGACAGCAGATATTCAGCCTGGGTAGGATGGATAGACTGTGTGTTATAACGCCGGACCATGAAGAGGAGGTACATGATTGCATCCTATTAATGACTAGCAATGACCAAGCATAGATTTCTACGTTCTTTCGATGTTTGTTATTTCCTTTTCTTTTCGTCCGAAATGGGCAGCTAGGGAGGGATATTAGATGCTCGAATTGGCACGGGTGAGAGGATCAAAGGGAAATAGGGCACCCTGAAACAGCAGAGCATTCTCATTTTGACCTGTCTGCAAAGATTGCTGTTGATTTTATTAATCTTCGCACGAGTCCTTGTGTAGATTAGCTGTGTATTTTCCTATTCATCCCAGTGACGCTTCATACTTGCTACTCGTGCTTCTGGCTTTGGCAGATTGGTTAAACTGGTGTCATTCTGGATACATAACATACATGTGCGGCCATGAATCACAGGGGTCGAGTAACGTGGTCATAAGTTTTGCGCAATGAATAAATTCTCTTGCGTAATTGGCTATCTAATCCCATCTCTCAAATTTCCAAACATGACTCTTCCGATGAAGAAGGTTGTGACCCTTTCCATGCCGTTCGTATTGGGGAGTAGAACCAGTAGTAAACAATATGCAGAAGCGAAAACGCATCGGTCATTTCATATGAACCAATTAGCGCCGGGGATATCATCAGAAAAAAAAAGTACAGGACTGTCCTGTCAATGCTGCTAAATCGGACATCTCCGTCTCAAGATGAAAGCCAAAGTGGAAAATGGCGAACGAGGACGGGTTGGAGTAAACTCAGAATCATCGAGCGGATGACAACTTTCATCTGCTCTCGCTTGTGCCTGGCTCTCGACGTTACATCGAGACCGCATTTGCAATGCCGTTGAGACGCCAGTTTGAATAAATGTTTGCAGGTCAAAAGTGTTTGTGACCCATAATAAAATGATACAGAAAACCGGGATCCGAAGTGGGAGAAGAATCATAGAAGCGGGAGGGTAGAGTTGGAGCAAGAAATCACCGGCCCCAGGTAGAATGGAGTCTCGTGCGGCGCTCTCTCTTCTTGAGAACCACGTCACCATTCATAACGAGGCTCTTCCACCGGCGCTCGACGCAGCCAGGTCCCCTGCCTAGGCTCCGGGCGCAGTCCTCCATGTCCTGTGGTGTGAGTTTGAAGCGGGCGATGATGACTTCGACCAGCTTGCGGTCCTGCTCAACGCTCCAAGCCTCGCCGTCACGAGCAATTTCGATTCCAGTACCAGCACGTGTGGCGTCGTCTGGGTCCTCATTGTGGTTCTCGTGGAAGTCGCTCCGCTCCAGGCCAAGTGGCAGTTCGAGTGGAGCAATCGCACTCTGCTTCGGGGTGGACGGGCGAGGCGGGAGTGCCTGTGATGTTGTGGACGATGGCATTTGCGTGCGGAAGTTGATGGGCAGGGGACGGACATTGTCGAATGTGTATGATGGCTCCAGATCGCTGTCATCTTCGCTGTCGCTGAAGGGGTGTGCCACATCATCACGGCCCATGTCGTCATCAATGTCGCGGCGACGCTTGTTCATACCGCGCGGAGGCGCGCGCTTGACAATCCTCCTGCGCGAGATGGTATGACTCTCTGATGGTGATTCCTGGCCAGAGCGGGAGCGCAAGCGCAGCTTGAGAAGCGGCATAGAATGTGTCATGGGCGGTGTCGGAAGCTCGTTCATTGTGGGCATCGGCAGAGCGGCAGGAATCATGCTGGTGTTGGGAGGCGCAGAGATGAGAGACTGAAGAGATCGGCAGGTCGAAACGATATTTCCGAGTGGCCCAGTAGTGTTGGGAGGGCTCGCAGGAGGAGAGGCTAGGACGGCGGCTGAGCGGAGGAAATGTGAAGGTTGCGAAGCATCGCAGGAGAGGGCGGACGGAAGAAGCATTGTGACGAGTGGATGGCAGTTCGTTGTAGTTGAATTCGTAGAGTGAATTTGATTGTCCAGGTGATTTGAGTTTGTGAGCCTATTGTGTGGCAGTCCTCAATAGAGAGGAGGTGAATGTGTGTTGCGACAATCGGCGCTGCGCAAAGGTCGACGACCTGCGAATGCGCTGGTCGCAAGTTTGAAGCACCAAGACGCAAAGAAGTTCGAGGCTTGAGAGCAGGACCCTGTAGCAAAGGAGTCGAAAACGCCGCGATCTCAAGACTATTTGGTATGAATACCTCGGGGACAGAGTTGGAATTTGTGATGGTGATAATTGGAAGGACGGGGGGTGGAAGGGAAGCCGGGCGATGGGCATAAGTAATAAGCCGGGTGGGCAGCGAGGCAGAAGAACTTGAGCGGGAGATGCGCTGCAAGCGGCAGAGTGACAGCGGGAGAAGTATGCCCGGAAGCAGGTGAGACCATGGCGGGTACCGCAGTGCAAACATAGTGCAGCATGGTGAACCAGTGACTACGGCGTGCCCCACAGAATCTGGGAGGGAGGGTCGAACGACTTGCGGCAGGGGGGGGGGCGGGACCTGGGTGGGTGCTAGGGGCGTGTGCGCACAGATGCGCTCGCTCTCTGATTTGACTCTTCGGACAAGGGAGGGGGTGGCTGGTTCATGAGGAGGGAGATGATGGTACATAGCGAGCAAAAGACGATGGGAATGGCGATGATGAAGATGGTCGCTGCCGGGCTGGCAGGGTTTGTTGAGGGATGGTTGAGGCTCCGAAGTGAACCATGATGATGCCCAACTGTTCTCAACGGAATTTGCAGATGACGGTTGCTACAGTGGCAGGTGCGATGCGCTGCGATGCGATGATGTCGCTGAATTGACTGCCGCGGCAGGGACCTCCCTTGTTCTTGCCCTGATGATCCTGGTTGTCTACGATAACCTCAGTGCACTGGTGGGAAAGCACACACACACACACACGGCTTTGTCTACCACCCAGCAAAGGGCACGACAAGATGCCACACCAGCCTCGATGATTCCCTTGCACACGTCGGTCGATTCATGAAGCGGGCTTTCCATCGCACCACGTCGGCTCTCATCATCTCCAGTCGTACCCATCTCAATCTCCATGATCCAGTTTCTCGCGCTTCATGAAGTTTGAAGGCACTTTCACCATCGTATTCCTCCCTCACCTTCTTGGCTATCTATTCCCCAATGTCTCGTCCGCTCTCATCCCTCTGGAAGCAGGATCGTGCATCAACGGATCCAAGCCAGCCTTCATGCAGGTCACTTCGCTCGCCCTGCAGCTGCGGCCTCCGCTATCGACAGAACGAAGCCCCGTCCTCCACCTGCAGTAGTTCGAGTTCTGTCTCCCTTGGGGGTTGGCACCCTCTGTGAGGTCGCCCTCGATCTTTCAGAGAGCATCGTTAAACATCGTTCCTCCAACTATGCTTTCGCCCTTCCGCTTGGACCTCAAGCTCTCCCACCAACTCAACTAGTTTTCCGAAGGGCACGGCTCGCTCTTCGTAGCTTCATCTGGAAGCCTTAGCACTAAACACATAGGCCTCGTCTCTACCAATTGACCGGACCACCCCCTCTCCCCCACCCCTCCAAAGCAAGGGTTGCTGAAAGCCAGCTCGACCGCTCCTTTGTCCGCGTGCGTGTTGTCAGGCTCCATGCACCTGCCTTCTGTCAGGTACAATCATGTCTGACTCGTGGTTCAGACTTCAGCCCCGGCCCCATGGAAAGCCTCGCACCGCTGAAACGGACGCCACACGGCACAGTCCCCACGGAAGCAGGACAGAACCGGCTCGACGCTGTAGTACACTGCTCAGAAGGAATGTACTGGACATATGAAAGGACATCAACAGGTATCTTGGTGCAGTGTAAGCGAGAGCTCTCTTGGTCACACTATCTACCTCCAGTTCGGATCATCTGGGTAGCACCCAATCATCATTTAACAGGGCAAGGTGCAAATCAATAATGGTGAAAACTCCAGTCGCGGCACAGGTGCGCAAAGCGCAACACCTGGATGTCAGATTGGCCTACATGCACACCACACCTCAGAGTCGACGATTGCTTGTGTCTATCCACACCACCATCTCGTGCGTAAGGTATCAGAGACAAGGACTTTGCTACAATCCTCCGTAGTCCATGGTGCCACAGGCGCAACGAAGTGTGACTGACGCAACGGCAACAGGGGAAGCTCAGACAAGAGCACACAACAGGTCAGAATCAGAGCCTAGTTGGAGCATCCACCCACACATCTGTTACAACCGCAACGTGAGGCATCCGAACGTCATCGACATTCTTACCAGCATGGCGGGGTGAAAGTTCGATTCGATATAATTTCGATCCCGATTGCCCCGATTGCCACGGCAACTGACACTCCAGGAAGCAGGCACTGAGGCCAGCCAATTCCAGCCCCCGCAAAGTGAGGTCATCGCACTCTATCCCATAGGACTCCAAGACGAGGGTGATGCCAGTCTCGAATCGTCAGCAATGTTCTTCGCATAAGCCTTCCCCTGCTTCGCTGCCTGCCCTTGTTCATTTCGCAGCAGATGAAGAGGCTGATCATCTGGAGCCGCTGCAAGGGAGCATGCAGAGCAGCCGAGATCAGGTCTCGACGCGGCTGCTTGTCTTTGATGGCCTTTGGAGTAGTTTATCTTTATGCGCGGGGCTAGGCACGATATCTGGTTGCTCCAAGGTCGAGCTATCTATTGTTGAAGGGTGTGGTTATGCAGCTACCCCGTTTTGACTATCCAGCTACCCCAAGCCCCGATCTCGGCCTCCTAATATCATCTCAAAGCAACAATAAAAGGAATACAATCACAGGACTAACTCGAACCCTTACTATTAACTCGAACCCTATCCTCTAACCTAACCACTAACCCTAACCACTAACCTAACCAAAAGTCGGATCAGAGGTAGAGAGGTTGGTGTTAATGATGTGGAGAGTGTTTATAAAAGCCTATTGGGCATGAGCTGCGAGATCGGGGCTTGGGGTAGCTGGATAGTCAAAACGGGGTAGCTGCATAACCACTCCCTTGTTGAAACGCCATTAACGCACAACATCGTGGCTCAGTAACTTACCATCTCTATTGGGTCTTGCAAAGGTCAAAGCCGGAGGTGAGACACGGGTCATGAGGTTCACTATGGTACCGTCATTTTGCCGTCATGGTGTAAGTGTGGTGTGGTGTCTGAAGTTTCAAGGCAATGATTGTTCGACAAATGCGGCATCGTCGTCCTGGAGACGGGTCTTGGTCATGCGCACATTGTTCGCCCAGGCTGGGAGCTCTCTATTGACTAGATGCGGTGAGCCTGGGCGCAAGATTGAGCAGCGATCGAACAAGAGCATTCCAGAGGAGGGCGAGGTGACGTTGAACCGCGTCGCGTCACAACGCGTCTCGCGCGCGTGTCGCGAATTTCCATTAAAGAAGAGAACGACGATTGGCCACAGCACCAGCGCTAGACTCCACACACGCGCTCCCTAACGGTACCTTGGCCCGTGCGCTACATGGTTCCCCCTGATGCCCACTCACCGTTTCGAACGTCGCCGTCATGGTTCGCCCACACCATCGATTAGAACAGCCAGCTCCTTCGACCAGCTGATAACGCCCCATCGATCGAGAGCCGTCAGAGACAAATACGGATCTGGGACCGTTGTCTCTTCGCAGCCGAAGGTGGAGCTGCTTTCCTTAAGTGCTTGCATGGAACCGTTGGTACTCAAGGCCCCTCCTCATGTGGCTGGTTTCGAAGATCGGGGAAACCCAAGTCTCAATTGTCAAGGAGGTGAAATCGTGTCTCCCTCATGTCCGACGCCCTCGCAGGGAAATTGGTCAGTAGTCTCAACAATCAGCTCAGAAGTTCCTGTGGCAAGTCATATGTTAACTGGGGTTCTTTTTCGGGGCAAATGGAGAAGTCCCTTTCCCATTCAGCTCAATGAGGTGTACAATGGGACTCGCCCACAGATCGCTGACATGACCCAAGAGTCTGTCAAGTGCCGGCAGCCAGGGGAAATTGGAACGTGGACAGCAGCAAGCTCAGAGCTAGGTCGCTCCCGTCCCGCTTCTCACCGCCCATCCGTCCTCAACGTGCCATTCCATTCCTCCGCCGCTGGCTGACTGTTCTGCCTTTTCTACCTTGTCGCTTGCGGCGCTTTCTCACCTCTTTGACATGGCCAGGTCCGCTACCATGTCCGCCATATCTGCCGAGTGCCCGGGATGTTCATCATCACCTGCATCCTGATGGTAGACTATCTGCGCATATTCGCATCCTAATCACCCCATGTCTCGAGTGGACTTCGCCATCCCTCAAGCGAACATTGAGTGGTTTTCAATAAGGCAGAGACCGTTGTTGAGTTGCATGCATACGCCCGCTGCCTCACCTACCTGCATGCACTGGTGGTATCGGTCTTTCTTTGCCAGACCCCACCAGCTCGCATCAGAGCAGGAGGGGTAAAGGCAGCAGGGGCAATTGTGTATGTACTGTACGCTGTCTGTCCATCATCTACTCTCCAGATTCGAAAAAGTGACGGGCTGCGAGGGTGATGCACTGACTATCTGCTGTCAATGCCTTCTGCGAGGCAAGGGATAAGCCATCCTGATCGGCGATTTAGCTTAGAATCTGGGGTCATATCATGCCATAGTTCGGATTCAAGCGAAGATTTACAGGGCAATAGTGCAATTCCCCCTCCCTTTGCATCCATGCTCACTGTGCTTGCGGCCAGGCTGAGGGGTTGCAAGGGAGGCGTGTCCAATAGTGTGGACGACCGGGGACCAACTTTAACCACGCCACAATGGGATGTGCTGAAGAGGCTCAACGGTCGTCTGTGGGTTCGGCCAATATTCCGAGGCAGGGAGAAGAGATCGGAGATCCGTAAGCGCTTGCATGGAGAAAAGAAGAAGAAGAAAAAAAGGGTGCAAAGGAGGGGTGAGGAAGATGTGCCCTTGCCTGGAGTGGACAGGCTGAGACGAGCAGAGTGTCTAATCATGTACTACCGTGTCAACTCCGAAGTAAAGTCGGTTGCCCTGCGGGTCGCGATCTTCATACTGTAGCACCTTACCATTATGTAGCCTCCATAATAGCCGTTACTTGGTTCATGCCCGTAGAGCATGAACCGCAATAAAAGGTAAGCTCGGACTGTACCTCTCAATTGTGATGTGCCCGTCACAGCAACCATCACAACCCATAGGGCAAACGAGTGTCTACTGAGTCAAGACGGTATTAACGCTAAGACCACAGTCGTCGATCAGAAGGAAACGAACGTTTTGGTAATAGCCTGCGTCAGAGTCTGGAGGGCCCTCACTTGGACTAGAAGAGAGTCAGTCTGGCGCGAGACCAGCTTTGGCCAGAGTGCCCTGCATACTGAAGAATACGCGGTTCCGGCCAGGGAGAACTTCGACTGCGCTACGTGCTCATCAGAAGACCAATCCGTCCTGGTTCATTGGGTTGTTGTACCCGTCTTCACTAACCGCACCGTCTCCAGTTACTAAAGATATCCGCCGCTGACGGAATGTGCGCCTCGTGAGATTATAGTCCGCATTGGATCAATATTGTTACCTCAGTATGTAACTCTAGTAATGGCAGGTATATTCTTTCCTATCTAAAGAGTTAGAATACTTATTGCGGCCTGTGCAGCTCTTGTCTTCTATCCGTGCAAGCCCTGTATTTTCTCATTACATAGGTAGTTACATCATATCCTCTCAGCATCGCAATCCCAAGATAAATAACTTTATACCCTTACCTGGATTACCTATCAAGGCAATTCTGAAGATCATGGTACCAAGCTGATAATATTAATTCATGCGAACTGTACCTAGGTGTTGTATCTTTGACAGTCATAAGGCTCCGGGAAAAGGAGCACTGACCAATGTGGGTTGAACATTAAAAGAACGGTACTTTATGTCCTGTGGATGATGCGGCGATCTTAGAGTACCCTTTTATTAGTTGATTACGTACCTTCATCCCTGATTAATCACGACCTTGAGAATCCTCGGATGGACAGATCCTTCTAGCTGTGGGTTTCGGAGCCTTACAACTGTCAAGTCAAGGAGATGATTTTAATAAGAGTGGTGAGTGACAAGGATAGTAGGGGTCCAAAAGACCCTTGGCTTTCTGCGCCTTACAGGGAGGGACCTTTCCTTTACTCTACGGAGTACGGAGTACACGCCCAGCCTAAGAACCCTTTTTTTTTTCCTTTTTTTTTTCTTGTTTCACGCCACTTATCAAGTGGAATCTCATTGTCCCAAACCGGCGGCGACAATGGCGGGCTGCCCTCGCCTTGTGGCTTGTTCTTAATCTGTGGCGTTACTCTGTTTCAAGATGTCTGAAGCTGGCGACCTCCTCGCTGCACGTCACATTCCAGTGCATATGCATCGTGCAAGCGGTGAAGAGGCGTGTGTGTGTTTTTTTTTTCTCTTCGACTAGCGAGGGGGGGCATTGGGAAGGGTTACAGTAATATGGATCGCCGCGAGGGTCTTTTCGGCGGGGTGGTACTGTGGAAGGGGCTAAAGCATCCGTAGCCCCCTTGTTCAGATTCAAGTCAGTGCGGTCGTACGTGCGCACGCACGAGGAGCCTGCCTAATCGTATGGAAGATGGGGCTGCGACGGATTTGCACTGACTCGCTTTCAAAGGGTAAGTCCGGGATCTCAAGGATCTGAGCTTATGCAGACGAGGCTGGTAGTTCTTGAGGCTGAGTCGCACTATAGGCTGCTCATCAAGACTTCATCTTTCGCCCAAAGGGTAAGCCTGTGGACTGGGGAAGTGTTCCAACAACAGGCCAGTTGCGGGATATCAGAGGCAAGACATCAAACGTTGTTTGACAAATGGGTAAGCTTGCCATGACGACACCATGAGAGGGCACGAGGTTAGAAGCGCATTTTCAGAAGCCAGCCTGCCTTGGAGCAGAGTTCTATTAATCCTCCCAATTCATGATCCTTCTGCGTCCATCTCTCCGACTTCCGTCTCTAAGAAACAAGAAATGCATAACAAGAAAAACCGGTTTCCCTTCCCTGAAGTTCCGATCCCTTTCATGCCATTAAGGAAGAAGAGACTGTAGACACGTGTAAGAAAAGGAGAAGAAAAGAAAAGGACTCTGAACCAGGGGAAGAGAAGAAATGGGGTCTTCCACAAATGAGTACCAATCCAAATGACCAACACTTTGAGAGAGCAGGAGAGGCAATCGCAGATTAACTCGTGCATGCGAGTGATCCTGTAAAGAGAACCACGGATCGAAGTTCATGAAGCAAAACGCCGTAGTGAGACTTCCACGTCCAAGATAAGAGCAGACTAGACTTGCGAAGTGGGTTTGGCAACTGAACCTGTGCAGCCGGAAATGTTCGAGTGCCCACCGGCGCAGACATGTAGATATCCGAGGCCGGCGGCTTCAGCTCAGGCCAAAGGTGCGAGGTGTCGAATGGTCCAGGCGACTATACCTTCCCTCCGGGTTTCCCGAGTCGCACAATGCTGAAGTTTTACCAAAAGAGATAAGATGCCGATAATGTATATTGGAAAGGGAAGTGAAAAGGTCGAAACTTTGGTGTGGACAGTTTCGTGGGGGTGCAAGTTGAGAACTGCTGTCCTTGCCAGGCACCCGGTGCCCAGGGCGGCGAGAAATAGCATCGTTGCCGCGCCTGGAATCAGCATCAATGGGTCGGGTGCCAGACGCGGCGTCGGGTGTGCTTAGGAAGCTTTCCAACCAAGAACTGGCTGAGTCGGGGATAGTGTATCCATGAGAGAAGCATGGAGGAGATGGCCAAGCAAAGCGCTTCAGCGCTTCGGTCTGGCAAGGGGGAACGGTTGCGTCTATGCCCCATATGAGCTCACCGTAGTTCCCTGAGATGCTCTCATAAGACGCGATTCCAAACGCTAGAGAGCCAGGCACTGCTAGTGGTTCGATGTCGGATAGTTCACATGACAATGCAGTCCTTGTCATCTTTTCCACCTTTCTTCCGGGGAGAGGCTACTTCCATCGGTGTCCCTTCACCACTGACCGCAGCTTGAATGATGGCCAGGCGTTGCTTGGCTCTCTCATCCCCAGCGTCGGCTGCCTTGACGTACCAGACGTTCGCCTCAAGGATGTCGCGTCGGCAGCCAATGCCCATTTCAGTGAAATAACCAACAGCGTACTGTGCCTTGACAAATCCTATCATGAGGATTAGCAGCGGATCCAAGCATTATTGACATTCTAAAGGCCAAGTTATTTGACTTACCGAGCTCGGCAGATCTGCGCGCCCATTCGTATGCCTCCTCCTCGTCCTTTTCCAGAATTGGCGGTGCACCGACCATATACCAGGCGCACAACCCCATCATGCCAGCCGCATGGCCCCTCTCAGCCGCGCCAGTATAGAAGTGTACACTGAGCGCCGGGTCCTTAGGGCAGTTGAGCCGCCCATGCTCGTACGCATCGCCCATGCGGAAGTTGGCTTCGGGGTGTCCCAGATCTGCTGCCTGCGTGAAGAGCTCCGCTGCATAATTGAGATCCTGGAAGATGTCATCACCGTATCCTGTTTCGTACAGGCACCCAAGCTGGTAAGGAGCAGCGTTGTATTGAGTATCGGCAGCCTCAGTGGCAACACGCATCCATTTGATACCCTCTCTGTAACGCTTCTCGCCCAGGTCGCCAGACAGGCAAGCTTTGCCCAGGCGAGTCATGGCACCAGGGTGTCGCTTTGATGCGGCCGTTCGCAAGAACTGGACAGCCTTTGTAGGATCCTTGCGGCAGCCCCATCCAAATTCGTAGCAGAGCGCCGCGCGGTAAGCCGACTCCGCATGACCATGCTTGGCTGCAAGGACAAACAGCGGGAAAGCGGAGTTGTAATCCTCTTTACCCTTGCTGAAAAGCCCGGATGCGTATCCATCTGCGAGGTAGTACTGGGCGAACGGATAGCCACCGTTGGCCAAACGTTGCAGAATAGAACGGGCCTCGCGGACCAACTCGTATGGGCTAGACACAGTAGCTTCGATGATGGGACTTTCGTGGTCGCGCAACGGCTGCACGGTTGATTTTCTCGCCTTAGGATCCGAGTAGTCAAGACCCTGCTCCTGCGCCGTAGAGATGAGGAATACTGCAAAAGAGTATTGAATCGAGAAGTCATTGGTCTTCTTCACATTCTGCCGGTACATCTCCAAAGTCTTTTGGGTGCTGAGCAACGAGGCATTATTACCAATGACGCCTCTCAGATTTGAGTTATCCATGGCAATTGGTGCAGGGCCCTGCTGCGGGTATGGGACGTTCAGGAGCTCCGCATAGGTGGAATTTCTAACATCCGGGGACTTGCGAGAGTTTGCAGACGGTGCTCGGAGCTGTGATCCAGGCATAAGCCCCGGTGATCGACTGCGATCAGACAGTGTCGAGTATGACGAGTGAGGACGCGGAAGGGAACTTCTGCGGAATGTTGAGCTTGGGGTGAGATGACGTCTGATGTGTGCTGCCTCGAGTAGGTCAGGCTGAGAATGGGTTCTGCCATCCTCATATGGCACACTTGCCACACGAGAAGGAGGGGCCGACTGTTGGTGGTGGTATTGGAACTGTGGCACTGGCTGCGTACCGCTCCAAGCACCCTCAATGACGGAGCTCTCGGGCGAACCGTCGTTGGGTGAACAGTCCTGGGTGTCGTTTGGCCCAGAAATCGAGCTGGCGCTGGTTGCGGCAGATGACTGGATTGAAGCAGGCTGTTGGTTTGTGCTCGTGGTATCGTCGGACTCGCGGCTGTTCCGGTAGGCATCCTGATTACGGACACGTTCTCTCGGGTCCATGGCGCTCGGTTCGTAACGGTCGAAGCCCAAGTTTGGTCCCCGCGAGAAATTGACTTCAGGAGCTGAGGAAGTCGTCACTGAGGAAAGATTTGAGGCTGAATGATGCATCTGCGCCTCAATATTGTCCTTGGCGGGTGGCGATGGTGGAGTATCAGAACCCTCATCCACCTGACGCAATGTGGCATTTGGCGGTATAGTGGGCGATCGTGGAGTTGTGGGAGAGCCGGAAGAAAGCTCGCGCGTACGGTCGACAAGTGCATACTGAGGGACATGAGGTTGGGTGAATTCTATGTTTGCGTTGGAGGGCTGGGCGAAGTTGTCTTGTTGGTGATTAACGCGCACAGGCGAAACCGGAGCATCACGCAGTCGAGTTCCGGTTGTGGTAGGTATGGAATGAATGTCTAGTGGTTTTCTTGGGACGTTCTGGATCCTTGGAGCGTCCATACTCGAGAGACTGCGCAGGGAAGTTTGCTCAAGGGTTTCGGAGCCAGAAGAGTTGGACATGGAAGGTGGAGAGGCACTCAGAGCGGCCATGGCTCAGCCGCACAGATGCCGTGACGTTTCGGAGTTGAACGGAGTTGAATGGTCTGCACAGCAGTCGGTGTGTGTTGAGGGCTGGAGTCAGCGCCAAGTAGCTGTAGAGACACAGGAGAATGCGAGTTCTGGAGAATCGGTGCTCGAGTTCGGGCAACCCGCGCAGAAAGCGAGCGTGGGAGGTAGAAGGCGGTTTCGATTACGAAGAATGGGCGAAGAAATACCAAATGCAAATGCTGATGCGAATTCGAGGGAGAATCGAGTTGAAAAGACCGAGGAAAGCGTCCACAGTACACACGAAGACCACTGGCTACGGTGGCCGGAGCGGCGCTGGGTGGTGCTTGGGATGGTGGTGAAAGATGATGGGGGTGACGAGGCAAGGCTGGGATGATGGAAGTGGGAGAGACGATGGGATATTTTTGGAGTGAGGGCGGAAGAGGAGGAGCCTGGGCCGCACTGCGAGCCGGGACCTACAACTACCTTAGATAGGGGAGACAATGCCGCCCCGGGGGTCACGACGAGCTCTGGGAGGGTCTGCTGGAGGGGCTTGAGGCAGAGGCACACTGCTGATGCTGATGAGGGCGGCGTGCTGAGTGGCAGGGGGACGGGAAGACGTGCTGACGGACTTTGACAACTCACCGGCCACAGGCATCAACAGGGAACAGGTGGTGGGGAAGTGACGCCCAGGCCTCGTCAATTGCAGGCAACACCACTAGTACTTGTACAGTATCCAGAGAGGGGGGATCACCCGTCCCGGGAGTTAATTGCAGACCTGAAGGGTGAGGATAAGCCCTGGAATGCAATGACGCCGCCGCTGAACCGTCGTGGACCGTCGCCGATGATATTGGCTTGGGCATTTCTCGCAACAGCCCCCCCCCCTTCGTCCTCCCCAGCCCCAAGGGAGCACGCAAGCAAGATTATGGTGAAAACAATCAGCATTCTGTAATTCCCGAGATCACGATTTACTCTTGTCCAGATTACTCTTGTCCAGATGTTGCCAATGTCCGCCCCGTGTGTCAAGTGCCTAGAGGTGCCTGGGCCCTGAACTGTGCCGGTTGTGCACGTGCCATGCACAATTATTGACTTTTGTGCACCAGTCTCGTATCCCACCTCCCCTAAGCCTTTTCCTCTCGTGTTCTGGCAGTAACTCTCTTCGGAGTCATACGAGACGGCACGTTCCCTGTCCATCGCCAGCCGCTAAAAGAACCAGAAACAAATGCTCCGTAACTTACAATTCCATCAAAGTGACGGCGCATGGATGATACAACCTCTGCTGCCTCGGACGTTGGATCCTCCGTACCTAGGGCTCTCACCAACCCAACTGCCGCTATCCCCTGTGCCTGGATCGGTCTGAATCTTGTTCTTGAGAGGATTACGCCAACGGTTTCCCCCCAATCTATAGCACCAACCCAGAATCAGAAAAGTCGGAAAATTCGCATCGCGAATGCCCCCGAAATCTGCCTAAGCTGAGTGCTGAACTACCTACAGCTAGGCATTTTACAACTGCTAACCTCTTGGGACGACACATTGCCCAGATCTCGTTTTGGCGCCCACGACATCATACCCACTGGAAGGGCCCTCTTCGCTTGACTGGAGTCTGGCATCTAATATTAGCGGCTCGCACGGCCCATCCACCATGGCTCAGGTCAGAATGTGGCCCTGGTGCCAACCCACATTGGGGGCCAAGAACACGTTCGTCTTGAACGCACGGTGGTCGCGGCTGACTGCCAGATGCAGGAGATCAGCATTTCTTCTTGGGTCCCGCTTCTGGTCGGTGCAAAGAAGAAAAAAAGGAAGGAGAAGAACAAGAAGAAGAAAACAAGCCGAACCGTGTCTTGGATGCTACATTGTGGGATCACAGTTTACCTCAGGTCGCACACGGCACTTTGCAGCGGTGCTCAGGAGAGCCCTTGAGCCCACGGGACAACGAGGAGTTTCGGGCGGTGAAAATTCGCCGATCTCGCCTACGGACGCAGCCATTTACATGCATGATGCTCCGCATCAAACTACACCCATCTGCTTCAAGGCTGAACAAAGAGACAGAGCATCCCTGCTCGACGAAGCAACTGTCGGCGGGCCTCCCGAGATACATATGATCGGTGTGCAACGTGAAACCTTATGGGCAACCCGCGTGAAGCAGACCAAGTATACCTACCTCTGGGGGCTGAGAAAGCTGATTGACGAACCTAGTGCGCACTTGTGAGGAAATTATGTCGCTTCCCCGCATTAATACCCAGGGCTGAATTATTTCGTACGAGCACAGTGGGTCGCTAAGGCCCCGTTCAAGCCGAAAGCACTTGACCGATGGTGGCTTTTCTTGGTCTGTTCCAGAAGATGCTCATCTCCCCTTCAGTGCGTCAACGTTTCAGCCGATGACACCATCCGATGCCAATACCAGCCTGACAATTATACATACAGGCGCCACACCGCTAGAACTTGGCCTAGAAACCCAGGCCAATATGCCAGAAGATCGAGTCATAAGCCGACAATGGAACCCGCCTTGGCTTAGTCCTCGAAGTCCAGAGTATGCTTCTTCGAAGCCTGTCAGAACTTCACGTGCGCGTACCGCAAGAGGGACCACTTGTCACCATGAAAGCACTCCTGCTGGCATAGATGAGTATTGACGGAAATAAACTGCGGCGTCTCCTGCCATTCCACCCTGTTCAAGCCTGACTGCTGCAACAGGAACGATGCAAAATCAGCCGGAGACATCCGTGTTGCCTACATTCCACCTCAGTCACAACCAGCCGGGCTTCAATGAATCGATCTAGGGCGTCGCTTCCCCTCCTCCCGCATCCCAGGACTGATTTCCCAGCGGTGACCAATAGGTGAATGAGGGGTGACCCTGTGCCTCATTAGACGCTCTTACCGCTGCGAAATGTAAGCACATAGTCTCTCCTGTGAGCCTTAGCTGAAGCCATAGATGGGGGCGGCGCAAATGAGCCAGATGCAACTCCCATTTTAGCGCCTGAGACCCATGCCCTACGAGGGTCGTCAACGCTCACCCTTTCTTCACGGTGTACCAGGGACCATTTGAGGCAATTGATCCCAAGGCAAGACCGTCCAGTTGGTCATTTCGTGAGTGTTTTGGGGGCAGCGATCATCGAATATGAGCACTGCAACATCGTGTTCTCGTAACCCCTTACGCCAAGGAGCGAACAACTCGTATTTATAGCGTAACCATCAACCCCCATCCCGTTGCCCTGTCACAACGTCATCAAGTGGATCTGGTCAAGCTCGTCCACTTTTAAAGGGATTCATACGCGGGGCACGCCCCTTCGGAATTCGGTAACTCTAAGTCATATTGATATCCAGTACCATTGATGCACGCACCCTTTGGTCGCGAACGTCTTAGGTGCCGCTGAGATCTGGAAAGCATGAATCCGGAACCTTTCGCTATATCTACAGATATGTCAAGATACCCGGTTGGGCATCCAGTCAAGTGACTCCCGCTGTGTCAACGAGGCTCGGCTGGACGGTGTCATTAACTCAGTCGTAGGCGGTCAGGAAAGGATACCCTTGTTGAAGCTAACATGAGTTTCGTCTACCGAACACAGCTTTGTGGCCGAGGCAGACACCATTGCCAGGGATCGGCTTTTGAAAGCAAAGAAGGCTGCAAATGTAGCAAGCATCGTGTAGACCCGATCTTCTTCACAAGAAGTATCTCTGCTTGGTCGAACCTCTGCGGTTGTCACGGGTACGACTGCTCAAGACAGAATGAAGGTTCCGGCAAACTAGGCCTGGAAAAGGGTGTGTTTCTGCATATGTTGCATTAGGACACTGCCATGTCGATCGAGAATGGCTGCTCAGTCGTTCAGGAGGTCAATTAGACCGTCAATCCCGGGGAGAGGCGATCTATATGATGATTATACACAACACTAGGCTCTGCATCGCTGATGTATGGCATTGGAAAGCAATATTGATGTTGACGGGCAGAGAATTCTCTGTTCGTGCTGCTCATACGAACATCGTCGAGGCATGAGGTCTGGGGATATAGCTTCGCCAGGCTTCAATCAATGGTTTCCCACTGGTCTTGCTCATTCTGAGTTGCTGGCCTCAACATTGTTGGGCAGTGCTGCGGGTGTCCCAGTCGAACCAGGCTAGCCCTCGCATACTCTTAACGGCCTGAAGAGTGTTCATACATTGTAGTCCGGTTGCGACATCCGGCCGAACAGCAGCTCCTGTCAACGCAGATTCTTCCTGAGATGGTGGGATCTGCCACTACACATGATGCAGGCGAAGGAGTGGTTGCCATCAAAGAGATTCGGTCTGAAAGATATCTCAATCGCGAACGTCGAAGGTTCAACGGCATGAGCGATGATAAAGCCAGAGTCATCTCACTCATTTGACAGCCAGAAGTATGTAAGACAAGGGAGCAAACTTTGACAGAGTGCCTTTCACTCCTTCGGAGTCCGTCACTCCTTTGCAGTGCATCTGAATGCTATATCTGTCCAAGCATCGAACAAACATAAAATATGATCATCAGGCTTGTCCACTGAGGACTTATTTGACGGGCCATGCCCCCAGCACCTCTGGCTCATTCAGGCACTCGAACAATGCTTGTAGAGCATGCTCTCGCTTCCTCGCAGCTTGCGCTGAGGATGTTCCTTTGGACTGAAGCAAATCTGTGATGCACTATCTCGGAGACGCCGTAAATCTCTTCGGCATGCTCAGATACGATATGACCTGCTTCGTCTCCTTTTGAACTATATCTGGCGGTTCGACTTTGACTTGGAGAGCGAAACACCCGTGTCTCAGCAGCGGCTCGAAGAAGCCTCTACAGCCACCAGTTCACTGGCCCATGGCTATGTTTATGTTTATATGGGTACGCGAGTTACTGGCTCTCTTCGTTCGACCCGAGCGTGTCCATCAGGGGAGCTTTGTTGCAATGGGAACGGGAGAGGTCAGCCACGGAGACCTCAGATCATGATCTTCGTCGAAATGGCCTCGAGCATGGTCAACCGGATTGCGAGCACCCTCACAAGCCGCATCCCAGCGACTTCAGTCTCCTCAATACAAAATCATGAAGAATGCAGAATCCAGTCAAAAAAACATGCGCGGGTTGCCATCTCTCCGGCTCACCTATATGAGGAAGACCTGAGGAGTATCCAGACGTCCCTAGCCTCGTATCTACGATTTCAGCTTGTCATTGGGCCTCGTAGGACCGTGGAGAAAGTGCCAACGGAGAAAAATGTCGGAGGCAAGCGGCACATAATGCTCGAGGGTTGGGCAGCAAGTCCTGCGAAGTACCTCCGAGACATAGGGCTGTAGCTACAGGGCCTCATGAGGACGGGAAAGGGTTGATATACTCCAGGTGATGATACGATCATATTGTGCGTATAGACTGCGTCTGCCTCAAGATTCAATTATGCATAATACATATTGAAGGCCTACCTAAGACGGGTGGGCGATGAAGATTCCGAGAGCGCTTCTGAGTTGGAGCTTAACCTGCAGTGCGCGAGAGGTGGACGCCTCCCAGTGATTCCACACTGATATCAATGTCTGCTTCACTGCATGATTTGCAATCATCTAGTTGACTCATCATGATTTTTGCATTATTGATGTTGCCTGTGCTTACACGTCAAGATCCCTTCCACTGCCCGCTTTGCACTCACGCGAGGCTGCCGGGTATTGTTTCTTTACACATACTCGCTCAATTTCCCATGAAGCGCAACACCAAGCCATTCAAAAACTCCTCTCCCTCAGATAGACTCGGCTTCTCCAATAGCATTAACTGCGTGATCTATTCGAAACTCTTCAGAGTGAAGCTCACTGGAGAACCTCATGATCGCTGTCACATCATGGGCGGCTATTGAAGCATCACCGACCAATATCAGGCGAGCAGCACTCTTCGAGTCAGGCTATTGTTTGGCATAGTCACTCATATGCACCAGGGGGAAAGACATCCCGACCTGCTTTCGAATAGTTGGTACGTGAGTACTGTATAATCGCAAGAGTCTTTGAAGGTACCAGCGGGTATGATGTTCGGCTTGCTGGGCTTCAACACCACTAGGAATGGACCGGATGAGTCGGATTTGAGCGGAGCTATAGAGTTGGAACAGGGTGTTGGTTTGGATGAGCAGCTTATTGGATCGAGGCAAGCAGCGACATGTCAATATGTGACAGGGAACTACAAAGTGAGCCCATCTGAAGCCGTATATGGGTGCTTTCAGCGTACTACGCCAAGCATCCAAACACTCTCGAGTTCTCGCCTTTCTACAACTACCGGTATACTGATGTCGCGATACACAGCCACTAGGTAGCCCTCCAGCGTGCTTCTCGGGCCACAGAATCGCAGCGATAACCTCCATATCCTGGTCTAGGGCGGGATAAGCGAGCGTTGGACTAGTCTACGGTAGTCATAAGCATTATACCGAGCTGAGGTGGCTTTCGCGAATCTGGGCGACTTTGCGCAAAATGCAGAAGAGCCCGTCCTATGTATGATACAATAATAGCATATAGAAGACGGTACCACGCATGTTCGTCTGAACGTGGGAGTTCATCATGAGCCACGTGCGAAGCATCGAACCTCTTCCTCCCGTGGATCGCGTCGGGTTATTATGAGCGGCCCAGGAGTGGAATGTTAGTCCACCCTTTGTTTCTAATTTAAGAAAGGAAGATTACCAGGGCGCTTCGCTGGCCATAAAACACCTCCCTGGATTCATGTTGCAAGAAGACTGATGATTGCTACAGCCCCAATGCACTTGCGACTGATACGTCAACAATGATGCCCTTCTTCAACACATGTCGAACAATATCACGAGTACAGTCAGCCAAGGTCGAGTCGTCCATCTCGGAGACTGAGCCGCATGTGGATTGTGGTCGACGGGCCAACAGGGGGGGATTGGACGATCGCTCCACCAGCGAGCAGCGCCACCACAACAGCATAGGTACAGTACAGTGCTCGCAGTGTCGATGTTATGCGTATGAAAACGCTGGGAAGAGCCTAGCCCAGCTTGGCCTCGATGATCGCAACTGGATGGAGAGGGCTGCAGAACCGCACTTCGTCTTCCCTACCCAGTTTCGGGTCCGTAGAAGGTGGAGCCACGGACGTCAACAGTGCTGGGATGGTCGGTTTCCAGGGATAGAGCATGATGACCATTGTTTTCTACATGGACAACATATCGAGGTTCAGGGGGGTTCTCTGGCGAGGCGGTTCACACCGGGACAAGGAAGGGCCAAAATATCGTCATGGGCGGGTCGATAAAGCGCATTTTCCCTTGAATGGCTATCATGCAGACTTGGCAGAAGACCATCTCAGCGGCTCCAAAGGGCGGGTTCGTGTTTGGGACACAGCTTCACGAAGGAAGAGCGACACGAGAGTGTTATTGATGCAGATCGTGTCTTGAGCATTGTCAGTGGATGATCAACAATGACGAATCGCACACAATAGAGATCGAGATGTCACCAAGTCAGTCAGTCAGTCAGTCAGTCATCGCCCCAGTCTTTGCAAGCAATTGTAGCTGAAAGCTTGAGAGAGAGAATGTACAGTACCTATGCGAGACAGTACGGAGTAGGTGCACACAGTAATATTGTACCAGCCGTGTGTTCACCCTCTGTTGTCTTAGAATGTGATGGATTAATCGGATTGTTGGGTGACTGGGTGTGGCGGGTGGTTGCTGGGGCGCGCTCACATGGTCATGCGGGTGCCATGGTGTCGTGAGTGGTTGGCGTCAGGTACATACGAGGAGTAGAGGAGGAGAGGGGGTGGAGCAGAATGGAAGGGCGGCAGAGGGAGCATTGGATGCGAAAAGGGGACAGTGTGAGAGAAAGGAATTACCGTAATCGCACAGTATGATTTAGTGCAAGCAGGTGCCCGGAATACAGTGTAATCTCGCTCGGACAACAACCCTCCCTCCAGGTCTAGTGCCTGTACCTGCCCTGCATTAGGGACATCCACTGCCCAGTACGAGAAACTCAGTGCTTCTTACTACTAGTCCAAGGCACGGCTTGTTAGCGGCTGTTGCGGCGTTGCAAAGTGTGCGTGCCTGCTGTGGTTATCCTGGACCTGGCGAAAACTTTCTCAGGCCAACGACGCTACCAACTGGCTTCCCAACGTTGTCGTCAGCATCAGCACCAGCACCAGCAATAGCACCGAAGGTAGACCTAGGTGCTGTGTAGCAGTTGCACTCTCACTACGGAGCACCGTACTGGCCGGTACTGGCCATTGCTCAGCCCCTTCCATCCTCTAATCCTGGGCTGAGGCTAAGTCTGGGCGCCCCGGGCTCCCCACCTCCCGTATTCCACCCTTCACCTTCTGGCTGTTCCTCTCGCGCTCAAACACTTCCCTCCCGCTCGTTTCGCCTTTTCTCCTTTCTGCACGGGCAAAAACACAACCTGGCGGTCGTTTTGCGCTCTTCGCACTCATCACATTCGCTTCAATTCGCCATCGTCCTTCACTTGCGACTTTCTATCCAGTTGATCGCCTGGCGTTTGTGAGCACCCGTTGGCCGAGGTGATCCATCCGCTACGACGACAGTTGCGACAGGGATCATCATCCCAATTTATTCACCTGCGGTTATAGCTTTTGGCCACGATCAGCCCGTGCGCTGCTGCACTACAGGCCACTACACCTGGCATCGGTTAGCACTGCACTTCGGTGCACAATCCAGATCTGTGAGTGACCATAACACAATCCAATCCTTCCCCACGACTTCATCTTCCCGTTTTCTTTCTTTCTCTGCCTACGTTCGCTGCACACTGCGATTCGCATCGCCTTTTCTCTTCCCCTTCCTCAACACTCGCTTCTCACCACCAAGCCGCTGCTCACGCGTGCTCGACTCCTTTCCTTCTCCTCACCATCGCTTCCATTTTTTTGAGACGGTTCCCGGGTCCGTAGTCAACTCAGATCCGGGACCGCATTCTTGCAAGCCCGGTCCCCGAGGGTTGTACTCCCTTTTCCCTCTCGCTCGCGTGCTGTGCGTTCCTTGCGATGCTCCTTTGCGTCACTGGAATTCCAACTCAGGCCCTTGCTGACTCTCATCTCCCCTCAGGGCCATGTCTCTCCCCGATCGACCTGGCGGCAGTCCTCCCTACGAAAACCGCAACGCATACAGAAACTCCCCCTCACGGCGCCAGAGGCCTGCCAACATCGAAGCTCGAGGATACCAACCAGTGGCCCCCCCGAGGCTGCAGCATCAACGTGGGAAATCCGCATCTTCCTTCGCCGAAACCATATCTTCCCCTAATGCCAATACAGAGAGTATGCCTCTGTCACCGTCCGATCCTCAGGCCCGCGACCAGCTCCCTCCTTCCGAGCAGCCTTTCACTCGGAAAAGGAGTCTGATTCGGCCCGAGCGAAATCGCATCAACAAGGATCATGCAAACTACCATTACCACAAGCATGCCGCCAATATGGATGTTCTGCCCTCGTCAACGGGCAATGATCCCATCCTCGAAGATCTCGAGGCATCTACTGACCGCTCTGGTGGTTCACAGCATAACGACACCATTTCCGAAATGTCACCGCCGCGCCGGAGCCGGACAGACGGAGACAAGAGCGATCATGAGAAATCTAGCCCCCGTGAGCATACACGATCGACTCGTACGGCATCGGGCAAGATCATCAAGGAAAGTAGGCGGAACGCAAAACATCGGAAGAACAAGGGCCCTGAGGAGACGATCCGCCCCCCGAGTTTCTGGAACGTCTACTGCGCAATCGTTACTTTCTGGTGCCCCGACTTCATCCTGAAATGCCTCGGATGGCCGACTAAGGCTCAGCGCCGTGCATGGAGGGAGAAGATGGGTCTTATCAGCATCATTCTACTGATCATGGCCATGGTTGGTTTCCTGACTTTCGGTTTCACTGCCGTCGTTTGTGGCAAGCCGCCGGAGAGGCTGCGCGTCAACACAGTCTCAGGCGGTTATATGATTTTCCATGGTGTTGCCTACGATCTTTCCCAGTCTCACCATCCTCCCGCCGAGGGCATGCCTCTCCGTCAGGATGGTCGTGGCCCGAATGTTCTCTACGATCTGCAAGGTCAGGACAATCGAGGTATGGACGGCAGCTTCCTGTTCCAGAATGTGAACGGATTCTGCAAAGGCCTCATCACGGCCGCCCAGGGCTCAGATGTGCCAACCAACAGCGACGGTGATCTTGGCTGGTACATGCCCTGCCACACATTCAAGCAGGATGGTTCTAGCAAGCCGAACCTCACTTTCGAGTACTACCTTGGCTACAGCTGTCACACAACCGCTAAGGCCCGTAACGCTTTCTACCTCGATCTCCCCAAAGCCGCTGATGTCTACTTTAAATGGGACGACATTCGCAATAGCTCTCGCAACTTGATGGTGTACTCTGGTAGCGTTCTTGATTTGGACTTGCTCAACTGGTTCAACGAGACACAAGTCACGGTACCTGATCGTTTCAAAGAGCTCAGGAACACTTCTACCGCTATCAACCAGGCTGTTCGCGGTCGCGACGTGACCCGCATGTTCCAGTCCTCAGACGACAAGAAGTACGCCAAGTGTTTCGAGGAGCTCATCAAAGTCGGCTCAGTTGACACTGAGACCGTTGGGTGCATTGCCTCCAAGGTTGTGCTCTACTGCGCCCTGACTTTGATCCTGTCTGTTGTACTTGCCCGTTTCACTTTGGCTCTCATCTTTCAGTGGTTCATCAGCCGTCACTACGCCGCCGAAAAGACCTCTCAGACTTCTGATCGCCGAAAGCGCAACCGCCAGATTGAGGATTGGTCCGAGGACATCTACCGTGCTCCAGATCGCATTCCTGGCGACATGAGCAGCACTGTGGTTGGCTCTGAGCGATCCAAGCGTAGCTCTTCCTTCCTCCCGACCACTTCTCGCTTCTCTGCCGTCTACCCTCCCGAGGGTAGTTCCGGTTCAAGACGTATTCCTACCACCATGTCCACCAGCCAAGGCGGCTCCGGCCAGCTGCTCCAGCCTGGTGGTCTGTACAAGCAAGGCAACGACAGCCGTGCCAGTTTTCTCCGCAACGACCCATATGGTGGTGCCGCAAGCGACGGACCAGGCCCCGCTGGTTTCATCCACGATGCCGTTGTTCCTCAGCCTCCCTCCGACTGGATGCCCTGGGGCTTTCCCCTGGCTCATACGATGTGCCTGGTGACGGCGTACTCGGAAGGAGAGGAAGGCATTCGCACGACCCTTGACTCTATTGCTATGACGGATTATCCCAACAGCCACAAGGCTATCGTTGTTATTTGCGACGGTATCATCAAGGGCAAGGGCGAGGCTGTTTCCACCCCAGATGTCTGCTTGGGCATGCTCAAGGATCATTCCACCCCGCCAGAGCTCGTTCAGCCTTTCTCTTACGTGGCTGTTGCGAGCGGTTCGAAGCGTCACAACATGGCCAAGGTCTACTGCGGTTTTTACGACTACGGTCAAAAGTCTCAGATTCCTCTCGATCGCCAACAGCGTGTGCCTATGATGGTCATTGTGAAGTGCGGAACTCCGGATGAGGCCCAGAAGTCTAAGCCTGGTAACCGTGGCAAGCGTGACAGTCAGATCATTCTTATGTCTTTCCTTCAGAAGGTCATGTTCGATGAGCGCATGACTGAGCTTGAGTACGAGATGTTCAATGGACTCTGGAAGGTCACTGGTATTTCACCCGACTACTATGAGATAGTGCTCATGGTCGATGCCGACACCAAGGTCTTCCCGGACAGTCTGACGCATATGGTTTCTGCCATGGTCAAAGATCCCGAGATCATGGGCCTCTGTGGCGAAACCAAGATTGCCAACAAGCGTGATACCTGGGTCACTGCCATCCAAGTCTTCGAATACTTCATCTCTCACCATCTCGCCAAGTCTTTCGAGTCCGTCTTCGGTGGTGTCACTTGCTTGCCCGGCTGCTTCTGCATGTACCGTATCAAGGCTCCCAAGGGTGGTCAGAACTACTGGGTTCCCATTCTTGCCAACCCGGATGTTGTCGAACACTACTCCGAGAACGTTGTCGAGACTTTGCACGAGAAGAATTTGTACCTTCTTGGTGAAGATCGTTACTTGACCACCCTGATGCTGCGTACGTTCCCCAAGCGTAAGCAGGTGTTCGTTCCCCAGGCTGTGTGCAAGACTACTGTTCCCGATACGTTCATGGTCTTGCTCTCTCAGCGTCGCCGCTGGATCAACTCTACCATTCACAACCTGATGGAGCTGGTTCTTGTCCGTGACCTTTGCGGTACCTTCTGCTTCAGTATGCAATTCATTGTAGGTGTTGAGTTGATTGGTACCCTCGTCCTCCCGGCCGCCATCGGTTTCACCTTCTACGTCGGTATGTATAGTTGATCTGCCCGCACCCAAGACTTATCACAACTAACGGTATTTAGTCATCACCTCCATCGTCAACTCTCCACCTCAAATTATCCCTCTCGTTCTCCTCGCACTGATTCTCGGTCTTCCGGGTGTTCTCATTATCGTCACCGCTCACTCCTGGTCTTACGTTGTCTGGATGATGATCTACCTGCTCTCTCTGCCAATCTGGAACTTCGTCCTCCCCACCTACGCCTTCTGGAAGTTTGACGACTTCTCCTGGGGTGATACCCGAAAGACCGCTGGCGAGAAAACGAAGAAGGCCGGTATCGAGTACGAGGGTGAATTCGACAGCAGCAAGATCACCATGAAGCGCTGGGCTGAGTTCGAGCGTGAGAAGCGAAGCAAAGGCGCATACTGGGGCTCAAGAGAAAACGTCGTTGGTGGTGGTGCTGGCAGTTGGGCTATGCCACCTGGCCAACATTACGATGACAACAACTACTACTCCGACGCTTGATCTTATCCATCCCCACAGTCTTTGCTAAGAGCTGTGCTTCTCCCATCCATTATCCCCCCCAAGGGTTGCTTTTTAATTGTTTCTTATAACTGGTCTCACGTCATGGCGTCAGCGAGGGGAATCAGGGCGTGAACGAGGAACGGGCTTGGCTTCATGGATTTGAAGGGAGGAAGAAAATCATCCGCATCCGCCACCGCACACAGACGCTCAACCACATACACTACTGTTTTTGTATTTTCCGCCTTTCTTGTCTCTGCTACTAGGTATAATAAACAGGAGGGGAAAGAATCCCTCCGCCTTTCGGGTTTCTGGTTCAAGATCTGTCGGGAGCTGCCTCTTGTGATGCCTCTTAAATGCCTACTCAATCCAGTCAGACTACAACTTTCACTTGCGTTTAGTTCCGTATTGCCCCCCCTTTTTTAGCCTGGTTGCGAGGGCCAAGATGTATAGCGCCTTCCTGTCCGCCTGGGTCGACGTCTTACATCGACACGCTACTCTTACTACTCTGATGCCTGGTCAAGCAGCTTTCTAGTCTCGCGTTTCCCAAGGAACGGTCAAGATTGACTTGGAACATAATATATCAATGCAATTCATCACGCCCAAGGCGGTAAATAGTAGTTAGTGTTTGAACCAAAAAAAAAAAAACTCGCTTCCAACACGATGAACGAACGCCAAGGAGGAGAGAGGGGGTGAAAGACAGGAAAGATGTCCTCGGGACACTTGAACTCCAGAACCAAGATGAACCTATCAGCAGACAGATGTGAACGCCCAAGCTGGAATCGTTAAAGCTTCATGAGGGCCCCCTTCTGTTCGCAGGTACTTGTATCGTTTCCCAAGAAATTACTTCTTGCTCACAGCATCACTATCTTCTCCAAGCTCCCACGGTGTCCTTGGGTCGACAAGCGCTGTCAATCGTTGGTCACCCCACCGTGCGCCAATTGTGACCCAAACGTGCTTCTGAGGGATGGTTGCATTAACCGTCTCACGGTATCCTAGCCAGCGCAGTCTGGTCTCCCTGCTCATGTTACTGTTGCCCAGTCCACCATTGGCAACCCACTCCTTCACAACATTCTTGATGAAGTCAATCTTGCGGCGGAAGTCATTAGCCGCAGGGATTCCCTGGAGTTCGGGATCGATTTCTGGCCTCCGTCGGGACGCCGCACTACGGGCCGTTGATTTTGTCTGGAAGTTGAGAAGGGTCTGGAGCGGGTAGGAGAGCATGGCACGGTCATCCAGAGCAGCAGCGCCAATCGTGCCTGTCGAGGCTAAACGTTCTGCTGCCTCTTGTGGCAAATGCCAGAAGTGGCACCAAGTGCCTGTTGCATCGAGGACGATCTTCGTGTGGTCCGGGAAGTTGAACTGCAGATGACCATCGCAGTAAACCCAGCAGCCAACGTCGCCAAAACGTTGGTAGAAGGTCACCAGCTCAGCTTGTGCATTCTCTTGTCCAGGGCCAACCGCCTTTGCGACGTCTTCCTCGGTGGGCACGGCCTCATCGCGGCCATATGCAATCATGTAGTTGGCAAACTTCTTCCACAGAATGATCCTCTCACGCTTGCGGTGCTGGTAGCTGTCCTTTCCGGCATTCAACTTTCCGGCAGTGCCATCCTCATTGATAGGAACTCTGAACTGTTCGGGTGATACTGCGGCCTGTGCGAGTCCGGACTCGCCGTTGTTCTCGAAGAACTTGATAGGTTGAGTCATTGGCACAGGCTGATGACGATCTGCATATTTTGCGTCTTGCCGACGAAGGATGTGGCGCTCGGCCCCTCGGATGAACACACCTGCTGGTGGAAGCTGTGCAGCACTGCCGGATTCCGTCTTCGTGGTGATATCACGGAGCACGCAACCAACGCTACCATCGTTGAGGATATATCCAAGGCCGAACTTGTTGGTGTAGTCGACCCATTTGACGACAATATGTGGATGAGGTGGTGTCGTGGTCTTGGAAGAGATGATGGCCATCGATCGGGCGTTCAACGCTCTTTCAAGTTCTGTCTGCAGGCGCCTAAGTCGCTCGAGCACATCGTCAGGCTTTGAACCCGCAATCTGTGTCGGCCGTTCCGAGGGACTAAAAAGAGAGGCCGGTGGCAGGGTTTCGGATCGCACTTTTTGTGGTACAGCCACAGGTGCCGAAGAATTCGCAATGGGTTTCTCTGGAATTGGGAGGACTGGGGCGGACCTTGATGATGGCAGTACAGGTCGTGCTGTTCCACGGAGGCTTCGGAATCCTGATTCGGGTGCTTCCTTAGATGTCCCAAGCTCCCTCCTTGCTCTCCCGCGCAAGCTACCTGATGTCGTTGGCACACTCTCTGTTGGGAGCGCTGTCCTGGGCTTAGAGGACGTGGTGCTCGCAGAGGGTCGCCCTTGCGCTCTCTGCTGAGCAGCAAAGCTTTGTGGAGGCTGTCGCAACAGCCCTGTCGCACCCCTCACGGTGCTTGATGCCGATGGCTCCTCAGTACTGCTGATGGACAGGGCAGCCATCGAGGCGAGTAGTTTTGGTTTCAGCTGCTGCTCTTCTTGAGAGCGCTCATCAAAAGGCCTGTAAACTACGCCTTTAGCCAGTGGAATAGATGGTGTAAGACCGGCGTTCTCCTCCTTGGCCATCTCTTTCCAAACCTGAGAGTGAACGACTTTGACGACATTCCAAGGACCTACGCCGCAGTCGCGGCACATACTTCTGAGGTTACCCACAGTCTGAGCATGGCCGAGTTCACTCGCTTCCATATAAAATTCGTCCTGGTAAGGCGTGAACTCGCGAAGTTTAGTAGTCATGTCTGCCTCGCACGGCATATAGCCCGATGTAAAGAACGGATGTTGCACGACGGTGTCCGGTTCAGGCCGTAGATCGGCCTCCGTCAGCATCGTCGACACAAGATCCTTCGCCTCATCGCTGATTCGTCGCTTTAGTGCGTCAACATCAGGCCACTCATAATCTCGCTCCCTCGCACGGCGATAGATCTCGTCAGTGGTGGAAGACTGAAACGGCGGTCTTGAGGTAAGCATAGCGAAACTAAGCATTGTCAGTGGCAGGCCATTATCAGCGCACATCAGGTCCAACTAACACAATAATTCCAAGACTCCAAATATCAACCATGTGGTCGTGACCTTTCTTGCCCTTTTCGAGGATCTCCGGGGCGATATAGTTGGGCGTTCCACATAGCGTCGTACGGCGGATGGTCTGGACGTCCTTGCCCGTCAATGAGAGAGCCGCGAGACCGAAATCGCCGATTTTGGCGTTCATACGCGAGTCGAGGAAGATGTTGCCCATCTTGAGATCTCTGTGGATGATACCCTTCCCATGCATGTACTTGATCGCGCCAGCAATCTGCACAGTATAGAAACGCACTTCTGGTTCCGTCAAGCCTTTACGGCGCTTCACCATGTCCATTAGCGAACCATTGGGGCAAAGCTCCAGAACAAGATAGGTCGAGGTCTCGAAAGCGAATGCCCTAAAGAACTGGACAATATTCTTGTGCCTCATTTTCGAATGGATCTGTAGTTCGGTTTGAAACTGAGTCACAGTCAGGATTTATTCCCCAACAGCGGGCTGTATTCCAGGTACGGACCTTTTGCTCCATCTTTGGAGGCATATGGCTCTTCACGATCTTGAGGGCAAACTTATGCTTCGTTGGCAAAAGTTGACCTCCATAGCAGATCGCGAAGCCGCCCTTCCCCAGCAGTTTACCGACTTGATACACAGCGCCATTGGGGCGATCGGAGCTGGCAGGTTCGACAACCTCAGCCGGGGGAGGGAGCGGGTGCTCCTTATCCTTAGCAGCCTTCAGTTGCGCTGCGGTTTTAGTCTTGAGCTCTGCGGCCTTATGGGGTCGTTGAGCATTGGCGTCCTTAGGTGACAAAGCTGCCAAGTCGACGCCATCTTTTGCCGTAAAGCGGTGCGCCATGTTTTCGACAGGTGGCAAGTGGACCAGGTGATGTAGGAGCTCAAGAGGCTATTGTGAGCCTAGTGGAGAGCTATGGCTGTCGAGAAGACAAGCCAGATTATCGCAAGAATCTGAACGCTATGGCGGTGAGTTGAGCGGCCCGAATTGAAGTGGTACGAGATCAGTTCTCTCGGGGAAAGCCTTACGGTTCGACTGACAAGGGCATTCGGAAAGAGTGATGAGGCTTAGATTTACTGCAAGCAGCGGCAGCTGTAGTGTCGCGGGCTGCAAGCAGTTGTCGGCCGAGGAATCTCGAGTTGATGATGTTGAATGTGATGCTGTTGACAAATCGACTCGCTAGAACGCCTGCCTGCTCGAAGTGCTCTCCAAAGCTACACGAGAAGCAGGAAGAAGTATTCACAAAATACAGAAAAGGCGGTGGTGCCTTTTCTTTGCCGATTGAGTGCGCGATGCCGGGGTAATACTCGAAGAAGGAGAAGTCACTGTTGGCAGGCTCGATGGTGGTTTGTGTACCTTCCGCGCAGGTCCGTTGCCGTTGGCAACCGTTGGCGCGTGAAGGTCCACCCACGGCAGGAACGGCGGATCCACTTTTGTTTGCCTGGTGGCCCGCCAGCCCGCCAGTCACCGAGAGCAGCTAGGGACAATCCATAGAAGATGACCTAATTACCTTATTATGGCGAGTTTATGATCGAGTCTGGCTGGGCAATTGTGCATGACGATCTAATTTGGGTTCATCTCGAAACTGTCATAGCATTTGACATTTGCGCATGGTGATCTATCTGGCGATATCATGCGGGAAGACGCGGGGCCTGTCGCGGGATGTCGGAAAAAGCGGCGTCATCTTTTCACACCAAACTGAGAGACTAATTTGGAATAGCTACTAATTGACTATGACTCCCCATTGACGACCTGCTGCTCCATAAACTGACAGCGACGACTACATCTCATTGACGGCTCGAGTCCGACAGCACGACGAGCGAAGTGAGATTTGCTGGCAAGTCGCACTCAAGTACCGTGGACTGAACGAAAGCGCCACCAATTGGAGCCGCTCCTGTGGCTCATCCAAGCACGATGGTGCCTCTGCCTCTCTTCAAGCTCGCCGCTCTCTTCGTCCGCCATGTCTCGAAATACGGAGCAGTGAGTCTCATAGCAATACCTCGTCCAAGCTTCAGCGCAGTACGGGACTGACGAGCTCTGCAGAACCGCATCAAGGCGCGAGCCCACGATCATCCTCGATTCCGAGCCTTCGCCGCCCGCTATGGCCAATCGATTCACCAGCTCAACATGAGGCTATCAGTAGCCCTGTTACGAGATCCCGAGGCCGAACGCCGCGCGAAGGAAAAGGCCGAAGCGCCTACCGTGAAGACCGAAGACCAAATCAAGCAAGAGGAGGTTCAAAAGGCAAAGGATGCTCAGAGCTCAGAGACGAAGAAGCCGAGGAGAAACCCGTTCCAGAACATTTGGAGCCGCAAATTCCGGTCCCTCCCTGAGGCGAAAGCGGTGGATCTCTTTGCGGACGTCGTTGGTGACGCGTTCATTCTCGGTGTCGCGACTGCACTGTTACTGTACGAGTACTGGAGAGCATCTCAAAAACCGGACGCCAACGCACAAAGGTTGGACGAGCTCGAGCAGAGGTACGCAGAGCTGAAGAAACGGGAAGATGAGCTGGCCGAAGCGGAGGAAAGGCAAAGACAGCGTTTCGACACGCTCGAAGACGCACTTAAAGGGCTGAAGGATCCCAGGACCAAGAAGCCACTTTTAGAGAGCTTACAGGGCATTCCACCGCCGACTCCCGCATGACTTGACATAAGGTCATGACTCTTCAGGTGACGTTTTCCTCCTTTTGGCGGAGAATGGCTTCGGCAGAGTGTCGAGCACTTCTTGGAAATCCAGAATCCTCAATCAGCCATCTGATATCGCATACGACGCCGTCGACACCCTTTTGACTTGGTTTTGTGTCCGTGGGGAGCAACGCCTTTCGGGTGAAGTCACCAACGCGACTTCCTCGGACGAGATTACCTTGAGTCAGGTGACTTTTGTCACAACGCGTCATTTGCGCTTCCAAGTTTGGGCAGGAAGGAGCAGTCCGTGCCTGGTTGACCGCCATCTGATGGTATGGGGAAGGATCGATAGATGAGTTAGAAGACCCAGTGCGGGCACACGTACAGTTAGACACTTAGATATCCCCTCTCAAACGAGCAGTTCTGCTCTGAATTAAGACATCTCTCCTAGCGATTCCCGATGTTCCAATACCAAGTCGGGATGTTTAATACTTCTTTGCGATCTAGGACTGCGTGGGTCTCTGTTGTTCCGCTTCTGACAGGATGCGAGCCTGGCTGGCGAGGTCAATATTCCCTACCCTGAACGCGACATCATCACAAACCTGACCATAATCTTGGCCCAGAGACGAATCTTGACGGTTGCGATGTGGCATTTCAGCTCGGGCGCGATACAGATCGACTCTTTCGGATCATATTATTGTCCACCAGCGAGTTGAGCACTTTTGAGACAGCAACAAAGATTGAGCGGCTGGTGCATCTTGAGGGTGGACGCCGAGTTGGCATCATTCTTCTTCTGGATGGAGACAATGCCACAGAAGAATACCTGCAATTGCAAGCGAAGTGCGTCTATCCGTGAATCTAACTGCGCACTGGATCCAGGATTGTGAAGCTAACATGACATCGACAGGCTCTTGCTAAATGGCCTTCCACCACCCGTCATCCCGATACTGAATCCTACGGAGCTACCTGCATGCCTTGCAGACTGGTGTCGAGAGCTGTCGGACACACAAGCACGTCCAAATCCTACGGAAAACCCCAAGACACTACTGTCATACTGTGTCCATGGTCCACCGCTGGCAGAGAGGCAGGTGAACATCTTGACAGACACCTGCTCTGGCTTCCGCGAGCTAGCACACAATGTGCACGAGCCGGAGAAATTGCAGCACATGGCGGACTACGTGGGAAAGACAGACTCCAAACGCATCGCAGACTTTCTGACAGGAGATAAGCCGATATGATTATGTCCCTATTGCGAACGGCGCCAAGATGATCGCCGAGATTCGAGACACAAGTCGCGCAAAGGGAACAAACACATAGTGGCAATATGTAGGACAACGTCATGTATAGTATCTTGAGGCTTAGACGAATACTGCTTGATTTAGTTCTCCGTAGCCCGACAAGAATGCTCACGGATTGCCCGCCCAGCAAATGCATGTCCTAGTTGCGTGAGCATTTGTCCTCTTGGCCCAGCACCCTGGCCGATTACTCTTCGCTTCATTGTCTTGACGGATGTGCGATCCGATATGGTACAATACATCTACCACCCAAGACAGACCGAGGTCCCAATGGCCCCCTTTCCCACGATCTCAGGGGAGCCCGCCCAGTTGAACCAACTCCCCTGATAGGCGCCGCACCACTGGTCCATCTGCTGCATGGCATAGTCTACATCAACAGTATCCAGATTGCCGCACTTTCCTCGCTCATTGACGCAGTAGTATGCCATGATATTGCCATTGGTGAAGTACTTGGCGTTTGTGCTACTGTAGCTGCAGAGTTCAGTGCCACGGCCCGCCCAAGCCTTGAGTTGAGCAAGCACAATGTCGGTGCTTCCTGTGTCAAGGCCAGGGCCGTGACAGCCGCCGGACCAGCGCTTCTCGAGGGTTGGAGCGGTCTTTGCGTCGTCTTGCTCGACGGCGTGGAAGACGAGGGGAGAGGACTTGTCGACGGCGCCGCTCCCGCCAACGAGGAAGAGTTCTATAGACTCTCCGTCCGGGGAGATCACGGCGTCGTACTCGCCGCTGGGGAGATTCTCCATGCCGGCCCATATCTTTTTGGCACAGACGGAGCTGGCCATTGCCAGGATCAGGTAGAGGTTGGCATGCATGCCTGCTGATGGCTAGAATTGAGGGAGAAAGAGCTTGGAGAAGGGCTGTCTTATATGAAGACGCGAGCTGTTGTTGAGGGTGAGAATCAGCTTGATGAATCTAATGTGATGGAGAGCAGATGAGCTTTATAAGCTCCTCCGACCAGGATTGTTCTACTCGTAATTCATCGTAATTCGTCCTACAAGATTCATCTCCTTCCATCATTTGTCTACCTTGGGGTCTTGTTCTTGACGGAGTCGTGGCCCATGCTTAATCGTGGCGTCGACAGACTTACCCGGTCAAAGGCATGATGTGCGATTTTCGCGGTGTCTTGGACGCCTGTACCCCGCGGTGTCTTGGATGCCCTGTATTCCGCGGTTTCTCACGCATGAAGCGATGCGTGCTCTCGACAGTCCTACAGTGTCGCTGGAATCAGTTGCCACTTGGGCTAGAATGATTGTTGCTGAGAATGACTAGAGCATGGTCCTTTCTGTTCGATCTGACTATTGGCGGAACCAGCCCGTAGGACTAGTCAAGGGTACCACCAAAAGTCCCTATTTACTGAGATTTTTTTTTTTTTTGATTCAATTGGGTTCATTCGCATGATCGCGGAGAGCAGCAAACATGGTGAGGAGGGAATGCGACTGTAGTCTACACGAGTGTGTAAGGGGACCGTACCCGCAGGTAGGACTCCCGGACTTTAGGACTTCCAATTAAACAGAAAGATAAAGAGTATTGCTATTTGGAACTTAGTTACTTGGAAATTTTGATGAGAACATCAAAAGCCCGATTGAATTGGAATGTATCTCTCTGACTCTCTTATGAAGCTTAAAAGCCCACACGCCTATACATTCGCAGCAATACTCAATATGAAACTAGTTACCACACTTCGGCAAATCAAGGCATTACTCTATTCGATATAGACGAGCCTTAAAGAAATGAATAATTGGGTTAGAAGGATACCGAAGCAATGTGTACTTAACCAACGAGACCTCGACGACCATAGGCAATACATAACGATCCTCCACTAAACTGAGAGCCCAGACACACATCACGTCTTGAGCCACTGTTGCAAGACGTTACCTTTCAAAGCCCCTGTATCCAGGACCTGCATCGTAGCGGACATATCGCTCATACGGCCCCGGAACCCCGCCATAATCCCCTCGTATCCTCGATTCCCCGTGACCGTGTGCGTTGGACCCTTCCGAGTGACCCTCAGGAAACTCTTCGGGACGCTCGTTCCTATCTCTAGCAAGCTCCACGTCGTATTTGCCGAGGACCTTCGCCCTGAACTGGTCATACTTGAGAATGGCTTCAGCCACCTCTTGGAAGTGCTGCCTCCCCAGTTGTCGTTGCACGCCTCCCGTGGCGCCACTTCCTTCGGTGACGTTTTCGAGGGGCCATTTTCCTGATCTTCGTCAACACTTATATCAGTCCGCATATCTGGTGGTCCTATCAGCACCTCAACAGCGATACCATTAAGGTCCTCATCTCCGAAGCGATTTTTGAAGTTCAACCAACGAGTGAATCGAACGCCCGGGAGGTCGGAGGCTGAGAACTCTTGATATACTTTCGACGATTCATTGTCAGGGGCATGCACTCTTGTCAACTTCTGAATTTCTGACGCGTCAACAGGTTGATTTGAAGCTTGGGGCAAATTGGCGACTGGATTCTGGTCCCCAAATCGGTTTGCTTGAGCTCGCGTCTCATCTTCTTCAGAGATCTCGATCCCTTCCACATTCCGCTGGCCGTCTTCAGGTGTATCAAAGGCGTTGCCACCAGCCGGTCTTTCTGAAGTCATATGGCCGCTTGCATACTTTGGCACATGAGACTCGTGTTCCATTCCGTCCATGGGCATATTTGAATACCGGGTTGAAGAAGAGCTGGTTCAATAGCTTCAGCACTGTTCAGCGTGCGGAGGCGGTTCGTTGTAAGGTGGGAGGGGACTATGATCTATCGCATCCGAGATGAGGCTGAGGACATGGGTGAGCACATCGGAGTTGGCGGCGAAGCACTCGGCTTCGTAAGACTTTTGAGCCGCAAGACAGGAACAAGTCAGATGACCGGGCACTTCTCTTCCCAGTCTGCCTTGGACCCGTCACGCTGCAGGCTGCTTGCCAGCAACGCCACCCTCTGTAACTCCAGCAGGATGTTGCATGAAAGTATGCACAAGGCGTAGCAGCAGTCTTCAGCATCAGCGTGGCGGATGGTGATTGGGGCCCGACCACACCTTGAGTGGCAGAGCCTGATGTTCACCGTTTTCGGCTCAGGCAGAGAAGAACTGCAGTGGACCAAGCGCCCTGTTCTCAATGGTGCATATTCTGGGAGATCCCCTCCTTGCCGGTTGTCCGACCAAACCGCCAGGAGCATTGCGACGTACAGGACAACTTCCTGAACTATTCAAGAGATTAAGGAAGATTTTCGATGAACTTCCACGACCCCGAGCTCGGCTCACATGTCTGTGACAATCCAGTCGCCATGAGCGATCAGAGTAACTGGGACAGGCAGCTATTCAGCAATAAGCTTTCATCAGCCAGGTACGTGAAGCCAAGTATCCCAGTGCCGTAGCCTCATTCAACAAGACCAACTGAACCAGGACTCTCGAGAATCTGATTGGCATCTACAATCATGGCAGACGACCGTCAGATCCAGAAATCTTGGATTGCACTTGGCAAAATGTTGTAGACAAGATGGCCGAAGCTCGAAGATGCTACGAAGAAAGAGGTCAGCGAAACGCAGTCCGAGGCTTTTTCCGGCGTGGCAAGTCCATCCAAATGGTCTTCAATCCCTTTCTTGAGGTCATTCCCGAGGATCATGGACTCAAAGCTCTCAAGGGAGGCCTGACTTTACTCTTCAGTGTAAGCACGCAGTACATGGCAGAAACCTGCAAGAGTACATCGTCCTCTGACGATCCAGCTTAGTGCTTAGCAGGCCGAGAGGCGAACGTTGAGAGAATCTTCCGATGCTTCGAGGATGTGCCTCTTCTCATGGGGGATGCACGGGAAATTCTGGACATTTTCCACCAGAACCTGAAACTTCGCGATCACGTGTGGGACCTCTACCATTCTCTCATCACAGGCGTGCCCGATCTGATCAAGATCCTCCTCGGCAAATCAGATTCGAAATGTACGTCCACTCTGAATCCAAGCACAAAAGTTGCTACAGGCTGACATTGTATCTCAAGGGTGGGCTCGCTTTTGCCAGAAGATACCATCTGAGCAGGAAAGACTCATTACCGATATCCTATCCAAAGTGGACAATGCGAAGCGAAAACTTGCAGATTATGCCACTACTGTCGGATACCAGTCCATCACACACATCGATCAGACCACTTCGAAAACAGCTGTGCAAGTGTCTTCCATACAGATCAACGTGCGCGAGTTATCCAGGGACATGAGAATGCAGTTCGGTGAACTCATGCAAGCACTGCACGGCATCAACAAGTCTCTCCTCGAATTGAGGGAAGAGGGTGCGCAGCAGAGGAAGCAAATTGCCGATATGGCTCAGCCAAACCAATGCATTCACGTTATGCACACAGTCGTCTACCAAGTTGGCCAGGTAACATTGCCTCACCGGGCTCTGAGCGCTTCTTCGTTGCCGCAGAGGACCGCGCCGAACCGATACTCGGCCAGATATCGCAGTTCATGCATCTCAGCTCTCTGTGGACAAGGTATTGAGCCTAAGAACTGCCTTCATGCCACTGCCGACGTTCAACAACTCCTGAAGAAGAAAGTATGAGTTCGATGAAGAAAGCATCGGCAGGAGTCGCTGGCTCATGACAAGCAGACATTTTCGAGAATGGCTGATCTTCCCTGGCTCTGGCGCTCTAGCTGTACACTCATACATGGACTTCCAACCCGAGGGGAAGACCTCTGCCATGTCTTTGTTCTCTGCGACTTTGGCATCCGCCTTGATGCAACAAGGCGAACATGTCATCGTCCTCAGTTTCTTCTGTGGATTGCAAGCCAATTCAAAGAAGAGGTTCTATGGTCCGTTGGGCATTCTCCGAAGCCTCGCGCTGCAGCTTGTTTTCATGCTAGACGGCCTCGATGTTGATGAAGCATCAACACATTCTGCCCGCATGATGGAAGACCTCGAGGCTGGAAGGCCACAGGCACTTGCCTACGTTTTACGTCAAGGTATCGCGCAGTTGCCGCCAGAGACGACAGTTTTCTGTCTGGTCGATGCTGCCGATATGTACAACACGCAGCGGCATGGCTGGCGGAATGACTTGCGGGAAGTATTCAGGCATCTTGGGAGCGTCAGCTCAGAACCTTACTGCAAAGCGAGCTTCAAGCTCTTCGTTACGACGCCGCCACGAACTGACACTATTCTGCAAGAGCTGTCCTCCATCAAGAGTGAGCGCTTCACCAGCCGCGCAGTGGACATGGGTGCAGGTGAAGTGGACGATCGCCCACTTACGGAGGCAGCAACACTCACAGACATGATTGGCAGAGGTATCGGATGCTGAACACCCATTTGTCGTTGAAGCAAGGCAAGCATGCATTTCACTATCAGTACTAAGCAACGCTGCTACGGCCGTCATAGACAATGCCGATCAAAATGGTCCTTGCCCCGATACGAGTACAAGTCCGCATCAGCTCCCGATACCTTTTTCTCTTACCACGAAAAGGCAAAGGAACGAACTGAAGTTACTCGACGAATTCCCTTCGATGGGTAGCCTGTTTCCTTCGACATAGATTGTGCATTCGACACAGCTATCACCAATTGCGCAATAGGAGCCCTTTGCCATCGGAGGTAGCACCACAAAGGCCACTGCCGGCGAATCTCGTATATAGAGCCATGCCTAGTCATTCTACAAGTTGCAAAGTCCGATATCATGACAATACACATATGTTGCAGACAATTGACATTAGTCACAATGTTGCGCGATGACGATCCTCAGTGGTGGCCTCGCGGAGAGATTTGCCACAACGGGCAATGTCCAGCGATGAACCACGCATGACACCGGAACCATTTCATCACGTGATGCAAAGCAGTCTGTCAGCAATCAGGTCCGTGAGACCTTTGGATGTAGAGGTGATAAGACATGGATTCCTGGACTCGGCCAAGCCATACACGGACAGGGTCTGGACTGAGAAAGGGCGCGATAAAGACCAAGTTGCCACTCCAACGCGGGGCACGACGATATCTAGGTTCAGGTCAAAAGATCAGCGGTGTGACAATCGGCAATCTCGAGAATGCTACGGACTGGGACCCGACAGAAAGGAAGCATCAATATGGATCCCGGTGGTTGGTGTGCGTCCCTTGCACGATGTGATGTGCCCACAGACAGACAATAGGCTTTGGCAGTGGAAAGGGGAACCCAACACTGTGGTAGCTGAGCATCATGACCCACGAGTGTTGAGGCAAAGAACCAACAGACAGTCACATGGGAAGCGGGATTGGGGAGCATCATTCTGTACACCGAACACATGGCAAATGATGGTGAGAGAAGAGAGAGCATGCAGTCGACCGCAGCAACAACGTGCAGGGTACGGGATTCGACGCCACCACTCCGCAAGGGTGTCTTTATTGGCACCTGCGGGGAGGACAGCGCCATGTCCACCGCTTCTCAACAGCTTAATCCACAACGCCACACTGTGATGGATTGATTAATGGCCAATCAACATCCTCGTACAGCCGCCGCCCAGCCCAAAGCGGTAGCGAAGCCTCACCCCGGCGACTAATGTACGAGATAAACTTCAAAGCTGGCAGAGAGCGCCCCGTTCGACAATGGTCTTGTGATGGGAAACAAAGAACAAGGGAACTGCTATCGTCTCGGCTGGGCGAGGGAATTTCGGCCTTGGAGGTGGGCTGTTGCTGAAGTTTAAGTCTTCTCGGCGAGGAGAATCGAATGATGATGAGAGGATAGCACGATGAGAGGTGTACACCGTCTACCGGTAGTGATCCTGTGACCGTGATGGTATTGGCGTTGGCCCGCCGAGGCCGCCCGAAATTGCCGCCGTGAACGGACCCCGAGCGGAAGAGCCAATGGGCAGTATGCAAAGGACTGGTCGTTGCCTTCGGCTTGCAAGACGGCCGGGACCACTATCGAACAGCTTTGTATGTGTGTCGTACTCCGAGGTTGGGGAACTAGAGACGGTTCAATTTCGTGGTGATCTCCAGACAAGGGGGCTGTGGCTGGCTACATGTGGACAGGAGGGCCATGGAGTGGTGAAGGCTGCGTTGGCCGCTCACCTGCAGTGTGCATGGGATGCGCCATGTATGTATGACAGACTATGCAAAGAAGCGCTGAATGGAAACTCGTGCCCAGCAAGGTTTCTTCAGGCTCACCTTGCTGCTGTTGTTCAGTAGGCGGTTAGGTGGACCGAGAACGGGAATCGAGCATGAACCGAACGCTGGCCCTACTGCAGAAGCTGAACTGGACCTACATTTGGCCTAGCCTGGAGATAATATGTGCAGTATGCTGAGTTCAACATGCCTGACTTCACACGCACGGGAATGCGACGATTTGGAGTCTTGTCTCGGTCTGCTTTCCATCATGGGTTGGGGGCTAGACGGTTTCACGAGTCGAGGCGCGCGTTTGGAAGGTAGCGACGACATGTTTTGAGTAGCATTGCTGATCAAACCGGCGGCAATGGAGCCAAGAAGGACGATGAGATGAGATCAGGTTCGATCTACGTGCCCTGGGCGCGAGGTGAGACTGGTAGCTGGATGTGAGGCAAGTGTCAAGGTGCAAGTGCCGCTCTGTAATCGCCGAGCATTCGGGTGCTCTGGATGAGGAGAAGCCATTCTCCTATGCTTCTAGCTGTCTAGTCTCTTGGGACGGCAGTAAGTGGCTCTAAGCGAGTCTGCTGAGGGAAGCACGGGAACGTGACTTAAGGTTCGGGCCCGATCTAGCGCGCGGGGGGGCGATATGAAGAACGAGGATAGTGCATGTGCTCCATCGACGTTGTGTGGTCGACATGCATGGGATGAATCAAGGGTTGATTGGATCGATTGTTGGGAGGAAAGCGATTCGGATGAGGAGGGGAAATTGTGACCGTACAGTGGTGATACTGTACAGAGCGAGGCGAGAGCGAAGATGAAGAAGAAGGGAAAGCGGGAGACCACCACCAGAACGCTCACACCCACTAACGGACGGCCAGATCTTGGCTCAAACAGTGGAGACGCAGCATGTCTTGCGGTTGGCCACAGCGGGCAGCCTCCAGACCTGTAGCCGCCCGGACCCCTGCAGCCAGCCGCCCCTCCTCTCGACCCAATCACAGCCCCCATCACTGACCCCGAGCCAGAGCTGTACGGGCCAGAGACACACTGCTCGCTCGAGATTCGCTGGAAGTCCGTGTATTTGCTTCTATTCCTGCCCGTGTGGCTGGACCGAGCTAAATGAGAGGTGAATGTGCTTGGTTCTGCGTGGTTTTCCTCACTGGGACTAGGACCTGGGCATCGTGTCTAGGCGAGTTTCTACAGCGCAGTTCCTCTGGCTTCTGATCGGTCTTTGCTTCGCCTGCAGCACAGTGCACCCCCGCGCAGCACAGCACCGCTCCCACCTACGGTACTGTACCTACAGTAGTACCTATGACGGTCTACCACCCACACCACAGTGCACACCACCACAACTCACACCCTTACCGCTGCACCGACACCTGCACCGACACCCCGGCCCTTCATCTACTATCACCTTCCCGCCCATCTCTCCTCGTCGACTTCTCCTCACTTTCCAATCCATTCTATTCACCAAGCACCTGGAATTTCCTTGCAAGACTCTCTGCTCTCACGACGAATTCACGACGCAAAGGAAAACTGTGTTCAGCATACGCTCATCCTGGTGAATAATAGCTCGAAACGCTGCGAACAACCCTTGCTTTGCGAACCACCCCCAAATCCACTACGGAACACCACGCGAAACGGGCCTCGTCTCAGGTCTCACTCACCACCTACCCTCACCACGTCCACTTCACAAGGGCTCTTTCGTCTGTCCGCATCGACTTGGGAGTCAGTTCAGTGCCTTTCTGGGAATCCTCCACCGCTAAATGTTCATATCATAACCCGGTCCCCTGGCGAACAACCGCTGATCCTGAACGAAGATCAATCCAAAGTCGTTTCCCACCGTCGCTTGCTTGTTCCACACTTGGACCAATACAGAACCCAAGGGGAAAATATGGCCATGCCCCGACAATGATCCCGCCCATCTCTCACCATTTCTCATTACCGTCAAGAAAAAGTCAGCCTCCACCACAGCCTCCGCCGCCGAAACACCACCCGGCCGCCGCATCACCACTCTGATACACGCTCTCCGACCTACACGGGTCTCAGCCCTTCGGGGCGCCGCCCTCCCGGCGACACCAAATCCCTAGTACAGCAGCAACATAGAGGCAACGAATAACCTAGGCCCCCCGTCTCTTGTGGTTTCTGAGACTTATCGAACTTAGTCTCCCGATCCCTACCTTTACTACGCAAACTGGGACTATCTCAAACTCCACTTTCCAAGTCCAAGCCTTGTCCATAACCCCGGAACCTTGGTCAAACTACCGAGGAACGCCTGTGACGAAGAAGCCTGGTTTATAGACCTCTTCGTCCCATCGTGCCACTTTCCCATCCGGCCTTTTCCTCCCTCCCTCTTCTTCTCTTCTGCTTTTCTTCCAACCGTTCATCTTTTCGGCCATCCTTTTGTCCAACCTTCACTTCTACTTTCGTTCGTTGCCGGGCAGCGTTCTTTCTTTTTTTGGGGTCTCTGCCGGTCAAGACAAATCATTCATTTTAACGACGACGTTTAATAATTCGCTTCTTCTTTTCTTCGACGCTCTCTCCGACGGCAGGTCCGACAACCAAGAACAACTCTCACTTTCTCTCCGACAAGCAAATACCGAAGTCTTAAAGGACTACCAGAAAGAGATCTTCAGAAAAGAAGAGAAGGAACAGAGTTTCTAAGGGAATCAATCACCGAATCTTGTTCTCGCGAGCGTCAACAGTACTGTCAAAATGGGCAAGCTTATCAAGAACCACTGGGCTCGTCTCATCATCCTCGCCGCAGCGACATGTAAGCCTCTCTCAAACCCGAGCGAACGGCGATAAAGAGATCGAAGGAAACAAAAGCTGACCAAAGAAAATAGATCAAGTTGCCGCTGCCGTCGAAGCCTTTTTCTGGCCCAAGATCTTTTGGGACTTTCTCACCAAGACCCTTGACGGAGCTGTCAAACCCATCCCTGTGCTGCAAATAATCAATCTCTTATTTGGCTTGTTCATGCTCGCCTTGGAATGGCCACTGAACTTCCTCGCCGGCTCGACTCTCCACCGCTCGCTCGAGTTCCGCCTTGCTGTCCTGCCTCTGACGGCGCTGTCTGCGGCCCTGATTTACCAGGCGACGAATTCCGCGATTTACTATCTGATTGGCATGATCGTGTACTTTTGGGCGTACAGTGAAGGAGAGGTATGTTGCCTCCAATATATCTCGCGATTCGAGGTTCAGTACTAACAAGGTTATAGATGATCTGCGCGAAGCCCTGGACTCTTCCCCAGCGTGGCCGCCCTAATGGTGCGAAGGCATAAGTTGCCACTTAGAGCGCATGGTGCTAGCAATCACATTTTCGCCTCCGCCAACTATACGACGATGACCACCACAACCCCTTCGGTTCGTGGAGATCGAAACCGCCAGCTTGCCGCCCAATCCAGAATCCCTACAGCCATCAGAAGGAATGAAGCAAGAGTCGTCAGGGCGAAGACCGCGAACACCTACCGAAGAGAAGAAACAAGAAAACCAACAACAAAAGAAAAAATCATTGAGTCTAGTCTAAAGAAAACATGGAATCAAGAAGACAGACCAAACCAATATTTCTATACACATATTTCCTCTTTACGTCCAAACCCGCCCATTGTACCCCCCTTGACTGGGAAACACGTGTGATTGCTATGGTGGAGTGTGCGGGAATCAGGTCATGAAATGGGGAAGATGAGAGACAGCTATATTTGCATCCAAGCATCGGCGTTTGTACGATTTTTTTATTATTATACTGCTTATGACGAACCTGATGAAATCACGTTCCACCTCGGAAGATGGAGGAGATGTCTATCATAGTAGAGTACTAGTTTCTCGTCTCTCTACAGCCTCAAGAAAACAATGTTTCTTCAAGTGTCCGCTTTCGCAATCGCATCTCCTGGCCTGATCAGATGAGCACAACCGCGACAACCGTGACAGGATCCACAAATCTGGTAAAACCTCGAGAGCAGGTAGACAAAGGGGGTGGGATAAAGGGGGGGGAGGGGGAGAGAGGGCCGATCAGCTGTCAGAGGATCGGTCTCGCTTTCGTGTATCCAGTGTTCCGAAACGTGCATGGTCATGGTTGAGCTGAGGCCACCCTACTGCCAACAAGGACACAGCACATGGACTCTACGTGAGTTTATGGCTTAGTGGATCGAAGCGACGATTGACTGCAGTAGCAGTGTTAAGGTCTACAACTGCTCCAATGACATGGCGAACGGAGTGGGTTGGAAACACACCGCGGATGAAAGTGGCATGAATGATAGGGGCAGTTGCGGAGTGCTTCCAGGAACAATGCGTCATTCAGTGGTGGCAGGTGAGACAATGGAGCTATAAGGACCTTGGACCTGTCTATAGATACTGGGCAGGGCTAGTACCTTAGCAAGGGGATCAGATTGCCGTACAGGACAGAAAGTACATATCGGTCATTCATCGTTCATCTGGCGCCATCGTCATACGACATCACTCTTAGCAAGGACGGCTCCAACGCACTCTGGGGACAATTGCGCTTGATTTTCTGAAGTAAATGTGACATAATCCTGAGCAGCGCCGTGCCCTGCTCATCCAGAGCACTTCGTCACACCAGAAGCACCCTCCAGCTCTTAGGGGGACTTCGTGGTTTGCGTGGCATCATCCCGCTGTCCATACTTAAAACGCCAATCATAGACACATAAACCCTTTACTTGGTCTTGTTGAAGGACATGGAATCGTTCGTGGCACCCTGACGGCCGGGCATCTGTGAATGCAAGCGTCAGCTGGGTATTCTTATATGTTCAAAGCAGCGACCACAAGACATCATATGGTACACTTTGGGAACAGCTCACCTCCATGGTCTGGAAGTCGCCCTTTTGCAGGATCTCCTTGATGATGTCCTCATCGTTCTTCTGGTCAGGGAAGGCAGAGGACAGCACGTTCTGAGGTGCAGTGTCATATCTTCCTTGAGCGCCTTGCCTGTTGGGCACAAATGGTGGTTAGCATTTGTCCATGTCGTACATAGATCTCGTCATGGAGTTTGTTCTCTTCTCTTCTACAGTGAAGGGAAGAGGAATTTCTGTGAAATGGTTTTGTCGCCCAAAGTAGCGTGTGCGATCACGATGACACGGGCGGCCTGCTCCCCACAGAGCCCCGCCACAACGTCACTACTTCGTGATCGACCTCACTTCATTGAGCTTTGAAGAAGGAAAGCCGGTGAAGGCGCGGAAATGAAAGTAGGCCATCCGAACTGTGAAGGCTGCAACTCAGAATTCAGGACTTACTTGTGTGTGAGGTAGATGGTCATGTTAGACATGAAGTGAGCCATAGCGATGGTAGTGTCACCGTCACGGAACTTCTTGTAGGCGTCAACATCATCAACGAAGATGATGAAGTCCTCGCCGCCGGTCTTGTAGTGGACCTTGGTCTGGGTGGACTCGCCGCGGGTCATCTTGAAGAATGAGTTTTGCGAAGTTTGCTTCAAGTCAGGTAGCTTGGGTAGGCAGAACACACGTGCTTTGTGTGCTTGACGTTGTGTGCTTGAGGACTGCGGGTTTGGTCGAGGTAAGTTCGTGTCAATCGCCAAGTAACAGACGGGAAACTTGTCGAGAAATATTTCCTTCTTGTCTGATATCGTCAAATGAACTGATTGTGATGGGGGAAGGAAAGAAAATTGATCACGAGAGTAGCTTCCTGCTGGAGGTTTATGAAGGCGGCGCTTTGGAGGAGAGCTTGGTGCAGCTACGTCATCAGCCTGGCAAGGCGGGTCATACCGTGGGGTACCAGCTCCGCCCGCACATTCTCCACTAAGCATCATGTCACTTCTCACATTCTCGAAGCGTCTGCTTTTGCCCTGGAAAAAGCATCCAAACATGACTAAACTTAAATGATCAACGAGATGCCGTCAGCGGTAAACCCACCGTCAAGTCAGGCTCCCATCCACCCAATGCCAAAGTCGGGAGCGGAGGCCTTGTTCCTGCATTGGGCTGCTATGCACATTCTCCGTGTACGTCACATGGGGCGGATCGCCCTCCCGTCTCGATCGTGGCAGATCACGGTCATGGTGCCTGTGCTGACAGGCATTCATAACGTTGACTTCGGTAAATGCTATTCTCTGTTTTGTGGCTGCATCTTATTCTGAGACTAAGCATGATCTTCTCGTTATCTGTAGCTCCCATCAAAGACAATAGCACATGCCACATTAGGCCACTTGTACAAACACCCTTTTCGATTTCCCTTAGCCTTGCGACAAGCTTCTAGATCTCTTGTTGAACGAGTTTGTAATGCTTGCCACGCTCAACTTTCGCATGACAGATGAAGCTGATGACCGTACAAGATGCTCACTTCGAACTCGTGCCGTCATGCCCGGAAAGGGCAATTTGTCTCTACTCCAGACATCCGTCAACAGATTCTCTAGTCTTGCCCGTTCGCTGCGTGCTGGAGCTAATACAGGCATTCGGACATTCGTCGTAAGCAACGATTGTGAACGATGGATGCCCAGTCGAAGGTTTGCATGGTTCGTGGACTCCCTAATGGCACTCGTGTTCTTTAGTATTACCTGGCACATCGGCGACTTGGGACCAATAGTCGTGGCTCGGTGGATGGAGATGCGTCTGGCTATGGTTCCTGACAATTTATCAGCGTTATACACGAGCAATGGCGTGACAGTAGACCGCGAACCTTGCTTTCCGTAAATCGTCCCTAGACTCTTGATGTTGAGATCAAGCGAGCTGTGAACGATGCCGAAGCTCGAGGCACACTCTTCTATGTCCATGCGGTTCAGTCTAGTGCGCCATTCCAGCTCCTCCTTAGGTGTGCAAGCTGTCATGATGATCTCGTAAAGTTGATGATCGCACTCGAAGATCAGCTTCCACGAATGAGGGGCTGTATGGCATTGAAGACCTATGCTCCTGTTTAGCCAAGGAATTTACACGGCGCTTCTATACGAACCTCTGCCATTGTCCACCTCCGCAATTCTGACACCTGCCAAGCTGATGCAAGCAACGATGGTGTACACTGGATCGACCTTGCCAGCAGTAGCGAGGCAAAGCAAGTCTCGGTATAGGATGCAGACAAGATATTGTCCCTCTACACTCTCTTTAGTTTGCCAGCAAACGTGCAACGTACCGCACATCTGCATTTGCCCGAAAGAGCGGATTTGGTTCTTCGATGCCGAGTCCAGCTTCTGTAAACTGTCAGTAGTGGTACCCGTGACAGCCTGTGTGGCGATGGATGCCACGCACACGATTCGGAAACACCAATCTATCCTGCAGAAGCCAGGTCTTCTCCAATGTCGATTTCATCCGCTTGTCGTTGGTAGCTCGATTGACGTCCGAGGTTGCCTCGCGTAATCTTACCAAAACATCGTCAATCTCCATGTGAGAATTAGGACAATCGCACACAGGTGTGCATTTCAGAAGCTCTGAGAACAGAAGAGGGTACTTGCAAATGCGTTGTACAGGCTTCCAGTTATCAGCGCCTCAGGTATTTCAATGACGGGTCCATAACGTACTTTGACAAGTAGGTCGCCGACAGTAAGAGCCTTCTTGGCTTCTGCATCTATGGACCTCGAGGATCCGACAGTGCTTGCGAGGGCCTCCAAGCCCTTCTGGTGCTCGTTCCAGAACGGCATGGAACGATGCGCGGCAGACACATCTTTCATCATCAATTCGTACTTCGCGCCATATTCCTCATATATGAAGAAACGATTTATCTAGAGATCAGGTCAATTGACTGCCCAGCATACCAAACGACGAGAGCTTACCCTCTTGCCAAAGACTTTGGAGACTTCCGCAGCAGTCTGGGGATCGGACAGTATCCCTGGTACATTTTGTAGCCATGTTACTCCAGTCTGCTGTTCAGGCACTGCATCAAGGCTCTTCCAACGTCGGTGTCTTCCGGGGCTAGCCCACGAGTTACGTCGGACCAGAGTTGGAGGTAAAAGCGCCGGCATGTCAACTTGAGGCTGAGTGTACTCTGAGTCAGGGACTACTCGATGCAGATCGCCCAGAATTTCTTCATGCAATTGCACTATCTCCGTGAGGTTATGGTTGATGGATGTCCGCAGGCCAGCAGGGAGTGTCGGCGTCGAGGCAAGGATAGTTATATACACCTGGGAATTCATTAGATGCACGAATTCCAGAGCATTTGACTTGTCTTACATTCATCAGGAACCGCAAGTCCCCGATATAACTTTCTTCCGTGTTGATCAATTCTTCTAAAATCCTTCGTCTTTGTGCCGACCGCTGCACGGAGGCTATGTCGGGAACTGTGTATTGCTCCTGGAGCGCACTATCCTCGGAGATTCTGTGCGCAGTAAAGGAGGCCCTGCTACTGCGGTCTGTTCTAGACCGAGCAAGAGAACGAGGGTGAGTGCGTTTCGATCTTGCCACAGCACTCATACTTGCGAGACTGACACTAGCACTTCGGACAGCGGTGATGAAGGCGAGAGAGGAGTCAGAGGACATCTTTCGGTGTCGTGATGCTTGAACGACCTCCACCTGGGACGGATAGCCGGGACTTTCAAGTTCCAGAGCCAGGCCACTGACTATGCTTTGAGCAGATGAACTGTGCACAGCTCGGCGACGAAGTGACTTCATCCATCGATTGAAGGACCTCTTCTCCTGAGTCGGTGCAGGTTTTGCGGACTTCGACTCGGACCGCTTGCCGTCATTGTCGGAATTCTTTGCATTGGCAATCGAAACCGGTGACTGTTTCGATACATTGTCCACACAGCGGCCGGTGCCCAAAGCAAGATTGCCACTGACCTTGCCCGGGAACTTGATTTCATTGACATCTAAGCCATCCGGATTGGCAGACAGACGTTCCACAGCCTCTGAGCTAGAGCCTGGGCGAGAGTTGCAAACAGTATAGAGCGAGACATGTCCGCTAGGAGCCGACCAGAGATTTGAGTGGGTGCTGTGGATAGATCCGTGGTGGCTACAGGTCCGTGACTCGACGAGGGCCATGGTTCATACGAGAACAAACAATTCGGCCAACAAAGTGAGGGCTGGGCAGCTATACAAGCTGGGGGTATTGTTTGTCGAATAGAGAGAAAAGGGGAGGAAGATGGAGCATTGGTTCCAAGACACCAAAAAAAGTCCAAAAAGGAAGATTGATGAGAATTGTCCTTGAAGAATTTCAACGCATGACAGGGATGAATGGGCGAGGGGAAAGGTATGATGCTGGCGGCGAAGAGTCGACCAGGTGAAGAGCGTGCTGTAGCAGGGCGGAACTGGCATCCGAGGTAGATCTAGAAGTTGGGCCTGAGGTCGCGTGACGATGGAAGCAGGCAGCCGCGAACGAGATCTTTGAGGCAGGCGGAGAGTCACAGCCTCGAATGCTCCAGGCACGGTAGTGGTGATTGCTGCCGCTCTTCCAGCCGTCAGATTGACTACAAGGAGCTTCAGGCTTTGTAGCAATTGGCGCCCTGATCCAGAACTCACGCGGTAATGATGATGTATGCTTGATACTCTGAGAGATTGAGCGAATGCCCAGATGCATCGGGCAGATTGGAAATGGAGCTGACGACGAGGCTTGACATTAAGGAACAGGATCAAGTAAAGGCGGAACATCAAGAAGCTCAGAAACTCGCGTGGATACTCTCCCACTACGATGCTGCAGAGATCGCCAGCCGTAATGAGGACCTGCGAACAGCTGCAGGATAAGTGTTGGTAGTCTGTTGCACGACGTCTCCAGCAGGTGCTGGTCAGCTTGTGGCAGCCAACAGCACTCGCCAGCGCACAGCGAAGACGAAAAGCTAGGATAACGAAGTAATGTTAAGGAGTATAAGAACCCATCCCAGAGACGAGGATTTATAGAAAACCTCTAGAAGATCGCGGAGCTAATTGAAGCTTGTATTGCGGCAATTCCGGCACTCGCCTTGGACTACGATGGCTGGGCACCTATGACTGACTTGCCCAATCGCCAACCCTCTTAGCAGAGCGGACACGACCAAGCCATATTTCGCCATGATAACTGGTAACACCATTCCAAAAGCATATCATTCTGCGGAGGTCCTTAGGATCTGCCCCAAGGATCTACACATGCACCGAATCATTCCAGATCTTAGCCACACAAGATGGTGTCAGCGGTCCGCCTAGCTCACCACCCGTCTGAGGGTCCATCTCGCATAGGAGTTGCAGCAGAGTTGGAACGACCGCACCTTGCGTGACATTGAGGGCGCCAGCCTACATCAGGCCATTACGACATAAGGAAATTCCCTTCCCAAGTGACAAGTTGGCTGGTTCCCGAATGCGAGAGGCAGTCGGAACGGAGGAAGGTCGACCGAAAAGCATCGCTGCGATACAGTCTGTACAAACCTGAGCTCGGAGGTATGTAATGAAGCACCTATCAGATCACAGGGGTATGCCGGTAGAGCTGCATGGCTCATGCAGTGGCAGCCTGAATCCCGAGGTGACACGGGCTCCTGGCACGCCCAGCAGGTACGGTTGTAAGCAAACCCTCGTATATTGATGTGCCTCTGTCTCACGCGAGCCTACTAAAAGTCAGGACTACGATGGCACACGAGATCGGAATCGAAGCTGAAGGATGAGTTGGTATGTCGTTGAAGAGTCAGGACGAGGCTATGATGTGGGTTAAAAGCTGATGTCTGATTGGTGGGAAGCGTTGACGAGGCTGTTTGACAGGATGGATTGAAATTATCAGTCATGCATCCGTAAAATGATGCGGAAAGTAGAGTGAGGAAGAAGCCAGGAAAGAAGAGATGCCGTTGATGCCGTTGGCGGTAGAGGTAGATGCCTGGGGGAGATTGAAGGGCGAGGATGACGAAGCCGTGGAAGAAGCATATTAGGTAGCCGAGAATGATGTCGTCGATGCGAGACTGGATAAGCCAGGCTGTGACAAATAGGCCGTGGGGATTACCGATGAAGCATAACCAGGAATAGATGTAACGAAACAAGGGTATACATAACTAGAATCACACAGCGTTTCGACATGTGTTTGGATGAACATGTTGAAATGCGACTAACCCAGTATGTCTGGAACTCTGAACAGGGGGGGCCTGGACCCATCTCGGATCTCGCCCAGGTGCTATCGGCGACACATCCGCCAGGACTCTGCCTTTTTGTTCTGATTCCTTCCTCTCTCGTGAATAATAATGCTGCGCTAGACCAAGGGTGAACAAGTGGCTGCCTTCACGGGCCTGCATCTCGTCTTGTAACGGCTTAGTCTGTCTTGCTCAGTGCTAGACTCTTGCTTGACTTGAACGCCCGCCACCTTCCAGCACGATGGTCCGAGAAAGATCAGTGAGATAACTACCCCCACTCGACGGGCGGCTTAAGATCAACAGCCCAATCAGCAGCGTTGTGCCCCCCGGAAAGGCACCCTTTGGACCTTTTGGGGGCCCCGGTTGATACTTTTTTAGCGCCTGGCTTGGGGCGTTTGGGGAGGGTTCGCTTGCTCGTTTGGGGGCCTCCAACTGCAGCCCTGTGCACTGCGACCACCACGAACGGGACACGTTGCTGTACGGCAGAGTGTGTATGCGCAGCCCACGACAATGATATACCAGTAGGAAAAGGGCAGAACTCCAGCTTCAAGAACAACGGAAGAACAGAACCGATTTCTCACTGCTACTGGTAGGAATTGCATCAACTTTCAGCCATACTTGAACCCTTTTCTGCCTACTGTACAATCGTTCTGCACATCTGCCAACTCGCCACGTGGGGCTACATCCGCCGCCAAACCTGACAAATCTGACGATGCCCAGCTACTGAAGATCCTCTACGCTGCATCGTCTCCCCCAGTCTGCGCTCCATCCGCTGTGCTTGTTCGTCTTTGGCTTCTCCCCCCAACCTCTCCCCCTCCACTTGTGTTCTCTTCTCCCTGCTTCCGTCCTCTTCTCTTTCCCTTCTCATCTTCTTTCGCCTCTGTCTTCCCTCTTCCTTTGCGACCAGCATCGAGGGACAGTAGCAAAAGCCCGACGAGCCTTGCTCCCGGTTCCAACTCCTCCACGCCGCCGCGCGTCTATCGCCAGCTCCGGCCGTAAGCCCGACTCGACTACATCTCCGACAGTTATAACCATCGATTGAGCAGAGGGACAACCATAAAAGCGCCTCCCCGTCAGCCTACCGCCGAACTCCTTACCATGGAGGACGCCTTCGCCAGGCCCATTGGCCAGGTTCTGGCCACTTTCGACGTCAATCCCACGGACGGTCTCTCTGATAAGCAAGTCGCCGAGCAGCGGAGGAAACACGGCAGCAATGGTGAGTCCTCACCCCTCAACCTCGACTTGGTGCATCCTTGTTCTCGTGCATTTGCATCTGCATCTCCTACTGCATCTGCATTATGCTTTCCCCTCCTTCTCTGCAGAACCAACCCCACTGCCAGTTGTCATACTTCGGAGGCTGATCAATCATACACGCAGCTATCGCAGAGGAGCCGCCTACACCTTTATGGGAGTTGATCCTTGAGCAGTTCAAGGATCAGCTTGTCATTATCCTTTTGGGTTCCGCCGCTGTCTCCTTCGTCCTCGCCCTCTTCGAAGAGGAAGGTGGCTGGAGTGCCTTCGTTGACCCCGCCGTTGTAAGTTCAATACTGCTTTACTTACACTCAGCCAATATGCCCGGAAGTTGGACAGAGCCATTGACCAGTCCATTCCCTACAGATTCTGACCATCCTTGTTCTTAATGCGGTTGTTGGTGTCTCTCAAGAGAGCAGTGCCGAGAAGGCCATTGCTGCCCTCCAGGAGTACTCTGCTAACGAGGCCAATGTCATCCGAAACAACGGCCATGTATCTCGCGTCAAGGCCGACGAGCTTGTGCCGGGTGACATTGTCACCGTGGCTGTCGGCGATCGTATTCCCGCGGACTGTCGGTTGGTGTCCATCGAGAGCAACAGCTTTGCCGTTGACCAGGCTATCCTGACCGGCGAGAGTGAGAGTGTTGGCAAGGAGCATGATGCTGTCGTGAAGGATGAGAAAGCTGTTCTCCAGGACCGTGTCAACATGCTCTTTTCTGGTACCACCATCGTCACCGGCCGCGCCAAAGCTGTTGTTGTTCTCACTGGCTCTAACACCGCTATTGGTGACATCCATGAGAGCATCACTGCTCAAATCTCTGAGCCCACTCCCCTTAAGCAGAAGCTCAACGACTTTGGCGACAACCTCGCAAAGGTCATTACTGTCATTTGCGTTGCTGTCTGGCTCATCAACATCCCCAACTTCAACGATCCTAGCCATGGTAGCTGGGCCAAGGGTGCCATCTACTACCTCAAGATCGCTGTTTCGCTTGGTGTGGCTGCCATTCCGGAGGGTCTGGCTGTCGTCATTACCACATGTCTGGCTCTGGGAACCCGCAAGATGGCTGCGAAGAATGCTGTCGTCAGGAGCTTGCCTTCTGTCGAGACCCTTGGAAGCTGCAGCGTCATCTGCTCTGACAAGACTGGAACTCTCACCACCAACCAGATGAGCGTGAATAAGATCGTTTACCTGAACGAGGCTGGTACCGATCTTACAGAACTTGACGTTGAGGGTACCACCTTTGCCCCCAAGGGTGCCATCCGGTCTAACGGCAAGGAGGTCCGCGATCTTACCAATTCCTCCAGCACCGTTCGCCAGATGACTGAGGTCGCCGCTATCTGCAACGATGCTCAACTGGCCTACGATAGTCGCACTGGAGCTTTCTCCAGTGTTGGTGAGCCTACCGAGGGTGCTCTTCGTTCCCTTGTGGAAAAGCTCGGCCCCTGCGCTCCTGGTTCTACCCGCCCTGAGGATTGCGTTCACCACGCCAGCCACTATTACGAGAGGGAACTCCCCCGTCTGGCCACTTACGAGTTTTCTCGCGACCGCAAGAGCATGTCTGTGCTTGTCAAGAGCGGCAAGCAGCAGAAGCTTCTTGTCAAGGGTGCCCCTGAATCCATCATCGATCGCTGCTCTCACACTCTCACCGGCGCTGATGGAAAACGTGTGCCTATGACAAACAAGCTGTCCAACCTTCTCATGACTGAAGTTGTCGAGTACGGTAACCGTGGTCTCCGCGTCATTGCACTTGCGAGCATTGACGATGTTGGCAAGAACCCTCTGCTTAAGTCCGCCAAATCCACCGAGCAATACGCTGCCCTTGAACAGAACATGACCCTTCTCGGCCTCGTCGGTATGCTTGATCCTCCCCGTGAGGAGGTTCCTCAGTCTATTCGCCACTGCAAGGAAGCCGGCATCCGTATCATTGTTATCACTGGAGACAACCGTCACACCGCTGAGAGCATCTGCCGTCAAATCGGTGTGTTCGGCCAAAATGAGGATCTTACTGGGAAAAGCTACACTGGCCGTGAATTTGACAATCTTTCCCCCAGCGAACAGCTCGAAGCTGCCAAACGTGCCTCGCTGTTCTCTCGTGTTGAACCCGGTCACAAATCCAAGCTCGTCGATCTCCTCCAGTCCTTGGGTGAAGTCGTTGCCATGACTGGTGACGGTGTCAACGACGCCCCCGCTCTCAAGAAGGCTGATATTGGTGTCGCCATGGGTTCTGGCACTGATGTTTCCAAGCTGGCTGCCGACATGGTTCTTGCTGACAGCAACTTCGCCACGATCGAGGTCGCCATTGAGGAGGGTCGTGCTATTTACAACAACACCCAGCAATTCATTCGTTACCTCATTTCTTCCAACATCGGCGAGGTCGTGTCTATCTTTCTCACCGCAGCTCTTGGTATGCCTGAGGCGCTTGTTCCTGTTCAGCTCCTTTGGGTCAACCTGGTCACCGATGGTCTCCCTGCCACAGCCCTGTCGTTCAACCCGCCGGATCATGACATTATGAAGCGTCAACCTCGCAAGAGAGATGAGGCTCTGATCGGCGGCTGGCTGTTCTTCCGCTACCTGATTATTGGTACCTACGTCGGCGTGGCCACGGTCGCCGGTTACGCTTGGTGGTTCATGTATAACCCCTCTGGTCCCCAGATCAGCTTCCGCCATCTCACCCGCTTCCACCACTGCTCAACTGAGTTCCCCGAAATCGGTTGTGAGATGTTCTCCAATGACATGGCCAAGGCCGGTTCTACCGTGTCTCTGTCCATTCTTGTCGTCATTGAGATGTTCAATGCGATGAACGCTTTGTCCTCGAGCGAGTCCCTCCTAAGCCTGCCTCTGTGGAAGAACATGATGCTTGTCTACGCCATTGCTCTGTCCATGGCCCTGCACTTTGCTCTTCTCTACACCCCTGGTCTGCAGACACTTTTCAACATCCTCCCTATGACCTGGCTCGAGTGGAAGGCCGTCATCTACATCAGTGCACCGGTCATGTAAGTGTTTTTCACTGCCCAATATTGATACTCCTATACTAACATGAGATCACAGTCTGCTGGACGAAGTTCTCAAGCTCATTGAGCGTCAATACTTCATGCAGACCACGACAGTAGAGCCCCTTGAGCTGAAAAAGAAGGAGTGATTTTCTAGGAAAATAGAGAAGAAGCAAATCACTTTGCTATGAGGAAGACGGAAGCAAATAAAGAAGGGGAACCGCTGTTTCTGAATGGAAGAATACTTCGGCAATACCTAGATCATAGATGATGGTGGGAGAGAAGCATACACTGTAAATGTAGGTAGCATCTGCGGATGGGCTTTTGGGAAGCAGCCCGGCGCAGCGATGATCCTTTTCCATTAGACCATATGGTCTGGCTCACAGTGTTGTGAGATACAGCATAAATGAACGCCTTTTCGTACAAACATAAGTCGCTCTTGGATTCTTTTTGTGGCAGCGAAGCGAGTGTCCGAGAAGCTGTGGCTCTTCGTTACATACTAGATCAGAAGGCTTGAATGGCGGTGGCAGATATGTCTATTCGTACAAACGACAACATGCAAAAGCACTTTCTCCATGTTCTGAGACGCCGTTGCTTTCTTGTTGTCATCGGACTCTATTCTTCCTCGCGACTAAGACAATACTGTCCCTTCGTCCTTCGTTCTAACCCCTTCTCAATTGTCGTCTTCTGACCCAGATTTAGTCTTGCCTGCCCTTCAATAACCGCTTGGTGACCTTGTCCTTCTCGATAATGTAGACATGAGCACCCCAACCGGACAGAGCGTCACGATCGACGGCGTTCAAGAGGGCCTGGGAGATGGTCTCGAAGAGAGCGTCGGGTTCCTACATGCATTTGTCAGTACTTGGGTTTTTCAGGGTAGGGAGAGCCTTGACCGAATCACGCACCATATCAGGCTCCCAAAGTCCTTCGCACATGCCAAACAGCTGCTCGCTCGCCGTTCCTGAAACAATGAAATCCTTTGCGAAGTCGATACACCCAATGCTATCGAATCCACAAATGAACGGGCTCCCTGTCTTCGGGTCCAGACCCGCCACGACCGGGCTGACAAAGTACGGCCCGAAACGTCGCTCGTACAGTGACGAGGAGACTAGGTTTGCGAACGTCCGTGGCGCAATGGCACGCTCCTCGCGCAGACGGTACATGTTCACCTTGTACCGGAAGAGGTCGCTGACGGTGCTGACGTCGGTGGCCAGACCGGTGAGGCCGAGGAAGACGTCGCCATATTGGAAGATCTTGGGGAAGTTGTTAGATACGGTCAAGGCTTGGAGGCCGAGACGGAGATCGCAGGCGATGGCAACGCAATCTTTGCCGACCATGGCCACGCAGGCGCCGCCGTCTGAAGCAGGATGGGTTAGTATCGCAGTATGATTCTCGGGTAGGAGTGCGGCCGGGAGGACAAACTTATGGAGAAGGGAGAAGACTAGAGAACATGGCATTAGTGTTGGTGATACTGGATGCTCTTGGAAAGGGTATGCTTACCATGATGGGCGATGTGATGAGGTGGGAGGCTGGCGATGGGAGGTCGCCGTCTCCAGGGCGTAGGTGATTGCGTTACTCGTGCAATTAGTTGGCGAGTAGAGGATCGAGCCCGCAACGAATGGGGAGTGGATTTATCGTTGTGATCGTGAGGTCGTTGATGGGCGATGGATAGTGGTTGGGGCGCAAGTGGTTTGGGAGGTTTGAGGCTGCGAGGGAAGCTCTCCAGAGGTACGTATCTAGCTCCGAGACGCAAGGCAACACGGTGCACGCGGCTTCAGCAGTGGTCGCGGTGGTGCGCAGTGCGGTACAGTTTGCCTGAGCGAAGGGACATGGACGGAGAAACTGCGCTAAAGGAGGCCAGGGCTTGCACCGCTCATTGGTCAAAGCTCAGATTGTGGGGACCTTGCCTCAGTGGGTGGGAGTTGGTGGTAGTGCATCATCAGCAACGCTGCCTGGTTCAATTACGGACACGGATGCTTCGAGAAGGACAGTTAGGCGTAACGTTCAATAAGAGTCTGATTGCAACAAGCGTGTCCTTTGAGTTCGTGTCCTTTGTCATCACTCAGTGCTTCTAACTCTGCTGTCAATAGTCTGACACAAAAATTATAGCGCATCTTGAGGATAGTCATACGCTCTTCTCACCTGAAGCTCCCCGCGCTTCTGCCCGGCCTCAGCATCCCCCACCAAGCCCATATCCCCTCCAAACACGCCTGCCTCAACTCCCCCAGGACTTTCCTCTGGGCAACAACAATCATCATGTCTTCCCACGTCGTGGTCATCGGCACGGACCTCCGACGAACCACGGTCAAAGTCTCTCCCGGTACATTTCTGACAGATGTCCTCGATAAGGCATGCGCCCACTTCAAGCTCTCTAGCAGCAAGTACACTCTCAAGTCAGTCTGCCTTGACGTCCTCCAAAACACCATACAGCCAGCGCACTGACTCAACGAGGTAGGCACAAGCAAAAGCAAGTCGATCTCTCAGTCCCATTTCGAGTATCCGGCCTTGTTGCTGGGGCGAGGCTCGAGCTCGTTCAACGCTCTCAAACCCCATCCGCGGTCCAAGTTGCTCTTGAAGTGCCACTCCCTGAAGGCAAAGAGATCCCCGGACGCCGCCTCATACAGAAGTTCCCCAGCGACATCTCAATATGGAAGCTCCTTCGACAATTCGAGAGCGGCACTGCCAGTGCGGGAAGAAATATCAACATCACTGGGCGAGCTGTTGCACAGACTGCAGGCGGTTCAACAAGCGGCAGTGGGCAGATGTATTACGAGACGCCAGTCTTGAATATTATGGGCAGGGAGTTGGCCTCCTTCGCAGAATTCCAGAAGACGCTGGCGCAGCTAGGATATAACTCTGGCAGCGTTTTGATACGATTGTCGTATCGACTGTCAGGACAGACGTTGTACGAAGCCATGGAAGAGATCGCACAGCATTTCAAGGAAACGGAGGAAGTGGTTGGAGGAGTAAACTCTGTCAAGGACGCAACAGCACAGCCTGCGGAGGAGCAGAAGGGGACTGTTGCCCCAGAAGACACGGCGATGACTGAGGCTGCTCCTCTGACTGCCGAGCCTTCACAATCTACATCCGCAGATGTGGGAGCAGCGCCCATTGCGACAGAAACCTCACAAGAACCCCCGGCATCATCAACACTGCCCAAGCCCTCAGATCCCTATCAACCCGTCAATGTCTTCCTCGCTCCATCTGGTACCATTCCAGCGGCTGCTCTGGCACCTGCCCCAGAATCGGACTTCCAGCCAACCATTGCTCATGCCCAATTACACCAAGCACGCCTTCAAGAGAGTTCCCGCAACAAACGTCTTCTTTCCGACAAGGAGCTTGCAGAGAAGGCCGCCGCAGAAGAGGCACGTCTAGCTGCTGTCAAGTCTTTGCGCGTAAGGATTCGTTTCCCAGATAACACAAGCAGCGACTGGGAAGTTGGCCCGGATGCAACTGGGAGCTTTTTGTACGAGGCTGTCAGGAGGGTAATGGCAAGCCCAGAGCAGCCCTTCCACCTAACGCTACCAGGTGCAGAGAAGACAGTCATAAAGGACGCCGACGCAGCCGCACACAACCTAGTCAGAGGATACAAGCTTGCAGGGAGGGTCTTGTTGTCCCTGGTCTGGGAAGATACCGTTCCTGCAGAAATCAGGAAGCAGCCGTTCTTAAAAGCGAATGTGGCTCGGCAGGGACAGGAAGTCAAGGTTCCGGATATGCCGACTCAGGGAGAAGATGCAGAGGAGAGGTCAGGGAAGAGACCTGCTGCGGATGAGGAGAAACCAAAGAAAACTGGGGATGGTGGCGCCAAGAAGGTTCCGAAATGGTTCAAGGGCCTGGGAAAGAAGTAAATGGAGAGGTATATGTTGTTGTCACACATAGCTGGCGGCGTTTGGTGTTCTTGTTCATGACTCTGGAATCATGCAAATAAATGTTACCACGTTTGCGCAGACATGGTCACTCTGAATAAGGTAGTAAACGAGAAATATTGTTCAAAAGTGTGGCGCCGCAGGTCTCCCAAGCGGCTTTCGCAGCATCATGTTCATTTCACTACGAAATCGTAAGTACCAATGCAGGTCCTTTTTCACGAGAAAGTTTTGTCCTTTCCCTGAATTTTGTCCTCCCGGCCTCATGTGTTCTTCGGCGCGGGTTGGTCGTCCTCCCCCGATTCCATCGCTTTGTCCGGAACGCCCTATGCCATCATCCTATTGTTTGTGTCGTTGGGTTGTGGGATAAAGATGAGAGTGTGAAGACACTTTAGTGAGCAGTGCGGCGGGACTCGGCGATGACACGCTGGAGCTCATCGACCTTCTTCTTGGCACGGCCGAAGGTACCGAGCCTCTTCTTTGCGAGCTTACGGGCACGCTTGTCCTTGGAGTTGCGGAGAAGCTCGATAACACGGCGCTCGTAGGGGGCGAGGCTACAGAGGTGCATGTTAGCGGTTTGTGATCCGATGAAGAGGTGGTAGGAGAGTGGTGTGGCACGCTCTGTCATTCAAGGGCCATTGAACCAGGCTGGGAAAGCCCATGTCTGGCGTGTTGCCCGTCGCTGACGAACAGAGTGCTGAACTGCTTCTCCAAGTACATGCAAAGAAAATATTCGACTTACCCAGCAACCTCCTTGACGACCTCACGGACGAAAGCGGTGCGCTTGCTGAGGTGTCCCTTGGTCCTTGAGACACGGGGCTTGACGACGCGGGCGGTGGTCTTCTATAAAATCGAAACGGTCGTGTCAGCAGTCCATCTCTGATGTTCAAGTGCAGAGATCCTCCAAGAGGTGAGACGGTTGACGTACGTGGCCCTTGTTGGCACCGACGGCGAGGCCGGAGCGAGCGGGAGCTTCCTTTGCCATCTTTGCTGTGATGTTGCGGCAAGTGGTGTTGTCGCGGGTTAGTAGAGTCGATGGTGGGAGAAGGTCTTCGTGATGCGAAAAGTGCTAGAGAAAATGTGGTGGGTGGTCCAAAATTTCGAATGTGGGTCACGTGTAGTATCACGTGTGCACTTCTTTTTTAGGTCGGCTGGTGATGGGGCCTGGACCTTTGCACGATCCACTACAACAAAGGACGCGATGAGTGCAGCCATTCAGCGGCAATGCAACGACACCGCTGCTATCGTTCCCGCTTTCAAGATGACGGCCATCTCGGCGAGAGTTGCAAATGTGCTCTCTTGCCGATCAAACCCTGCTTTTTGCTATCAGCGTTCATATGTAATTTACTGGTAGAATAGGCAGTACAGGAGCCCACAGAAGACTTTCTTGCGACTGATATCAATGCAATCGAAGATATTGGCATGGGCTTCCCTGACCTTGGCCCCGAGACTGAGAGCAAGGACCAAGCTGACGTTGCTATGCTTTCAAGATTGTTGCATATTGCCTGTACCTATATGTGGGAGTCAGCGTGTTCCACTAACAGTGGATCAGTCACCCTCACAGTGTACTACAATTCCCCTTGACACCGCATTCTTCATCTTTACACATTTGAGTCGAGTTGTGTCACGGGCAATGGCGCTATAAGTGGCTACGTAGTCGTCGTGTCCACAGGTGAGGCAAGGCTATAGATATCTTGTACGCGTGTATTCCCTGAAGGAGAGTCGAAGAAACATGGCACCGGCCGTAGCATGGACCCAGTAATGATATTGCGCGTCGTTTTGACGATCAGCAATACTGGGTTCCAATGTCTCTGGGGCTGAAGTGGGCATCTCCAACTTCGTAGCCTGGCAAGTGCCGGAGCAGGGGCTGTTGCCGCTGGACGTCACAAGCTATCCCTCCAAACTTCCTTGAAGATCGGCAGGGGCTCAGTGACTCGTGTTTGCCATCAAAAGGGAGAAGGATCCTGTCCTGTTTATCTTCCCCAACGTGGTCTTGAAACTTTTTCATCTCAGCTTTTCATCCGTTTCACAGCTCAGCTCAGTTCACATCGTTTGGGCATCAGCAAGCTACACAATTCAGCACAATGCACTGGCTTCAAACCGCCGTTATTCTTGCGCCCACAGCTTGGGCTGCCACTCTCGCTGGCTTCTCAGATCTATCCCCTGCGAAGTCTCAGATTGAGCAGAATAGTGACTGCAAGCTGCCTGCAAGCTTCACTGTCAAGGATTTCACCGGCAAGAGCAACGGCACAGGCTCTACGCTCTCATCCTTCAACTTCACTTTCCTCGACCCAACAACAGCAGTGAATACTCTCTGTCAATTCAACTCGAGCTCGGTGTCGACTACCCCCGGGAGCTTAACCAAGCGTTTCGCTTGCAACGATAGAGAGACCAAATTCATCTGGGAAGGCGAGGAAGATCAGCTGTGGATGATTGAGAGAGTCTGCATGGCGGACTCTGGGTAAGTGACATCACATATTCAAGGTACGAAGTACATAGGGTAGTACTGACATTCTCAAGTGCTCCCTTGTATGAGACGGCTGGGAGCATCGTGATTCATCTCAATTGTGACGGCAAGTCGCAGCGCTGCACTTCAAATGCCACTGAGACTACCGGAAGGTTCGTGAGCATCAGTCCTATTCAGGATCCAACATTGCTCAGGCTGGGTAAGCGTCAAGCTATGGGATAAATGGGATCATGGGTCTGCAAAGGATGGAAAGGATCATGTTGCGCCAATAGATGTATCCCTAGAGAGCGCTTCCACTTCAAATACACGAGAAGCATTGCGAACACTGTCTTGGGATCTAGGCGGGACAATGCAAGACGAAGTCCCCAGCGTTGCAATTGTGATGGACTGTTTCCTACCAAAACCCGGGACCTGCTAATTAGCGAATCCGCAAGCTTGATGGGGAATTGAAGGCCCACCTAATTATGCCCTGACTCCTGATCGGGTGACCCCTTGCAGCACTCTAGCCCCTCCCCCAGAGGCTGCACCCCGGGTATGCGCATTTTGCCGCCAGGTGATGACCTCACCTTCTCACAAGACCTTGATCCCACGGCACCATCTCTCAATGTCCGAACCCCAACAGAGGGCTATCCGGGTCGTTCGCCTCAACGAAATGTGTAGAGTCTCTCACACAGAGAGTCGCTCTGTTCGTGACTTCCATTGCGTCTGACTGTTCGTCTGCAGCGCCGTCCCGGGCCGGCAAGTGCAATCCATCTCTTTGCGCCCGAGCGTCAGGACTATCTCGTTGGTTTGGAGAAGCACATTGCCTTGACCGACAACATCACGCCCGTCCTACGTACCTAAATCGACAATAAACAACCACAATGCTGAAGTCTATGAATCTAGCCTGGCCACTTCTGTTGCTGATGCAACTCGTGGCCGTTACCATCGCATTCGACATTGGCCTAGGTCAACGATCACTTCGCGATGCCATCGGACCCAAGGCTGTGTCCACCCGCCTCTTCGCTGAGCTGGAGCGTCTCGCCCGCCTTGTCGACATATCTTACTGCATCGGTACTACAGGCGTCTCCAAGCCTTTCAACTGTGCATCGCGCTGCAGCGAGTTTCCCACCATGGTCCTGGCAGCAACATGGAACACAGGCATCCTCCTCAGCGATAGCTGCGGCTATTTGGCCGTAGATCATGGGACTGGCCGCTCAGATATTGGAGGAGATATTCCAAGGAGTGAGATTGGGCACAAGGCTATCATCATTGCTTTCCGAGGAACCTACAGCATCACGAATACGGTCGTTGATTTGAGTACCGTTCCGCAGAAGTACCTGCCGTATCCTTCACCGGACCATGGAGGTGAGAAGCCTGAGAAGCCTGAGCACAAATGCGATAATTGCACAGTGCACCAAGGATTCCTTGAATCTTGGCAGCAGGCACGAAAACTGGTCCTGTCCCAACTGGACGAGCTTACGGCGAAGCATCCCGACTACCCAATTCACCTAGTTGGTCATAGTCTTGGGGGTGCGGTTGCATGCCTTGCAGCTCTGGAGTTGAAGGTCTCCCTCGGATACGACAATGTTATCGTAACCACGTTTGGTGAGCCGCGGCTTGGCAACTATGAGCTAGCTCGGTATGTGGACGAAGTTTTCTCACTCGATCAAGACATCAAGCCAGAGAAGAGCACCTACCGCAGAGTGACGCACAAGGATGATCCAGTGCCACTCCTACCCCTGACGGAATGGGGCTACCGCCCTCACGGCGGCGAGATCTATATTGCAAAGCATGACCTGCCTCCCTCTGAAAGCGATCTACAGGCCTGTATCGGGGATAGCGACCCTTCCTGCAGCGCTGAAGATGATAGCAGTTTGACAGAGGCTATGCGACGGATGTTGCCCTGGGCCGAGGTGGATAACATGCGCGAGGAGGAAGGCCCGGACGGCGGGCAAGTTAGGGGTTTCCCCACGCGCTTCAAGTTGTGGCAACTGTTCTTTGCACATAGAGACTACTTCTGGAGACTTGGTCTCTGCGTACCTGGCGGAGATCCAGCGAACTGGGGGAGAGAGCGATATGATCTTGTGAATGGCGATGAGTTATGAGCGATGACATGGCAGCGCGAAACTACGATTACCCTGCCGTGTCTAGCAGGTTGGAACGGTGCAACATACCCTGAATTATGTGAGCAAGAGTGGATCGCAAAGCGCCGACTTCTTGTATCTGTACATTGAGTTATTCCTTTCGACTGTCATGGCGGCGTTCGACATCAGATAGGACCCTAAATACGTTGAACGAGTTTCTACGCTGTACAAAGCGCCAAGTGAAATGATTCTTGGCTAGCGGATAAAAAGCAATCCTGCAAAGGTTGCTCAAGTGTCTCCAAGATGGCCTGTTTCCCTCCTAGCTTCAAATGCCCACTGGCTTTTACTGCAGTGGTCGAATGGTTGTCTCTTCTATTCATGGCCACTGGCCAACTCACGTTCAAAAGACGGCAGGGTCAATTTCGCATAGGCTCGAGCGCTGTTACTCGGCAAGTGTACACAATACGTAGGATTCAATATTGTCATGAACTTGAAAAGGTAGCGTCGTCCTTGCGAAACCAAGAACTGGGTTTTCGAGGTGTTTTGATCACTGTCTCCTCACATGGCTGAGGCTGATCATCAGTCAATCAATGGCCACAAAATCAATCACGTGATGTCCTTTGGCAGAGACCGAGGTGACTGGATTGGAGGCCTTCTCAAGACATGTCTTCGAGGGCTTGGCAATCAGGGCTGAAGAAGGCCATACAGTGATAAGCGCCGAGCAAGGATAGAAGTACCAGGCATGGGTCCGTCTGCTTCTTCCCGCTGTTGTGGTTACAAGCTGGAGATGAGATGCGAAGAGCAAACGAAACTTGGGTGAAGCTCAGTGGCTGGAATCAACGAGGGAGAGGGTCTTTGGTTACGGAATGGTGCCTTTCGATGCGTCATGTCGTCACGCGCCTGTGCACGGGTTGGCTGTCCAGAAACCTGGCGGCTGATTGCGGAGGAGCTGGTGGCACCCCTCATCTGAATCCATGCCAATCAAGGAGACAAGTGACTGCAAATTTGACACAAGAGGATATCAAACCGGTACTGGTTCTGGGCTTTGGGTATCTGAAACGCCTGCACCAAGTGGGAACGAATGCAAAGTACTCCGTAGTTGTACTTGGCTTGGTCCAGATGGGGACAGTGCTGTAGCAGTAGTAGTCAGCATGTGAGAGAAGTTCAGACGATGTGACGCCAGATCGCGTGGTAGGCGTAACAGACATCCCACGTCCCGAGGAATGATGGGCCCCGTCAGCCTCATTCGTTACGTCGACGTCGATCCAAGCAGAAAGCTTTGCATTTAGGTCGCAAAACGTTCAAAGAGGAGCAGCGCTTGCGAGGTGAGGGGATAGCGCCGGAGAGTCCCGTAGCTGGCGCTGCGGCTGGTGGATTCGAGTCGGTTCGTGGGCTTCTTTGTTGATGTTGTTTTGTTTTTCCCTTCAGAAAAATGCTCCAGGCAGAGAGCAGTGCGTCAGAGGGGCGGTAAACAGCATCGGCCCCCTATTCTTTTCAACTACAGTGGGCATCCGGGCGACTCCTGATATGTTGGCAGCAGGTGGCCGGCAGACGGGCGAAGCGCCCACTTTCTATTGCCTTGAATTATGGGCGACGATGACCTGTTGACTTGGACTATTTATTGCAGAATGGAGACTGTTCTCTTAGTGAGAATGAGAAAGCCTCAGCCACAGTTCTGGCTGTGAGCAGTCACTTCCAGGGGATAGTGCCAGGGTTTCGTCAGTGGCCGTCAGTGGGTGATTTGTCCAATTGCACTGCCACGCCCCCCCTTCTCTGGCGGGCACAGGCACCGACACAGACAGCACAAACAGCACAAACCCTCTTCCAGGTACAGGCACATGCTCAGGCTCTCACCGCGCAGCGCTGCACCCACTGACAGCCACCCGCACAGCAGCCTGGGAGTCTCGCCCTCCCACGCTCCTCCGCCTTCCACCTCCGTCTCTGCCTCTTTTCCCTTCTCCAACCCAATCTCGAACCTCACCCTCTTTTCCCTCTTCCGCGACAAACAACTCCCAAACAACGATCCTCATCCCATCACCAACTTCGCCCGTACCCCCGAGCCCGTCCACTTCTCTTCTTCTCACCTTTTCCACATTAACATCAAAATGACTTCCGAGGTACGTAAACCTGTCTAGTTCTACCCGCTCTCCTTGCTCCTACCGCCGCCCTGTTGTTTCGTTGGGTCACCAGCACCACAACCCCCCTCATCCCTTTCTCGCACATGTTCCCACAACCCCTCCGCCCGGAACGCCATCCTACCATGGACTTTTCCGCGCGCGATATCGATGCTGCGCAGTCTTGATTCTCTGCGCACACCTCCATCCTGTTCGCCATGTCTTGTTTATCATGGAAATGACCCTATTACCCCGCCCCCCTGGCTCCTCCGCCTCACACAACGCGCGCCTCCCCACCAGATCAGCTAAACAGTGATGCTGACTTGTCTCTTCGTCTTTAGCGTGAAAGGTTTGTGCAGATTGGTCCCCCGACCTCCTCCTCGCCTCCCGTCCTGCTAAGCAGCCTGCCCTGCTGAGCCCCCAATCCCGGGCTGGTCCTATCAGGAAGAGAGAGAACATGAGCTGACCTTTGGCCTCCGCAAAACAGCAAGACCTTCCTCGCCCGCCTCTGCGAGCAGGCCGAGCGCTACGATGAGATGGTCACCTACATGAAGGAGGTGGCCAAGCTTGGTGGTGAGCTCACCGTTGACGAGCGCAACCTCCTCAGCGTCGCCTACAAGAATGTCGTCGGTACCCGCCGTGCCTCCTGGCGCATTATCTCCTCAATCGAGCAGAAGGAGGAGACCAAGGGCACCGACAAGCACGTCGCCACTATCAAGGAGTACCGCGCTAAGATCGAGCTCGAACTCGAGAAGGTCTGCCAGGATGTCCTTGATGTCCTCGACGAGGCCCTCATCCCCAACGCTGCCTCTGGCGAGTCTAAGGTCTTCTACCACAAGATGTACGTATACTCAACACCTTCCATGGCTCTCATAGCATCGCTCCTCGCAAGGAACGACAGTATGGAGCTCCATGGCACCGGACACATGTGCACGTGCCGCGTTATTACTTAGATGCTGACGAGCAATCTCCACGTATAGGAAGGGTGATTACCACCGTTACCTCGCTGAGTTCGCCTCTGGCGAGAAGCGCAAGGGCGCTGCTACTGCTGCCCACGATGCCTACAAGGTAAGTCAACCTCAGGAGACTCTAGCTAGGCACATGCTGGTTCATCGAAACCACATTTTTGAACGCGCGCTGATTCGGTCATCTTGAACAGAGCGCTACCGACGTCGCCCAGACTGAGCTGACCCCCACTCACCCCATCCGCCTGGGTCTTGCCCTTAACTTCTCTGTCTTCTACTACGAGATCCTCAACTCTCCCGACCGTGCTTGCCACCTTGCCAAGCAGGCATTCGACGATGCTATCGCTGAGCTTGACTCCCTTTCTGAAGAGTCCTACCGCGACAGCACCCTCATCATGCAGCTTCTCCGCGATAACCTCACTCTCTGGACCTCGTCCGAGAGTGCTGAGGCCGAGGGCACCGCCGAAGCTCCCAAGAAGGAGGAGGGCGAGGCTCCCAAGCCTGCTGAGGAAGAGGCCAAGCCCACTGAGGAGCCCGCGCCGGCTGCTGCCTCCTAATTGTCTTGCGAAGTACGGATACCAACAGGGCACCTCGGCATACAGGATCCGAGAGTTGTCTCTAGCTTCTTGATGACCTAGAGGGCTGTTCCTTTCCTCCCGCGCCCTCCGCTTATTACTCGAACCGTGGAGTCCGTGGGAGTTCTGTTCCAGCTGACAGCGGGGCGGTAGTTATGCCTGCTTCTCCGCCGTCGGATGCACAAGGCTGGCTGGCTGGTTTATATAGTGGTGCCTCTGCGCAGTGCGTTGCTTTTCTCACTTTTTCACGCTGTTGTTCTTTCCCTTTCTTGATATGGCAAACAAAACAAACTACCCAAACGGGGAGCTCAGGGGACAGGAAACGGGCAAAGACTCGATTTGGCGGCTGATGAATGATGGACTCTGAAGAGGGCCAACTCTCATGGATGTCGACCGCCAGGCAGGATGGGGGACGGAAGGGATATCAAAGGGGAGGGAAGATGGCACGGCGCGGATGCGTTCTACGTTTTGTTTTCTTGTCTCTTTTGCTCCTTTTTAGTTCTTTTTCGTATCCTAAGAAGCCTGGCCTCCGTTCAAAACTCGTCGATACGCGACGAGTTTTGGCGGTCTATTCCCTTTCTTCAGATAAAATCACAAAATACTCTCCCTACCTCCGGCACTCGGGTGAAATCTTGCAGGTCTCCCTGCTTCTTTGCACGTAGCTTTTTAATAGGGCATGAGTCATTACCGACTACGAAGGTCTTTTCTGCAGTGGATTGTCTATGCAGAGGGTTGAAGATTCTACCATGGTTGCAGTGTAGTCCAAGCTTTCGAACCTTCGCAGCCCGTATTTTGAAAAGAAAAAAAAAAGGCGACAAGGCCAACCACATATACAGTCGATTGCAGAACCCGAGCCGCGATCCTTCGTCTTCCGTCAAAGCTGATCCTGATCCTTGCTCAAGGGGAGGGGACGGGGGCTTGGCGACAATGCGGGGAGCGAGAGAGAAGAGATAGATGATCGAGAATTTCCAGGGGGCTCCTCTTTTAGTTTATACGTATCCGCCCACGTGCAAGCGAACGATGAGCGTCGAGGAGGTGAGGAAAAGGTTTCCTACTTGCGGCGTGAACCTCTGTGGAGAAGGCTGAGATACTTGGATGTAGCGAACGGCGAGGCGATATAGATCCATATACGCACGCACTGGACGTAAAGTTTGTGGTTAGGGCCATCAGCTTTTGACATGTGACTATCACTACTCGCACGAGGCTCGTTGGGGTTGGGTTGGTCATTGTTGTATAAATATGGTTTGAAGGAATGGACGTTAATAGGGGGTATAATATAGAAGTAACAGCAAGTATTCCAAGCGAACAAACAAATAGTCATCCTCGTACCACCCAAGGAGAACGGCAAAACTTGAACCCAACAAGGCGAGTCTCGTGCCGAAAGCTCACATGTCTTTCCCCTCTCATGTAACGCGTGCGACACAGCTCAACACACCCATGATAAAGTAGTTGATTGCGTTTGTCCCGGTTCCGTTCGTATTATCCATCATATGTCGTTGCCATTATTAGCCCTGATAAGGGTAGCCTTGAAAACTCCGTCATTTCACGCTCATTTGATTTGCTTCGCCGGGAAGCTGGGTCAGCGAGGTCCCAGGACGATCATCATGCAGGCGGTGGTAGCATGATTCCCCGGCTCAGCAGCATTTCTGCCCTCTCCAATCTCTGCTGCGTCTCGCCTAACTTGCCCTTGATCTCAGCATTATCCTCGTTAGCCTCAGCCCGCTCCTTGGCTTCCCTGGCCCTCTCCTCAGCTGCCCAGCTCTCGCGGTACATACTCGTCCTAACCTCCTCCCTGGCCTTCAGCTCAAGATCTAAAGCACTCGGGCCGGACGATAGGCTCGGGACGCGAAGACGCTTGCTGAGGCGGCGCCAGAGTCGTGACCTTCGGGAGAGTGTGCTGTTGGGATTGTTGTCCTTGGCAGTGGATGAGGCTGAAGAAGAGTTGTTTGTAGAGTTGGAAGAGGAGGGGGCGAGAGATGAGGAGTCGGATGACGGGTCTGGTAGGGCAGTGGCGGCGACTTCATCGCGCCAGATAAGGATGCGATTTTGTTTGGTCGAGGTAAGAGGGGTGTAGTCGACGGGAGCAGCGTCGGTTACCATGATGGGCGGTTCAGAAATGTTTCGCGATGTTGGAAAAAGAATGCGTTGACGAGAGAAGGCTGAAGAGATCAGGTAGTGTGTGGTGTCTATGGTTGGTGGTGGAAGTAGTGAACCAGGCGCATCACAAGCAGGTGTGAGCTAGTGCTGTCTGATGGTCTGTTCAGGACGTCCTTGAATGGATCGAAGGGAGAAAAAGGCTGAGAACGGACGGAATAAGTATCGACGATCTGCTAGGTCGTGCCCAAATAAAGAAAGAAAAACCCAAGGGCGAATTGCAAATTGGGGCGTTTAGTTCAGTCCGCCTTTTCACCCTGGGATGTGACTGAACCCTGTCGCGGCTGTCGCGGTGATGAGCAGTCGGTGAACACCGAACAGGGATTGAGACTGGCCGAATTGAGGCTGGTTTTGACGTTGACCTTGTCGAAGTTATTCGCTACACGCGAAATTGAGTAGACCAATCGGTTGGCTGGATGGTCGCTTGGTAGGAGAGGAAGGGTGAGGAGAGTCACGCAGTGATGCGAGGTCGGAGTAAGCAGATACTAATACCTAGATTGGACCAGGGCGTGCGGAGAAAAGTCGGTACAGGATTCGAGGTAGTGCGTTATACTACGAGGGATGGCAGTCGTAGCATCCGTCACGGCCTTGAAGTCATTGAGAAGGGTATACCTAGGTCAACAGGTTGAGGCGTTGGATAAGGTTAAGTATTGGTTGGAGAATGGGGCACGTGAGGCGAGACGATGAGTTGGTGAAGGGCGCGAACGATGGTGCGAATGCAGGTGGTGGGGCTGTGGGTGCGGCTAGATGGTGGTGGTGCTTTGAAGAGGAGGAGACTCCCACCGCTGTGGATTGATCAAGTCAGAACCAGGAGGGTTGGAGAGCAGGCTGACGGGTGGTGATGGCGGTGGTGCTGTTGGTGAGGAGAAGGAAAGTGGGAAGAGTATGGAGAGAGAGAGACAACAGCCAAGGTTCACAGACCACCAGGTCAGGCAGGAAAAGGAACAATCAGGAAGTCAAGGCGCGAAGCGATCGCCACGGGGCTGCGCAGGTTCGAAGAGTGCAGGAAGGGTGCAGTATTACAGTATGTACAGTAGCAGCGAGTGCGGGGCGACGAAATAGGATTAATGTGTTTGCAGGGGCCATCAGTGAGTGCCGGTGAGAGGTGGTGCCGCATGCAAGCAGTCGGGGAATGGGATATCGAATAGTAGAGCCAGATAGCGACATGTAAGGCGGTCTCGAAGGGAAGAAATTTCAGACTAGAACTAGGGCACACACAAGTTCAGTGCCTGGGTAAGAGAGTGAGCACTGTGCAGCACAACTACAGGACCAGGCGAGAACATTTGGAAGGCAATTCGAGGCCCCAGAAACGGAGTGGGCGAGGAGAAGGAGGAGACAGTTCAAACTCTACGCCTATCTGTGTCTCTGTCTCCCTCCCACTCACACCTGCACAGCCAAGCGAAGAGTCTGGATCGGAGTCTGCCGTGGTCGGGGGGACGGTTAGGCATCTGCCAGTGGACCCATCAGCAGGTGGGGCCACTAAAGTTCAACGCCTCTGGCAAACGCACATCTCACATGTCACTCGCTACGCAATTCGCTGCAGAGAAGTACCCTCGCTGCGTTGATCGCCCTGGCACTCAAAGGGCCCAGACGCAGAATTTCCATTTGCTAGCGGGTTTACTGTACTGTAGCAGCCTGCAGAGCAGGACAGAGACAAAGGACACAGGGACCACCTCTCGCTCTCCCTTTCCGTCATCTGGTGCGACCAAGCGAGACAAAGGCGAGATAAGAAGACCCTGTGATTCTGATTTTGATCCTGATCCTGATCCATCCATGTCTTTGCTCACGCGACACAAAGACGTGCATTTCTGTCCCCGAGGTTATCATGCCCACCATACGATACCCGTATGTACCAGCCAATCCAAGCCCATCTCATCCACTACGGTACTCCAAGGCTGAGTCCATCCCCGGCACCTACGCACGTGATACCCACCTCTTGGCAACTGCCATTGCCCCCCCCCCCTCCCCCTCCATCCATCCATCCCTGCCAAGCCCAGACCCGGCTGCGAAGTAACCCCGACAAACACTACGCCAGCCATGTCGCCTGGATGGCCTGATCGTGGTGATTTCGTATCAACTTCTTGGACATGGCGTACACAGGCGCACTCCATGACACTACAAGTTTTGCTTGACAAATCCTGAACTTTTTACACATTGTCAGTTTCCTTGGCACTCGGCTGACTGAGTGCCAACTGGAAGCCAAAGCCGTCAACCCGCTACCCGGTATACGCCGTGGTGCGACCCTCCATCTTTTTCCCTAGATGTCATATCATCGTATGGACAGACCCAGGTTGGGCATGACCGAAGCGTCTCTTGAATTAGACTAGGCAAGCTCTGCAGCTCTTCTGAGACACCGCATGTAAGAACTAGCCAGTTCATGCTTCCGAGATCACCGAGCTGACCATGTCTTTTTATAAACTTCAAGTGGTTGTTCGTATGGGTTCGTCCCGCACCTGTGATTTCTAACGCCATGCGCTGACTTGCACAGGGCTTTGCGCTAGTCGCCTATTCATTCCGACAATACCATTCTTTACGACATGCGCCTACGCTCCCCCCGGACACGCTTGCTGTAGTCAGCGCCGAACATGCGCTGCATCTTACACCCGGCTGGGTTGTAACGTTTCCCATCCTCCGACGCCACGTCCATCGTCGTCCAACGAGTCCAGAAGGTCTTCTGGTGGCTCCTGCTGCTGCCTTGATGATGTAGCAACTGGTTTCCTTGATGGCAGTGCCGGACTCCCGTCCATACCCGGCAACTTCACCGCGCCAGTCTGTGATCCCATTGTAGATGTCCTGCTTGGTAGTGGCGGCTTCATTTCCTCCCCTTCGCGTTCCTGAAGCCTCATTGGGCTCTGGGGCTGCCCGGACCCCCCTGTGAGATGTGCGGGCTTCCTGGCAACGGGAGGTGCCCCAGGCTTGCTTCTTTGCTGAAGAGACGACGTAGATGCTGCCGACATCGGCCGGGGCGGCTGTGTCTGTGTGCGTTCCAGCGACATGTGCGTCGGTGGTTGCGATGGTCGACCAGCGACACCTGCCGTCTGCCTTCTAGGTGGCGGAGGAGGTGGCGGGGTGTCCAAGGAATCGTTCTGTGCTTGCGGCTTCCTGTCCTCAAGCAAGCTCGTTCGGCCAGTCCGGCCCAACAGAGCCTCCTGGTTGTACGCCGGCGGCAGCTTCCTAGCCACAGCAGGCGCAGCTGATGATGATTGCATTCGTAGCGGTAGATTGACCTTTTCGTATGGCGAGCTTGACATGCTCGATAGCGATGTTCTCGAGTTTGACCGCGGAATATCAACCCAATCTTGATCCTCTGACTGCCCAAAAGGGTTGGACGGCCTCTGCGGATTTAAAGCCACCGGCTGCCCGCTCCGGCCATTGGGAATAGGAACTTGAGCCCTCGCAGGCTGCTTATTGTCGAGCCACCATTTCTGCTTGTCCGAACTAGCGGGCGGTAACCCAGGCTCGATGGCATCGTAACCAATGAGGTCTTCTTCGTCGGAGTCCTCAATATCTCCCACATGCACCGAAGATTCCCCAACATCTGCTTTTCGTCGGCTATACAGCTCCTGGCTGATGGCATTCCGTTGCTGCTCATCCACGATGCTCACTCGGCACTCGAAGAGCGCGAACACTGGCTTGTGGTCCGAGAAGCGCAAGGGAGCCGAGTCATATGCTAGTTGTCGTAGATGTGGTCCTTTTCGGAGGATCCGATCCGTCCAGGCAGGTATACGAGCCTTTTCCCTATGGAGATATTAGCATCATCCTGGCATGCCCACCATATTCCTACTCACGATGTGTCATAGGTGTCAGTTCCTAGGTCAAATTTGTATGTCGGCAGAAAGGTGATGCGTGCTTCGGAGTAGAATGGGAATGCAAGCCCTGCCACCATCTGCAGGTTGAGCTGGTCATTCTCGTAAAGAGTCTCAAGGTCTCTTCTTTTAATTAGGCTACGTGCAGTCTCCGAATTGAGACCAATGCGGTAGTTGAAATCACCAAGCCATATCACAGCATCTGTTCGAACGCGTCAGCATGGTTCAGGCGACTCCCTACCAATGGACGACAGCGACAACTTACCGTGATCGTCAATGCTGCGATTACGCTGGAATCGGAGACCATGATGAATGGTAGCATAATCCCTATTTCGCTCGTCGTAGTTGGCAAAGCCCGCAGCCAAGTGAGCAGTTACGAAGCAAATCTGTGTGTTGGCGTAGTCAAATCGAATAGCCACTGCGCCCTTGTTGCCCGCAATACCTGACATTCCTGTCTTCTTGACACTGCCCTCCACATTCTTGATATCGGCGAGGGCCGATGTCTTGACGAATATGCATAGAGCAGCGCCAACAAGTTGACCACTCCGTAGCAGTACATAATTCTCACCTCCTAGGCTGGCTTGACGGTGATTCAAATTCCTTTTGACGGCTTGCTCCCACATTCTAGTACGCGACGGGTCACTGTTCATGATCTGCTGTGGGCTGAGCTCCACGATCTCCTGGAAACCAACAACATATAAGTCGGGCTGTCCGGACCCAAGAGCCTTCGGGAACAGCCATGGGGACAGGTCTTGATCAATCCCGCTTGTTTGACCGTTGAGATTGAATGTACCAACCCACATGCTAATGTTCTTGAATGACGTAAACTCGTCACTCCGCTTCCCGAGCTCGACAGACACATAGTCGCTGATGGGATCGAACAGGTGCACTGGTGCTTGCCCAACATTCCGACCCAACAACATGTCGATTGTGACTTGTCGCGAGGGATCGATGAAATTGTTGTGGTAGATTCTCTGCACAGACTTGCGCATATCAGCCACCGCACCTGCCAATGACATTTTACCATGGCGGGTGAACGACGTTTTGAGCGCGCCTGTACCGGCGTACGTTCTGGACAGCGAATCTCCATTATCAGCCCACAAGCTTGAATGCCTCATCCAGAAGTCAGAGGTAGGTGATACTCCGCGATGTCCCAGGAAAGCCTCCACTGCCATCTGAGAAATCATAGTTTGTATAAGGTTCGTGCGGTCCAGGCAATCCAAGCAGTTGGTACGGAAAACACCTTCTTGTTGTAAAACTACAACCAGCCGATGGTAGCCTTCTGGCCCAATCCCGTCAATTCTGTCGTCGGTCTCCTCGGCTAGGAAGTACGCAAAGGCATCGGTGGAGTCCTCGATATATCTGCGAATCCCGCGCGCAGCCTCGTAACCAGCAGGGCCCTTCGTCTCCGCGTGGAAGTCGTAGTGTGTGTCACGCAAAAGTACGTGGTCTGAAGACCCATCCGCAGCAGGCCTTGCCAGTGGACTATGTCGAATTCCATTCCTGTACAATGTGCTGAGTTCAACTTCGCTGGGCTTTTCCTGACTCAGCAGGTTTACGATATGGACAGCACCGTAGTTCTGCTCCAACTCCTCAAAATGCTTGTTAAAGGCTGGCTGTGTCCCATCGGGAGATCGTGTCACGGTGATCTTCTGTCGACCAGGAATCAAGTCCGCGGCTTGCTCCCAGAACACAGGCACAGAACCACGAACCTGGGCATATGAGAATAGGGTTCCTGCTGGGCTCCAAAAAGTTGTTTCCGACTCAACAAAGTTTGCTACGTGCCCGTCGTCGTCAATGCCTCTCGAGTTAAATCGTGTCCCTGCTCTACGACATGACAGTCGTGATATGAGCGTAAGATAAGAGGGTCGGCCAGTGTCGGTGGCTTTGAGGGGTGAGGAGGATATCGGTATGGTCATTGTCAAACAGAAGCCCCTGATGGCTGAAGTAAGAATTCGGGAAGAGTCAAGCGCTTCTCTTTCTCTTGGCATGAGTCGAGACCGGAACTGGACAAGAGGGCTAATCATGAAAGAGTTCCAGAGGAATGATTCGTCAAAGTTGTCTATATGGAAAGAGTTGGAGTTGACTGGCCTAGACGATATCATCAGTCACAAGCTCACTCAGGCTAGATTCGGCCCGTTGTACCTATCTTGTACGCGATTCGTAAGGTCGAAATCGGTGCTGTAATAGAACGTTCCGTTGCTGAGAAGCTTTCGGAGCTCATGGCAAGGATGCTCTAAAGTTGGTTCACGCCGACTAAGTCCTTGTCCATAAGGATTCTGGTCATGAATACTTCGCGAATCGCCGTATGAGCCGCCTTCAGCATCGAGAGCCTCGAGGGGAACCACATCATCATAGTTGTCACTACTCAGGCAGTAGAACGCCACACCCCCGATTCGCTCTACCGTCTCGCCTGGTCGTATGGTTGCAACCCTGGAAGCGCTCGTGATGACTGATAGAAACACTTCATTGTTAACTGCAATCAGACCGAGCGTGCCGTAGACCGGCTGCGGTGCAAGCGGACGGTATTCCCGCAACAGTTTCTCGGAGACAGGGGCAAATTCGACCATGCACTTTGCCACTGTTGAATCGCCGGCAGGACCGCGAGTTCGCGGAAGATTCGTATGGGAGCCATTGTTGGACGATACCTCAGTGGCCACTTGACTGTACCGGAGGATCAAGGCGTGAGACGAACTGACGACGGCAATCGAGCGATGAGGATAGTCGCGTATGTAGAGCTCGCTCGACCTCTCGGGAAGCGTTCCATGAGGTATTCGGGGTGGCGGGGGGAAGTCCATGGCGAACCTGCTGGACTTCGTTCGTAGGTAGTCGGGGTAGGCGGAGGGTCAGCGAGGACACGAGGAGTAATCGAGATTCAGGTGCGAAGATCGTCCATTGCGTACACCATGTAAGAGTTGAAAGGCAAGTCCAGAAGAACAAGAAATCGATGGAGCGGTAGAATGGTAATCAAATCTTCAACATTGCGCAGCCAATTCTTACGGAAAAGAAACTCGTCGTTCAGCCCTTGGAATGACGTCGAGGCACAAGTACGAATCAAGGATGGAGTGAAACGCGATATTCTAGGTTGCCCCGCCAAATGCTGGGAGCTGTAGCTAGCTGTCCGTGTGATAATACTACAACCCAGACTTATCAGGTAGTCAAAGCGTTGGTATTAATCCTTATTTCTTTTCTACAGCAGATCTTGTGCAGCTCGAGATTATCCCCAATTATCCATGGCAAGTGCTGAGAGAGCGAGCTACGGGTACCACTTGGCAGCCGCACTATTCCAGATGCACGCTATTCTACGGGAGTCTCTCGCGCGACTTGTGAAGTTCATGATGCATATCGCGGCGATAAGGGTTGCTAAAGCAAAGGGTGCGAGAAGGCGTGTTGCAAGGCTGGGGCCTTGCGAAATGTGCAGACCAAAAAATGGTTGACATGGTCGTCGGAACTCGTATTTCTTTTTATCTTGGTCCAGAGAAGCCACGACGACGTCGAGTAGAAGAAAAGAGGTATTTGAATGAGAGGCTTCAGATTCGAATGGTGAGATCATGCTCCTTGATCGGGAGCGTTCATCCTCTTCCTATCATATTGTGTTTATTGGGAATCATCACCAGCCTTTGTATGGAGAGAAAGAAAAAAAGGTTTCTCGCCAAATATTGTGCAGATCAAGTCTAGCCCACACAATTCTTGCTTAGTCATACGGTTCAGGTTCGGGTAATATGAAGTGGATCCAGCGCTAGACCTTTTCAGCCGCCTGTCGAAGCTTTTCGCTGAGCGCAGTTCAGTGCAAGGCGCGCTGTCA